>CM032663.1:13038978-13054952 GCA_019095985.1 Streblospio benedicti
AGATAACAAGACGAATAAAAAGTACATGTAAAATTATTCAAAATATATCTCAATGATAACACTGCATATTGAAGTTGGATAATAATTTCAAACAACAAATCAGATTTTTTTTTCTATATAGAGTAATAATGTGAATCAATTATTTCTTCAAGTAAGCTGTTGTCGATGTATATGCTTTTTTAACATAAGCAATTACAAATACCAGTGACAAGTACGACCTCACAATTTCAGCAATGCTTGTTTTTATTTTTGACAAGTAAAAACCAGTTGTGATAGTTAGCTATCAAACATATATTTCAATTTATGAACCATCACAACACAGCGTGTAAAAATAATTCCGACTGACTGTGCTGTATTCATAATGTTCCCGTAGCGAGACATATACGAGTTGCACTGATTGTGGTAAATTCATAATTTACTATTTTTACTAAGTAACACATGCTTAATTTGAAGCAACACGAGAGATGCCAAATACTTTCTTTTCTTCCTGTATCAGCGACTGCAAATGGGTAATTATTTACCTGTTACCACGCAACGTGTCTATACGCTACAGTGGCCGATTTTTGTTCATAACGGCACCAAGTGAATGCGAATGTCAACACAAAAATGTCTATAGCTCATAAGAGCATACATATATATAATAACATTGTCACTGACATACAGTTTATTTCCCCACCGGTCTGTCATTGACACTTAAAGCGATATCCAAAATAACCCAGTTCGATTATACTATCGCGTATAATATACAGTATATACAAACAAAACATGGCAAAACAAAAAATGCAGACGAATTTGACACAAAATCCGTGTATCGCTCAAAATCACAACGTGGTGGCGTTTTCCTCCGCCACAGCAGTCAATATCTCGTCGTCTTTCACCTCGGTCGTGTGCTGCTGCTGTTGGTCAGTCTTCTTGACCCGTGGTTTCTTCTCGGGAGGCAGCGCCAGAAACTTCTCGTACTCCGCCTTGAGCACAGAATCATAACGGACGCATTTCACGCGTTCGCCGTTAATTTGCAGACCGCGGAAAAGCAGAACGTTGACGGTGGCTTCTGCGCCGACTGTGATCAGCCATCTGTGGGGGAGAGAGAGTTTGTTGTAGATATGGGATATGAGCATGGGAATATGAGTCAAGATTTTTTACAAATGTATTATCATCATTGTCATAGGCAGGTTTTCCCACCAAAATACTTCATTTGCATGAGGATTTTTGGCCATCGAGCACACGTACAAAACCCTTAAAAATCCATTCAGTGCCACCCCCACCCCACCCTTTCTGAAAACTTGGATCTGCCAATGGTTGTGAAGCTTTGCGGCACAATGCACACCTCCATTGTTTATCTACCCCAGATCCACCTTCTCAGAACACTATGTAGGGGCTCTGCTTGATGTAAACCTATCATCACTAGCAGATGCAGGGTTTTAGAAAGAAAGGGGGGGGGGGCGCATCCACAGGATTCTATATGTTTTGTATGTGCAAAGGCTTGCGGCATTGACAAAAACAATGAAAATTAACTTTCTTTGGGGGTGAAAAAAAAAGGGTGGGAGCAGGCAGATCCCATCCCTAAGGAGGACCTCCCCCTGGATCAACATATACAAAAATGTTTGCAGATCCAGGGGCGCCCCTCCCCCACTTTCCCCACCAAAACATTTCATTTACAAAACATGATGATGAAACCCCGTCCCCTTACCTGTTGTGGAGCCACATGGTGCCGAGGATGACGTTGCGGCCGACCCACTGTACGCTGAGCACGCGCGGGTCCTTGAGCTGCCCCACCGTGGCGCGCACTGCCAGCAGCACCTGCTTGTGCGTGAGGCGCGTGCCTGGGGGAACACACGCGCGGTTAGCGGTTAGCTTCATTATGTTTTGTTTTGCAATGTTCTTTTATGCGGTGTTAGTAGTGTTCACAATTGTTTAATTTTGAATTTTTATTTTTATTAACGTTTTCAAACCACGTAGGTTCCTTGTCAACCAAATAATAGAATGTAAATACAATTTAAGACAGTACTAATACAGTACAATTGTACTGTATAAACTGTTTAAAAAACAAACAGAAAACACTCATGCATACAAAACGTATTTAGTTAATATGCATGTGAATGTGTATACAATACAATTTATTGTAATATTTGAGCGCATTGCATATTCTCATTTTGAGGGTTTACAAATATATGACCCCCAACACCCAACAAAAATAACAAAAAACAAACAAACATAAACCACAAAAACAACAAAATAAAAAAAAAATAAAAAACAAACTAAAATACACCCACTATCAAAAAGAAGAAATGAATAATGTAAAAAACAACTAGAGATTTCTATTCATTGGCGTAATTTAGCAAACAACTTTAGCCATACAATCTTAAATGACACACTGCAATAAATTCATGATACATAATATAAAAATGGCAGTGTGTCATATGCAGTCTGCAAAAATAAGTTGAGTCTCCCCCGATTGTTAAAAGTGACCACTGACCCTCGTAGTCGAAGCACACGGTGTTGGGCTGAGGTTCCGGCGGGGCCGAGAAGCGCGGCGGCGGCTCCAGCTGCTTGAGCTTGTGCTCCAGCGTGCGGTCCAGCAGCGAGGAGGACGCGGACGCGTCCATGGCGGCGGCGGCGTCAGTGGGCGGCGGTGGCAGAGAGGGGGCGGCCGCTGCTACAATGAATGGGAAGGTGGACCAGACGCTTAGAGATCCAGTGGGGACTGGTTGTGTAACGAGGGGAGGGGGCAGTGTGAGGGTTCCGTGAGTGCTCCGTTAGAGGCCCCAACAGAAAGGTTGGGCGTGTCATTATAGGCGCTGACTGGGTGGGACGTCCAATGTGTTCTCTGGGCCTGCTAGTGTGTATGTTTAGGATATCTATGGTAGATCCATGGTGTGGGGTGTGCGGTGGGTGGGGGTGGGGTGGGGTGGGTAAGTTGTATAGGGGTGATGGCAGGGGGATATGGGGGTGATGTGGGGGAGGCGTCACCACTACTACCATCTACCTCTAAACTGGTATACTTGTGCGACAAAATCTTGACAATTCACATGACACACATCACTGGCAACTGCATCAATGGGCTTTGAAAAGAGTTTTTTCTCAAAGCCCATTGATGCAGTTGCCAGTCAGCCTCACAATCATAAAAACACTTAAATCTAATCTCCACTCTGTTTTTAAGACGATTAATCAGTATGTTTGATTATATATGATCATGTACATCGTCAGTCTTACGGGAATCTCTTTAACACCAGATTAGATCACTATCTGGCGAATTGAATAATAAGCCTGAAATAAATGAGGATGACTCATGTAGTCAGGTGGCGTCAAATAAAGCTCTACGTACAATTAAACTATCCTCAACACAGTAAGAAATGGTCCACACACATGTACAATATATGCTAGTTAATCCTTACAAATAAATTACATCAAGAAACAAAAGGATGTCAGAATATCACACTGGTTTATCCGTAACACATACTATGACACACTGACTTCGCCGTTAGCAGGATGATGATTCCACGGCGGACAGTAAACACCGACAGGCCGGGATCTCACGGATCCAGACCAGCAGCACGGGGTCACGGCGGCTACACGCAAACCCGCGCTACCCAGCTAAAGCTAGAGGAAGGTATAGCCTTGATGAAAATCCATTCACCAACTCTTTTTTTCCTAAATCACCAGTCACCAATACATTTCATTGTCCTTCACCAACCTCCAGGAATTGTAATTGCTAAAATCACCAATTACAGCCTTTGTAATGAGCAGATCACCAGTCACCAACAATAGGTTCCATCACAGTTCACACACTTAAATACAGGCAATTCCCAATTCACACTCAAGATTTAGAGCAAATCACCAGTCACATGTTTGCTATATGACCCACTCAAGCTACGGTCACACAGTCCTCAATGCTGAAGTTGAATCCATTACTCTATGCTGTGGTTTTCAACTTTTGTATCAATTGTTAAGCTAAAGTCAGATAATCCGTAATCTTGATTGTGGTATTGCATCCAATGCCAAAGCTACAGTCCGACAGTCCCGAATATTGAAGCCGAATCAGTCGTAGTATTTAGCCATTGTTTATTTGAATATACTACTTTACAGACGATCACTGGTAGATAGAATGATTAGGCCCATCACATGACAGCTGATATACACACACCCGGTGATACACGTGGACGTCTACACCTAACTCGCTGCTCTTCTAGTGTTCGGTGACTTGGACTCCACATTCATACCACATCCACAATGTCACATGGACGATGCTACTTCCAGATTATCCACAAGACGCCAGACAACGAGGGGAAAATATGGTCAGCCTTTTATGGTGCCTCGTGTGCATATTTTGCAGTCAAAACTTATAGGGTCGTCTCAATGGTCTGCGACCTTTCAGATGGACTGGATGAAAAGGCAGGCTCACAGAACTGTTGAGAAACAGCAAACCATAGGAAAAATTTTAGGATGATCGAGTTTTCGCCATCCCCCACCGAACCAGACAGAGAACTTCACATTTGAGGCCAGCTCACCCACAATCCTTCCAGAGAAAATGACATTGCAGAATGCTTCTCGCATCAATTTTCCTGGAGCATCTGGAGCTGCTGCAACCGAACTGTGAAACTTCTGCTTCATGGGTGTTAAGACGCCGTATAATGGGGACTAAACTGCGGACGGAAGAATGATCCACATAGGCAGATCCAGGAGTAAGTGTGTTCAGGGGGCGTCCCCCCCCTTCCCACCACAATACTTCATTTTCATAGGGTTTTTGACATCTCCAACATCGATCGTGCTTACAAAACACATGAAATCCCTTGAGTGCGCACCCCCCCCTTTCCAAAAACCTGGATCTACCATTACCACACATCACTTTCTGTGTGACACGTTGTGCCTCGTGCTGTTTTATTGTGTTGATTAACAGACAAACACCTCCCTGTGTCTCCTCAGCATGAGATCAATAGACAACACAGTAACCACACACAGTGGCTTATAATGAAAGATTGATTGCCTCTTATTCATGTTCACATTTTACACTGGATGATCAAATGCCATGACATGTTAACAATTTCCCCACTTTTGTTGCTGCTTTAGTATATCTGTTTTGCATATAATTAATTCAATTGGTTATGTATAAGGGTTTTATTATAAATTATGAATGTTAATTAACCATCTGACTTGTTAACCTAGGCCTAGTTCTACATAATCTTGAATATGCTTGAATTTTTTTAGACAGCTCAGAGCACAAGTTCATGATTGTACATGAAGATCTACATATTTGGAAATGCTACACATCTTCAAACTATAAAAAAGGGAGCTTCCCGCACTGACTCCACTAATCCCTTAATCCGGATTATGACCACTTTGTTGACAGTCCACACAGATCCATGGCTGGCGACAAAGGCACGTGTCTGTTTGGATCCATGCTGTCTGTTTGCCGACTACAGCACAACTTACAATAGTGGCCCGTGGTACAGTGGTACAGTACATCTCTGTTGAGACAACCACAGCGATTTATACTGACCTATGCTTTTTGTAGCATGTTGCTAACTTCTGCTCATGATTGTTGTAATGTCACAATTAGTGTTGGTAAATGTTGCTTCCAGAACTGTATAAAGCAGAAGTTAGCCTATCTGTAGGTAGCATTATCAAAAGTATGAGCAGAAGTCAGCAGGAAAACCTGAAACGTGAACTAATCCAAGATGTCTAATCTTCATAAAAGTTGAAAATATACACGATTCACCCATGCATGCATTATTAATACAACGTGAAGATAGTAAACGATAGATTGTGTAGGCAGCTGACGGTACGAGCTATCACAAATGCACAACTTCATAAATTATTTAATGAGACACATGCCCAAAATTTAATATAATGGATGTGGACATAGGTTCCAGAACCGTGAACATATTGTTCATGCAAACATGATTCTTATGGATATAAATAGAACAGGGGTGTTGAAGGGCAAAAATGAAATGGGAACCAGGATATCCATTTTATGATGGATTTATGCTCTAGTACTTATTCTATCACTGCACAATCTTTAAATAAACCGAACCATTTCTTTTCTACCAGAATTGTAATATTTACACCCACATTTTGAACTTTGTACAGTATAGTATATGTCTTCTACAATAATGTCTCAGGTGGCACACCAAAACCACCCCTCCCTCTTCACCACAAAAATTTCATATTGCACGTCAGCGATTGTTCGAACATATAAAACCAAAGAATTCCAATTTCCGAAAACAATCTTGATCTTCTGGTGGTTAAAAAGAGAAAAAAAATTGTACCTGGGCAGACTCGCTTTGCCGTGCTGTTTGGACGCCGCTCCTCTGGCGCTGGCGTACCCCGTCGTACTCCCGCCCGAAGTGATGTCACGTCTAGCCGAGGTCGAGGTCGTCTGCTGCCGCTCAAACTCCGTGCGCATCTCGATGCTGCGCCGGATCATCTACATCCGGGGTCAAGGGTTATGTGGTCACATCAATCCGAGTTTACATATACGTAGACACAACACTCAACCAAAGATCAGGTAGTCACATCACCCGACTACATATTAGGTAGTGTAGAATCTCTCTATGGGCCTCTATTATGAACACCTTTGGGACCAATGTTAGGTGGCCTCAATAGAGGAGTGGTCTCTATACAGAGGTTCATATTGGTAGCTTTAAGAAGGTTTAGAACCATGAAAAGTAGTCTTATTATAGAGGTGGTCTCAATAGACAGGTAGTCTTAATAGTTCCAGGTTTTACTAAATATTAGTCACATCAATTTTTTTCCTGGTTTCTTCCACACAGCCAAACATAAGGCAGTCACATCATATTGTTGACTACCTAACCTTGAATCCCCGCAAATAGATATTAAAATGATTATTTAGGGAACTTGGTCTAAATGACACCGAAAGTAGGCCCTACAATTGTCACCTATCTTATGATGACTAATTTTCATGTGTGTATATTTTAATCTCAGTAGGTAGATTTTCACACCATACGGTGTAGCTGTAGGACAGCGTGATAGTTGTAGACTTTGAGTATAATATGTGCTATATGCCATTATAAAGCAGCCTTATCAATCATTATCTGGTATTATTAACTTAATGATAAGTTTTATTTGGGTGACATTGTGGTTGTATTTGGACAGAGGAGCCGATCCCGATAAAGGCTGAATGGTCACACGGATGGCCGTCTATGGTGCAGATTAATGTGAAAACAAAGATCTATTTAACACAGTGGGTGACCATTCGAACGGGGAGGTAGCTAGGGTTTGCAAAAGTATACACCCAAAATATATTTTTCTGCTGGAAAACACACATTTCAAGTGCATTAGTCGAGAGGCACTTATATGATTATATAAAAAAATTTACATATTTATGGTTGATATTTTTGTTTGAAGTGGGAGGACAACATTTCTGACTTGAAAAGAAACTTTGCATTGAAATTGGCCCATCCATTTTTGTTTTAATTTTAAAATTTGGCACAAATCACTGGAACAATTTGGGTCCTAAATATACCAGGTGCCATAAATCAAAAGGTGACTTTTCAAAAATGGACACATTTGTGTACTGTGTATATGCGCCAATATTCACTTGCACACTGGTGATATATGTGTTGATCCCGGTAATAAAATGTTCATGGATTATTCAACACCAGGACAGTGTGATTAACTTACGGGTGCGTTGTAGACACAGCACAGACTTGTTTATGTATTGTCCTGCATTGAAAATTGAGTAGATCTAAAAGAAGTAAATGGTGAAAGGCGTATGTTTATTCCGACACATTAAGTGTTAACGATGTAAAGGTATTGACACACAATCGGCACATTCTTCTAAACCCCGGTACTGGGAACATGTAGTAAAAAAGTGGGTCCACAGTACGCTTCATTGTTTAGTAAATCACACATTGACATGTAATTCCATGGTATTACCATGCTCCAAAACTGCCAAGTAACCCGTACATGTACATCATACCATGGACACACACCCTATAGGGAAACGTCTCTCACCTGACTCTCGCCCCCGGGGGTGCTGCTGTAGCTCTGCAGCAGCCGCTCGAACTGCGCGGGCGTCAGTTTGCCGGCCACCAGGTCCGCAGACTCCTGGAACAGCAGAGAGCACGGTGTTAGATCCAGATACTAAACGATCCAGATTTCCCCCAGGGGTGGCAAGTGGCCACCTACACGCGCCCTTCCCAACCTCTCCACCCATCACCAATCAACCAACCAATGATGATAATTTGTAATGATGTGTAATTGATAATGTTTACATTTTGACTGTCTTGAACTTGGAACTACAAACTCGCAGACGACTTGTTTAACCGTTTGAGAACCTTTACCATTGAATCCTACATCCTAGTAATAATGCTTTGTATGAAAAAAAAACCGCTTACTTCACAGTATAACATGTTAGTACTGCTGTGTTACTCCTGGGCGTGTATTGACTATGCGTGGATCTGTGTACACAGGGTTAATGTTGCGTAAGCCGTGAGCTCTGTGCACACTGTTTAAGAATGCGGGACTCGCCTTCCCAATATCGACTGCTACAATGAAGCAATCACACTTCATGCCCCTACTTATTATATCGCTCTATTGTCAATAACCAGCGAGCTCTTATTATATCTGGTAAGAATGATTTTTTAAACCCTTGAAGGTGGGATGGACCTGTCTTTATCTTCAGAGAGCGACTCGGGTGATACGATCAATTATTTTTACAAAATTCAGGCAACGAGTGATACGAAATTGGATGACAAATAAGTGGACACCGTCTTTAATTCTGAAGAAGACTCGTTGTCACGTTCATAATGTACATTGGTTATTTTCATGACAATGAAAATATACATAAAGCAAACCCTTCACCACGTGCAAAATGAACTCATCGTAGCTGTTAGCCTAACACACATTATGCATTATCACACAGCTGTGACAACTTATAATATAATACCCAATGAAGCTAAGGGTTTTAATAGTCTGCAAATACCTATGAACTACCAACATTACTACAAATTCAATGAAAACCACCTGTCCACGCACCTGTTTGCTGAGCGTCACGTGCCTCCCGGTCGCCATCGTGCCCGCCTGCTCGCCGCTCGCCTGCCCCGCCCCTCCGCCTCCTCCGCCGCCCGGGGGCAGCAGCGCCCGCAGCACCACGCGGTCTCCCTCCCACGTGACTCGAGCCCGCTCGCCACCGCCCAGCTCCACCACCGCAGCCCCGTCCGCGTCAGTGATTCTCGCCGCGTCCAGTCGACCACCACCGTTTAGTCCACTGTCTACTCCAAGCTGCTCTTGCTGCTGCTGCTGCTGCTGCTGCTGCTGCTGCTTGCTGCCTGCTGCTGCTGCTGCCTGCTGCTGCTGCTGTCCACCGTAACCATTCAGAGCATCACTGCCGTTACTCTCACCGCCGCTCGGCCCCTGACGCGGCGGGTCAGCAGACTGGTCCCGCTGGAAGGGGCCTTCACCGCCACCGCCGGCGTCGTGGTCCACGCCGCCTGCTCTCAGCGCAGGTGGAGGGGGATACCTGCAGTTGAAAGCCGTGTACGTTGTTAGATATGTGCTGCTGTGTAGTTCGTGGTACAAGGCTATTAATGTCAACAAAGTTAATAAGTATGTTTGTGCTTGTGTGAGTCTATTTATCAATAATCATCAGGTTTTTCTCATGTCATGTATAACGTGCTCTAAATCATCCAATGCACAATATCTGCTTCATGGTGATGCAGATTTCGAACAGATTTGTTTAGAAATGTTTTGAAAAATGAAATGCATATTTGTGAACGCAGTCAACCACCTGTATCTGTTTCATAATAATCCTAAATTTGTACAATTTTGCCAATGAACAGCAGTAAACAAGAATACAGTAAAACTTCGCTATTTGGTGCACTTGTGAGAGATGGAAACGTGTGACATCTACAGATAAAGCTATCTAATCATGGGCAGATCCAGGTTTTCAGAAAGGGGGGCACTTAATCCATTTCATGAGTTTTGTACGCGCGATCGATGGCGGACATGCCAAAAACCCGACGAAAATGAAGTATTTTAATGGATCTGCCCATGTCTAAAGACCTGGTTTCTATGGTCATATCAAGTATAAATATCATTGTCCACAAGTAACACTTCCATTGATATAAAACAACAAGCTAAATATCATAATTGTATACAACACATCGAATCAAAGCTAATTACAGGCTCAATGACATAAAATATGCAAATAAGGTCATTTGCATAATTAAAATTAACATAAATTATCCTAATTTCACTACATTTGCAACATTGTGTGCATTTTCGATAAACATAGAAGTTGTACAATATGAGGTGTCCTATATGATTCCTGTACCCCCCACCTGCGTCCGTCTGCGGCTGCGAGTCCCCCGGGGGCGCCGGTGTAGACGTAGTCGGTGCCGTCAAAGGCAAGCCCCGTGTTCTCCAACAGCAGAGCCTCGTCCAGCACATATGCATCCTGAGAGAAACACAAAAAAGTGCAGATAGAACAGTGAATATAAAGGTATAATTTTAGACAACAGTAGGATCCGGTTATTAGGAACTCTGCTCACTGGCAGATCCATGTTTTTGGAAAAGGATGGTGCACTGACATGATTTCATAGGATTTGTACTCGTAAGGGCTTGTGGAGATGCAAAACACCACCGAAATGGGTTTTTGTAAAAAAAATAAGAGGGTTGTGGGGTGCGGGCGGCTGTCTGCGCAACTCTATATCTACCTATGCTTATTACTCAAATTTATAATGAAATGGAGAAGAATACTCAAAGCTATAACCGAGCAGTTAACCCACCCGTCCATGTTAATGGCCATCATGGCCGGAAGTCTCACCTGGTAGTGCTCGTCCCCGAGGATGGCGCGCAGGGACCGGCCCTGGTACAGCAGCTGCTCCTCGCTCGGGGCAGCCGGGGGCAGCGGGGTCGGCGGCTGGGGAGGGCAGAGGGTGAAGTACATGTGCATTGTATAGAACGATATATCTATCGCTAGTGACTATTTATATGTGCATTTTTTTTACTAAATTAGGACCTAGTCATAAAAGTAATGTATGTGTGCGATGGATTAATTACGATGATTTTTTTCTCTTCCGTTTCCTGTCATGATGGATCTTTCATCTAAAAACACATCTGGACGAGACGGTGTATCAATTGTAAATATCTACAGTACCAAGACTGATTCCGCATGAATATTTCAAGACTGTCTTACGGTAGCTTTAAGTAACAGCCAATGTGGTCTATTTTGTTATCAAATTGGTCTTGATGTTTTGGACTTGGGCGTATATCACTTGATCTAATTATGGCATTTGACATATAACATGGAGTAATAAGTCAAATGCCATAATCGCGTGGAATTGTCTGTTTGCTTTCACATAATGTTTGCATTATGTTTTCTGCATAACTGTACAGGCCAGCGTGTGGATGATTTTGCTTCTACCAGAAATATTACATTTCAACTGGTGTCACTACAGTTATATAAACATGCACTTTATTTATCCACTTATCTATTTTTTTTCAGAATTCAAATTTAGTTCCA
Organism: Streblospio benedicti; assembly: GCA_019095985.1. NCBI lineage: Eukaryota > Metazoa > Annelida > Polychaeta > Spionida > Spionidae > Streblospio > Streblospio benedicti. The sequence goes on from CM032663.1 coordinate 13,050,464, forward strand.
CATATAGAAAATAGAGACAATAAAACGAATCACAATTACTTCTAATTAGTTAAACGTGTAAAAGTGAATCCTGAAACTTTTTGATGACTAGAATGGTAACTATGAATGACACTTGTAAAGATATGTTCAACTGATAACTTATCAGAGTCATAACGTATTTTAAAAGAGCCTAAATCTTTCCTAAACAATACAACAAAGGCATTCAAACACTGGCTTTCATAGCATTGGAACATGCTGCAACATCTATCCATTTTTTTAGAAAAGTTTCTACAAATATTGTTGTAGTCTACAGAGCATTTTTTGAAAGAAGACCTAATTTGTGAACATTTGGTCCCTAAACCACAGCCATAAGTATTATCAATGTATGCAAGAAAGAAGCACTTTTTTCTTGGTTATTAATGTATTCTGATTCAAATCTGTTTGTGATTTCATATACTACGTGGTCAGTCAGCGTGGACGTCTTTAAAATGGATACTCAATATTTTGCCGCCATTGGTTCCTCCCAGTAGTATAATAATAGCTGCATATCCATAATTTTGCTGAGAAGTGTGGTCACATCTTCAGGTGGACAGCACATGCCCATCATGATACAGGCCTGGTCTGAATCCCACCACCATTGAATGAACCTTCCGTTGCGTATAATATTTACGGCATCAATCAGGACAGTCGATGAGGACAGTCTGCCTGACAATCCGCCACAAAAATGTTTCGTCATAAGAATATCGGGGTCGTTCCCACAGCAAACCGAGGTCGTTCCGTCATGAAACCCCGTTTAGAGTACTGGATATGCACCATAATAAATCTGAGGTAGCATGTCATTATAATACATCCTGTTGAGGGTTAGAGAGCAGAGAAAAGTGAGGCAACCAAACAAATTCTGCTACAATCAGAATGTAGTGATGAAGATGAAGAGTGACATGCATACTGGTTGAATCATACTCATAAGATGGTTCAAATGATGATACTCATTCTGTTCATTGGGGTAGACCGGCCGCATTCAGCCCCCTGATCTGTATAGTTTAAACTATGTTATATAATTAGATACAATTATTGCCTACACAACAAAGTATAATTTGTAAGAATTGAAGTAATAATAAGAGAGAAAATCAAAATTTAGTATAAAAGCCTAAAATAACGTTAATTGTTCCCTTAAATCCTGCTGTACGCTATAGCGAATCCCACCTACGAAGCTCTACGTGCACTGGCGAACTGGAAAATTCGTCAGGAAATTTTGAACATGTTCAAAAATTTTGAACGAACATTCAGTTTGGTTTGCTTCAAATAGTTATGCTGCGTCTACTGATCGCAGAACATTCGCACATATAAGTATCACTTCGTTTGCCTCAGCAACTTGTCGTACCATGCATTTTTACCACGTTCAATGCCGCCACAACACGCCCAAGTTGACGACGTGACATAATACGTGCAGATGCGTTGCACGGGTTCGATCATGATTGCTCAAGTGTAAACCGGGTTTGAAATGGATTTTTCTCGTTTAATACCAGAATACCTTTCATATACCTTTGTATGATATGCATAATGGGAAATACAAGTTATAAACTGCCAAAAGTGACGGCTAACCTTCGTACATGTACTTGGACTTTAAAAACAGTTCATTTATAGTATAGGACTCGTCTGATGATTGTTTTAAGCCATTGGGAGTTCATAAAATCAGGGAAATTTATCACACAAAAAAGCGCCATGAATTCAAATACTAATAAAAAGTAGGGGATTGGTCGCTATCAGGTTTATCAAACAGACATTAAATCAGAGTGTTAGCATGATTACATGCATGAACATGGACAGTGATTTTATAATCATAATACATCCAATTACATAATCTGTAAACCATGAATCTGGATAAAATTAATAGATTGTTATGTTACAAAACCTTGGTTGGAGTGACAATAGCCATTGTACTAGTCTGTGGATACATCCTTGTAACCAAAGACTGTGGATTCTCCCAGGACTGTATCGCTCAAACCAGAAATACCCAGCCAAAGATCTTCTCTAGATCTACCTTGAATCAGACTAAGCTACAAAACAATGTGTCTAGCCAATCAAATGCAAGCGTGACTAGTCACGCAAACGATGGATCATTCCACACAACCTTTGAAGACGTTATCGATGTGATAAAAACCGAGCAGTTCGTAAAATCCCCGCCAATATACATGTGGAAGTCAGGACGGTTGGGAAACCACATGTGGCAATTCGCCGGCGGCCTTTCCATCTCTCTGCACACCAAACGACCTCTGTACATCCTTCCAGATGTTGAGAATAACTTGAGGGACATATTCACGTTTGAGAACAAGGGCATCTATCACGTAGGCAAACCACCGCCAAATACGCACGTGGAAAAGGAACTGGTCGCGTGCCCTGATCGGATCAATCAGATGTTCTTCAACTTGCCCAACAAACCTCTGAAGATCCAAGGCTATATGCTATGCAAGGACTTCCTTGAGGGGATCAAGGGCGTGCTCAGGCGGATGTTCACAATAAAGGAAGACATCACTAGGCGAGCTAGCGCCTACCTCTCGGGACTTGCAGCCGAACTACAGCGTCCCCTATTCGTTGCCGTCCACGTTCGCCGTGGGGACATTATGAAATCTGTGCACACCAACCAGCGGTACATGGTGCCGGAAGTGAGCTTCTTCCGGAAGGCTATGGACTACTTCCGCCAGAACTACGGCCATGTGCACTTTGTTATTGTTTCCAACGACGTGGCCTGGTGCAAGAAGGCGTTCAGTAACGTTACGGACGTAACTATTTCGGAGCAAGACAGGAACACGGATTTTGCCACGTTGACGTTGTGTGAGCACATCAATGTGAGTTGGGGCACGTTCGCCTACTGGGCCGCCTGGCTCCATTTCAGAGACGTTGTGTATTTTGAGAAGCAGTTTGGTGGCGAACTGGAATACCGTAATGAACACTATCGACAGTATGTGTTTCCCGCACACTGGAAACCGATGGGGAATTAGGAATTAAGGATTGATGTGATCGTGGAAGTGGGACGTATATATTTTTAGCATTATAGGAGATGCTATTTTCTTGGTTCATTTGATTTCATGACTGTTTGTTTGTTTCTTTGTTTGACAGAGTGCTTTACTGTTTTAATATGTTTATTTAATCCGTTATGGTTTATTTAGTAATCACACAAATCTTTATTTGTTTAAGTATAATGTACCATAGAACCTCTCTATTAAACTATAAAACGAAGATTCATCTTTCCTGAGGGGGGTTGTATATAGCACTTATGAAAATCCATTCACCAACATTTTATTCTTAAATCACCAGTCACCAATACATTTCATTGTCTTTCACTAATCACAAGAAATTGTATTTGAAAAGGTTGCATCACATTTTCATCACATTTCACACACTTAAATACAGGCAATTCACATTCACGCCCAAGATTTAGGGTAAATCACCAATCACAGCCTTTGTAATGAGCAGATCACCAGTCACCAATAATAGGTTCCATCATATTTCACTCACTTAAACACAGGCAATTCTCAATTCACGCTCACGATTTAGGGCAAATCAGCGATCACATTTTACTATAAGACCCGAGGTCTTTACTATAAAACTATCTTCACTTATATTTTGAGACTTTCGTTGTCGTATCACGGCAACATCTTCGGAACTAATTTTCAACAGGATATTCCTTGTAGGATGACGTCATCGAAAGTATGTGACAATATTTTGCAACTTCCCTCATCTCTGTTAAGTGTGTTTGACCGTCTGATCCATATGGCCTCCTTGATGTGACACGTGTTCTGATTCCCATCGTTGTCCACAGTCTATACCTATTTCCAATCCATGACGTGGTTCTCCCGTGTGGTATGGTCTGTAAGAGCCGAACTGTTCATAATTGTCTCGTCCATTTTCTTGTTAGCTCTAGTGTGCTGCATGCAGAGCTGTTGCGGAATCTACATTCTTTTTATGTTCTTCTAAGAGGATATAAAATTTGGGATCGTCATATCCCACGGCTATATACACAGGCTATATACACAGGCAGCGTGAGTGATCAAGCCGTGAAAACAGACGACGAAGTTTTATAAACGGTGAATGCCTTTGCAGTTCTAATGTAGAAAAAATGAATTTCCATGTATAAGCATGACACCTTACACAAGATGGCGACCACGTAAAGCTTGATCTATATTCGTTTATTGGGTCAGAAGTCAAATTTGCAATGCCGTGCAGGCATTTATTACATCAAAGCTTTTATAGAAACCATCAAGAGAACGAAACCGTTCATGATTTTATCAGTTAAACATAATTAAGATTGTATTACACATGATTTCAATTAAATTTTAATAATTTAATTTAATTAAAACTAATTGCTTGCAATTCATTTTTGTTGGCGGCGGCCATTTTGAATTTCATGCACTGGGGTGTATACAGTGGCGTCACAACTTGCTGCCAGTTGTTTTTGAAAAATACGCATGCCAATCGCATAACTATTCCCCCTTCACCCCTATTTTTGCCT
>CM032663.1:13055052-13074345 GCA_019095985.1 Streblospio benedicti
CGGAGGGTTAAATCTAGGATACCAATTCTATCATACATTACTCTCAATTCGTATACAGAGTACAATCATATGGTAGTCGCTAGTGATACTATTAAAATGCCGTGTCCTAATTGTGCCATTGTTTAATCACACACATAAAGAAAGGGAATAATTAACCATTGGCAGTCATGAAATGAAGTCACACAATGAACACGTACAAAGGTGTTGTACCTGCTATGAATATTGCAGTGATGTACCGTGGGCTTGTGTCCCATACATTTCAGCATACGACTATAACAGCTATAACATATTCAATTCTATTCACGCCTATTTGTTCGGCTAGGTAAGTCCCTTCCTACCACTTTATGTCCATAGATGAAGGAGAATAATGATATTGTCCACTTAACTAATTCACCACATACTTCAACAACCGACATCAACTATCAATTCTGAGAAATTAGGCTACCATTGGTAATAAGTTAGCATCAATGGTTCACGATTCACTACATCAAATCACCCTGCAGAGACCCCACATTGTGTGTGTATTTTTCGTCATCATAAAGACATTCAATTGCCGTAAAACTGAAGCATCATGAATGACATACATTTGGGGTGAGATAATCATGAAACCACACCAAGTTTACTTTCAGAGGGATCCAACTGCCCCGGCACTGCAGGGCCTCACCTTTATGTCGGGTGGATTACGCGGGGGAGCCCAGGGGTATGTGAAAGACATTTTTTTAAACAAAGATACGGAGGTGAAGTGCAGTGGGTTTGCACTAACATCTGTTTTGGGCAGGTGTGCTCCACGGTGAGTTCGAAATCGGGGTCTTGACTTTTTGTAAACTGGGTGGGGGGGTGGTGTCTTAAATATGATTTGTGTCAGACTAGGGGGTCTTAAATATTGGTGTTTAAAACAATATATTGAATCTATGAAACCTGAAAGCAACAACAAAATCTCGTCATGCCTTAGTGTACTTTTTTGCAAAAGGGTGGGTCTTTGCTTTGAAAATTTGAGAAATTAGGAGGTCTTTGGAGTTTGGCTGCCAAGAAATAAGGAGTCTTAGATATTTTGTCATGCCCCCCCCCCCCTCCCTCGCCGGGTGCGCCCTCTTCCCCTGGATACGCCACTGTGCAATTTGCCTTATTTCCCACTTAAAATATCCAATCTATAATCTAATATTACAATACTAATTAAAATACTAAATCACACTCCAACATGTCGTGTATCATGAAGATAACTTGTGCAAACACTGGGATTAAAATTTTAGGAATAATACAACACAAGTGATCACTAGAGATGATTTAACGACGAAAGAACTGGCGGTTATCAAATGATCGGCACATGTGTCTCTCTTCACCTGGCACTTGCACCAAGTTTCAATACATTATAGCTCATTATCGCCCAACTAGTGATTGACTCTTGCATGGAGCTAATATAACAATAAGACTGTTTATACTGCGCTTATGCTGTTATCAAATGTTAATTATATGGTTATCAATGGGCTGGTGATAGAGATGATTACGTTCAAGCTTCCATCCACTGTAGTTGACTGTTCTGTCGAGTGTCTGGTGGTTTTTATGTATCAGCGCTCGAGTACCGCAAATTGTACATTGGTGCTATTGGAGACTGGAGAGTGACTACAAGTTGTATGTTCATCCATGATAACGTAGAAACGAAGACTTTATAGACTTAGACTGATTATGATATAATAAACATTAAACAGGATAAATATGGTGTTAATGTTTTTTTATGTACAACACGATATTCACATGGTGTAGATATTATTCACAATATATTTAAGGGCAAATACCAAGAAATTCTCGCCTTCTATTTCCCAACTCCTGTAGAAGAATTTAACACTATAGCCCAATACACCAACAAAGAGAACAAAACACAGTCAACATGTTTATCAGAAAATAACCCACCCAATCGAATATGCAAACACCAGTCATGCAGACTTTCTGTCAACCCTTCCCCGTTCACCCCCTCTACTCACCCCGCGGGGTTGCTCCCGTCTTGCCCTCCCTCTCCTGGGCCCCGGGAACCTCTGTGGGGCGCAGAGACCCGATGAGCAAGTCGCCATCTACAGGAGGACGAGTATGGTCTGCTGGATTATTGCACATTCAGTTTACAAAAAATAATTTACAAAAAATAAAGTTTACAAAAATAATTTGGGTGAATGATATCAACAAATAATGATGGGTAGGCCCAATGGATAACACGTGATTACACTCTCAAAACAACTTCCCTGTGTGAAACTAACAAAAAGTGCGATTTACTCTAGATATTGTTGTTATTCAGACTTGCTGGCTACACATTTTCTAATGACATGTACTCATTCTACTGCCAGTCACACTGACTGTGGTGGGAATGCCTGGAAGGCATCTTCTGCCAACAGCCATTGGTATCAATGATAAAGTTCTCACCTGCGCCGCCGCCGCCGGAGTGGTGAAGCGGCTTCTGCACCTTGGTGTATCCTCCCGCCTGATACTGCCGGACTACTTTCGAGATGTCCGCGTGGTCTGGTGAAGAAAGAAAACCTTTAAAAGTCCTCGTAGAGAAGTAGTCACGGAAGTAAGCTGTATTTGTAGCACAGAACGCAGTGACATGAACAGCAAGCCTTTATGAATGGTCATTTTTAAATTCAAGCTTTATGAGATAAATGACTGTGAAGCACTGGATGCAAGGCTTGTTAACGAGCCACCTTGCGCATCACGTTGCGACTAAAGGTAACAACTCTGCCCTGAACCATGCGCACTGCCCAAGACACTGAGCGCAACCACCTTACCCCAAATACTCATCTCACTCACTTCCTCTTCCCTACTTAAGCCTCCTCACTTTCTACCCCCAACACGAAAACACCAACACCAACAACAGCAGAATAACAAAACAAAACAAACAAACACACAAACACAAAACGCGTACAACAATGGAAGCACAACTTCCATATTCAACGTTTAGTCACTTACTTCGTCCCAAAACAAACATACACACAAACAAGAAAATACCCCCCCCCTACTGTACTCACTGGCGCGCGCGTGTCCACCCACGAGTCTGCTACGGCCGCCGTGCCGCTGGTCGTACCACACGTGCGGGAACTGCATGTGCTTGAGGCGTGCCATCGGCCCTGTCCCCGCCGCCGCCGGGCTGTCTCCGCCCCCGCCTGGGGGAGCAAACGCCGCAGAGTCTGTGCAGCGCAGAGCAGGAACAGATTAGAAATGCATATTGATTTCATATTCAAAAGCCTCTCAGTGGACTTAACTTCTACACCAGGTCATTGGCACTCATGTAACTCATTATTCCACTTCAAGTCCCTGAGGAACACATAGAAAAAACAAGCAAAATGCAATTGTGCTAATCACTCATATGGGCAACTTGACATTCAATCACCTGATATGGATCTAGATTTTTGTATAGGTGCCACGGAGTAGTGGTCAACCTGTAAGGATGAGTTCGCTCATAATCCACTACCAGACATGACTGAGAATCGAACTCACGACCTTCTGGTCGTGAGCCAAACTCTACGTACTCGGCCACAGAAGCAGCATACAAGTGCTTAAGCTTAGTATCTGCATTGCAGGGCATTAAATGCACCATGTGTTTGCTGTCTATTTGCCATTGGCTTAGTACTTCATCAGCATCTTCATATACATGTAAAAAAAGACTTCACCGGAATGTAAAGTGAAGCAATGCCAATGTATAAGTAATTGTAGCAAAGCTGGGGCCGATCACATTGTGATTGCATTTATAATTACAAATACAAGTTCTCAGGCAGCGGCAATGCCACTCTCCCCGCCCCTCACCTCTCCTACTCCCCCTGCTGCGCGCCGACCCCCCGCCCTCCTCCACCACCTCCATGGCGCTGTGTCGTCTGCGAGCCGAGCTAGTGGCGCCCTCACCAGCCTGAAAAGTACGGAACCACCACGGAAATACTCTTATTGGGTTCCTATGGTTTTGCACATGAATCAATTCTCTTTTTGAAACTTAGTGCTTAGTAATCAATGAAGCAAATATTTTGCCTACTTTGACAGGTAAGAAATTCCTGTTTCTGTGTGCTTAGTCAGTCACAATACAGAAGAAAATAAGCTTAATTTAATTTTAAACAACATGTTTATCCATGTATCAAACGAAATCTTTATCCGTGTAGGTTCTCTGCATGTTTAGATTCCATATCTAATAGTCTATTGGCTACTCCATAATAATTTCACATAATCAGTAGCAGCACAGCCTATATAATTATTGTAACCATCTCTTGCAGTTCTCTATAGCAAGCATGTTCCTATCACTATGTTGCCAACTATGGAGACAATCTTCAACTGTCATTATATCTAGTGGCTTGAACTCACGACCTCGTGATTGTAAGACCAATATAGTGGTAGGAAAGTGCTTGCTATTGCGAACTGAGAGATGATTAGATTTGAATACACAGTACATACGTAAGCTTGGGAAACGCTCGTATGAGTACTCCATCAGATATAAAAAGAAATCTTTCTGACTACTATCACAGTAACCAAACCGAATATGTCGTATAAAATATGAACAAAAAAATCGGAACTCACTGTTATTTTCCCACCTAATGACTATAAAATCCAAATGAGTGGACAAAAGTACTACATTACAGATAAAGTGTTAACACGTATCCTTCTGAGTCCTGGTAAATCACACATCTCTGCAAATGTTAAAGTGGATCCTGTGCACGGGATTGTAAACATTGCGATAGATGATTCTTTCTCTAAGTGACATCTGTTTGCCAATGCGGGGACTCAACCCATGTACGCTATACACCATCACCAAGCACTAGCCAAGATAGAGGTAATGAGTTCGAATCCCAACACTGACAAGAAGATACAGACCTCAGCACCTGGAGAAACAACCATCTAATGCCACAAATGTATTGTGGATCAAATCCGCTTTTAATCGTGATTCTGGTGCTTGCCGTCTCTGCCTTGGAAAATGATGCGCCCGTTAAGTCAATACGATTTACAATGCATCGTGCAATAAAACACTTATGATGTGTTATATATGGATTAGACGGATCTGTCTGTGAGTGGATCATGCATGGTTTATGTCATTATTGCCCTGCGCACACACCAGTTCACTTGACGCACTACTAAGGTCACCACCACAGGAACGTATCCGTTAAGCTATGGTTACAACAGGCAGTGCGAACATTTTGACAGCACGGTCTTTTCCGTGCGTGTGGGCGCGCGGTGTGTTAGGCACGTAATGACGTACGGCCTTGCGCATGGGCGCCGTACAGCCTACCTACGGTCAGACTGCTGCTGAATAATTGGTTCTTATGGAAGTTTTACATATCAAACTTTTGCTTCTGTCTCCGCACTGCCTCTAAAACATACGTTCACCTCGCTGGTCCTCACGGTATCCTTGAGCTTTTGGCAGCAGAGAGGCATACGGAAGGCAGTATTGCCGTTTGTGGCATAAGCTTTTCATTCCCATTGTATGCTCAGTTCTGATTTATTACTGTGCGGTAGAAGATGGTAAATGCACTGGTGAAAAGATGCTAAGATGAGTCTCTCTTTAACAAGACTGTGACAAAGGAATGTGCCAACTACCAATGGTCATAGCACCACGACTGAATTGGGAACAATTTTCGGGACCGTCTGACTAACTTAAGAAACGATATCCAAGTAACATTGTGTCCTGAATACGACGATTATTAACTCTATTTACAGTCGTGTGATACTCATAGAACATATAATATTTGCTGGGTATATATTCTGGTCTGTGATGATTGTGGTCAACATCCAATTCCAAATACTTATTCCCAATGATAGCCCAGTCTTCAAGTGCATTCTAGGTCGCTAACTCTTGCTGGAACTTCAGGCTGACAACAGACTGTACAAGAACAAAGATATTGCCAAATTACTTCAGCGTATATGTTAAAGCGTGCCACTTTTCTATGCAAATTGTCCCCCTAATGAATCATTTATTGTGGCATGAACACAATCACTGATTTGATCTTAATAACTACTTTCTTTTAATCGGGTCTTTTGATCAATAAGACTTACACAAAGCCTGACTATTTATTAGTGATTGTTCGTCGGCGCACACAATAAGTGAAAACTGATACAGCAGAATTAATATCCTGGCCGCTTGTGTTCTGATATATCCCGTTCATATCTCACCGGAATCAGATATCAAAATAACCCCGCGATGGCTATTACAACTGGCCGTAGAATCGACCACACTGCTTCTTCACCACATAATAAACTAAACGCAAACCTGCCGCACTCTGCTGTCCAATGCCGGCGTTGACGCGCGTCGCTCGAAACGGCGGGAAGCAGCCATTTCGAGGGTTTCCTGATACCGTCCGCCAGTCTTTGGGTCTACATCAAACAAAACTACATCAAACATTATGGCGATCTTTATTAGGTGATGTGTAGATTTAGCACTGCAACAAGATTGTACAGCTATCGGGTCAGTGTTTGTATTGGTAGCAGTGGAGGCTATAGTTTTGAGCAGATGCAGTTATTGTGACGTGACGTCAGGTTAAAGGTGCTCAGAAAGGAAAGACCTAGAAGTTTATTGAACACAAGCAAATCACCACTTTAGATATTAAAAAAAAATCATCAATGATACATGGAAATTGCAACGAAAATGATTTTCTTATAATGAATCGTGAAAACAAGGTATCACCATTCTGCTTTGATGGATCCATGTTCGAGTACATCCATGTAGACCTACTTTTATTTCTTCAAATAATTAAAATGAACTGACACAGTCCTCTGACATCAGAATGTTAATATGTACACGAAAATTTAATTAGATTTACATATTATAGCTCTATCAATAGGTATATTTCTCATTCCATCACGAATTTGGTACCCATGATTTTCAACTTCACGAAGAAAATTTTATCAGTAATCAACGCTATTTATTTTAGATGAAAATGATGAATCTATTACAATATCATTTCAGTTGTTACAATTCTGTATAAGCACTAACAATGAATTGACAATCTAACAAAACAGTTATTTAGAAAACATTAATTAAAATCATCTTAATATATACATCTTAAGATCACTACAGCAAAAAGAAAACCCGTGGTTAAACTAGGCAAAAATCTGAATTTTTGGCCTTCAGCGAAGGCATCCACTCCAGGAATGTTACACGGCACTTAGCAATATATATCCTAGACGTGTGCGCCAATGTCAGCTCTTGACATACAACCGGTGACCAAGGCCGATTGATGACGTTAGAAACGTCCAAGGTTGTCACAGAGAGAGGAAGAGAGGAGAAGAGAGATAAAGGGATGAGATAGAGAGGAGAGGGGATATGGAAGCAAGTGGTGACTCTCTTGGCCAAGAAAATCAATGATAGCAATATATACTGACAGGTCCGAATGGAAACTTGGGTCTTCACCCCCTATCCCCAAAGTGTATTTGCATGGTGTTTTAGCATCTAAATACGAGCTTTTGCGAGTGCCAAACTACTGAAATCCACTAGGTGTGCCCGCCAATTTTCAGAAAACAAGGATCCAGAATTGATTGCAGCCAGACTAAAGTCAGCAATAGCATGTTCATAAACACTTGTTCATAAACGTTTTACCTTTCATGGTCCATGCGCTGTAAATCTGGTGTATTTACCAATATCTTGGACACACTTGTCTGGTGGCAATTATCACCAGGCCTAGCTTTGTATCACCATAAAACGTTTAGTTTTTACTGTGTCCAGTGTGATAGAGAAGACTGCTTGAAGCCGCTTGATAAATCAAACGATTGTTCGGCCGCTAAGTGCCTTTAGAAAACCTTTGATTTGATAGGGAAGTTGCAAGATATACCAAGCTTGAATTTTCTTCGTGAATCGATGTCTGCAAACATGATTGCTGTATGGACGAGCTATAAATATGCATGAGAAAGCTGAGAGAAATATGAACAGCCCTGTCACTAGCACACGACTGTAAAACCCTCAATTCGGACCATCTATATTATCAAACCACCACAAACCTTGATAAAGAAACCACCTATCAAACGAGACTCCTTGAAGCCAGTGCCTTGTGTGGTCTTAATTGAGAGATTTTTTTTAAACTGAGAATCCAGTCTACGCGTTTTGTATCGAATACGTTAAGTAGGCCTACTCCGGTTTCAGTTTCACAAATAATTTTAATCACTTTTTATTCTGCTAGTTTTCTATTATTCCTCTGCGATATTGACCTAAGGCAACACATGTATTCTGTCATTTCAGTATTAAGATACTACATAGCATTTAGTTGAAACCTTGATCATGACCGCAAAAAGATTCAACCAAGGATTACTCACCAAATCTTAAGTTATTTCGTATCCATCAATCTGAATTTAATAATAAAATAGTAAAACATTTTTACTCTATTTCAATTATTTCTATAAGACTACAGTATTAACACTATGTGCTAAAGTTTTCCTAAATCAAAGTATCACTAGAATCCGTGCATGCAGCGGTCTAGGCTGATACAATAATTCACGGATAATCTTGTTATTAACCCGACCCCGTTATCACTGTCAAGTGATCCTCTAGTTGCATTATTATGGGATTAGCTGGAATTATGTTTATTAACGGATTAGCTAAATACTTTGTCATGATAACAAAGATAAGCAAGATACACATGACCGTGAATGTATGCTGTATTTGTTTGTTTGAATGTTTGTTTTAAAATACATTCTATGTAACATTTTACGCCTTGTCGTTTTCTTGTACACAAGCTGCAATAGATATATGCTACGTGAGGAACTTTTCTCGTCCCACCAACATCATGCAAGTGTCCCCGTGTTTCAAACTGTACAGACCCATCTAAACTTAACCAGAAAACTGCGTCTGCGAAGTCCAAAAAATGAGTGTCCTGGTGTATGCTTGTCACCCGTTTCAATAGCCAAACGAGAACGTTGTGTTGCATGATAACGTCATTATAAATCATGGCATGAAAATAAACTGAATTCGACGTGGGTAACATGCGACACGGACCATCCCAATACTGGTAGACCTCTATGTTTATAAGAAATGGTAGCCAATACATAAGTGTATAACAACAATTTTAGTGACATTGGTGTATTACTATTTAATAGTACTACTTCAAATATATCAACAGAAATATGCATCAATTATCGGCAGACAGCATAACGTCCTATTGATGATGTATGCCACCACCTCTCTAACAAGACCACCTTAACAATAAAAGACCGCCTCAATAGTACAATTTCTTCACAGTTCCAAATCACAGTCATAGAGGTCACTTCAAACCTCTTACAAAAGACCACCTTTCTCTACTGAGACCACTTGGGGCCATCAATATTCGATATCCAGAATAGGGTATTAATTAGAACGTATAGTAGTGACAACGAGGTCATATCGGTATACATGCATGAGAACACATTAAAAAGAAAGTTCAACGTTGGGACACATTGTACTATTTTGTTCTCGTGAAAAAGGCTATGAGAAGCTTAAACTCCATGTTTGTTATTCTCTCCCCATATATGTTTAGTTACAAACCCAGAATATTGCCCCCCCGTCACGCTCCATGCACGACAAAGTAATCTAACCACCTAAAACGTTAATCATTGAATGCCCTAACCCCAAATTTGGAATTGTTTGTGGCACATATTATATATGTCTACCATTAAAAGGGTTAATTTTTATTAGTCAGATAATCGTTTTTATGCAATTAATGCCATACATACTTATTTGATGCATGTTATTTTTATGGAATGTTTTTTCACAGTCATGTATTAATCATCAACTGTCTGTTTTGAAATATGACACACATCAACAGCATTAAATATTTGTTTTTATGTAAATAAATCTATACATGTCTTTTAAGAATATTTATATTTTGAACTGATTTCGGTAATAAATGACTGGATCAATTTACAGTCGAGTGTAACTGGGCTCTGAAGAAGCCCACTGTGAAATGGTTAAATGCTGAACTTTATTAGTTTATGACCGAAATTCAATATGTATTCCATGCGTGAGGTAGTGTAGACCAAAGATGCAGAAAGGAATGATGCCAAGCCAAACGCAGGCAATATTCATCAATTTCGGGCATTGATTACATGCGTATTGTCCTCAAAACCTTCACACATTTCTTCATTAAATCACGTAGGTGTAAAATCGACACACTTTATACGATGCACCCATTATACTATCTCATGATGAATCCAATGTGAACATATCAGATTAGCATTAAAATATGTATTTTGAGCACGACTAGGTTATTTCATCCATCTATGAGACAAATGATATATATGAACTGAATAATTTTTCTTCTTGTTATTGCATAATCCTGCAGTCCTGGGAGAAAATGGAATGTGAAAGGTTCCCAGACCAAAATAAATAGATAATTGTTAAATCATTATTGTCAGTGATATGTGTTCATCTGTGGCCGAGTGGATATAGGGAGTTGGACTCGTGTCCAGAAGGTCGTGGGCTCTATTGTTGTACCCCACATTAAAATCATGGATCTGGTGGTGTATCAGCGCCCCAAATTTACAATGAAATTTAGAAGTAGCGTGATAGGCCCTGCACTGTACCGTGTTCCTTGAACTGATAACCAGACAAATACCCCCAGGGGTATTAGGCAATAAAATGATATAGTGATCCACCCGAGTGAAAGAAATTGGGATCTTAATATACAAAAAAAGAATCAATAACTAAGAATTAAATCGTGATCTAAAAATGCCGAAGAACGTATATGCAATTTAAACTGTGATTACATAAAAAAGGATGGCATTAGGCTGGTGGAGGCAGCCAAAGGGCTATAACCTGGCAACAAACACAGGCAATAAAGAAAACCCGAAACTTTTGTAGAGTAGAACCTCTCTATTAGGATCACCTTTGGGACCAGTGTTATGTGGCCTTAATAGGGATGTGGTCTACATACAGAGGTTTATCTTGGTAGTTTTATGAAGGTTTGGGACCGTGAAAAGTGGACTTGATGCATGTATATAGAGTTCGTCGATTATAGAGGTGGTCTTAATTGGAAGCTCTTCTGTACTTTGCGATGTTCATTCAGTCTGCATTGACAATTTGCAGGAATACTTCCTAGCTGGCCTGAAATACCCTTGTCTTATTTGAAATGCACTTAGCATTAAATTTGTAAAAATCTTGTTGATGGTCGCTAGATTCAAAACAATCGTAGGACATTTGGATTAAACTGAACAGAAAAGTAGGTATTCTAATGCATTTTATCAATTATTATGTATGCTATATCAAGCAACAATTAATTGTAGACAAATCTTTAATACGACTAGTAATAAATATCGCAGAATATTTTTAAAAAAACAGAAAACAATAGCAAAGCAGTTGAGATTTATTAATAGCTGCGCTCTGATTTTCCTGATGTATAGTTGCAAGTTTGTTTTATGGTGTGATGATGCGTGTGGAACCACCATCCGATCGACATCCGAATTGTTGGAATATACGTTATTCTATTAATTTCAACGTGCCCTACTCTTAGCCCTTTAGATTTCTGTGCACTACATGTTACCCACTACCCGATAGACGGCAGATGATTTCATAAAAACATTATTTATGAACAGCTGTATTTATTTATCTCTCTTTGCAAGCAAGCAGCTACCACTGTATTGACATAGATGAAGGCAGGTTTTAAACCCCTGGGCTTCCATTTTGACTATATCAAGTAGACCTTCCAAATTTCGGTCTTCATGTAGGATTCGAACCCACAAACTCAGGTGTATGATGATAGCTGACTAAGTATGTAGGCTGGGGGTTACAGAGACCCCCGTGTAATCTTTTAACAGCCTTGTGCTTAGAATGATGGTATCGTTCTGGCCTCACAATCTTAGCGTCGTTGGTCGCTGTTAGGGCCACTTGATTTAGTCAAAATATAAGCTTGGGGCTGTAAAGCCTGTCTTCAGACTTGTCAATACCATGGTAAGAGCTTGTTTGCCATGGAAAACAGAGAGTAGTAAAAACAGTCAATTATTCAATGCTCACATCTAAAGCGATGACAACACGGCTTTAACACACTACAGTACCCCCAATGTTTCCGCCCAGGGAGCAAAAAATCGCCTTTCACCCATGATCTTGTATTTATTAGGTAAGAACGTGTCACTTCTAATCAGGACAGTCTAAATCCGTGATTGAAATCTCTATATGTGCTGCTTTTTATAGTTCAAATCGCCTGAAGAAGTCAAATAAGCTTACAAATGGACACTTAAATCGCTTGTAGCTGTCATATATAGCGGGTGGCGTGTAGTCTGCATGTGAACGCATGCATATTGTGTTCAGGAAAAATGCACTATTCTTCTTATAAATTTCTTTGAAAGTGCCCCCAAACACAGGATAAGGTTGTAAGCAAGGCATCCGTACTAAATCGTCATGGTGGTTTTTCATAATTCACTGTATGCTCGATGTATTGCAGCGATGCCTCTCCTTCCCTTCCTCCTCTTCCTGCTGGCAGGATCCGGTATGAGCCAGCCCCACACTGGATCTGTTGGACACCTGTGATGCCAACAACAAAGTCGTCGACGCCGTCAATGAAAACCTGGCAGTCTTCTCAGAAAACATCAACAGTGAATTCACAGAATTCAAAGGCAAGCTGGAAAATGTGAAAGTGAGTGAAGAATCGACCAAGGATATTCAGGATAAACTGACAGAGCTTGGAGACAAGTTAAATAATATGCTTGCAAATGACAATAGTGAGCTAAAGCAGAAGATTGATAATATGCAGAAAGCAGTAGACAATATTGAAATCCCAGTGAAGTACATTGAGAAGTGCAGTAACAACACCTACACCAACCCCGTGTACAACAAGTCGTGTGACCGCGGTTGGCTCAAAATCAACAACCGATGCTTTTATATGAACCCTTATTTCAAAACGCTTGGTTCGAATGGAAGGTTATTGTGTGAACAAAGATACGGTGCAAGATTAGCAATCATAGACAGCAGAGATATGTTTGAACAACTAAAGACAGGATTTTACACCGGTGGTGATTGCCATTGGGTAGCGGCTTACAGAGGTATTGGGAATGACTTTTATTGGGAAGATTGTACGGTGGATGTGTCGGGCCGACAGATTTGTTCACGGGAAAGTGTCAACAGCACATTGTGGAGGTCTGGGTTTCCAACGTTCGATGGTTGTCCTTATAACTATTGTGTTAATCAAAATTCAGTGTACGTCTGCTACACTCGTGCTGGATTGGTAAATCGTCATAATGAACTTCGTCCCTGTCTATGTGAATATTCCCTTTAACTGTATTCGTGCACAGATGATAAAATATTGACGTGACACAATCTTTTTTTCACTCCAAATTAAATCAAACTACCCTACAAAAACCAATTGAATGTAACAGTGCATTTTGTGAGCTGTGTGATTTTTCTAGATTTTTAAAATGTTGATTTTTAGCTGGAAATGATATTACATACCATCAAAAATACTAAACAAATTAGCCTCCCATAGAGAGTGGCCCTAATAGGTTTAATCTAAGATCAAACAATGATTTTCAGTCCGTAACGTAAACTTAAGTCATCAGGACAGTCACTCTCACAAATATATATACACACACATACATAGTTATATATTTTTTCTCGTGACGTCATTGTGAACAAGACAGGACCTCCTGTTGAAAGCTCAATTATATTAATTAACTATTATGCTGCTTAAAATATATAACTATGTATGTTTGTCTATCAAATCCAGGATGAATGAACCTCCATCAAACAATATATATACAGTAGAATCGCTTTTAGAACCACTTAATTGTTGACTGCCCTCAGGTGGTCTCAACAGAGAGGTGTTCTTTTAAGGGGGAATATGAAGGTTTGGAATGATGCAAAAGGTGATGACGAAGGAGGAGCCCTTTTGATTAAACATAGTTAGTTTTGATTAAAGTGTTTAGTAGGTGACACTTTATATTGTTCTTACTGTTGCTTTCCTTTACAAAAGAGGTTTTAAGTAAATCAAATCAAGTAAACCTGTTTGTATATATTTGTTCATTTTGTAGGCTTTAATATGCGTGTTGCTCATTTCTAGTACCATTGCATGTATCAAGCAATTTCTGTACCATAATAATGTAGTTATTAATTAATATAGTAGAAAACTCATTACCATGCCAATGATCTACTTTTTAGAAGTGAATGGATTGTACTAATTAATCGGTGAATATGGAATTTGCATAGCGATTTGTAAATATGATTTAAATACCAATAAAAATTTGTTTTATATATATGAATAAAACAAATCATATTGAAAATGATGCAGTATAACTCGATTAAACTCACTTCATGAATATGCTGGTACTTTTCCAGACCACCGATTGGTTGAACGCCAAAAGCTTTGATCAAGATGACATACTTATGCCCTGGCTAATCTTTACCTGGTAAATCACCCTTGCATGGGACAATGAAAAAGAACAGTTATATCTATTCACGTAACAACAGTCTACTCAAAGATGCAGCATTGTGATACTTTCCATATATATTGACTACTCCCAATCATAAATAGCATGATAAGTACCAGTACCACCCCACCCCTCCCCAAATACATACATAAATAAAAAAAACTTTTTATATACTCTGGAACTGGATAATTGCCTCTTGTAATTGGGGCAATTGATATTGAAATTGGATAGTGCTTTATTTTTACCAAATCAGCATACATGTGATATAGGTTTAAATAACAAAAGCATATTATAACATATAAAACGTTCTATACAATTTAGTAAAAACCTCTTCTCAATCGTACATTCTTATAATAAATATTATCGTACGTATATAGGACTATCTGTATGCTTCATCTGATTGGAATATCAGGGGTCTCAAGGCCAATGTTTCTAAATTTCTAAAATTAAACAAATTGCAAATGCAATTCTGCTCTCACTTTTCTGTCATGCAATGTTTCTTAATATGTAAAGGTTGCTATCATCTTTAAGATTGGGCCCTCTGAAGTCTGAATTAAGCAAGAAAGTTAGTTTAGTCGATTCGATTGTTAGATACATGTATGCAAAGCGTTGGGAGATTGCGTCAAATGATAGATATTGTAACAATCAAGAGTCAGAAGTGAGGAAAGTGCTTGGATTGTGCGTGCATATTTGGAGAATGAGGCAACAAAATACAAATGTAACAATATTTCAACACATTGGTGACGGTGACAGAGTTAAACGCCAACATCGCTTACATTATTTTGCATATAGGAAACACGAGCATTGTGGACTTATTAAAAAAGGTGGTAGTCTGCATAGGCAGATCCAGGTTTTTGGAAAGGGGGGACATACTTAAGGAAGGGGGGGGGGGGGGCACTTGAGGGATTTCATGAAAAACCCTATGAAAATGAAGTATTTTGGTGGTAATATGGGAGTGGGGGGGCGGCGCCCTCTGCGCGCCCCCTGGCTCTGCCAATGGTCTGACGAAGTGATACAATGTAGTTGTTTCCTAAATTCAAATGCAGTTATATTTGAAATGCAATATTTTTGGAAACGCACATATCTCATATATTTCGTTGCATTGAAGTAACTTTAGACAAAAATGGGGGAAAGGTGTTTTTTTTACCCACACAAAAGTTTTCATGTAAGTGGTTGGTTAGGTTTTGCAATACGAACAAACATTATTTAACTTAAAATTTTGGATGGACAAATCTCCAACATGCACATGTATTCCACATTGATATTGATAAGCAATCAGTAATAATGGTTGAAAAAGGCACATAGCATAGGTGAAACGATTACTATAATTGTAAATTTGTCAATAAACTAATAAACAAAGCAATGTCCCTTCACAGTAAGACAATTTTCACGGCCCCAAAACTTTATAATAAACAAAGCATCAAAAACCTTCACCATAAGGTCACGCCTCTACGCATGTGTAGATGAAAGCATAGATTATATAATCTATGAAGAAACAAACTGTCAGGTATGGATATGAGACTGAATAGAAAGTAGACATGAATGCATTTAATTGACACAAAAAGTCAGTGCAACAGGTTAGATTATGTAAAAATGCGCGAATAATTTTCTTATGCATATCTAAGATGCGTATATGGAAAATATGTATTATGGTACATGTATGTGAACACTATGTGAACTATGCACTCCATGATAAATTATATAATTTCTGCAAACTATAGAAAAAGTGGGTCCAAAACCAGAATAAACTAGAATGTTTCCAATGTTTGCACGCCTCACGACTCCAGGGTATTTAACCCTTTAAAAGTTTAATACTATCTAAACCTAATGAACATGATTATAAATCAAGTATGGTGTATATACGAAACAGCTTTTTATGTGGATTTTAATGATAGCCCTTGACAGATGAAAAATAAAATGACCCATATCGCCATGTCTGTCAGAGTTATGATGGACGATGTGGAGTACCATTAGTTCATATTACATTGAAGGAATATATTAAAGTTGCAACAATTAAATTTACAAATACTTTTGTATTTTTTGTGAAACGTCTGAGCAAAAGCTTTTTAAGAAAAACACAGATTCGATATAGGTTATCACTATCAGCCATTTGAGTGGAAAAGTTATATGCAAAACCATGTAAATCTTAACCTCAAGCCAATAAACCATACGGGTGTAAAACCTGCACATTTTGTCCGGGAATCCATAATCCTATCTGATGGTGATTCCATCTGATGTTGAATTAACAGCATCAATACAAAATGAGTATGTATGAAGACACCCCCCCACACACACACACACACACCTTGTCCCCACACCTTTGTCCCCCCCCCTAAACAAATGGGAATTACATGTTGCGGGCTGATATATGATTAGTTTAGTTCGAGGCAGTTAAAGGGTTATAAATTCACAATAAATCTAGACAGAAAACACGATGTTATGAAATCACAATTCATTTTGTGTTGACAAGTTGGGGAGAACACTTCCTGGTTGATGCAAAGGACACTTATAGATCTGCGTAATTATTGGATACACATTGAACATTTTATTTGTAAAAGATAAAAATTAAAATTGGTAACAATCGTAGGACATTTGGATTAAACTGAACAGAACAAATAGGTATTGCTTGAACATAATTGCAATACATTTTATAAATTAATGTGAATGCTAAAAAGCAAGCAAAAATTAAATGCAGGCAATTCTTTAATATGGCAAGCAATTAGTATTTGCATGAGGTAAAAACAAATAGCAAGTGTAGAGTGTTGAGCAAACCAACCTCTCTTTAGTTACTCACTGGTTTTCTGTGCTGTATAATGTCAGCGCATCATCATATGAGCATTTGGGGACTGGTTTACACTAACTAGCAGGATGCGTTGATACATTATGTAACCCATATCTGTTAAAGAGTCAATGGACACTTTAATGATAATGCGATTGATACCATAAGAAAAAATGTTGGAACATACATTACATTATTCTATATCTGTACATTTCATTGTAAAAAACAACAACACATTATTGTTTTGAATTTATGTAAATGTGCCCCGAAATACATGAATACGATTGTAAGCAAGGCATCCGTTGTAAATCTTCAAAATGGCAATTCATAATTGACTGTATGCTTGATGTATTTCAGCGATGCCCCTCCCCCTTCCTCCCTGTTCCTGCTGGCAGGATCCGGTTTGAGCCAGCCCACACTGGATCCATTTGACACCTACGATGCCAACAACAAAGTCGTCGACGCCGTCAATGAACACCTGGCAGTCTTCTCAAAAAAATATCAGATTTTTGAGAACAAGCTGGAAAATGTGAAAGTGGATGAAGATGCTACCAAAAGTATTCAGGACAAAATTGACAGAGCTTGGGGACAAGTTAAACAACATGCCCGCAAATGACAATAGTGAGCTAAAGCAGGAGATTGATAATATAAAGAAGGCAATTAACAATATTGAAATCCCAGTGAAGTACATTGAGAAGTGCAGCAACAACACCTACACCAACCCCGTGTACAACAAGTCGTGTGATCGCGGTTGGCTCAAAATCAACAACCGATGCTTTATATGACCAGTTATTTTACAACCCGTGGTTCAAATGCAAAGGGGCAGTCTGTGAACAAAGATATGGTGCAAGATTAGCAATTATTAAAACAAATACATTTAGACCAACTGAAGGCAGGATTTACAACATAGGTGACGATTTGTCACTGGGTAGCGGCTTACAGAGGTAATGGGAATGACTTTGTTTGGGAAGATTGTACAGTGGATGTGACGGGCCGACAGATTTGTTCACAGGAAAGTGTCAACAGCACATTGTGGAGGTCTGGCCTTCCATCGTTTTGGTTGTCCTTGGCACTGGGAATGATCAAAATTCGGTGTACGTCTGCTACACTAGTGCTGGGTTGATGAATCGTCAAAATGAACAACGTCCCTGTGTATGTGAATATTCCCTTTAACTGTACTCGTGCTCCGTGGATAAACCATTGATGTGTCAAAAAAGCAAGCCTTTTTAAGACTAATGATTAAAGTCAAACAAAATCCAAATGTCATACAAAAACCATTTGAATAATAAAATAATATACGCATTACAGTGCATTCTGTGATTGTTCAGATTTTTTTTTTTCAAGGGGATTGATTGTTAGTTTGTCTGCTGTTCAACAGTGTGACATGAGGTCTGTTACATACAAGGCTCAAATACACTCTACGGGAGGTCAACGTTGAAGAAAAATGTGCGAATAATATTTTGTATGATTGCTTATTATAATTCATTTGGATAGTTGTGATAACAACATATTATGATTAAATAAAAATTACATTTTATATATTTCATATGAATCATGCTTTTCAAATTGACTATTACATAAGCATGGAGCCCACGTGAAGCAGTGATATTTTGAAAAAAAAGAAAGAAAGGATATTACATATCATCAAAAATACTAAACAAATAAGCCTCCCGCAGAAAGTGGCAGTGGCCCTAATAGGGTTAATCTAAGATCAAAAATGATTATCGGTCCATAACGGAAACGCAAATCATCAGGGCAGTCATTCTCACAAATACATGTATATGTACAGCAGAACCGCGTGTTTTAGGACCCACTTGTGCACTAAGCTCAGGTTTCCAAAAAGGGGGTTATGGGGTTTAATGCCTGTTATTTTAAAAAGGGGGCCCCCTTTTTGTCTGTTAATTGAATTCTTTGTATTATTTGGTTTTCAAACCAAAAAACCATTGTTTATTTTTACATTTGTTTTTAATATGCGTTTATTTAAAAATTTTTCTTTTTAAAAAAAGGGTTTTTTTTATGTAAATCAAATTTAAAATTTTTGTTTAAGTAACTTTTTGTTTATATATTTTGTATTTAATATAATATTTTTTTAAACTAAAATTTTATTTATTAGTAAAAATTTTTCAACCGGGCTTTTTAAATAAAAACATTTTAAAATTTTGGGGAATTTAATTTTAAAA
>CM032663.1:13074445-13179999 GCA_019095985.1 Streblospio benedicti
ATAGGTTATCACTATCAGCCATTTGAGTGGAAAAGTTATATGCAAAACCATGTAAATCTTAACCTCAAGCCAATAAACCATACGGGTGTAAAACCTGCACATTTTGTCCGGGAATCCATAATCCTATCTGATGGTGATTCCATCTGATTTTTTGTGGATTTAACAGCATCAATACAATATGAGTATGCATGAAGATACCCCCCCCCACACACACACACACACCTTGTCCCCCTACACTCCCTACAGATGGGAATTACATGTTGCGGGCTGATATATGATTAGTTTAGTTCGAGGCAGTTAAAGGGTTATAAATTCACAATAAATCTTGACAGAAAACACGATGTTATGAAATCACAAGTCATTTTGTGTTGACAAGTTGGGAGAACACTTCCTGGTTGATGCAAAGGACACTTATAGATCTGCGTAATTATTGGATACACATTGAACATTTTATTTGTAAACAAATAAAATAAATTGGTAACAATCGAGGTACATTAATTTTGGATTAACTGAACAGAAAAAAACAGGTATTGTATGAACACATATGTAATGAATTTTATCAATTGATAAAAATGCTATTAAAATTTAGGTGAAAATAAATTTAGACGTCTCCTTCATACTACAATTTAGTAATATTGCATGAGGTTTAAAAAATCAAATACCAAGTGAAATGTGTTGAGTAAACCAAACTCTTTTTTGGTTGCAAACTGATATGTGCTATGTTTTTGTTGGGCTTGTTTAATGATAATGCGCGTGGAACCAACCAACAGACATCACCATTGTTGGAACATACATTATTCTATACATTTTATTGTATGCTTTATTGTGTTTGGCAAAAATGCATTGTTCTTCTTTTAAAAAAAGTAGCCAAAAACAGAATGATAAAATTGTGAGTAAAGTAACTGGTGTAAATCTTCCAAGTGGTTGTTCATAATGAAGTAGTTAAAATGCCACACACACAGTTGTTTTTTCTTCAGAACCATTTTTTCTGATGATTACACACGTTACAAGTAGACCGAGCTCTCTTTTACAACGTACATGCATATATCAACATATCAAGGATAAAAACAATTCATCCACTCTCTACGAGAGGTCTAGGTGTTTTGTTTGTTTGTTTATTCAAATTTATTTGTGTGAGCAATATTTTGTATCATTGTATTGATTTTTTTAAATTTATTTGTGTTAATAATATTTTGTACGATTGCATTTTATAATTTATTTTGATATTTGTGATGTAAAATTGTTATAATATTATGAAAATTTTATTTCTATATATTTTCTATGAATCTTGTTTGAAATGTGGCCAGCTAAAGCATGAGTACAGAAGAACCACTTTTTATAGAAAAAAATATTACATATAATAATTACGAAATATAATGAGCCTCTCGTACAGAGTGCAATTCATCTAAATCTCTTTATTTCAGAAATTAATGTCTGAACAATTTTGACGAAATGCATATCATTTCCAGTGTCACCTGTACCATTCACAATAATTGAACATAACGTACTAGCCAGTTGTTTCTTATTTTCAAACCTCTCTCTCACACGAGCTGCTTGGGATGATGGTATCATTCTGGTCTCACAACCTTGGGGTCTTGAGTTCAAGTCCCCCCACCCCCGGGCCACTTGATATAGTCAAATGGAAGCTTAGCGTTGTAAAACCTGTCTTCAGATGTATCTATCGTTGATAGAAATATGCTTGCTAAAAAGACGTGACAGTGAGAAGTTTGAAAATGTATCCGCAATCACTGGGAAACACATATATATCATAGATGTTTCTTAATTAGCATCGTCGATTTTTCACGGCTTGATCACTCACACTGCCTTAAAGTCCTTGTTCATACCAACTGCGTATATAGTCGTGAGATATGACGATCCTTAATTAGTTGCGTAATTAAGATATTGTTGCAATACCCCAGGAATGTGTCTGTTCATCATGTCCAGCATCACCCGTCTCTGCAAAGTGAAATCACATTCACAATATACTTGATGTATTACAGCGATGCTCCACCTCTCCTTCCTCCTGTTGCTGCTGGTTGGATCCGGTTTGAGCCAGCCCACGCTATATCCATTTGACACCTGCGATGCCAACAACAAAGTTGTTGACGCTGTCAACGAAAATCTGCTGGATTTTTCTATGAAGATCAACAATAGCAATAAGTTTGTAGAACAAGAATTTAGCAAATTTGAGAGCAAGCTGGAAAATGTGAAAGTGAGTGAAGATGCAACCAAAGATGTTCAGAATAAACTGACAGAGCTTGGAGAGACTTTAGATGTGCAGATGAACCAAAAGATGAATGAAATAAAGAATGCAATTGACAATATTGAAGTCCCAGTGAAGTACATTGAGAAGTGTAGCAACAACACCTACACCAATCCCGTGTACAACAAGTCATGTGATCGTGATTGGCTCAAAATTGACAATCGCTGCTTTTACGTGCAAAATTATCGTAAAACAATTGCTTCTTATGCTAAGAAATGGTGTGAAGACACCTATGGCGCACGACTAGCATCTATTAAGAGCAAAGATCTATTTGACCAACTGAAGGCGGGATTCCCCTACACAGGCAGCGAATGTCACTGGGTAGCGGCTTACAGAGGAAGTAGCGGGAATGACTTTTTTTGGGAAGATTGTGCGGTGGATGTGACGGGCAGACAGATATGTTCACGGGAGAGTGTCAACAGCACGCTGTGGCAGGGCGGGTATCCATCATTTAGTGATCAAAATGCACAGTATGTCTGCTACAGTCGGAGTGGATTAAGAAATTATGGAGGAACCTCTAATTTTCCGTGTCTTTGTGAATATTCCCTGTAATTTTATTTCTTCACTGATGATATAATGTTGATACTTTGCCATCTTTTTAAGATTTAAAATGTTTAAAGTCAAAACGTAATCCAACTCCCATTCAAACGCTATTTGAATAACAATAAAATATGCGCATTACAGAGTATTTTGTGAGCTGTGTGATTGTTTTTTTTTAATATTGCTTGTTAGTTTGCCTGCTATTCATCATTGTGACATGAGGTCTGCTACAAACAAGGCCCAAATAGACTCTTAGACTCTACTGGAGGTTGACAACTAATCATATTCTAAGATAAAAAATAATTATCAGTTAAGTTATAGCCTGGTTCAGGGGGCACCAAGAGGCCGTCATTGCAGCAGCAATCGTTTGCAAAAGAGTCTTATGCAAACCAAATAATGGAAATACTTTTTATGCACACTTTCTATGCTTCAAAATGCAAGTTGCTCATTTCCAATGTTATTACTTAGCAAGTTTTATGCCATAATGTGTAGTTAGTTTATAATATAGTGGAAATTCTATCTAGCTTGACAATGTTCTGCATTATTGTAAATAAATGAAATGTTACTAGTTAATAATGAATATTGAATTTTGTAGATATGTGTTCACATCAATAAATATTTGTTTTGTGTATGGCGAAAATAAATTCCATTCAAAAATATTTTTCACTACATTAGTAAGAACATTTTGCGCACACAATTTATTTTCAAGAAAAATATTCCTATATGTTACCTTCTAAATTGTGTGTATGTGTGTGTGTGTGTGTGTGTGTGTGTGTGTGTGTGTGTGTGTGTGTGTGTGTGTGTGCGTGTGTGTGTGTGTTTCTAAATGTGTGTGTGTGTGTGTGTGTGTGTGTGTGTGTGTGTGTGTGTGTGTGTGTGTGTGTGTGTGTGTGTGTGTGCGTGTGTGTGTGTGTGTGTGTGTGTGTGTGTGTGTGTGTGTGTGTGTGTGTGTGTGTGTGTGTGTGTGTGTGTGTGTGTGTGTGTGTGTGTGTGTGTGTGTTTCCCACTGCTTGCAAATATATTTTTAAACTTCTATCTCTCACACGTCTTTTTAGCAAGCATATTTTTAACAATGATAGTTTTTTTAAACATGGTATTTTTTAAATTGTCATTCATTCTGTGTTGACAAGCGTAAGGTGCAAGAACACTATGACTGGTTGACGCAGTAGTTATCAGATACACACAAAGAACATTTCATTTGTAAATAAGATTGATATACAATAAATTCTTAATAACCAAACGACATTTGGATTAGAATATACAGAAAAAGCTGTTGTATAAAATCTTTTGTTTATTAATAATTATAAATCATAGATTAAGCAACATAGTTGCTTGAACATACAGTACCATGAATATGCTTATGTATTACAGCGATGCCCTGCCTCCCCTTCCTCCTGTTGCTGCTGGTTGGATCCGGTCTGAGCCAGCCCACACTGGATCTGTTTGACACCTGCGATGCCATTGGTACCGTCAATGAGAACCTGGTGGATTTTTCTATGAAGATCAACAATCGCAATAAGTTTGTAGAAAATAGATTCCGCACATTTGAGAGCAAACTGGAAAATGTGAAAGTGAGTGAAGATGCTACCAAAGATGTTCAGGATAAGTTGACAGAGCTTGGAGAGACTTTAGATGTGCAGATGAACCAAAAGATGAATGAAATAAAGAAAGCAATTGACAATATTGAAATCCCAGTGAGGTATATTGAAAAGTGCAGCAACAACACCTACACCAACCCTGTATACAACAAGTCATGTGATCGGGGTTGGCTCAAAATCAACAACCGATGCTATTACATGCAAAATTACCGTTCAGCACTTGCTACAGATGCTCAGAAATGGTGTGAAGACACCTATGGCGCACGACTAGCATCTGTTAGGAGCAAAGAGGTGTTTGACCAACTGAAGGCTGGATTCCCCCACACAGGTGGTGAGTGTCACTGGGTAGCAGCTTACAGACTCCATGAGAATGAGTTCTTTTGGGAAGATTGTACGGTGGATGTGACGGGCCGACAGATTTGTTCACGGGAGAGTGTCAACAGCACGCTGTGGAAGTCTGGGTTTCCAGCGTTCTCTGGTTACCACTCTGGGTATGGTCGGCGAATGATCAAAGTTCAGTGTACGTCTGCTACTCTCGTTATGGATTGGTCAATCGTCGTAATGAAGGTCGTCCCTGTCTATGTGAATATTCCCTTTAACTGTACTCGTGCACATAGGATAAAACATTGATGTGTCACAATCCATTTTTTAAGACTAACTATTAAAGTCCAAACAAAGTCCAACTGCCATACAAACACCATTTGAATAACAAAATAATATACGCATTAACACACATTTTGTGAACCGTGTGATTGTTCAGATTTTTTCAAAGGGATTGATTGTTAGTTTGCCTGCTGTTCAACAGTGTGACATGAGGTCTGTTACATACAAGGCTCAAATACACTCTACGGGAGGTCAACGTTGAAGAAAAATGTGCGAATAATATTTTGTATGATTGCTTATTATAATTAATTTGGATAGTTCTGATAACAACATATTATGATTAAATGAAAAATTACATTTTATATATTTCATATGAATCATGCTTTTCAAATTGACTATTACATGAGCATGGAGCCCACGTGAAGCAGTGATATTTTGAAAAAAAAAGAAGAAATGATATTACATATCATCAAAAATACTAAACAAATAAGCGTAGAAAGTGGCAGTGGCCCTAATAGGGTTAATCTAAGATCAAAAATGATTATCGGTCCATAACGGAAACGCAAATCATCAGGGCAGTCATTCTCACAAATACATGTATATGTACAGCAGAACCGCGTGTTTAGGACCACTTGTGGACTAAGCTCAGGTGGTCTCAATAACGGGGGCGTTATGAAGGTTTGGGAGGGTGCAAAATGGTCATATTAAAGAGGTGATCTCTTTATAGACATGCTGTTAATTGGAAGTTCTATTGTATATATTCTGAGTTCTGTCCAAATCAAGTAAAACCTGATTGTATATATTTGTACATTTTTTTGTTTTAATATGCGCGTTGCTCATTTCTAGTATCATTGTGTGGTTTTCTTTATAAAAAGAGGTTTTGTATTTATGTAAATCAAATTAACTAACCAGTTTGTATATATGTGTACATCTTTTTCTTTTGATATTATATCCGTGTTGCTCACTTCTAGTATCAATACGTGTATTTAGCAATTTCTGTACCATAATGTGCAGTTATAAGTATAGTAGAACATATATTATCTTAACAGTGTTCGACATTTTTGTAAATAAATTCATTGTTACTAATTAATTGGTGAATTTGGAATTTGTATAAAAGCCGATTTGTAAATATGATTTACAAATCAATAAAGCATTGTTTTATATATGAATGTAATAAATCATGTTCATAAAAGAAGATATTTTTATTTTATTAGTATTGACCTTTTGCCCACACCATCTGTTCTTAATAAAACTTAGTTCTATGTGTAGCACAGCATCTTAGTGAAATACATGCCAAAACCCATGGATTTAAGAACACTTCTTAAAATTACAATTCATCCTGTAAATTTTGAAAATGAAAACATGCACAAACAGAAAAATCAGCAGGGATAGATTAGTACACACTGTTCTATGTTACCCGCCTACATGTAACTTGTTGCAAGTCCACACAGTATCATTCGTCCTGTTGGTAGTTTGTATTGTGTCATTGAATCATACTCCCTCCCTTGAAAATTTCCACATACTTGGATGACAGACCAAAATGTTCGTATGTTTTTCCTACGTAATTTATAAATTAACTTTATACTAAATCATATCGTAATTTACTGAACATGAACATGCTCAAGTGAAGGTGTAGGACCATTAAAGTTTCAATGTAAATATCCATCCACGTAAACATATTATAAACACCTACCTTAAAAATATAATACAAAAATAGAGTGTGAACGTCCAGAAACACCTATAAAGATCTAATTATTTGATGCACACTCTGTGTCCCATCATCAACAATGTACTTCCGTAGCCGATTGGATAGGGTGTGGGTCTCATCGCCAAAAAGGTAATGTTGTTTAGGGTCGCGGGTGTTGAGCAAACTCACCCCTAAACAGTTGCACACACTGCTCCCTGGTACCTACACATTAAATAGAATGTATTGCAGGTACATTAACAAGTCGTGTAAATAAACGTAACAATGTGCGTGACAAGCACGTCTACGTGACGAATGCAATGTGCGTATGCTCCCCATGGAATTTAGAAAACAATATAGTGTGACAATGATACTGCCAATGACCTAGTGTAGACGTAAAAATCGACTGGGTATGGAAAATAGTAGACCATAAAAAGCATAAAACGCATCCCTCTATATCACTGTGTGCCAGCCTGGTTCACACCATTATCATCAGATTTGTGTCTGTCTCATTGAGTGATGCGATGTCACAGTATGAGTGAGTGACTGCGTTGTTTGTTGAGTGGTTGATGTAATGAATATTGCATCGGGCATGTCAGGTGATGCGTCTGTATCATTGTCATACGCCCGCTGCTGATGAACTGATTGGGCAGAAATAGATGTGGGGAGCACGCCAGACAATGTGCTTTTTGTCCAGAGGCGGATCCAGGGTCTTTGTAAATGTGGTGAAATGTGGCAATGTATTGTCGCATTGGGACTAAAAAGCCAATCAGAATCACTGGCAGATCCAGGTTTTTGGAAAGGGGGGTCGCAATCACTGGATTTGATGGGGTTTGTACTCGTGGAAGCTCGCACATTTGCCAAATACCCCCATTACAAATTACGTTTATCGTGTTAAAAGGGGTTGGGCGGGGTGGGGGTGGGGCTTGATATGAGTATTAGAATTGAGGACACTGGGCAAAGGATTGAGTTAAAGAGACTAAGAGATTGTTGGTGTTGGAAAGTACCATCCCACTCTCACAGAAAACTGAAACCTGTGGGTATTGTATGCTCCTCACATCAAACCAATACACCAACAAACAAACCAACGCAAAAAGCTAGCAAGCAAACAAACAAACAAGCAAACAGAAAGCAAACAAAGTGTAATGTATTTCACACTTATATATATGTAACATCTTTTTTCATCTGACAATATTGTCAAAGTGTTGTAAAGCTATTTGCGTCTGTCATTCAATGACACAAGTGAAACATAAAGTGAAACACTGTGTCTTCAGAGACAGCCAAGTAAAAAGTGTAGGTGTTACTCCATTAGAATCCCACACTGTGGCAGAAAGGAGCCGATTCCTCAAGGTAGGAGTTTCCCACACACGTGATTCAGGCAGTGAGCTGTGGTCCCTGTGGGCACGTTGTGACAAACTCTGTTAGAGTTAGAAATAAATAAAGGGCCATATTTCTGTGACATGAATTCCAAATAAAGAACACGCACTTCACCATAAGAGAAATGAGAAAATGTATTATCTGTGTATTGTATATGGTTATGTTGGCAGAATTGCAAATACAAATGATGAGCCAACCATGAACATTTTCCGCTGTAATATGTAGCAAGTTATCATCATTATATGAGGCAAACCCTAATGTTTCAAAATGTGATTATTTCATTTTTTTAAAGGAAAACATAATGCACTCAGCATAATTGATTGTCCGAAATTGACCCAAATATGGACCGAGAAGCCACCCAGGTGTACATTTTGGTCTGTGTGAAAGAGGCTCCAAGTGATGATCACTGTCACACTACAAACTACCTAATTTCACCTAATTACACTAGCACAGCCAAAGCGAACTGTAGAAAGGTTAAAAAAATGATCGCACAGTCAATAGGTTGGACGGGTGGACATAATTAATGGCTTACAAGCCAGAGTGTGGAAACACTCTTGAATACGCCACTGCCTAGTCGAAAGGTGACGCTTTTCTGATAGCAAGGAGAACCTTTTGGGGGTTAACAAAACTCATTTGTTATCCAAAGACCCAATAACAATTAGGGTCACTCATTGCCAATGTCCCAAAACTAGCATCAAATGCATGTCCATGTATTTTGATACTAGTGCCAATAACCCAGCGCGCCAACTCCAATATCTGTCCAATCGCGTGTCGCCAAACGTAGTAAGTCTCCATTTACGGGGCCCATTCGATTAGTCCTTGTTTTGTTTGGTGTAATTCTATTGGATCTTACACGACAAAGACACGGCATATATCAGGCTGTTTGGTTGTTACTGTGGCAGATATGCGTGTACACACTAGATTGTTTGACTGTTAGAGAACAATGACTATCGTGTCAAGGAAAATCAGACAAAACCTACCAACGAAATTGGCAAATGAAGCATTTGTTAGTGTAGGCCTAATTCATTTATGTTGTTTTCGCGCTAAAATAATGGTTATTGAGGCCGGTGAGTCAACACTTTTTTTTATCAATTATGTCTTAGAAATTGCACCGTTGGGCCTTACCATTACATTAATAAAAACATCAACATGCTTTACATGTTCAAAACATTGATGATGGAAAATAACTGTTAATAAAGAAACTGAACAAACATATTGACAAAAGATCATTTATTCTAGGAATAATGCTCAATGTTTATGATCGTACTATTGTTTTTTGTTTGGTTTTTTTTGTTTTTTTTTTTTTTTTTTTTTTTTTGCTTGTTTTGTGAAACCGGTGAAACCGTTCAGTTCTTGACGCTTCCATCAATAGTCCGGGCGCCTGATGACAAAAATAGGCTGAAGCGGCAACAAATCGCTACTCATCATTTAGTGACTTAATTGACACCCGAACCCACACATTGGCAATGTCTACATACTAAAGGTTATGTGAAAAAGAAGTTAACAATAAGATTGTATTTCAACTTACAATTGATGCAAATTTATTTCAGAGTACGCATTGTTGTGGCACTGGATATGCTAGCCGAATTTTAAACCAAATAAGTATAACAGAGTATTTGTCCAAATGATATATTCATGCCTTTTCTTGAGAAAATTCCGTTAGCTGATAGAGGTATTTCTCATTGGAAAGTGAGCCTCACATCTCCATACATTTCTCATCAAGAGTGCAATTATCAAGAGTAAATTAACCTACCCAAAGAACTCTTTTGAAGCCATGTCTACATCTATATCATTGTGTCTCTCGTGCTCTGAAAGCTGGACGCATGTCGAGACTGATAAAGACCATTATTTTCCAGATATTCATGTTTGCGTACAAACTTGCAGCAGCAGCAATCTCGGCAAAACAACCTCTTCAGTGTTGCCCTGAACTTCTCTGAGAACCAGCAATAGAGGATGAAGTTGACGGCTGACTTGAGAGTTAGGAGCAACATGGTCACATATCGGAACAGCATGAGTGCACGCGAGGGCGCTGCAAACTGTCGGATGCTGACGATGGCCGTGTAGATGACATACGGAGCCTGGCAGAGGAAGAAAACCACAATGACCGCTATCAGCATCACCGTCACCTGGAGTAGACATAGAAGCCAACAGTTGTAGAGAATTTCCAAACTAAAAAGAAATTGGTTAGATAACCTACTGTGATAATAAAAACTGAAAATGATAGAAAATAAATGAACATAATAGCATCAAAGATTAGTAAAATAAATGAATAATATAACTATCTAATATCGAGTTTATACGGTACATAATAATATAACTGTCAATTCGTATATGAAAATAAACATAAACACTAATATGAAAACTAGCATTATGTTTTAACCCCCCCCCCCCTCTCCCCCCCCCCAATTTTCAATAAAAAAAGCAAACACATTATATATACATGTATATTCTTTAAAGCTACAGAATCAAGACTGCTATATAAAACATTAGTAGATTGTAATTGAAAAGTCTCAAATGTAAGGACACAATAAAATATCCAAAACCAAGTTCCAATATAGAATCAAAGTTCTGTTACTTAGGTGTATAGCGTAAGGGTTCATAGTATCTGTATATTCACTGTTACGTGCATTTATTTACTAAATCATCTAAACATAAAAATCTTTTTCATTCTATTCAAATTTCGAGCCCATAGGCTCCTCATAAAAAATCAGATTTTTTTTTTTTTTTTTTTGTTTTATGAGGAGCCTATCGATCGAAATTTAACTAAGATTAAAAAGATTCTTATGTTTGGATTATTTGGTTTACACTTAGCAGTCAATACACAGATACTACAATGTAGAATCCCGTTGGCGCCGCACCTGGAGCTCCTCTCTCTGTGCCGTGGTGACCGGGCCGGCGCCGGCCGAGCTCACCAGCTGGTTCATCTGCAGGTACTTGGTCGACTTCCGAACCTGCCAGCATTATGTCAAATCTGTCTTTTTATTTTTTTATTTCATTTTAATGTCCAGTGGATCCGTGTGATATGCTATAAAGCAGTGGGTCTCATGATGCTACTACTCAGTGTTATTGGTTGGTTTGGTTCAAACAAAATTTGAGTTATTTTTGGAACAAAAGCAGGTAATAACATGGTGTAGCAGAATCATGAATTCTTTTTTTTAAAACAAACATAAAGAGTATGTCCATATAACAATTATTATCTATATACATTAATAACATGCAATGATTAAAATATATATCACATTTTAAAGGGCAATCATTTATTGTTGAAAAAAGTCCTATGAATATGGCAGTTCCTGCCAAAACATGCCTGTAATAATAAACTTTTTCTACACTAAACAATATTTTCACAAACTCTAATGTTAAAACTGTCTCGCACCGCAAGAGTAACATACTACATTAATAGTCATTCAGCTTTTACACAAGTGAGAAAAATTGATGTATCATACAAACACAAATTCTGTAGGATTATCAGCAACAAAAATAGATGCCTCTAAATTTCATGAATGAAACCAATCACTTGGTTTATGAAGGAGAATGGTGAATTACAAGAGCTACCAAATCAAAATGTGCTACCTCCGGTTATATGACGGTGGAATGGATGATTAGCAAATCAGAAACAAGTGTTTGTACGCACCTCCCAGATGAGCTTAGCGTTGAGAGCGAGCAGCAGCAGGAAGGGGGCGATGGAGGTGAGCAGCCCGTCCACCAGCCACGGGTACACCGCCTACAGGACACAGATGTACATGGAAATGTGCTTATTTATCATGTTTGAGCGGCTTAACATTCACACCAGGTCATTGACATCCTTGTTACTCTATAATTATACTTCTCAACTCCGAGGGGAGAAAACAGTAAATCGTCGCTACTAGTACTGTAGCACAGACGTGCACATCACTCATTTTAATTTTTGCTTGCAGTACCTATTTAACGTGTAGGGACCACACAGTATGCAATTGTTTAGGGATGAGTTTGCTCAACACCCATCACCAGACCCAACCAGGAATTGAACCCAGACCTTCTGGTCACCAGTCTAACTATTTTATTTTCATTCTATATTATAGATTTACGTAAATATGTCACACACATACGGCATATTGTCACATACATTGTATATCTTGACCCACGGAGTACTGGTTCACATTATCTTGTGAAAGCTGCTAATTTTATGGTGTAGTCAATAAGGAGACATAAAGGATTTATTGTGCAGGGAAATATAATTTATAATCAATCAGAATGTCACTTTCTTCAGTTTGTATTTTACACAAGTCATAGGCCTACTGTGGCTTGTCTTTTCTACGACTTTTTAATCATTTTGTGAAACAAATGTTATTGTAATTTTATTGTTACCTCCCCAGCCATTGATATCACGACTTATATGGGATTTGTCTGTATATTGGGGGGGGCGGTTATTGTAATTATATTGTAATTTATAGCCATAAAAATACTATACACATGGCGAGGAAGTTGATAAGTAATTCACTTCTCCCCCCCCCCAGCCATTTATATCACGACTTATATGTGATTTTTGTGTATGTGAACGGGGGGGGGGATTATGATTATTGTTAATTGTCTGAATTATATATTATTCATATTTTTATACATATGGCAAATAAATAAATGAATTAAAGTAAATAACAGACTATAGTATAAACTGTGCCTCACCACGTATGTGGGGTTCACGCTGAGGTCCGCCACCTCCATGTAGCGCAGACTGCTGTTGGTGGCGGGGTCCTGGACACTCACCACCTACAGAACACAGCTTATAGAGGTCAGAGGGTCATGCGGAGAAAAAAGAGGTGGAATGTCCAGCTGTTATTGTGAAGTCAAAAGTTCCTATGATTTTCATCCACAAACTGTATAAGGCAGTGACTGCAAGGGTCCAAATGGATTGGGGAATAAGTAGTAGTAATGTATTTTCTTACGCCATAGCAGCAGGCAGGTTACTACATGTCAAGGTATTCTCTCTATTAGGTTTCATAGCTTGAAAATAAGTGGATACTGCATCTAAGATTGTATTTAGCATTGCTTTTCACCATTCGTTCAAAGGATAGGCAATGGTGACATATGGACCTGATTGACTGATGCACTATTATCTTGATAAAATATGGAAATTAGCCTGATTTTGAAAAGCTGCATACGTCAAAAACAGCATGTATTTTGGTGAGTGAAAAAGAGTGTAAAGATGAGCTACAAGTTCACATTCTATCTCAATGTTGATTTTAGCCAACACTGAGCAAAGTGAGGGGGTGTTAAGGAATCAGGAAAACAATGCTGAAAAAGAAAAGATTGGGAAACAGGGCCAACAACGAGAGATGGGGGATTCTAAGGTGTGACGTGGCGAAATTAAGGCTGAAAAACTGTGGGATATTTGACAAAATGCCAAAAGTGCACATAGGAAATAAGACAAAAATATGAGGGGTGCAGAATTTCTTGAAACCTTATACCCCCCCCCCCCCCCCATAAATGGGACCCAGTTATGATGTACTTTATAGACTGAGTAATTGACCCTATGTTTGGTGGCCTGAGCCCCGCACTCCCTACCTTGTTCTCCCACAGGTTGGGCAGCCGGGCGAGCACGGCGAGGCCGTACACGGTGGCGATCACTGCGCGTGCGTGGCGCACCGTGCACAGGCGGCCCGCCAGGAACGGGCGGCAGATCGCTACGTACCTACAGCACAGTTACGTCAGACGTTTAACAATTTAGGAAGCCTCGATCAACCAGGCCAATAATGCAATACAGGGTCTGGTTGAACGACGCTATTAAGAACTCACACAGTACATAATATTGTAACTTCAAGTCAGATTAGGACTATATCACATAGTCTCTGGTGTGATTCGAACCCACTACCATATGGCACCAAATCGTCTAGCAGTTCAGGCTAACTCACTAGTCCACTCTGCCACCGGAAGCAGGTCGTGGGTTCGAATCCCACCAGAGACTATGTGATATAGTCCTAACCTGACTTGGAGTTATAAGTCTACTGACTTAATTACAATAAATCATATATCATTTCTAACACAGTACAGTTATGACAGGCTTTAACAGTGTACCGCAGCACACTACACCTCAAGTGTTTTATGTACAGGCTCAACCTTTTGATGTAGCGCTCAACCTAAAAGCCCTGTCACACACGCTCAACGGATTATTCACGCATGAAAAATCATTAGTTTTTAGCTATACCGTGAAGCATCTGTTCTGTACCAGAAGCATATGTCAAATTTCGACACAGAAAGCCCAGTTTTTCGCGCGTACGCCGGCATATTTGTGCGTAGGCCATACGTGTTTAATCAGTTGACCTTATGTGACAGTGGTCTTATAATATATGTGCAGACAAACCATTCTAACCATTACATTTATCATAATCACTCTTAATGCTAGCATGTGTTCAACCTATAACCCAAACTTAAGCCATATTTCTAACCCAGACCAAATCCTGTGCCCTTCCTTAGGGATCATTAACAAATCACGTCACATCATTTTTGGCTTATTTCTTTTATCCCCCCCTGTCACCTTTCGTCATCTTTGCAGGATCCCTCCCCCCTCCTGGTAAGTGACGTCATCTTTGCCTCCCCCCTCACCCCGCAACATGGTTTTGCGATGACATTTGACATTGATTTGACTGTGCCGTTATATAAATACATTTAAATATATGTGTCCATAATCTAGATATAATTTTACCAATGTATTTAGGATATGATGCAAACATGGCAATGTGATTTCAACTAGTAGATATATCACAACTCACTTAACATGTCAGAAAGTAAGTTCAAATACTGTTAAATAACTACAAGTTTTTTTCTTCAAAAGGTGACATCACCCAAGTGCTAGACCCCACCCCTACCCAGCCATCTTTCGTCATCTTTCGCTACCCCCCCCCCCCCCCCCCCCCCACCGCCACCCCCGCTGGGTGACGTCATTTGTGAACGATCCCGTACCTCTCTGCTGCCAGAGTGACCGTGAGCCAGATAGATGCAAGCAGACACACGTGTAGCGCCATGGTCGCGTACCTACAGGGGCAAGCAAAATATTACCAAGAAAATCAGGTACATTTTTAAATATCCAAGTGAAAAGTACTTTTATGGCACATTGAATTCAATTAATTGCAAAAGTTTGTGTATTCTGCACTTCATTTACACTGTTTCAAATTAGTTAATCAATTTATTAGACATTTTAACTTCCTTTTGTTTCTTATTAAAAAGCCACATTTCCCAACCCAGTCCTGTGACATTGATTTATCAATTATTGTTGATAGAACTAAGTGATGTGCCCCTAGTTTTACTGGGTGACATTTCGCTATATACATGTATGTCAAATGTAGATTCAGTGTACATGTAAATCGATAATTGTTTGAAATGCTCTAAATAATAAAACTATTTCCACTTGGTATATATAGATTTAAACAAAACAAATGAAATTAAAGAAACATACTTCCTATGAGAAAGATGACAAAAACACTTCATTGCCATTCAATATTTATACAATTTACTTCACACTAAAGAATTTTATTTTTCAATTGTTATTTTTCTTTCAAATTTCAAATTATGAACAGCTCAAACTTTCAGGTTTGAACATGACATGCCATTGCAAGTTGTTTCTACCAAAGATAGAGGTTTAGAAACTGAGTTGGGGCCTACGTGTCATATCATATTTAGCTGTTTCTGATAGAGATAAAGCTACAAAAACTGTATATGTGACATATCATTGTTAGTTATTTTAACATAGGTAGAGATTTATAAACTGCATACGTGACATATTATCATTTGTTTCTAGCAGCGATAGAGTTTTACAAACTGTGTATGTGACAAGTCATTGTTAATAGTTGTTTCTAATAGAGATAAACATTTAGAAACTTCGTTCATGACATGTCATTGTTAGTTTAGACTTGGCATCAGTCAAGCAGCAACATATCTCTGTATAAATTGCTCCTGTGGTTTCTAACGGAGATTTTGCAAACTGCGTACGTTACGTAGATGACGTAGGCGTAGTAGGCGGCGGTGCGTGGCTGGGCGAAGGCGTGGTCGGCGAGCGTGGAGGCGAGCAGCAGCAGGAACAGCAGGTCGGCGGTCGACAGCGCCACCAGGTACACGTTGGTCGACGTCGCCGCCATCGTCTTGCGGCTCAGCACTGAGGGCGATGGCAGAGTATTCAAGATAGATTTAAAATATTTCTTATCGATGCCATGGGCCTCAGTATCATTACATGGGAGGGGGAGAGGAGGGGGTATATAATGGTCTACTACTATGGTTTACAAACATTATATCATGCAGTATAGAGTATATATGACAGTATATATGACTAGTCATATATACTGTATACTGTATGGTATAGTGTTTGTAAACCATGGTAGTAGACCATTATGTACCCCCTCCCATGATGCTGAGGCCCTTGGTCGATACAGATGCCATCGTCTTGTGACTCAGCACTGGTGAGATGGCGAAGATGTTAGGATAGATTTCAAATGTTTAATTTTTTTGTCAATCGAGATGCGATGACG
Organism: Streblospio benedicti; assembly: GCA_019095985.1. Taxonomy (NCBI): domain Eukaryota; kingdom Metazoa; phylum Annelida; class Polychaeta; order Spionida; family Spionidae; genus Streblospio; species Streblospio benedicti. The sequence continues at coordinate 13,091,006 of CM032663.1, forward strand.
GTTTCGTTATGCTACAGTCACATGGCATGATACGAAAACGCGGGTGCTTGTATAATGAAAATACGTATATATTATGAAAATACGCAGCAAAGAGATTGAGGATTCCAGCTGTGAACATGAACTCAAATTAGGAGATGGATTATCGTCATACTGCGGATCATGTGAATTGTATTACGTATGCTTACATGTGATACGATTCCTCGCAGAATAGTACACGTATCTTATGGATGAGTTTTCATATCTTAAGTAATGCTATAGTCACACGGCCACTTACGGCATGCTACAGTCACACGGCCACTTACGGTAGATACGGATGCTTGCGGATAACAAATAATACGTAAGCATCCGCAAGTATACGTATCCTCTGTAAGCATACGTATCTATCCGCAACTCAATACGCAGGATACGCAGACATACGCAGATCGCCCAGCAAAATTTTGAAATTGTCAAAACTTTCCTACGGATGTCAAACGTCCGTAACATACGTAAATGTCCGTAACACACGTAATTATTATGTAAGATACTTAAACTCGCCCATAATATACGTATACCCATCTGCGAGGATCTGTATCATACGTAACACAATCCGCAGGATCCTCAGTTTTACGACGACCCATCTCCTGATGTTCACATGTGGGATTTTGGGTCCCTCTGCTGCGTATTTTGATAATATTTACGTATTTCCATTATGCAAGCATCCGAAGGTCCGTATCATGCCATTTGACTGTAGCAGTAGATGCGGATGCTTGCGGATAACGATACGTAAGCATCCGCAAGAATACGTATCTTTTGTAAGCATACGTATCTATCCATAACTCAATACGCAGGATACGTAGACATGTGCAGACATACGCAGATTCGTCACCAGGATTTTGAAATTCTCAAAACTTTGTTGCCGATCATATATACGTAAAATATATGCGTAAAATACGTAACTCTTACGTAAGATACGAAAACTCATCCGCAAGGCTCCGTATCGTGCGTAATCATCCGTATTCATCCGTAACCCAATATAGAATACGCAGGGTCAACAGTAATATGAATATCTATCTCTTTACTGTGAAGTCAGGTTGACAACTGGAAACCTGGGTCTCTTTGCTACGTATTTTCAGAATATTTACGTATTTTCATCATGCAAGCATCCGCAGGTCCGTATCATGCCGTAAGTGGCCGTGTGACTGTAGCATTAGAGTTATGTATCTTACATACTTTTTGTGTGATCCGTAGCAAAATTTTGAGAATTTCTAAATTTTCCTAAGAGTCATGCGTATGTCTGTGTATGGCTGTGTATCCTACGTATTAGATCTAGGTCACAGATAGATATTTACGCTTACAGAGGATACATTTTCTTGCGGATGCTTGCGTATTAGTTATCCGCAAGTGTCCGCATCTACTGAATGTGCCCGTGTGACTGTAACGTTAGGATTAATTTCAACTGTTTTATCATAGCCTACCTCAGCATAAATCACATAAGTAACCCTAAACTTTTGCACACACCTCTTTCATCACAATCTTTGTAGATTTGTTTAATTAACTATTGTATCATTGTGGGTTGATTGTAGACGCTATCGACTGACGGCTCAGCACTGATGAGATAGCAGTTTTGTTAGAATTCATGTGAAATATTTCAATTTAACCAAGCTCGACATTGTCTTGCAGTTGTCTTGTGATGGTAGTTTCGTCAATACTATTTCAAGTGTTTCATCTACATAAGTTGAACAAGTAACCACAAACATTTGCATCGCAATCTTTCATCACAATCTTTACAGGAAAACTTGATAAATTATTGCATCATTTTGGGTTGATTGTAGGTGCCATCATTTGACGGTAATTCCGGTCATAATAGAGCGTTTACTAATGGAAAAACTGTCAGCTAAATTGATTGAATTTCCCCACGTATTAGGCAATTACAAACCCACGCTGAAGACATTTCAATTCATATGTATGCGCTCTTGGGCCCATTGATTATTGATAGTAATAAAATGCAGCACAAACTTTCATCATACATATTTGGGCATTTTCTTATTTTTTAGCAATTTTCAAAAATGGCCTCTATGAGTCCAAACATGATATACTGTTTTGGCTGCTATACAAATAATGATCAGTTTGGGTCAGAGTCTATGTAAAATAACTTTTACAATTCTACCCCCAAATGCGCAATTTAAGTTAATAATTGGTGACAACCGTAATGACTATCCACATGTAATACTTGCTTGATATTATGTAGGTGCCCAACTGTACTCTCTACGCTTCGTACATACCAATCCCCAATGATCTAATGGGAGTGTAAAATTCTAAACTGCATCACACCAGATTCATTTCTTACAAAGTAACATTTTCGTGTTTACGCGTACCATGGAGACCATTACTAGAATTAGTGTCAATTAGTGACAATTATGTTGGCTGCTTCTGCGCAAGGTGTGATGTCAGACTTCCTTCTGACACGACTTTTTTAACCAGAAAGTTTTAACCTTGTAGCTATCCATTGGAATGGAACACTTCTGCTGAATAATTCAAACTGACCCCATCCTATTGGCAAAAAGCTTATAGCACAGGACTGATTCGAGCAATAAGTTAAAGGGAGTTGCAACCTGTTTATTGGGAACCAAAAGGTTATAATTTGGATATAAGACATACAGAAGTTTGTCAGTTGCATTTGTAGAATGCGTAAAGTTGTCTCTTGAAATTGAAGAAACAGCAACAAGAAATAAACAAATAAACAAATAGACAAAACATGTATTATATGAAAAACAGGAAAAAAAGTTGCAAGTTGAGAAGAGCTAAACTAAACTAAACTGAAATCTGACTAAAAACTTGTAAGTTGTATTTTGTCAACCCCCTAGCCCACCACCCCCTCCCCTCCCCAAAACCACAAACAACGCATACCCTCACCACCACTCTGCACTTTGACAGATCCACGTTTTCAGAAAAGGGGGAGCACTTTTAGGGACTCTTATAGTTTTTGTGTGTGCGATCGATAGCGAACATGCCAATTCGCAATAACAATGAGATATTTTGATGGGAGAAGGGGCGGGTCTGTCTTTGCTCCCCCACGTACCTATGAGCGTGAGCACGATGCCTGCGGCCCCGGCCGCGCACACGGCGGGCAGCAGCACGCGGCGCACGGCGGGGGCCGGGGCGAGCAGACCCGCCGTGTCCGCGTCAGCCGCGCCGCCGCCCTCCCACAGCACGGACGACGGCCACGGCGTGGAGGCATTGGTGATGAGAAGCCATCCGTCCCCTTCTGCTCCCCAAGCGTCTGCGTCAGCGGATGACACGGGCACGTCCACTGTGGTGTTGGGGCGGTGGCTCATGTTGGCACGTACGTCTGACGTTTGTGCTTATTGCTGGGAAACGTCTGACGTGTAGATTTCACTTGGTTGAACTTGACGAGGGTTCTTTGAACAACCCTCGTTTCCAAAAATGGCTTTACTTAAGGTTTCCACCGTGTGTAAATAAGGGAGGGATGTCCTATTCACTTTGAGTATCCCTTGAACACATGCATACAGTAGCAAATTTAGTCTCTACGTCAAAACTAAAAAAATCTTCACAAGTAGTCTGCCATCAAATTTACATGCCTGATGAGTAATAACAGTTTGTTTTATTGAGCAGCGACAGACCTTGTCCAGAAACCCATCAGAAACTGACACTTGAGGTGAGACTCGTGTGGATTGATATCGGTAATATTAATACGCAATGCCTTCATGCGGGTGACATTATGGACAGTTTATGTCTGTCTTGTTGATGTCCATTTATTTTCAACCATAGAAGAACAAGTATGCGGTAAAATCTCAATCTGGGACATCTAACCACCAATAGGGATACCTCGTAATTAGGGAAGCATCTTTATACTACAGTTGGGTACGTATATTTTAGATTCTTTTATTTATTTATTTTGACATATATCTGTGTGTTTGCTAAACTTCTCTCACACACGAATGCACTATTAGTCCGTGTTTGTATTTGTATCCGCTAACTCTTAACGTCAATTAAAACAAGGAGAGAAGCTAAACAAACTTGTGTGATCCTGTAAAGTCTGTGAAGTCTGTATCCGTGAAGGTAGCATCCACGCCTCCCCGTCCCCTTGGCCTGTCCCTGTAAGCTCGTTACTTTCCAACGACATTAGGCAAAGTGAATTACTTTAATAACATGTGGAGAACTCATTATATTTTTTTTTCTAATACAAATCCACTTTTTCCTGGATATGGCCTCTGTTATTCAAGTCTTGTTATGTAAGATACATACATATAACTATATCTTTCTAGAGCATTATTTCCCTCTGGTGTAAGTGTCCCTTATGCTTTAACATTAACACCAGATCATTTGCAGCGTCCTTGTCACATTATAATTCCGTTCTCAACTTCCTGGGGAGCATACAACACATTGTAACGACAGAACATGGGTCTACAACGAATTAGAGTTGCGAAGTTATGTAACTTGTTAAGTCTACACACGACTACACTGTTCCATTTTCAATCAAAAAGTCACATGATGTTATTCTTATATTCTCTTCCTCTGCTGCCACTTCCTACCAAACATAATCTTACTAAAAAGATAAATTCAAATACAAAACAATTTACCAAAAGGCCGGCTATGTGGCTGTGAGCACGTTTTGCAGACGGTTCTACATTACGTTAGCAACTGACATACCAGTAGCAGATCCAGGATTTCCAAGAGGGGTTAGTGTATCCAAATGTTGCACAACACGACCCCACCGCCAAAACACACTCGGCCTCCCTCAAATTGATCGGCCCTAAGACTCTAAAGTCCACACAAGAATATCATATCCCACCTTCAATTTATGCATTAACATACTGTTCTACCTTCATTTTTTTTAATTGATACTCTTCTCAACAGCCCATTTATAATCCCTATGCCGGTGTGTAGCTATTTGCCCCTGAGAGATGAACATCACTTTGCAATCATAGAATGTGTCTCAGCAGTGCATGAGCATGGTGAAGTGTGTCAGTCTCCCAGCTGATGTACAGCTATGTGGCGGGGTGGGGAGTGGGTAGAGTGAACCCAGCAGGGCGGTTGACTGGACTAGTGCCACACGTGTGTGCAGCCGTGTGCACCATTGGTCCATATCTTTTCATTTTTCATCATCTATTTTAAGACTCTGTGTAGTGGGGGTTGGGGTTGTGTTGTTACATACCATATATGTCTGTCATTGGCATGCAGTGCATTTTAATGGACTCTGGAGTCGCAGCAGTAACTATGTGGTACGACCCTATAGGTTTGAAGACAGAATCATCTAGCGTCAACAAGTATCTTGATGGTGAGCTGCTAGTTGAAGTACACACTTCCCAATGGTTTCAAACCCTCGCCTATTGATTATTCTGTAAAAGGGGGTGCATTCATTATTCTGTTACAAGATACCTCACAATCTATTCTTTAACATACATGGCAAAGATGGCAGTGACCTAATGGATATGTAAGAAAACCGGTTTTAACACACACACACACACACACACACACACACACACACACACACACACACACACACACACACACACACACACACACACACACACACACAAACACAAACACACACACACACACACACACACACACACACACAGACACACACAGACACACACACACACACACACACACACACACACACAGACACACACACACACACACACAGAGAGACAGAGAGCACAGACACACACACACACACACACACACACACCTCACACACACACGCACGTGCTATGACATGAGAGATCCTGACCTCGTATAACCCCCACCCTCATTGACCTTGCATCTGTAGCCAATCATACCCCGGCGGCGGCTCGCGCTGTCAATGAGATTGCCGCCGCCGCCGCCGCGTCCGTCAGCCGCCGCCCCTGCTGCTGCCCAAAATAAACGTGATTTACATGCAGACGTGATTTGTTGCGAGTTCCGAAGCGGACGGTGAAATCACAATCTCCTGCCCCCAACACGCCCTCTTATCAGGGACAGAGTGGGACTCTCATTATAGGAGAGGGGGTAGGGGCCCGGTGAAAAGTGTGGGGGGTGAGGGGGTGAGTTGCAAATTTGTCTTGACCTTAGTCCCAGTAAGAGTCTTAAAAGAGAAACCCGATTGTACATGTTAGTTTTTGAAAAAGTTGGGGGGGGGCGGTGGGTATACAGACTTTGAGCATTTAAATATTTATTGTTGAAGTCTTTATGAGGGACTTACAATCTGGTTCTATATATCGCATATCTCACGGCTATATAACGCAGTATACAGTCGTGATTCGAGGATCCGACTGTAGCATTCCTGGAAGTGGGTCACAAAATCCAGCCAATCACAGAAATGTTCAGCGGCATTGAGATCATTAACAACAACATGATTTTGATTCTTGGCACTACTGCCAACTTCCGCAGTGATGCATACGTCTAACCCACGGGTTGATAATGAACATAGAGTTGTAAAGGTAGTGTGAATGGTAAAGATGTGAAACCGACGATGCACACCCCCTGGATCTGTCAGTGTAGAAGACCGTCAGGGTAATCACCTCTCGTCTACCGAGCCCTGGCTGAGAAGCTGTCTTGGCCCAATTAGTGGTCCCAACCAGGTGAGCCGGAGACCGGGGCAGGCATCACACGGCCGTCAATGGCAGCCGGCTCGTTAGAGCCTAGCCCCGGGCTGGTGGAGCTTGTTAGGGGTGGAAGTGGCGAGGTAGCAGGTAAACACCTGTGTTGATCATATATTTGAAATGTATATATCACATGTCAGTATAAATAAACAAAGTTTTGACTTGACTTTTGACTTTTGGATGATATGTACTGTTGTAGCAAGTGATATACCAACAGCAGACGTACATGTAGGATTTCCGGAAGGAGATACGTGTTGAATTAAGCGTCGAATGCTGCACAACACTACCCCACCACCAAAATGCCCCCCATCCACCCAGGTGGATTGGACATAATGTACGGTAGGTATTGGAAGCAGAAGCAGCAGCAGAAGCAGAAGCAGAAGTAGAAGCAGAAATAGTAGCATAAGCAGCAGAGACAATATTAGCAACAGCACACAGCAAACAGTAATAGCAAGGGCAGCAGAAAAAGCATTGAGGGATGTCCTTGTCACTTTGAGTATCCCTTTAACGCACCCACACAGTTGCAAATTTAGTCTTTACGTCAAAACTAAATAGAAATCTTCACGTGTATAGTCTGCCTTCAAATTTCCTTGCCTAGTGAGTAATAACAGTTTGTTTTATTGAGTAGTGACAGACCATGTTCAGAAAGCCATCAGAAACTGACACTTGAGGTAAAACTCGTGTGGAGACTGATATCCGTAATACGCAATGCCTTCATACGGGTGACATTATGGATTCTTTCTTGTTGGTGTCCATGTAACTGTCACTTAGCAAATATTCTATTTTGGATTCTTGTATTTAATGAGGACATTCATGAGAAGGCTGAATAAGAGATGCTACACATAGAAGAAGTCGGCCCCACCCCTATTGTCCACCAAAATATTTCATCTTTTGTATGTTTTTAAAAACATTTTGTTTATAATATCCACTATTGATGGCGAGTATAAAACTCTTATGACACATTCAGTGCGCCCATTCCTCTGCCCCTTGCAGATAGATCTTCTAGTACCAGCGACCTCTATCACTTGTATACATTGAGAGAAATGGTCATGAACATCACCAGAGAATTCTATCAGAATCCACACTGTAGAAACTCACAGCGAATCTCTATAGAACCTTCCACCCTTACCAAAACGTCGGATCCTTAAGAGCTAGTATAAAGACAAATTATCAAACAGGAAGTGAACAGTTTTGAGTCAGGGCCCATGCATAAACTGCACGCTATGACAAAGACAGCTTCGAGTTGGAAGTACATTATCGGCATGTGGTGTATTTGAATGAAAAGGCCAAGGAATGGGCATTATGATGTAGTCCTAGAGACTTGGGGCAAGAGGTTTCGCCTTCTAACATAAGATCCTCATATAAATGAACATTTTAATGATCTTTCTATTGCATTATGATCTAATACAATGATAGAACATAATGGCCAGTACATCTCAGAGAGACTATACACCCGCCAAGCTACCACCAGAATACCGAGCCCGCCAACTGCTCGACACGAGCAGACTGGTGATAGAGCAGTTGATAAGGCCTTCCACTACTGCCGACCTGACTCTAGCTGGAGACCTTTTGACACAGAAACTGCCCTATACCTTGTCAACACAAATTAACGCATATACTAATAAAAATAGTGAATTATATACATGTGTATAATACGTGTAGGACAATGGAAAATCTGGAGGAGGACTGGCCACAGTACCGCATGTTTGTATGCAGCGTATGCGAAGAAAATGAACTATTCAATAACGAATCAGAGGTGAAAGACCATATTGTGCAATTCCACAAGGGTCGTACAGATGTAGAGTCTCTGAAATATTGTTTACTATGTGAACAGTTTAACAAAAATAAGCCACTCGGGCTCAAGCTCAAGAAACCGATAAAGGCGAACGGAACTGACATGCATAGGCACATACGGGAGGTACATAGAGGGGGAAAACGTAAACAACAAACGCCAAGCGGTTCTCCACGTAATCACGCAGAAGATCGCAAGAAAAACAAAAATGAGCCCTTACAATACGGTCATGGACGTGAAAATTCAAAAGAAATGCCTTATCAAAAAGGATCAAGATCTTTACTCGATGCGTCCAAACCACATGAATACAGTGGTGAAAATGGATGAGAATTCCACTCGCAATCCACGTAGAGTGTCAACACGTCGTAAAAGGAAACCGTCCTTCGCTACTGGTTCTCAAGATGCTCAACATATGAAAGAAAATGATGAAAATTGGCTGTACAACGATGTAAGACGCCCAGAACATCACACCCGCCAAAAAGTAAGGGATCTGCCAAAACTAAAGCGATTGGGGCAAACAGTACTAACAAGCAAAGAGTTAAACCTGAACGACTAACAAATGCACATCAAGTTAACCGTTCAAAGCGTACAACCAATGTTCATAAATGTGCTAAGAACATTGGTGACAGTCTAGAAAAAGATCAAATGAACGTGGTCGTTTTTAACAATGAGAACATTAAAGAAAATTACCTAAGTACTGTGAATATTCAAGATATTGACCAAAGCAATTTGGATACTTCAGGAAGTGACCGAAGCTATGTGGATCTTTCAGAAAGTGGCTCACGCAATGAGTACAATGAAGAAAGTGACCAAAGCAATGAGTATACTCAAGAAAGTGACCAAAGCAATGCGTATGCTTTGGGAATTGACCTAGGCCATGTGGATCTTCCAGAACGTGGCTCAAGCAGTGAGTACAATCAAGAAAGTGACCAAAGCAATGAGTATAATCAAGAAAGTGACCAAAGCAATGCGGATACTTTGGGAATTGACCTACGCCATGTGGATCTTCCAGAACGTGGCTCAAGCAGTGAGTACAATCAAGAAAGTGACCAAAGCAATGAGTATAATCAAGAAAGTGACCCATCCAATGTGGATACTTTGGGAATTGACCAGGACAACGAGTATAATCCAGGAAATAATGATATATGGGATAACATTAATCGTCCGGTTATGGCGGAGTCGGTGAACACCGTTGGCGACTACAACATAACAGCAATTGAAAATGATAATCAAGAATTTGAGAAAAATGTAGACATAGCCCTATATAATTCATCGTTTTAAGGTTCTAAAATCAACCATGTTTTACTTATGTGTGTGGTTATTTGTTTTTGTGTGCAGATTTAGTCAGTCTGGTTTTACTTCATGCTTTTAAACTTTGTTCTCATATCAAAGAGTGCACATGAATTGGTGTAGAATTGCTGCTCATGTTGCGTACATCGGTGCTAGGTATGATATATGTGAAAGGGACGTCACTCTTGTGACTGTGACTCAGATTTTATTCAGCTGGGGAAAGCTAATAAACCCATAGGTTGATAGTATATAGAGTTGATGATGTAAGTGAAATAAATACTATTTTTATGTTGACCTTCGGAACAGGCAGATATAGTATTATGTTTAGTTTTAATTTCTGTTGTGCACAACTTATTTTATTTTTAAGGTTAACTTTGATATGAATAATGTAATATGGAATAAAATCTACATAGTAACTATACTATATGAATAACTGTACATATTTTTTCCCAAGTTTTGCTTGTGAATTCAATTCAATGGCAGAACAGTGAGAGTAGAATTGAGTAACTATACTGATGCCTTTAGATTGCAAGACACACAAGTTGACACAATTGATTCTTATTTTCAATTAATTGAAAACAATTGATATTCACAATACACGAAACAATTAATTGCAAATTTTCGAGTGTTAACATCTATATTGAATCGAATATAGTATTGGTCTTCTCATGTTTTTGTATGAAATACGTGTTGTATCGAAAAGTATGTCCATGAATATATTTTAAGGACATCTTGTCAGTATACTTCTAGAAAACTCCTGTGCCATATGTTAAAGTTCAGTGAAAATTGGACGAGTATTTCATTTAGTTTCCCATATAGAGCTATATAGCGCTACAGTAAATTTATAACATTACCGCCATAATTTATATGATATGCGGCTGTGATATATTTTGATAGGTGTATATGGGAAACTCATTTGATTCTACTCTCTTTGTTCTACTTTTACAGCCTTCTCTTCTTAAGTCGTAAAATACAAAAATACCTGTTAGTCCAAAATTTCTTTTATTCTTATAACATTTTTCAGTACAACAGTACCCTTTTCAAAAAAGAGTTCCAAAAAATACTATTACATAAAACAAAATATGTTTACCAGGAGTAGCAGCAGCCTGGAAGAGGGAAATTAGAGGGATCAATCATTAACATACACATGTAGTGTAGGTGGCTGTGACACATCATGATGGGACGAAGGTGATGGAGGTGTATTTAATCTGCCCCAGACCTGTATACTGACGGGAGCTGGTGAGCTGGTGAGAGGGATGGGGGACAGAGGGAAAGATGTTGAGGGAGGACCATTTAATGTGTTCCGGATCTCAGCCGTTTCAACCCGGGCAGGGCGGGCTCGACATCTAGTATATACATATAATATGGGAAACTATACCAACCATCTAGCTAATCTTTTTTTATCTTTTTTTGACAAATTATCATATGGGAAGTGAAACGTTTTGAGTCGGGGTCTAAACGCTATGACAAAGTCGGCTCACAGTTTGAAGTACATTATCATTATGTTGGTGTATTTGAATGAAAAGGCCGAGGAATGGGCATTATGATGTAGCCATAGAGACTTGGAGCAAGATGTTTCGCCTAACATATGACGGTTATGACCTCCATATAAATGAACATTTTAGTGATCTTTCTATTGCATTATGTTCTAGTACAATGATAGAACATAATGACCAGTACAACCAGAGAGACTATACACCCGCCATGCTACCATCAGAATGCCGAACCTGTCAACTGCTCTACACAAGCAGGGTGGTGATAGAGCAGTTCACAAGGCCATCCACTACTGCTGATGTGAGTCTGGGGCGAGACTTTTTGACACAGAAACTGCCTTATACCGTTCAACACATATATTAACAGTTCTAGTAATCATGGATCAAAATGCAATGGAAACGTTAACTCCACAGGAATGGAAGCGGCGGTACGAGAGGTTTGTATGCAGTGAGTGTCCATACACTATGCAATACCTTTCCAAATCAGATGTGCACCAGCATATTGCAAAATGCCATAAAGGTCGTAAATATGTGAAGTGTAGAAAATATTGTTTGCGGTGTCAACAGGATAACGACGCGAGACCTGCTAATGCCAAACGCAAGGTAAAGACATGGCATGAGGACTATGCATTCCAGAGACACGTTGATGAGAAACATGTAGAGATAAAGCACCCTTGCCCCGAATGCGGTAAACAGCGAACACGTAAACAAGAGCATCGGTGCAAAGGTAAACTGCGTCCATGGCCAGGTGTAGAAGATAGAAGTAAGAACTTGAAAAAGTTGCCTCAGCAGAAAGGATCGGCGTCTATGTCATGCCTGTACATGTGCATTGCATCCCTACGATCAGAAGACAGTGATCAAGGTGACATGGATTCCGCTCAAACTGCGTGTATAGGGTCAAAACGTAGAAAAAGGAAAACGCCGATACCCTTCGCTATTGGTTCTCCAGATGCTGAACATATGGAAGAAAATGATGAAAATTTGGCTGTACTTCGACGTAAAACACCCAGAAGGTCGTACCAACAAAATCGTAAGGAATCCGCCAAAACTGAAGAGATTTGGTCAAACAGTGACGACCAGCCAAGAGTCGAACCTGAGAACATTGATGGCAGTCTAGAAACAGTCCAAATCGACGTGGAGAGCATTGAAGAAAATGACCAAGTCAATGTGGATATTGATGATAGTGACCAACGCAATGGGGATACTTCAGGAATTGACCAAGGAATTGGCGTTGTGGATATTCCGGAAAGTAGCTCAAGCAATGAGTATAATCGGGAGAGTGACCTAAGCAATGTGAATAATCAAGAAAGTGACCTTAGCAATGTAGACACTCAAGATAGTGACCAAAGCAATGTGGATACGTCAGGAATTGGCCAGGACAACGTGGATAATCCAGTAAATTATGGTGTATGGAATGACAATAATCCTGGGGTTATTACGGAGTCAGTGAAGTCAGTTGGTGACTTCAAATTGGCAGCAATTGATGGGTTGGATTAAAAAGTACATGGAAGATACAGGAAATATATGATTTATTTTACAGTGTTCTGTCATCAACCATGTTTTACTTGTTCGTGTGGGGGGGGTGTATTTTTGTTGTTTTTTTATCATTTTTTGTATATGTGTGTGCAGATTTTATTCATTCTGGTTTTACTTCATGCTTCTTTTAAACTTTGTTCTCATATCAAAGAGTGTACATGAATTGCTGAAGAATCGCTACTTATGTTGCACGCATCGGTGCTTTAGAAGTAAAAGTGACGTCACTGTTGTGAAAGTGACTCAGATTTAGCGCATCTGGGGAAAGTTAACAAACACATAGGTTGATACTATACATCCTGGATATTTTAAATGGCAAAATTATTATTTTAGGTTGATCTTTGGAACAGGCAAATATAGTGTTGTGTTTAGTTTTAATGTCTGCTGTGCAAAACATATGTTATTCTTATTTTAACTTTGGTGTGAATAATGTAATGAAATAAAATCTAAACACCAAACTATTAGAAGGCCTTTAGATTGCAAACCTCACGAGTTGGCACAATTGATTCTTATTTTCAATTAATTGAAAACAATTTATATTCACAATACACGAAACAATTAATTGCAAATTTTCTAGTGTTAACATATATATTGAATCGAATATAGTATTTGTCTGTTCATGTTTTTGTAAGAATTAAGTGTTCGATCGAAATGTATGTCCATGAATATATTTGAACGAAATCTTGTCAGTATACTTCTAGAAAACTCCTGAGTCATATGTTAAAGTTCAGTAAAAATTGGACAAGAATTTCATTTAGTTTCCCATATAGAGAGCTATATAGCACTACAATAAATTTATAACGTTTCCGCCATACAATGTAATTTATGACATGTGGCTGCAAGATATTTTACAATAGGTTTGGGAAACTCATTTTATTCTACTCTCTTTGTTCAACTTTTACAGCCTTATCTTCTAAAGTCTTAATATACAAAAATACCTGCTGGTCCAAAATGTGTTTTATTCTTATTACATGTGTCAGTACAACAGTACCCTTTTCAAAATAATAGTTTCAAAACATACTATTACATAAAACAAAATATGTTTACCAGGGATAGCAGCAGCTGGGTGGAGGGATATTAGAGGAAGCAATCATTACCATATACATGTAGTGTATGTGGCTGTGACATATGATGATGGGAGGAAGGTGATGGAGGTGTATTTAATCTGCCCCAGACCTGTATACTGACGAGTGCTGGTCGGAGGGAGGGGGACGGGGAAATGTGTTAAGGGAGGACCATTTAACGTGTTCCGGATCTCATCCGTTTCAACCTGAGAGCGCGGGGTAGACAGCTAGTATATTTATATATGTGGAACTATACCAAACATCTGGTTAATCTTTAGAATCTTTTCACATATATATTAGAGGCAGTCTGGAAAAATACTAACAACATTCAACCCAGTATACTGTGCCAGTTCGTCAATGCCACAGTCAAACACATAAAGTTACTACTTGTATTGTGTGCAGCCAATCAAAGCAGCTCATTTGCATGCATACGTTTGAAGAACTCTTGTATTTTATCCCTTGAATATGTCACAACTGGAGATCTAGATTCCCCAGATGAACAGGTGAATACTGTCCCGGTAAAAAATGATTAGGTTTTACTAAAGTGCTGGGGTTAAATGACACAATAAATAGAATCATTGATATGCGTACATCATATCATGTGGGCCATTCTCAAACCTTTCCCCAAGCCAACTAAAATAAACTTTTTTCCTTCGAAGATACACATATCAATGATTCTATTTCAATCATTAAACCTTTACCCACATTTTTTAACCTAAGCTATAATTTGATATTCGTTAACTGTACCATATGTTAAAACCTGCCTAACTGTGTTGATTGGGTGACAACAACTTCACGCAAATACATTTCATACTTTTGGAGATAATCCGCTAATCCCAATTCTTGCCAGAACCTACAAAAGGCCAATAAGACGATTTATCAATTAGCAAATGGTTCACGTCCCAGATTAGGCTGGCAGCCGAAACCGGTCAGTGTGGATTACTGACCACTCTCGCCAGGGGCATGGTCATCATTGATCCATCTGTGGGAAGTGGACGCGGGAGGCTTAGGGGATGGGATTAGTGTGGATCCAGTTTGCTAATGGGTTAGGGCGCACCATCCCAAAGAGAGATTTAAATGGGCTAAGAGTGACACGGCCACACGGCCGTTTTCGGGCAGTTTTTACATGTACGAGTGACACATTTTACAATCACTATCTATGGACATGGGATACATTCACATTTTAACTCTGCGGACATGACTATTAAAATTGAGACATGAAATTTTTAAAAGGTTGAAATAGCTTGTGAATGGACACTGCACATACGGTATGCATATTTGGTAAGCATGGTGAATGAGTCCCCTCACACCCACCCCCTCCATTTCTCCAACCAAATCACTTATAAATGTGCATGTTTGATATTCAGCGCTTAAATATGATCAGTGCCATGAATATTGGTTTCAATGAAATTGAATTTTTAAAAAATCACCACCACAACATATCAGTGCTATAACCAAGATTGCTCATAGTGCCTGATGCTCTTTCAGACAGAAATGTAAACAACTTCAATCAAATGTAATAAATCTCAGTTTCATCAGGGATTTGACCCCCCCCCGCACGCACGTACACACTCACACAATCAATCAATTAATCAATCTATCGATCAATCAATCAATCAATCAATCAATCAAACAAACAAACAAAAAATAAAACACAACAAAAAAGAAAAAAAGAGGCAGTTGCTTGGTTTGCCTCATATATGACTACGGCCCTGATACTATCTGTGGACAGACGTGTGTTTCGGTTTCAGTGACAGGAGCACTGCCACGTGTCACGCCACATCCGGGTCTCTGCTTCCCAAGGCTTTTTACGATGACAAATCACGGATAATGACAAACTACTGCTCGTAAAGCTGACGTCTGCTATGTACCCACATTTTTTTGTTCTTCTATGATTCTGTATGTTACGTTTAATTGCCTTTCCTTACCACTGAGTTTTATGTTCGAAAAACACAGTATCCATTCTTTTACTTTTATTTCAAAATGAGGTTTTCATCTCTAGACAAGATAGATTTTACAATATTAATGTGTTTTTGTAATGACTTGTCAGCAGTAGACTTTGTTGAATAGTTTTGTACAGTATAACCTCCAATTAAGACCAGCGGCATATAGAGATAAAAAAATCTTTTCTCACTGCACAGTCCTAGAACACTTTACGAAGGGACCACGGAGAATATCTATATAAAGATCGCCTCTCTATTGAGACCGCTTGAGTGCAGCCACTGAGAGCTGAGATGTCTTAATAGAGAGGTTATACGGTATCAATCTATGTGTACTTTCACTAATCCGAATTGTTATCTATTTAATATAGGAACTTGCCACGAAGACAAAATCTGCAAGCTCACAGATTCGAACCCACGGCCATATGTTGAATGCGAAGTAAATGATTCTCATCTATTTCGTCTACTGCAACATACAGATATGCAAAACATTATATAGAAACACAAGTTGGCTACTTTGTAAACACGATGTATCAAAATGTCTCCAAATCAAGACAAATCAAGATGGCGGCCGAGCAGGAAAAATGGTTGCACGTGTCTCCCTGCAAACGAGATTCTCGGTGAGTTATAGCTAATTTCCAATTAGACAGATTTTGCCAATCAACAGAAGGACCGATTTATGCGGAGATCAAGCCATGTAACAACAAGTTCTGTTAAAAGGCACATACATGTACATAGGGACACGCGTGTTACAGCTAATTTTTGAAGACTTATGGGGTTGTAGTTAAGATCAAGGAGTTTCGTATAGTGGGAAACGCATACAAATTAGACCGAAGCGCACCAGTTGCGTGATCTACCTTGTTTGGCATCCTCGTATTTTTTTTCTCTGGCTTATTATTCAAGTTGTTGTAAGACTGCTTCTAGGTAGTGAATAAGATGTTGCTATGAACTCACAATGCTTGTTTTGAATTGAGTTTTGAAGAAGAAGATGAAGAAATAACTGGATTCATACCCCAGCACTCCATACCTCACCTACGCACGTGCGCACTGAACCTGCTATGGGAATCACATCAAAAGATCATCAAAAATCATAGTCACATGATAGTGTCCTGTACCTGGCCAAAAATCATGAAAAATTGAGTAAGCTGCAGGGATTTCATACCTACCGCCACAGTTAGAACTCATCATCACAGCGCAGTTACCTAAAAAGAAGCCCTGCTGGCATAAATACCAGCGTTATTCGGCATTAGGCCCTGGAGCTCGGTTGACACCTGTCATTCAGGACATTTTAATTTAAAGGTCATTTTGCGGTGGTTTGGGGTGCGTTGTGTTTCAGTACACGTCTGGGTACAACACACCAAAGTACAAGGTAGCACTGTCTCACACAATGCTGTAACTGAAAGACATACGTTTTATGCTGCCAAATGATTAGCATTTAAATCAGCATGTACTCACTACCCTAAGGCATTCATTAAATAACCTTCAAAGACAAAAACAAGACAAAATAAAACAAGAAACCATGCAAACGCAAACATTGTAAAAACACTGCCTCCAGTACTAGTAATTATTTGGACAATGTGCAATTTAAAGTTCCACTTTTCAACCTCAACATTAGACTAAGTCACATAGAACGCATCTGCGGCCCCGCATCCTCTCAAAAGAAGCGGGCAATGGAGCGGAGAGCCGTGATCGGGTCGTATGCTACCGAGTGATGCAGCCATACGCCATCGCAGTGATGTTAAATCGGGTAAGCCCGGGCCCAACCATATCTTTGACAATGTGTTGTCCTTTTGACCTTTTTTCGAGCTTGGGAAGAGTAGAAGTCAGCTGATGGTGAACTTGTAATTGAGGCAACCGTCTTTTGATATGCTTGGGTAGCGTTCACAATTGACGTCAACCCGTGGGGGGAAGGGGGGCGGTCGGGCAAAAGTTTACGAGAGTTGACAAGGTGGTTCTATTCCCAAAGGTTGAGGGTAAGTTCAATTGATATTTAAGAATGGAGATAAAATAAATGCTTTGCATTTGTTGGAAGGTTTGCTCATAAATCACATTATCATATATATTACCCATGAAACGCATTTGACCTGACAAAAATGCACATAAATTCAATTTCAATAAGGGCTACATGTCAAGACCTAGTTAGAGTTTGGTATACTTTCGTATGTTTTTTAGAACATTGCTTTTGTTTTTATGGTAAATTATGCTACATTCAAGCTTGTGATTTTATATATATTTAGTAATGATATTATAATGTTATAGAGGTATTTATTGTGTAAATATCCGTTGGTTCATTGACACTTATTGTGTAAATATCCGTTGGTTCATTGACACTTTACACTCAAAGAAGACACATAATAATTGCTGTAAAACTGAAACATTACACAGTACATTAAGGAATGTTAAACAAAAGAGTTTTTCAAAGTCTCCTAAAAGTATTAAATCAGTACAATCCGTACTAAACACATTCAATTATTTTCAAAATGCATTCTGTATTACCTCCAATTGATGGCACCTTGATAAAAAAGAACCCCTCAACAATAAGATTTTTAAAGCTCCAAACCTTCAGGAAAAGACCACATCAAACCTTCTATAAGAGATCACCTCTACTGAGACACCTTGGGGCCATATTCCGTGTGGTCTATATTTGAACCCGCTTTACACTATAGCGAATTCCACCTACGTAGCTCTACGTGCACTGGCGAACTGGCAAATTCGTCAGGAAATTTTGAACATGTTCAAAAATTTTGAACGAAGATTCAGTTTGGTTAAAGTTTGCTTCAAATAGTTATGCTGCGTCTACGGATCGCAGAACATTCGCACATACAAGTAACACTTTGTTGGCCTCAGCAACTTGTCGTACCATGCATCTTTACTACGTTCAATGCCGCCACAATACGCCCAAGTTGACGACGTGACATAATACGTGCAGAAGCGTTGCACGGGTTTGCCGATGATCGCTCAAGTGTAAAGCTGGTTTTAGAGTGTATACTTGTACTGTTATCCACTACCTGCCTCTGCTTTAGCTCCAATACAATTGTACTCATACATTGAGTTCCATGGTTTCTAGTTGTCTACTGTGTCCCATATGCAGTTTATATTGTGTCTCGTACAGTCCTATGGGTTACATGGTTTCCGTCCCATACAGTCCTATGCCCCACATGGTGGTGGCCACCACTCCGGGCAGAGACCCTTGTACTGCACAAACTCACCCACTTCTACAAACAACTCGTACAAAGGACCGAAGCACTGGATCATTAGACCTAGTACAATCTTATTCATGGAGTGGAATCCCTCGAATATATTGACACCACTATATTCATCATTGCTCACCACTGATACATTGTATAAGGCAGAGGACAGGTTGGAGAATAGAGCTGTGACTTGAGGGGGTGAAGACGTGTGGTTTAGTGTCACCTCTAGACTGCGGCCAAACGCCAGTGAGTAGGATGGAGTGCTGCGTGTGGGTGGTGATAGAATCTGGTAGAGAACCTGCAATCGCCATTGTGCATCTTCTGTTTTCTTGTAATGATCTGACCACGACCATATGACGTCCCAGACCTGAGCTGAAGCCTGTTTGCTGATATCACTTGCCAGGTTGTAAATCTCAATGATGAGGCTGATGTTTCTGCTCACACTGCTTGGTTGCGGACATCCAGATATGACTCGGTCCCAGCAGGAGTTAAGTTCTGCTATGTTCTTGACAAATGGCTGCATTAAGTTGTGAATGTCGGGGTATGGGGGTAGTGTTGTGTAAAACATGATTATGCAAGTGGCTCCCTCTATGTAGATGTTATGATTATGACATGGTGGTAGATCAGACTTCTTCTGCTGACTGAGCCACTTGTCTAGCTGTGTGATCCTCATCACCTGCTCTAGAGGGCAATCATACTTGGTGCATAGGCTCGTGGTCCAGTTGTACAGGCCGTCGGCGTGTCTGCCATATGTATCCACAACATCATACTTATCAGTGTCTATATCTTTCACGATCACACAGTACCTGCTCATGATGCTGTCAGTGAGGTATACTTTATATTTATAATTTCCACACTCAATAGCACTGAGTGCTTTGTGCACCGGGTGCTGAGGGTCGCTGTACTTATGGTTGGGCTGCCATAGACTCAGCCCATAAGCACCAGTGTAACTCAGGATAGCGTCTGCTAACCGAGTTTTCTGCCAGCCAAGTTTGATCTGTGGTGAATAATCCTCATGAGTTAGCATGAGGTCATTCACATATGGACACTGGCGATACTTGCGGTACATGTCGTCCATGTTGATGAAGGGCTCATGGGGTCGATGGTGGGTCATGTTGTATGTGCACCAAAAATCTGCTACCATCTCATACACGTATTGATATCCTTTTGTGATGTTTTCCTCTACTCTTGGATGCGCTTTTTTCACTATTTCCTTACACACCTTCAGTTTATGTCTAGATTTACACACACCATGAAATGTATCAAGGTTATCATGATACAGACCCACAAACTCATCATAGCAGTAGATGTATTCTTTCACACCCTCTGAAATGCTTCTCTTGTGCATCACCATGTGCTTTACATTGGACCTGCCAATTTCTCTACAATCCACATGAAACACGCAGACTGAGAGTATTATCATGTTCACTAGAATCGCCATTTTAAGATGTTTGTCGCAAATGCTTTTATATTAATACATGCCTTTACCAAATAAAGCTACGTTCATACTCTGGTCTATCATACTTCCCCTTTATTGCGTCTCGTTATATATCAAGGGCAATTTGCGCTTGGTCGGTCACCCAGCACTAGAAAACTTGCTGCATAATATTTCAATAAATGTGGTAAATGTAAATGTGGTGGTATGTAGTCGTGATCCAAGACTTGCTCTCACGACTTTACAATTTACACCAGATCACTGGCCTACTTATTGATCTTCAATTGATCATTTCTCATATGCTTCAATGCCCCTGTATTGGCATGGCGGAGTGAACTGCGGCTATGGAGTGTATGAGAGTGCGTGCGTGCGTGCGTGTGTGTACGTGCGTGCGTGCACGTGCGTTTACATGTAAAGGTGCGACGGTCACATGATTAATATCAATGTTAAAAACATCTGCAATGAGAATACAGTGTCCTGTAAAACACAACGCAATCATTTACATCTACCATTAGATTTAAGTACTTTCATGATTTTAGGAGGTATAAAATAAACAAATGCAGATCCAGGTTTTCGGAAAATAATTTCTTGCCAATGGTTACGTATGCCCAAAGGCTCTCGGAGATGCAAATCCACGTGAAAATTTGTGGTGAGCGAGGGCATAGCTCTGCCTATGATAATAAGTGTCGTAGTTTCGACCGGCCACAGCTAGTCTGGATCATGATAAAGTAGTCCATGTGATCCAGGGTTAAATATGCCTTATTGCCAAGGGCGCTCTGTTCAGTGTGTTCCTGTACTATCTGCTGATAACACACGGACTAGGACCTTCTACACCACGGGCACCAGGATTGTAGTACACGAAGGAACATGACTTCTAGACCCAACAAACAATAGACACTGTAACCAGATACTGCAGTTCTTATCAGTTAAGTTTATGCAATCTGGTGAAGGTGCGTTTGGTCTGTACTAAGCGGAGGTTATGAAATCGGTTGTTTGCTTGTTATCATGGGAAATTATAACTTTCACCCTAATCTTAATTCAAATATTTATAGTACATCGCACAAATAAATTATGTCGGCGTTCTACCCGCAAGTGTTCAAAATACCAAGATGTACTTGAAGCCGAATCTACTGTATATTGTATTCGTACTTGTCGTTAGTTCCCCATTTGTCTTATGCAAACAGATTGTTAAAGACAGGACGGTGTTTTCCCCTCATAAATTCATCCCCTCTTACTTTACTTTAAATTTCCGGGCCTAATATTCCTGATTGTCAGACCGGGGCAGAAATAAGCAAGCACGCTGTTAGAAACTGACCACCATTGACAGTTTTCACTTTGAATTAGAAGTGGATTAGGGACGTTCATGGGCAGATCCAGGGGTGTCATGGGGTGCGCCCCCGCCCCCTTTCCTATACACAAACCTTCATTTTTATGGGGTTTTGTCATGTTCGTCATTGATCGCGTGGTATAATACCCATAAACTCCTTGAATGCACTCCCCTTTACCAAAGATCTGGATCTGCCATTGACGTTAACATGTTTTAACTTATTTTTTTTTTTTTTTTTTCAGTTGAAGCTGTAGTATATACTATTACGAGGGAAACATCTGTATACGCATACAGACAAACTGTATAATTCCGACACCAGTCCACCTGTAATAATAACACTGTATGTGTCATATCAGAATAGAAATAGGACACGTATCCAACAACACTCCGCAATCAGTGGTGCACTTTGACAGGCAAACATCTTGACCCCGTTATGATTACAGCAGCATCTCCATGTTACAGAGTAACCGCTGGTAAAACACGACCACCACTTTTACCAACCAGCGTATTGTCATTATCTGTGGTTGTACTGACACTCCAGGTTTTCAAAACGGTTTACGAGTGGGCACGCTCCATCGATGGCGGACATGCCAAAAAAGCCAGGACAATGAAGTTTTGTTTTTTGTTGGGAAATTACCCCAGCCTTTACGAGGGGGTACAGTGGTAGCAAGGTATGTAAAAGAGATTGGCGTAAAAATATGTTGCATAATGATGCAGGCAAACACCATAGGCGGGAATCTTATCTAGGGGGGGGGGGCGGGGGGGGCTTGGGGCCATGCTAACCCAAGAAGATTTTGGCCTTTAGACATGTTTCCATAGTGTCTGGACTTATTTCAGACAGAAAAGTAGCATTAAAAACAAAAATCTCGTAACTCAGTTTCATACAGATAAGAATTTGACAAAGAAATATCCCCAAAACATTGGAGGTAGCTAACTCCGTTGCCTCATATGTAGCTACTAGTGGACTGCCATCATAATAGGCAGCAGCAGCAGATGAGAAAATAATATGCAACAAGGCATCTTCACTGTATCGTGATAAGGCCACCGGCGGCGGCCGCCACCCCCAGACCCCTGACATGGATCACACGGATCAGTCCGGACTATAGATCCAGACATGAAGGACGTGCTGCTGTTGGTGTTCTGTAGCTGCCTGGCTGCTTTTGCAGGTGAGATTGGTTGTGCATTTAGCCATTTGTGGTCGGCTTGATCAATTTGGAAAGAGAGACATATTTTCAGTTATTTATGAATAACGTGTGTTCTTTGTATATAAGAGATTTTGCTTACTTTTTTATCCTGGCCCAAAAGTATGAACATAGGTCACTTGAGACAGTCTCTATATTGTGGCCATTTTGCGAATTTTGATCAGTGGGGACAGAGATACCTAACTCATAATGGGCGTGTATGGGTACATAAGGGACCGGTTGATGGGGAAAAATAGGTTATGCCATGTTATGTGGGGAAAAGGCGAAAAAGAGGGGTGTGAAAATAACGAAAAACATTCCGCAAAGACCGTTATCTATAGTTATCGAGGGTTGGAATCTAGCCAATATTCATGGATAAATGCCCGAGCTAAAGACTATAGAAACCATTCACTTCATCACATACTATAAAATTCTACCCCTGCGTGCTACAGCTGGGCAGGACTGCCCCTCCGGCTGGGAGGAGTTCAACTCGGCGTGTTACTTCGTGAACAACGGCGGCACAAGCCAGCCGAACCTCAACTGGCACGCGGCGTCGCGCGCCTGTAACGAGGAGGGTGGCACCCTCACCAGCGTCCACAGCAACGAGGAGCAGAACTTCATCGCCGGGCTTGTGAGTACAACCATAGATTATATTATATGTTTAGATAAGCACAAAACGCTCATATTAGTTTATGTATACCCTCTATGCCGTGCGCCAAAAAACAAAGTCCTCATTGGTGCACACTTTACTGTGGCTTTTGCATTGGCTACACACCCTCTGACTGTCACCAGGGTTCGTCTCTGAAGATACCACCAATTGATTATTTATCCTTCAAATATTATAATTAATCAAAATGAAGCCAATATCAGCATATTTCATGGCTAATGACCGATTAGAATTGGTGTTCACGTATCTGTCATGCCTGTTGCAGGGCTCTGGAGACCACCTGTGGCTGGGCCTCAACCAGTTCCAGGACAAGACGGCCGAGTACGAGTAAGTACAGCAGGCCTTAATTGTTTCACTCAAAATGACTTCTCCATGGTGAAACTCAGTTGTGGGGTGGGTGGCGGGCTTAGTTGTGGGGGGGCGATAGGCCCTTACAACTGGCCGGGAAACTGTAACTCCTATGTCGTCCAACCGACTGATGGATTGATAGGAGCCCAAACGTCTTCACAAACCACGTTGATACTATAACTGGCACTGTTGCCATCATTACGTATATAATTTCTATGTATTACTACCAGGTGGAGTGACAGTAGCACCAAGGACTACACCAACTACGCCGCGGACCAGCCGACCCGCGACGGCGACCACCAGTGTATCTTCTCCCAGGGGAACGTCGGCGGAGGTAGGAGCTCATTTGGGCCTATGGTGTGAGCAGTAGCAAACTGCTGGGGTTTGGCCATTATAGTGTGAGCAGTAGCCAATGGAGGGGTTGGGCTCCGGGTGTCATGTTTCACATGTAATTGGATGCTTGAGCATCTGGTTCTGAGAAATACTGAATGCGTCAGTCGGTAGTCCCATAAAGAAGTTCTTTTTGGAGCATCTACTGCCTGGCCTATGTCAGACCCCTACGCAGCATGTAATAGTGCTCAGTCCATGAAGAAAGAATGGGAATTAAAACCTGAAGGAAAAGTGATAATGAACTCACTTGATTGGCCTCAACACGTGCAAAGGCCATATTATATGGAGTTGTAAGTTTCAGCGAATACAAACTTTGCTACATTTACCATGCGTCCACATTCAACTGACCATTTTTTCTGCGTAACCTCCTGAACATTATACATGTCAACCTTTAACACGCCTTCACCTCCACCATGCTCCGTGTTCACAGACTGCTTCACGCGGCACAAGGGCTACGACACGGTGAAGGACTTGCTGGGCCGCCCGCAGGACGCAGACAACATCGACACCTTCTACTTCGGCTATTTCCCGGCGCCGGACGACGTGCAGCGCTGTGAGGACGCCTGCAACGAGCGCAAAGACTGCTACACCTACACCTTCATCTCAAACAAGTGAGGGCTCGCTGGGACGGGTGGAGAGATGGGTGCGGTGTGTGCAGAGGTGTGGTGCCTGGGGTTGGGGGGAGTGGACGGGCTGCTTGCTTCATCTCCAACAGGTCAGGGAGGCGGGGTCACGAACGGTGGAAGGGTGCATATGTGCATGGTTTGGCATTCTAGTTTGATGGCATTCTTGTTGACTAGCTGGCTGGCTGGCTGGTTGTTGTTTTTTTGCTGATTTTCGATATATCTTGAAGAATGGCTGTATGTTTGTATGTCTATTTGGCTGGTTGGTTCATTGGCTGGTTGTTTATATGAATGGCTGTGCATATCTGCCTATTTGGCTGGCTTCCTATCTGGCTGTCAGTTATTATGGCTGACTGGTTGGCTGTATCTTGCTGTGTAATTGTCTTTCTGTATGTCTCTCGGTCTGTATCTTTGGTTGTGAGCTTTGATCACATATAAATGTACATAATTTGATGAAACAGTTTTGAAGGTCACATGAAGTTTCGAATAACATTTAGGATTATGATCGATTATTACATGCAAGTTTTTCTACAGAGGCAATATTTGACACCAATTTCAAATTAGAAAAATATTGCTGATCATTTCATGATGTTGTAGAAACGCGCATGTACCAGTACAGACAACTAAAAGCTTAAGATCTTAGTGTTTTGCTTATACAGCTTATTATAATGGGATGTTTAATAATAGTTCGCTTTGATAACAGAAAACATACTTGACACAGACATTCACTGCAGTAGAACCTCTTCCAGACTATATTCAATAATTTCACCATTATTACGGCAGAACTTCAGTGTTACAACCACCTGGATACATGATTGAAGGTCTCTATAGAGATGTAGCTATATGAAGAAGTTTATAATGAAGTGGGGTGTGGGGAGAAGTCTGAAAAGAGTGATGTAGGAAAAAAATTGTTGGATCAAATTTGGGGAAATACAACTAAAAGAGGAATGTAGGATTTTCCCACTAACCGTTATCTATTACATTATTGAGGGATTCAGTTGTATTGAAATCACTTTTAGCTGCTCCACTGTACAAAATAGATCACGTTTTGTGGTTCATAGATTGTGAACTAGGACCTTGACCATTATCACCTATATATTACAAGGATGCTGATATGATAAGTTCTCTATATTTATACACGCATAAGATCATCACCCATTATAATCTGTTATTTATATACTACTTTGTGAAGTGGCTGCTATCATTTATTATGAAATTATATAATAGAATAAAAGAATAGTCCTTATTGTTACATAGAAATCCAATGGTGCTCACAAATATCTAGCTAACATATTGATACATTTACTCTAATACCACATATCTATAACATCCGAACATGCTATTGTGCATCAATGATGCGGTCACTGAATCATTAATTCAACAAAGAAAACCAACCATATCCTTGACTACAATTTAATTGGTTTTCAATGATTAATCGTTATGAGTATGTTCCATGGGTTTTGTAATAAAAATGATATTATTTAACTGGAAATTCATCTTAGTGGCTACCTGACCATTGTATAAATTTGGTTTTGAAAAAATATATAATTGTTTTAGGTCTATTTTTGTCTGCATTGACTTCAAGTTTCTTAGTGCATAAAGGCAAACATGGACTGCAAGTTGTATCATTTCCTCATTTCCCACCCACAATTATATTAACCCTACTCCTGGAATTTGTGTAGCCACCATGCTGCTGTTTGTTTATCAATTACTCATCACTATCTTGCCTGGCTTCCATTTATTCTATTATTCTCTATATAACTAAGTTGTCATCCTCTGTTTTAGCCATCCTGACTCTGTGTGGTACGGCGAGTGCATGGGCCGCACCACCAAGTTCACCACCAACGTCACAGAGCAGCACGCCACCAGCGGAGTGCGTTATGACTGCGGCGGGGAAGTTGTGGGTACGTGTTAGGGTAACACAGAAGACATTGTGTGTTGGATTTAAGATTGAAAGGAGGACGTTGTGGGTACCTGTTAGGTAGGGTGAAACGGAGGCCGTTGTGGGTTTCATTTTAGATGGAAAGGAGAACATTGGTGGGTACATTTTTCACAGCAGGGTGAATAGAAGTTTATACTTATTCATTTATTTTTCTAGAAGGACCAGCATTAAGTTCAAAATCCTCATAATGGCCACTAAGCTGGCATTTCTAAAAACTTCCAGTTTTTAAATAATTTGAATGAACCTTTGTGGGTTATTTTGTTATGCCTTGTATATTCGTTTGATAAATAAATGTTGTTTGTTTATTGGTTTATTTTTTTATATTTTATGTGGTGTTGTGTCTTGATTCAGCCTTTTCAACTGATGATGCTTTATTCTATTAACCGTAGGAAAGTGGAGTAGCGACAACTGTGGGGAGAAGAAAAGCTATGTGTGCAAGAAGCCGATTGGCTCTGAGACGCCGGTGACCCCGCCACCGACCCCGGCACCGCAGGGATACTGCCCAGAGGGCTGGTTCGGGCTCGGTGAGTCCATGAATGGAGAATTAAATGATTTGGCGATTTAAAGAATTTAAAAGCTTAACTTAACAAAAACTTTCAACGGTTGTAAAAGTGTGAAATGTGCATTGTGCTGTCTGAAAAGAATCAAGAGTAGCATCTTTTCTTTTGTTGGTAATTTACATTGCTTCTTTGCCATTCTACATCGTATGAGAACTTAGGCAGCAGTGTCTTGAATGATTTCCAAGGATCTAATTTTATCCATATTACTTGCCAGTCATATCACCATCACTAA
Source organism: Streblospio benedicti (assembly GCA_019095985.1). NCBI lineage: Eukaryota > Metazoa > Annelida > Polychaeta > Spionida > Spionidae > Streblospio > Streblospio benedicti. Next base: position 13,118,601 of record CM032663.1, read on the forward strand.
ATGAGCAGCTTAAAAGCAAAATGTTTGAGAGTCGTGGTTTTATAATATACAGTAAAACCTCTATATATAAGGACCACCTTTGGGGCCAGTGTTAAGTTCAGATGATCATTTTTTTAGCTGTATGAAGGTTTGGGACCATAATTATTATAGAGGTGGTTTCAATAGAGGGCATAGAGAGGTGATCTTAATTGGTGGTTTTACTGTAATTGTATGTTCCATTCCAGAGTCCTCCAACAAGTGCTTCAAGATGTTTAAGGTGACCACAGACTTTGCTGGCGCACCTTGGGAGGAGGCCCGACAGACATGTATGGACGAGGCGGGCGGACTCAAGTTCCCCGACCTTGCTAGTTTTCACTCGCGGGAAGAGAACGGTAGGACCCAACTTTCCTGACTTAATCAGCTTTCTCTCCCTGAGGGGGTGCTATGAAACTTAAGTTATGAAGCGGTAACTCTTGCAAAGGGGTTGGATGCGAATCATGGCATTGTCATTTTATGGATAAGGATTCAACAGAGTAGAATCTCTTTTTTAAAACAACAAGGAAGAACTGATAAGGTTTCATCTATACAATTCTTCCATTGTAATATGTAATTGCTACAGTCACACGGTCACTTGCCCTAGATGTGGATGGTAGCTGATAAAAATCCATAACTATTCGCAGTTTTACAATGATCCATAGTTGCGGCCTTGGCTCTTTCTACTGCATATGTCGATCAACATTTCTAATGTATACGTATTTTCATTATGCAAGCATCTGCAGGTTCGTATCGTGGCCATGTCACTGTAAAATAAGACCATCAAAGCTATTTAAAATAGCATGACAAAGCATGTGTATGAAAAGCTTCATACCCTCTGCTGGTGTTGCAGCGGTGGTGACATCTCAGCTGCAGAGTTACCAGACGGGGCTGTGGATCGGCTACCACCAGGCAGACTACAATGCCCCTTGGCTGTGGACTGACAACTCAGACCCTGATGACTGGACCAACTGGGGCGAGGGCGAGCCAAACGGATATGACGTCAGTTACATTTGCTCTCATTGTCCACTTCTTTTGTTTTAGTGTGTAAAATGCAATTTCACACATATGTCTGAATGTCAGAATCTAGCTGAAAACACATACTGATTCAACCTTGATCAACTAGAGCACGCCCAATGTAGGGGAACTTGGGAAGGGATTATGCGGTCAATTTAGTGATGAGCATTGCACTTTATTTCTCGTTTTCATTTATAAAGAGCATGGCATGAAAATATGCTCTGTTTTGAACAAAAACAAGTAACAGAAAATGCCCAATTTCGACGATTATTAGTTCATTGCTTACATCACTGTACTCTATCATGGTGGTTGTCACAGTTACTGTAGTGACAGATTGCACATGCAGGAGTTTAAAGAAATGTCAGCTTAAAATATGGCAATGCCTGCAGTTCTTACACTACTCCACAATTGATCACAACAAGATAAGTGATTTTATTTGGGTTGCTGATGCTGGAAAGGTAGAGGTTAAAATACAAAGAGCATTCATCTGAACAAAATTGCATTCCAGTTACTCTGTTATGTCCATGCAGGAGTTTTGTGGGGAGATCTGGACCAACGGTAACCCGACCGGTGGATGGAACGACCACAGCTGTGCCGACAATAAGGGCTTTGTCTGCCAGGGTTGGAAAGGTAACAATGTTAAACTAATCTGCGTCTTTGATACCTTAAACTTCCTTTCTTTTCCATGGATATCACAAGAGCAGAAACGGACCATTTTAGAAAATGAATATCTTGCATTAAACTTTCAATTATTCGCTATCATTGTCCCGTGATGAGAGCTCTCCACTCACTACCCAACTACCCTCCACAGCTGTCAATTAAGCCAACATCTCTATTCATGTACTGTACACCATTTGTTCCCAAGCAGAGGTATAACTCTTGAAAATAAATATATGATAACAATGGTGGATCATGTGGTGTGCTACTTTCATTCTGGTGAAAAATTGTCTTTAATGTCACGCCACATAGTCCAGCAAAAAGCCCTCCTTGAAACCTCCCAAAGTCCTGTGGAACATATTGTAACCGCCCCTTACCAAAATCTAGATCCACCTGAATACCATATGATGCCTGAATCCTTTTGAGAGTAGACCTATGCCACACTCTCTGACCACTCGCTTCCTTGGTGACTAAATTGACTTCATTGTAGAGTCATACAATTTATGCTATTTACATACAATTTATACATCTCAAACAGTATTTTACCCCATCAGATGACAGCAACCGTACGAAAACCATTCACTGAACTACCAATTGTTTCTTCCTACATTATCTGATTAACATCACCAACATCACCACCCAACCGCTGACCACCACCTCTCCTACACTTAAACTACTGACTGCATTGACAATATACACCGCAAATCATTCATTCAATGCATGAATTCTTCTACTCTTTTAGAAATGCAAATGAAATAAAGGGTCCAGTTCATTTTTAAGGAACGTTTGCGTGACTACTTTCATGGTACACCTAGCTAAGTAAACTTCTTTATTTGAATATGTGAATAGTTTCTAATCTCGTCCGCCATCAGAATACAGCAACACTACCAGCAAGGAGAACGCGATCACCTTCTGGTTCATCTGCTATGTACATCACTTGTTGTACACTATCTATGTACATCAACTGTCCTTTTCCTTCTTCCCTCATCACCACCAGACGACAACAATCCCATCAACACGCCACCGCCCACCACGCCCCATAGCTGCCCAGCGGACTATATCGCCCACTGGTATGGCTGCTTCAAGTTCGTCTCGACGCCGACCACCTGGAACGCGGCAGAGCAGGCGTGCGCTGCAGAAGGCGGTCACCTCGCCTCGCTGCATGCGGAGGCTGAGAACGCTGCCGTCTTCATCATGGCCAAGGGCGCCGACACGTGGCTCGGCTTCAGACGGGTGAGTGGGTTTGGGAAGTTCAGAGAATGGAACGGATCATATTGTATGTGAAAGTGCGATTGTGGGTATGGGGTGGATTACACGTACTTGCCACCCATACAACACAAGGCATATATGAATCCAACTTGCATACACACCTCGCACGTACACCCACCTTGTGTTTCTGCAGGGAGGGGATGATGAGAACTGGAGATCAGACAGCTGACTCACTCTATCTGCAACAGAAACCATATCATCCTTACTCACCCGTGTTAATGGGCACCATGCAAACCCTCACTCACATATACAGCTCCATACACATACTTTGTGTTTCTGCAGGGAGGAGATGATGAGTACCGGTGGACGGACGGCTGGCCTACACGGTACCAGAACTGGGGTGAAGATGAGCCAGGGCCGGGTGGCGACGGATGTGTGCTGATGGACAGCGAGGGCTACTGGGGCGACAAACAGTGCCAGTCGACGCACGCCTATGTGTGCAAACAAACAGAAGGTCAGTGTCTGATAGACAGCTCTCACAAATGCCCTCTCAGAATTCAGAAACAGACACAGTCTTAGACAGACAATAGATCAAGCCTGGTCAGTACTACACACACTTTCATACTCAGAGACCCTCACCCTCGCCAACTAGTCACATTGTCAATTTCACAGCTTTTGTCCATTAAAAAACATTATGCTATTAATAGTGTTATTAGTTAAACAATGTGCATGGTGATTAAAGAAAATAGTAAAATTGCTGGACAAGATTAACTAAACAGACCCCAAGGTGGCTGTTCATTATTGGTGTTGTGGCCTGTAGTTCCGCGTCCCACCACTCCTGCGCCTGGTAACGGGGCGTGTCCCAGCACAGCCTGGAGAACCTACGGCTCCAGCTGTTACTACTTCGCCACGAGCTACGATTACCCTGACTATGAAACGGTAAGTATCATAACTCAACATTTGCCAGCCTACTTGATTGATTGATAGAGCTACATGTTCACAGTAAAGTTGGTCACGGGAAGAGTATTTTGTTTTGTTTTGTTTTTTTTTGTGTGTAGAAATGGAATTCTGATTATCATGTTTTAGTGTTAACATGAGAACTGAAGCGGTACGAGGCTGCGTTTCTTTACCTTTTTGGTGCATGTGTGTTTGGTGGAGAATAGACAGCACTTATTTTGGCGATTACAGAAGAACTCGCATATGATACCAGTCTGTGGTGGAAGGCGGTCTTAGTTTTAATGTGATTGGAGAGAAACTACCACTGGTAATGTTGTCCATTGCAGGAGATTCTCAGCTGTAGAGTATAACAGAAGTGATGCCCAGCAGAGGGACGCCATCTCTTTTTGGTGGTTACCATAGAATTGTTCAGAGCACAAATTTTGGTTGTGACAGGAAAACTGATAATGCCCTGCTGTGATAAGAGCATTCTGGCTGATCATACACATGTAGTTTAAGTAGTTCTATTTGCTATTACAGGAAAACTGGGGAGACGCTCGTACGCGGTGTAAGGAGTTTCAGCAGAGCTGGCAGAACCCGGTGGACCTGGTGTCCATCCAGGACTATCTGGAGAATGAGTTCATCTACAGCACACTTCAGGAGATCCGTGGAGATGAATATTGGTACCTGAATGAGGTGTGGATCGGACTCAGCAAGCGCGATCAGAGTAAGGATTATGCTTAATTTACTTCTGGCCATTACATGTCGATGCTATCAAGAAAATATCCATTACAAATAATGCTTCATCCGCACTAATGTTCCACGGACATGGTTGAACGGTTTGCTCACAAGGGAAGATGTCATTGATTTACATTAGTCCTTGTCATATAGTATAAAAACTTTTACCACTTTAGTTCGCATTTATGACACATTGTATTCCTCTCTAGACGCCGACTGGACGTGGTCGGACGGTTCTCCAGCTGACTTCTTGCTGTGGGCGCCTGGTGAGCCCAATGGACAGGACGGCGACAGTCTCTGTGTGGAGATGTGGCTAGACAGCCGTGGGCCCATGCTCTGGAACGACCACTTCTGCTCTAGCAGCACCCACTACGTGTGTGAGACCGAGATGAGTAAGTAAAGTAAATAAAACAATTGTCTTTTGTGTTGTGGAAGGTCTAGACATGGATGGAGCCAAGGGGCTCTATATATTTCATTTTTAATTCACCATAGTGCAAGTACTCTCAAAGTTGTAAAAAAACTTTGAATACCTTCATTACAGCCTGGTTTGAAAATGTTTACTGTTGCTAAAATTGTGTTCCATGTGGTCCTCAATGAAAATCAAATGTGTGATTCTGTGACCCTTTTATGTATCCAGACACCCCTTGGCTCGAAGAGAACAAATGGTGGATGCGAGTGAGAGTTCACTGATGTTCGAATCAAACATGAAATGTGCCTGCTCCCATACACTGCTAATAGGATTTAATTGATAGGGGGATATATCCTAACACTTGTTTGGTACTGACAGGTGAGCCAACCCCTCCACCCACCACACCTGAGGATCTCCCTGGCAACTGCCCTGACGGAGAATGGGACCGATATGGTGCCTACTGCTACCTCTTCAGGCCTGACGAGTACGAGTCGTGGGACATGGCTCATGGCGAGTGCAAGAGGTAAGTGAAGCACACACGTCAGAGATACGACCATTGCACATGTGTTTGGTTTTTTTTTTCATTTGTAATATTTGATTCTCAGGAGATTTCTTGAAGAATTTAGGTTCACTTAATGGGGTAAAATCAAAGAATTGTGCTAAATTAAGTTAGTATAGGCCAAATATCTGCTACTACTGACCATTACAAAAAGTATTACGTCTGAGCTATTATATATACATAAACATTATTGCAGTGCTAGTATCACAAGCTCTAATGCATAGTCCCTCAAAGCTAGTCTCAGCACCACCATGTTCCGTCTCTACGCCCTTGTTTTCAAACAAACCTAACCAAGATTGTATGGCATCAACACTGATGTTAGTATAACATTCCTTACAGATATAGATACAGATGATAATGATATCAATGACATTACACCTGTAGGTTTGGAGGCAGTGGAGCAAATCTGGTGACGATCCACAGCTACGATGAGAACGCGTACGTGAAGAACATGTTGTTTGAGCGGAGCAACATGCCTGTGCGCAGACCAGCCTGGATTGGCTTCAAGAAGACTTCAGCAGGTTATATGTCTTTACCAAGAGTATTGGCCGATCATCTAATTAATAGATAATTATTAGATTAATAGACTCTTCAATGTCTAACGTAATCGTCTTTGATAGACGGGCATCTGGAACTAAGGCTTATTCTTATTTGCTTGGACTAAACATGCATATGTACCTGTCGATTTCAGGTCAGCCATGGGACTGGATTGAGCCGGACCAGGAGGTGGAGTTTACCAACTGGGCAAATGGCCGCCCAGACGACACAGACGGCACCAAAAACTGTGCCCACATGCGAACAGACGACGGGCTGTGGGTGGACGATGGGTGCACTTCTCTGTCCGGATATGCATGCAGAGCGCTCAAAAGTAGGTCACACTGGATATATAACAATAAAAAGAGTTAATCAATAAGGCTTTAAAACTCCGAAGAGTAATCTACAAAAAGTACATGGACACCCTGAAAGTCCCATGGACACATAGCACAAACAGTAATATATAGTATAACTGCGGTACTCTTCTGTCTGATCTAATCTAAGTTCTCATACTTCTTGTATTGTATCTAAAATATAGGCGAAATTAGGGATACATAACAAACTGATATGTGTGTATAAAATCAAGATAGAACATGTAATATATGTTGACAATGTTTTAATAAAACCTTGCTCTTGACAGCCCATACAAATCACAGTACATCAAAAGAAAGTTGATTAAGATATCTTCTGGTGAATTAAACATATATACGTTTAATCAATCGCACTCCTTACAGCCAACTTCATCCAGGAAGAGGAGCAGGAATTTCACCCTCGGGACTATGTGAACGGTTGGCCTGATCAGCTGAAGGCCGACCGTGGCAACATTGCTGACAAGCAGCCCCACCAGCCCATGCAGCAGATAGCAGACTCCATCGCTGAACAACCAGACAAAGGTGAGAGGTTGGCTTAGGCATTCATGTGATCACTTTCGGACTCAAGTTACAAACACATTCGTATTTTACACTGCGACATGCACCTATCTTCCATACAATTTGTAATTATCAAATATTTCTAATTTAACAGAAAAGAAGTCCACGAGGGTTTGTTGTTTATCTTAAAATATGTCAAACCTCATGCATGGAAACATCGTACCTCAACTGTGTCCGTGCCAAAAATCCGCCTTGAAGATCACTTCAATAACACAAAAATAAATGACACATTGAAAACTCACTACAACATAAGAGTAAAGGATCTATGGGCAATAAGCCAATCGATGTCTATAGACCTTTAAATCTATGGGCCTTGGAAGCTGAATACTTATCTCCACATGAAATCAGCTATTTTCACATTCCACTTGTATACATAAACATCTTTTCCACTTCCCTATCCAGATGCTGGCAGCACCCCATCCTGGGTGGTCACTTTGTGTGCGGCTGGTGGCCTCGTGGCGGTCACTACCATCGTAGTCGCAATGGTCATTGTTAAGAAGACCCGCCGCCACCGGGCAGCTAGTAAGGCAGCAGTATCAGTCAGCGGGGTTAACCAGGAGACCACCACACCATGCTAGGGACAGAAGGATGACACTAGTTTATGATGTTGACATTGTTTGTTTGAGCAATCAGTTCTATTTGTGATATGTACAGTTTTGATGTTGCAGTTTGTTATTGAACGGTGTGGCCACTTTGAATAGATTATGAATATTATTGTGATATCAAATATTACTTATTGAGACATTGAGAATGATACCTGGTTAATCCTACACAAATCAAAATTTCTGCAATTGATTGTGTTACTATTGTTTTTTTCACCTTTAAATATGATTTCAATACAAATATGGTCCCTGAAAATATTTTATATCATTATGTTGAAAGTAACTTGAGTAATATTCAATTTAATTGTGTTGATTAACTTTATCATTTTGTTGTAAATAAATGATGTGTTCTCATTTTAGTCAAACAGTTAGTTCTAATTATGAAACATCCATTTTTCATGTCTATTTCATTTAACTTCATTTCTGCTTCTTGTCTTTAATATAAATAAGAATGTCAGTTTGTGTTTTTGAATTTGTTAAGTTTATAGACTGTTAGTAGCAAAACACTTCAATTATCAATAACAACTTCATTCCACTATTCAATCACACATAGAGAGTTTTCAAAAAGTTATGAAATATTTCCAACGTGGTCACAGATTATAAGGAAATAAAACCAGAGAAATAATTTTCACTTGAATATCTATGCTGAAAACACTACACATACACAAAAAGTATCCTATAAAGCTATGGTCTCAAGATAATCGAAAAATGCAAACGGATCTGACTGCCAATTATTAAATACTAGCTTACCCGCCTCCTAACGGAGACATAACGCACGCAGCAACAATGTGATGGCTAAAGTCGCATGCAGCAACAGAGAAACATAACGCACGCAGCAACAATGTGCTAAAGCGGAAGTGCATCGTAAAAAAGAACAGAATTATATGTACATGAATCAGTGATAGTAAATCAGTTTTCTCATCAATACTGATGAAAGCAAGCGCATGAAGAACAAATAAACCCGTAAAAGGTGATTTCCAATAAAGTGGTACACTCAAAATGCATGAAAGTGCCCCAGGAAAGTGATTGCAGGCGAATTTCCAAAAATAAAAAAAACAACCATGGCCACGCCCCTCTCTTCGTAATTATATATAAATTAGGCACAGCTAATCTACGGTGTATATATAACTGAATGGTACAGGAGCCCCACTTAAAGGGACATGAATAGCAACCACCTCATGATCAGAAAATTTCACTTAATAATTTTATTTTTGTATATAATTGACATGTTGCACCTAATAACTTCGAATTTTACAATCATAAACACGCGTTTGATAGAAAAATATAAATAAATTAAAACAGATAGAAAAAAAATGTTGATTAACATTGGAAGGTTCCCTACTAACAACATGACTGTAGCCTGTATCACTCGTGCGCCGCAAGCCAAAATTTGAGGGTATGCTTGCAATGTTTATTAAGGCTGATAGAATAATAATAATGACCACGCCAATGTTTGGGTACAAAATATCTTCCCAGAGTTAAAAAGGGTTTAATTACGAAGAAATCCAATGATACAAATAGTTGAAAATGTATATATTCAACTGTCTTAGCAAGTACCATTTACGTGACATAAATTTATTATATACCTTGGAAGTCACCTGTGCATGTCTCTTTAATTAAGGCCCTGGCCTAAAAACAATATCACCAATCATACCCCATAAAAATGCTTAGAATGTGGATGGGCCCACTAGAGAAAATCGTTGATGTGCCATATAGTGAATAGGGAAAGTAAAACCAATATTCAACAAACATCTCTGGGGGAAAAATACAATCATAGCCCACAGAAACTATCTGCTGCAACCGGTTTACTTAATAAGAAACAAAAAACAACAACAAAAAACAAACATGATAGATATATCAATGGAGAAGATCTCATCCCCGGGATCTCATCTCCTTGCTCGTGCCCAATGTATGTGACAACTAAACTTGAATGTTGGCATAATCGATGCAAAGACTAGACTGTGACTTTGATACATCATACAATTAAAAATTAAGGCAGTCAATTATGTATTGTTTACAACAAGTCTAGACTCAGAGAATTGACCGAGAGCATCCAATCCAGCTGCACAACCATCAAGTAATGTAGGTCTTAACCTTGTATTATATATATCACTGATTTCCTAAATCTATATCGCTGTGGACAAATTCCATGTGTTGCAAATATGCTCTTTAATTAGAGCCTGAATAACACATATCAAGACATTTACATGTTTAAATTATGTTGTTCTGAACGCAGTAAACTTGAGGATTGTCAAACGGTTACCTGAACTCTGGGGATCATACTATAGCCCGTTCAATGAATACAGTGGCTACCTTCAACAAGTGCAGATTTATCAGGCGGTGCGTCATAATTGAACGGTATAAATATATTCGAAGAAACATATTGATCCTTAAACATTATTCACGTATAAATAAAACCCTGGCAGTTTAATTTATTCTATTCTATAACACCAAATATAGTAATTAAAATAAACAATAAAAATAAAAATATATATGACAATAAGTGGTATACCTTTCAGTTGATACAATGCATACCATCCATAAAATAATATATAGAATTTATTGCTTCCGCGACCATGCGTCTATTTTGTGAAAAATTTAAAGAAAGAATGTGAAAAACTATTTATTTATGAGTTTTGTTCTATATTTCTTATAAAACGGTATTGATTTTACTTAAACATATGCCTTTCAGTAAACCGATATATATAAATGCAGTCTAATGTGCTTATTAAACAGGTTTATACAATTATTGACCGGGTTGTGAATGATGCTTCAAGTTTAGTGTGATTTGGTACTACCCCGGCTCATGTACTGTTGCTGAACTTCCTTTTATCAATACAATTACAATTTACAGCATTTGACGCAACTACAACTTACTTCTGTAATTGCTACCCATTGTGAGTCTTTTCATTGTCATACATATACAGTCACCCAGCGGGCAAACAAATTTTTTTTTCACCCCCATTATAGTGGAAATTAGGTTGATTTGAAGTGTAGTATAACACAAACCTTAAATCCACGTGGATAGACACCATCTTAAGGGGGAGTAATAAAATGTAAACTAGTCGCATAAAATGATTTGCCAATGTGCAAAAAAATGTTCTTCTAAATTTTAGTAAAATCATAACAATACCCTGCTTATTTGCCATACAATTTACATTACGTGAAAAGTCTGAGTCTACTCCGATCTGGTAGAATAAGACTTAAGAATTCTTTTGCATGGTGATCAGTTTGTGTTAGGATTTAAATTTTCACAACTTTTCTTAAAGGGGGCATAAAGCTTATTTTGTCTTTTTCTTAGAAAAAAAAAATTCTCTGTATTTTTAGTATCAGTATAGACAATTCATCATTTCTGACCTATACAAGTGTCATTTATATTTTTAGATAATGCATTTTGTGAATAAAACAGCATTATACCGGTATATAAAATTCGGGGCCACATGCTTTGCGTTATTATTTCTTTGTCGGCACCTGAATCCAAAATTGTGACGTCACGCAGTGTATGCTCTGAACCGCGATTTTGTGATTTTTTCCACATAAAAATGCTGCTTGTCACATTTCTAGGCTGTGGCCGCGACGTCTGTGTCGCAATTTATTTGGTTTATTATCAGACTTCAAAATAAAAAGAAATAGAATAGAAAAATTATATTTTCGAATCGTTCACAGGCGGGGCCATGTTTGTTTACTTATGAAATGACAATCGTATCGCCGCCACCGGCATTTGAATACACTCCCAACAAGTGTGTTGTGATTCCGAGAAATGCCGAATGCAGCGTCGTAGCAGTCGGGATGTAGATCCAGGTCAAGTTAAAATGGCAGACAGTTTATTGAAAAAAAAAAATATTTCTAGAATATTCTTAAAAAAACATGTCTCGTAGCGTTGGTCATTAGGCATTATCAACCTAGGAAAATGTAATTACCTAGATGGCGACAAGTTTGGGGCTAAAGCTTGCCCAGAACTTTGTAAAGTGTGCACAGTGAGCCCATGTGCAGACGGATTCCATCCAATTTATTAAAACAAACAGAAAAGGGCATTGTATACATGAAGCACCGGCTTGGTGTTCACCAAAGAAATGTATGGATCTGTGTGTGTTGCTCTTTTAACAGAAATAAAAATAGCTTATTTCCGAGTGACACCCCACCCCACTCCTACTTACGTCTGTAGTATCTTGAACTAATTATTGGCATATCACAATATATGAGTAACACGGTAGTTCGCTATATTTTTGTCTATAGATTAGTTTTTTTAATATATGTAATTATATGTCTCATTTTTATAAATTGGGTGAGACTCGTGTCTCGGTTTAACAATTTTGCAGAAGGATCACTGGTCACGAAAGAGGTATTTCCCAGCAAGTAGTAGTAGTACACACAATAGACTTCGAAATATAATCTTTGGTAGCTCTGGTCGTATTCATAGAACTTGCCCACATTCAAACTGAGCATGGAGAAAACGGTCTAGTTTCTTATTTTCACCATAATAATTAAAGCTACACACAGCATCAAGTCCGTTTTGACAATATTCCCAACCCATGGTTTGATGAAATATACTTCATTGTACTGCCAAAGTGGTCCTGAAAATCTCTATCGTTTTGTAAGAAATCTGAGTCTATTCAACCTCAACATTTGATGTGTAATTTGCCAATTGCTTCCTTGTTCTCCGGTATGCACGATATAATCAGATGAGGCATGAGAAATGCGCAAAATAGTGTTTTCCAACAAAAAATATGACAACTTCACCACTGCCGTACGTGGCACATACTCACATATATATATTATTGATTTGAGCTAAATGTTAAGGTTTAGCTCCGTTTGAACATCAAAATGACTATTAGACTTTTCAGCTAGTAGTGCTAGCCAAATAGACTGTTGTTGGCTAGGATTCCGTGATGTCACGAAAGGAGTGGTGGTTTTAAATTTAAAAAAACACCATTTTGACTTAGTAAAAAGACGTATTTTTCAAGGAGGATTTTTTACAGGGCTTTATAATATGAAAATATACGTGTACTATATCAATATTCAGAAAAGGTTGACCTTTTGCATGCTGTAGACCAAATATGTTGATTCAATAGCTAACTCCAGTAAATTCATATGAAAGTCTGTGCATCAGCAATTTATTGGCCATTATTAAGCTTTATGTCCCCTTTAACGAGAATGAAATTGTCACACATAAATATGAACCTTCACAACTTAATGGTAATGTAAATGTCCAGCTTACTCTTTGCGTATATTACTACTATTAGTGATTAAAATTTAGAATATAAATCGTTAATGTAAGCTGTTAAACATTTTTCACAGCACAATTCAATGGATGGTGAGCTATATCAAAGAACTTATAGTTTGTGTTTGTTGAAATTAAGCATTGCGTTTATGTCTGTTATTTTTTGAATAGCTAAGTAATGATTTACATAGTTTATCTTGAAAATCAAAGAGTTCTTATAAAATTCTACAACATTTTTATTTTCTACTGAAATGTACTGGGAGTGATTAAAGTGTTCATTTGACTTTGGTACTTTGATAGTAAAATCTTCTTATGGATTATTAAAAACTATTGCTTAGCATTCTTAATCATAAGTCTCTTCACTTCACCTATTTTTCTCACCTCCAGTACATCAGTTCATCATCAATGTGTTTTTATTTCAAGTTCAGAAGTCAAGAAATTTAGATTTATTACAACTGATTATTACCTGCATCCAGTAATTATTTTAGTCGAATTTCTTGATTTTCCAATCTATTTTAACAGAAAATGCTAGGAAATATTTTGGTGTTACCCTCTTCATTGAGAGGTAAAGTATACCCATTAAACGCATCACATACAGGAGTTACTCGCATCGGGATGAAAAATAGAGGCTCAAACAGCTAAATTAAACTATTAATCACCAACATAATTGCGTTGAAACATAGTTTGTACACTAAAATTGATATCAAAAGACAACACAGTAACCAACGAAGCATTTATATTGGTCAAATAAACCAAACAAAATTGTATGTGAGTACATTCCGCCATTTTTAAAAAACTGAAATGATGCTCTGAATGCGCGTTACCCGCACTGCGACGACACAGTGATTAAGAACACATTTTTCCTATTTACGCACAACATCAGATTTTAAAACCATAACATGAATGAATTATACTCTGTAGTATATTGGAATACAAATATTTTACAAGATTAATCTAGTATGTACTTAACACAAGACAGATGTTATTTTAATCTGCAATTGTGTACTTCTATGTATTATAATTGTGTACATTATAGTGGTGATTTTGGTTTGTGGTCAGCTCAGGTGTCAACATCATGGGTCTACGCTAGGATATTGACAGTGTCAGTGTCAGTATCACTGTTAAACTGGTAATCTAACAAAAAATATGATGTTTATCAACATGTTTATTATTTTGGATTTTAGAAAACAGGTCTTCAGCTCCTAAAAATGTACTCATGGCAGTGGTGGTAATGGTGGTGGTGGTCTCAGTTAAAAACTGGATAGTCTTATTTCTAAAATCTCTATCCACATTTACAGTGTGGACTCAATACGGGTAAGAGCTATTCAATGTCGAGGCCTAGTTAAAGAAATGCTACAAACACCGTTTTTATGGGTAAAAAGTCGCAAAATTGCGGCAAAGATCCATCACTGCACCTGTCAAATCTATCAGATCTGTGAATCAAATGTATTGATGCTAGATGATGCCAGGGCTACGGATACGAGAAAAATAGGACGGGTATCCTGAAAAATATACCCGTCCTAACTAAGATTTACATGTTCAAATCAACAAACACCATGTAAATGCAATTGAAACTGTTGTATGAGGTGACTGAGAATACTTGTCCATGGGACAAGTAACTCAATATTTTTACCTGTCCTGACTACACAGATACTTGTTTTGGATGATTGGACGGGTACGTGTCCGTGGCCCTGTGATGCGAGCAATGATAATTCTCTACAATCAAAACTAACCATGAATTAAATTTTGAGTGAGCAGAAGATCTATTTTCTTGATTGGTGCTATATTTTCAGACAACGTGGTGGTATTCAACAAAGAAAAATGGCGACTGGTGGGGCATCAGAAGCAGATGAGATAGCTGCAATTAAATGGGAAGGTGATGTTGATCTTAACAAACTCATCGATGACCTTATAATCAGTGAAATGGAAGAGAAAGATCCAGAAAAAAAGGCAGCTAAAAAGAAAAAGACTGTCGTGAGTATTAGAATATCAGCTATTATGATGCAGAATCAATGTGCTGACAGCAAGTTTATGGAGTAGTGTAGGAATGATATGGTATTTTTTTGTCAGATCTACATTGTAATTTTTATTATCCTAATTGGGTTATATGATAGTGAACACTTATATAAAAATGGCATTTTTGCAGTCTCTGTGAGAGACAGAGTCAGACATTTTTAACAAGTCGGAATTGGGCATTATTCTATAGATCCCATGATTAGAACAGCAGTATTTTTATTTGCATACGCATGGCTAGTCACTCCAGTGATACATTAATGTGTATGCAAATCAAAAATATGAAAAAAACTTTGCTGTTCTAATAGATTTATTTATTTTGAAAAGAAAGAACTTTCTAAAGTAGAGAGTTAGAAGCTGTTTTCACCACACTTTGACAGTTGTCTTGTTTCCAGAATAGAGAATAGCACAGTTGCGAAGTTGACTGGGCAGTCACACTTTCTCAAATTGAGGACTATTTCAGGCTAAACATGATGTTTCAGTGATTAAATCGGCAGTCCATTATTACGTGGATGACTGTGTACCCAAACTCTGCGTACAAGGCTTTAATTGGCTCAAATTAAACAATGAATATGAATACATGATGCCTTGTGTGTTTTCAGGAGGAGCTGCGTGCCCTGATGACCTGTGAGGACGGGGTTAAGGCCGATGTGGAGGCCATCATAGACGAGGTTTGGGCCGAGTGCAAGGCCGAGAGGGAGAAACGCGATGCAGAACTACAGGCGACCGTAGATGCTATAAACAGTGAGTTGAAGAAAACTATGATTTGAGTATGCTGGGTTCAGCTTATATCTATCAGTAAATGGGTTCATTTTAGAAAATTACATTTTAAACTCTATTTTTTTTTATTCAGCCAAGTAGAGAGTGACTAATGAAGTTGTTTTCAAACTTTTCACCACAGTTGTCTACTTTCCAGAGTAGAGGGCATGATTGCGAAGCAGTCTTAACTGCAGTCACACAGCCTCAAGTTGAGGACTACTTCGGGCTGAACTTGATGATGTTTTCACACTTGTGTTTGCATTTCTAGCACGACGAGAGGAGATGGAGAAACAGATGGCGGAATATGTGGCAAAACTACAACAGATCGAGGCGGAAATGGCTGCGGAGGGAGTCACTTGGTCAGACCTCAGGTAAGCCAGGATCACCATACCTTGAACTCACTTTCACAACATGGTGATTAGATGGGACATTGCTACTATAGTTATAGTGATATGAATCTGGGCAACCAACTATCAAATCCCAATGCAGGACTCGAAATTAGTGGTGGCAATGCAGCAATGGTAGCAAATGCTACCAGAAAATGTGTGTTTGCTACCAAGATAAGGGGTCTGGTTGCAGATATTTGCTAACTTGAAAAAAAGCAGCCATACATTCAGTGGGACACAATTATTTGCATCATAGGTGTCCTCAGGGGATGGGTGAAAAGCAGACCAATGTTTTTATCACTCGTCAGCTGAGCTGCTAGTGACTTTTTCTCAGATGCAGCTAGCAGCCAGCACATGTAAATAAACAGCCTGCATCTAAATCCTGGAGTTTATTGAACTGATTTATTATTTTACCTCTTGTCATGATGTTAAAGACTGATAAGAGTTGTATAATATTAGCATGTGTAACAATTTTCTCTGTATTTTACAGTTTTCTTTCAAGTCTGACTGTTTTGCTACCAATTTCAAAACCCAGTAGCAAACTTTTGCTACCTGTCAAAAAAGTAAATTTCGAACACTGCAATGTTCATCTCTTGTTTTTGCTGTTGCTAACCCGTGAAGCAAAAATTACAATTGATTGTATTATAACCTATACACATAAACAGGACTCAAACCCATATAGAAAATTATCACAACAATAGAAATATTGAATCCTTCATTATTATAATAATAAATGGAACAAAAAATAAGGAAGTTGACAAAATTATGTTCAAACATATATTTAACTTCATCAATGATACCCAAAGGTTTTAATGAATCTAATTTTAAATAACTAACTTTCACCTCATTAACCATCACAACAATGCATGTCGTTTCGTGAGAATCTGTGCATGTCAAGAACACCTCGTATTTTTAATGTGTGTAATTGACGTTAAATAAATTCTATTAAATAAAAATGAACAGGACTGACGAGTTGACTGACAGGGTCCACCCACGTTGACATAGCAGAGTTGCCAAGTATTCCGAAATTTCGGAATCATTCCGAAATATGAAGTCGATTCCGATCATTCCGATCGTAATTGAGAAATTCCGAAATTCAAGGGAAATGACCAAATATTTTAAAAACTTGTACTTTTCCCCTTAAAATACTGATATTTTTGCTCGCTTATGGGTGCCGCCATTATCGAATGTACCCGATTGAACCACGCATCGTGTATACTCTTTTACCGGCGCACAAAAATGCACTCAATTTAAATGACGTGTCGCAAATAGATTTAGTCTCGATTACGTTACGCCCAGGTGACGCGTGCTGTCATTTATGCGGTGGACAGCCTCGATGATTGAGACTACTGCTTGGTGTCGTGAAATGTACCAACACGACCTGTTAATGATATATGAAAGTAAAAATAATGAGAATTATAGTGAAAATAAATGAATTTTTGTGCTCTCCAGTTACGTAATGTTGCAAAATTAAAGGGACGAGTATTAAAAAAATGCAATGATATCACTGCACAGAAAAAGAGTATGCGTCACGCCCGATATTGGGTGATTTTAGTATCAAACATAGTGGTAGATAGGACATTGTGCATGAGAAATCAAAAGTACACATGGATATGGTGAAAATTCGTGGTGGATAGAAGACACTACATGCATTGTTATTGCTGTACACGACTGACTTTCTAAGGTAATGTGCATTTGCACATCCCGTGTGCTCTTCCAACTCCAACTCTACATACATGTCTATCATTTTCAAATTATGGTTCAAATTAAAAAGTATCACTATATTTGTCATTGATTTTTCCTTACTTTGAACGTTTTTTCGCGAAAAGTAGGACGACCATCGTCCAAACCTTTGTATTTATTTTTAATCAAATATGTTGAAACCAAGTTAATTACACTTTTATGTGCATTTTTACTGTCCATTGATCCTTCTAGATACAGAACAGTGTTATAAAAGAGTCGTATTTAAATATAAGTTAAAAATACTTATTAAACGTAAGATTCAGAAATTTCGACCCAAATTCAGAAATTTTGGCCTCGGGATTCAGAAATTTCAAAATTTGAGGTTGGCAACTCTGACATAGCAGGACAAGTAGCACTCAAATATCTAATCATCCTGCAAAAAATGTACTCTTTCCTCTTGCAAAAACTATACCTGTATGCCAAATGGACCAGAACTTGTCAAAACACAAGAGTTGCTGAAGCGTTTTACTAATCTTCCACAGTCCACAAGGCTTTACTCATCAAATCAATTCGAGGGGACAATTGGCTAATTCTCACCCTGTGATTAAAAAAAATAATATACTTGCAGCTCTGATGAGAGTGACAGTGATGAGAAAGAAGAAGGTGAGGCGGCAGCGGCCGCGATGCCAGCAGAGACTGCCACGCTTCCTCCCCAGCAGCAGCCAGAGTCGGAGCGGGAGGAGATCAGCATTTCCTCAGACTCGGATGATGACGTCCAGTTCATCTCCACATCGTTCGACCCCGCCAAGGTGAGAGGCTATGTAGGGTTGATTTGAGGATCAATTGAGTGAATATTCTCGAAAAACCTCATGTTTTCTGGGCTTATATATCGTTGATTTTCGGATAAGATTTTTAAAGGTAGCTATTTCACAAGGATGGAGGGTTATTGCAAGCCAAGGATATGTATCGTTGGAGTGTGTACTGGACACTTACAATTTTTTTTAGTGATTTCTATGGACGAGTACATTCTTTTTTCATGTATTTTCAATCACTGCAAATTTAAGTGTCAATTGCATTGAAAATTTTAAATTAGGACAGACATTTTTTTCTAAATGCTTGTTCTCTGCATAAGTATGATTTTCTCACATTTCGTGCCCCTGTTATTAACCAAAGTTCTTTTATGTTGTGCTTTTTTTGTTTATACTTGAATACATGTTAGATGCTAGCAGGGTTGGCAATTTCTTCCGTTGGCGGAAACTTCCGCATTTCTTCCGTCCGGAAGAAATACCTAATAATTCCATATTTTTTTCGCGAGTAATTTGTACCTTTTTTACCTAATAATAAGCATCTATCATAACAAAATAATAATTTTGACTCAAGCCAAAAATGCTAGCATACTTACCAAATTGTCTGCAATAGTTTTATGTATATTTATGTATTATGTATTTGCTGTATTTAGCTATTAACTATAAATGTAGCAAATTCTATGAATCCCAAGTAAAATGTAAGTGGACTTCAAAAAATCTTCCTACAACACAGTAAGAACTTGAATTGTTTATTGGCTTGACTTTAAAGGGAGAAAAATGTCAGAACTTCCTCAGACTGTCCTTTGATCTAGTTAGTCACTTCTTCATATGAAATGAAAATCCAATTTTTTTTTTATTTTATTTTTTTTTTTTTAGTTTTTGACAAGGAACCTACATGGTTTGAAAACGTTAATTAAAAAAAAAAAAAATAAAAATTCAAAATTAAATCATTGAGAACATATTCACACAGCATAAAAGAACATTACAAAACAAAACATATGAAATAAAGGAAGCCACACAAGTGTTGATAGAATGCTTGTCACAACATAGTAAGCATTTTAATATCCCCATATAAAATAACTTGTTTCGTTTTATAATATTTTAACTGTAATATGTAATGAATGCTGTATCCATGTAACAATGTATGTAACAATTGAATGGTCCATGAATGAAGTTGATAAATATTGAATAAAATTGATGAATTATGAATAAACTTTGTATTTATTTCTTCCAATAAGCTTTTAGTTATCATATTTGACCAATAAAAGGCTCTGATTAGTAAAGGCAGTCATACTAATTCAGATTTACATAAAACATCTTTTACTGATCAAATCATTTGGACCGGAAACCAAACTTCCAGTTCTTCCGGGTAGAAACCATTTCTTCCAGTTTCTTCTGCATTTCTTCCGCCATCCCAGAAGAAATAACAAACTTCTGGAAGATTGCCAACCCTGGATGCTAGGATAAGTTATCATTGGATATTAACCATTCTACTAAATGTCTGCTTGAATCTATTCATATTTCAGTGGAATACAGTGGGAGACATGGTGCAGGTACCAAATCACAACAATTCTATCTTATTCACGTTTTTGTTTTGTGTTATTTTTTTATTGGAGAACAGATACATTCTCTGTTACGTTTAATTTTGAGTTTTGATTGAGAATTGAGTCTCTTGACAACAGCATAATTTACAGTGAATGTGGGTGCTAATATTTTAAGGGTCGAAATTCGCATTTCTCTGTCTCTATGTGTATGATTATGATAATCATTAAATAAATTGCTTCTAGAGATTTTCAGCAAAATTTGTGGGGATTCAGAAACACTTAGGGATCCAGCAATTTGGTAGTTGAAATAGTTAGCACTAGCAACTTCTTCAGTGTTCGATGCAGGGTACGAATAAGTTGTACGGTGCCGGCTGATTTTAGGCCAAGCCAGCTGGTTTCAAAAGTTCACTGCCCGATAAGTAGGGTACTTTTATTTTGAGTTCTTAATATTAGTATGATGAATGGCTTAACACTTTTTGTCATGACCGGCTACTTTTATGTATGCCGACCCTGTGGTTAGTGTGCAGTATTTTATGAGTTTCATGCCCTTTTACATGTATGGTCCAAATCACCTGGTATGGTGTTGCAGGTGGGGTTGGCAAATAATGTGACGTTTATAATAAATGTCAATAAATGTCAACATTTATTACATATGTCAACATTTATGTCATTTATTCTACTTGCATTTTGCCAATTTTGCCATATTTGAGCATATTGTTGATTTTCAATACATATATCCATTGTAAAACATATTTTCATGAGTGGGCCGAGCAAGTTTTATGCTCTACGAATGTTCCAATAACCTGGTGCTGTGTTCTAGGCCCAGCAGGCGAAGGATGCAGCGGCGGCGAAGCAGCAGCGCATGCTGGCCCTACAGCAGCAGAGACAGCAGCAGCAGGGCAAGCCCATGCCCCAGCTGGTCAGAGGCGGGGTACCACAGCACCACCCAAATCTACGGTAGGTGTAGGTACTAGTCAATAGTGCGCGAATCTACGGTAGGTGTCAGTCAACAGTACCCAAATCTGTGTTGGTAGGTATCAGTAACCTAATCTATGACTGGAATCTTCACGCCAAAGGTTAAGATATAATAACATCGATCAAGACTAAGAGGTTTGTAGCCACCTAGCGGTGAAAATGATACTGCGCTATATTATCTATGTAGTATATGAAACGTGGTCTCTGCTTGCAGAGCTGCGATGGTGATCCCTCCTGGCAGTCAGATGCGGGTGGCGTATCCCTACGCAACCAACACACACCAGTTCGGTGGAACCCGTCCGAGACAGCTCACTCAAGAGCAAAAACCAGTGAGTAAAGATTGCGAGACACTTCACAAACACTCTCAGAGGCACTGTTAGAATCAACACATGCACAGGTATATCACACTAAAGTTTCACTTTTGGGCTCACTTTTAGGGCAAAAACGAGTTAATATTGATGTGTGATTTTTTTTTATTATGAAAACCTTGATGTCTCACGCAACTTTGTGTCCAATATTACACCGACATCTCATTAAAATTTTTAGTCATTGACGTAATGAAACTGTATCGTGGGATGTACACTACTAGCCACTGTATGTTCTATTCCTGTACACAATTCTCTATCACCAACCTTGATCCTCGAATCTTTCCTTATAGGCAGTTGTGGCACGTGCATGATACCACTGTCTCTACTGATGTAACATGGGCTGTGACAGAGCCACTTCTTTCACAGAATATTCAATATTTTGTGCAGTTTTTGTAAAGAAGATACAACACACCAAACAGCATATTCATGTATTGAACTTCTAGAAACATGTTGTGACTAACTGGAAACATTAGAAATAACTTTTTGAGTAAGAATACTGTACTTTTTATTCTCAAAATATCTTCGATACAATTTTATAGGATCTGTAAATCCATCACGTGAACAGGACGTACACTACACGA
Source organism: Streblospio benedicti (assembly GCA_019095985.1). NCBI lineage: Eukaryota > Metazoa > Annelida > Polychaeta > Spionida > Spionidae > Streblospio > Streblospio benedicti. Next base: position 13,140,539 of record CM032663.1, read on the forward strand.
TTATATGTCATTAGTGAGCTGTGTATTCTTAAAGTGCACCAATGTTATAATAATTTGTAATGAATGATAAGTTGATTACAATAGATATAAACTGTTTTAATTAAGACAATAATAAAGTGTTATAAGGAAATTAAAAGTAAGATACATTGAAAATTGTTAATCAACTTTTAATGTCATGTAATTGGTAAAACAAACGGCACATACATAAAGCTATCAAACAGTATGCAACATACAAATAAGTAGCTCTATATACAAATGCATAAATCAGTGCCAAAATTAAATGTAGCATTTATAAGTGTTAATTGAATACGACACTTTCCTCATCTCTTCAAATAGTCTCTATCTTCTACCACTGATCTGTGCCTTTGTCCGACACTGTCTCTTTTGTCTATTTGATCTGAAATATTGTTCTTAAGTTAAGACATGATCCATTAATAATAACTTGCATAATAAGCAGGCACTTTACTATGCAGTAATACTAACTCCGCACATCTCAACAATTTCAAAATAATTTCTGTAGGGGCTGTCAAATGAATTGTCTATTTCTCGATTTTGTCCAAGTCGGACTTGTTGCTGTATATATAATTATTTATTATGGTAAAAATAAGAAACTAGACAGTCTTCAGAATGTGTACTGTTAATATGAAAACGTTCTGATGAAAACCACATGAGCTGCTAAAATTGCTGCAGACTGCGGATATTGGTGATGTACACTTCATTACTCAAATTGAATCTTTTTATTAGGCTTTTATGATAGTGTTCTTCAAATCTTTGACAATATCACTATCATCATCATTTCTCTTGGCAATATTTTTGAACCAACGAATAAACAAGGACTGGCACTTGTGAGATAGTTGGCTAAACGACTCAACATACAGCAATGAAACTTGGTATATAGCAAGAACATCATACGTAGATGTGCATATTGACAGGGAATTTTGATTCTCAAATTTTTATGGGAGTTATGGCTCTTTGAAATTAGAAATTGTGTGCATCTTATACTAATAGCTTGTCCAAAAGCTTGTCTCTGCTACTCCTAACCTGGGCGACCCAACATAAACATGTAACTCCCGGTGGGGTGTTTGCCCGGAGTTGGGTTTAGTTGAGGGTGCCCGGGGAGCGTCCGGTGGGTAGCCCCTCAGCCTTATGAAATAAAAAAACGCGGGGTTTGGGGGATTACCTTCCCCATAATAACATTGAGAAATAATTAAAAAAAATTGGTCATAACGTCCTCCTGCCTATGATACTGCTATCAACTAAAGAGAGGTGGTCTTCTTATATTTTAAACACTAAATGTGCTTCCTGAATGACTGTCCTGTTGAACATGTGAACATTATGTATAAATTCTATTATCAATATAATAGCAGTGAGTAGCTAACATATGCATTTATCTATCTCTGGTAGTTATGCCTCTTTGAACTTAGAAATTCTGTGCTTTTTATTAGCAGGGATATTATATTCTACAATTTTTATAGCAGTTATGCCTCTTTGTCAGACTTTGAACTGATAGGCCATGAGCTGAGGCAAATGTTGGTACCATTTTTAGGGGCAAATTCTTATTGGTATATTTCAATAGTAGCTAACAATGCATTTATCTATCTCTGGTAGTTATGCCTTCTTTTGAACTTAGAAATTCTGTGCTTTTTATTAGCCTATTTTTATAGCAGTTATGCCTCTTTGTCAGACTTTGAACTGATAGGCCATGAGCTGAGGCAAATGTTGGTACCATTTTTAGGGGCAAATTCTTATTGGTATATTTCAATACCTTATGTGGTCCAATGAAAAACCAGATACGATACACATCGCAAATGAGTAGCTTTTCATGAAAAAATCAGCAATTTTCATAATGCCCCCCAGTCCCTCACAAAATCTAGAAGTAACCTGACACTTTCAAAAATAGCTGACAGATACATGCTTTACCCAAAAACAATTTTTTTATTCTATTCCATATTGTTGGGGTGAAAAAATTCAAAAGTTAGTGGTAAAATGTCAAGTGGAAATGCTGATGAAACCAATACGGATGGTCCAGGTCCATCAAAACGGACAAAAGTAAATGAGGTACTTACAAAAAATCTATCCATTATTAAAGACATAAGCTCATGGAAGAACCTTTGTGAAGCAGCAGAAATCAACAAGCACCAACCACTTCTAAACATTGCAAAGGAGTACTCCAGAAGGAACTGTTCCCCTCGTCCATTACCACAGAAAATGCAGACAGCACTTCATACTAGGGAAAATAAGAGCAACACAAAATAGTTTGCCAGCTAAAAGTCAAGAAGTAGAGAAAAGAATATTACACAAAAGAAGCATAACAATGTCAAAAGGTAGAACATACCGTCCAGAACCACGTATAGGTCGAACCCTCGTATAAGTCGAGGACCCTTTTTTGTCCTCAAAATTGGGAATTTTAAGAAAAAATTAAGAAAATCTGAACATGTTTTTTAACCTCGCTTGCATGTAAACAAGACCGCGTGCTTCGAAAATGCGGGAACCGCGAACATTTTGTTTGTCATAACGTTTGAAAAATAATTAATATCTTGGTTATTTTTCATCGGATTTTGAAGTTTAATACATACATATATTTGATGAGAAAAATGTCTAGATTACGAAAATGATATTTATTTTACGATAAAAACACTCCATTATCGCTCTGTGCCGCTAAACATGTTTTGGCAATTTTTACGAGGCCGACATTACTTGTGATGACCAATCTGTTGTCAAACAGAATGAGCAGAAAATAAGCTTTTAAATGACACCAAGAACATCTTTCTAGGTGTAATATTAAACGAATAATCACCTACTGAACTCGTGTTTGATTATTAGTATTAGTCATTAGATTCATGTGACTGTCCTGAAGCAACATAACGCACTCGTCGTGAAATCGTTCACCACTGACATCAGCCAACATGGCTGAAATGTGTGGTAATTTTTTTGTGTTTTGACAATATTTTCTTTAATATTCAATACAGAAATGGATACACTCTTGCTTATTGCTGTTATATACTTTGTAAAGCTATAGGAAAAGTTGTGCTGCTGCTATAACGTCTATAGGATATCATTCAGGTGGGATATTGTCCCGTTTTTAGTGTTGCCACATTATCACTCACTGACCAAACTTGTCAAAATTGATGATCCCCTTATAAATCGAATCCCTTCTCTAGAATGAATTTTAGGCTTTAAAAAACTCCGACCTATACCTGGTTCTGGACGGTACATCCAGGTACTAGGACAAAGGAGAAACTTACCAAATGCGCTGAATTACGTGCAGATGAAACTCTGAGGAGTGCAGCACTGCAGAAGCAAGACACCAGGATTCTTGCTCTATTATCAAGAGACTTAGTAGCTGCTGAGGGTCACTACCATCGGGTCGTGTTATCGAAATTACACAAGATCCACCCCAACTGCACTCTCAAAATGTCCTCAGAAATGGAAGAAGACATCTATGTATCAGCGTTGAAAGGGTCACTCCAGAATCTTTTCAGCTATATCAGAAATGATATCTTTGAACAACCTAGAATTGTCAAACTGACTGACCTCACCTCCAAAATTAACATCTTGATGATGAAATCTGAGTAGAAATTAAGGACTCCACAAGAAAACACACCAGGAGAAGTCTTGAATCAGAATTTGAAAAGCTTTGCACTTACAAAATTCAAAAAGGGAAAATTCTTGTGTATCCTGATTGTCTGTCTCGTGATGAGTTAGTGAAACAGAATGGTGAGCTCATGGGATGGTGAACAACCTTCAAGGGCAGAGTGACATGAAAGGTATGGTTAAGCAGACAGCCTAGTGGCTACGCTCCTCGGTCCAAAATCATGAGGTATCTGTAACTTGGCCACCAGTATCTTCCAGAACTTGAAAAATTCCTCAGCATATGTTCCAGTCAACCTGAAGATGTTCTTGCAGCATTCGATTGCCGGTTCAATTGATGAAGCTTGCTTCAATACAAATGAGTCATCTTATTGATTCAGTTAGCCAAGATATTGTCTATGGGTGAGAAATCGCCATCAGAAACCTCCAAAGCACATTATGCTGTCATATGCTATCAAGACCCCTCACTGGATCTGTGGAACTGATTATTATAGTCAACCGTCTTGGGCATGGCATATCATACAGCCAGCTTGAGGAGATGGAACAGCACTGTGTATGCAGAAACTTTCAACCCAGGGGACGAATCTGTGGCAATATCACCTGGAAATCAAGAATGGCATTCCTGTAACCTTAGGATGGGACAACATAGATAGGGATTGAAGAGACTTTAAGTGGCAGTGGGACATCACACAGGGTCAATGGTGTGGTAATCCAACTAAAAATCATTTGGGCCCCATCAGCCGCAAAGAAGCAGACCCAAAGCCAGCTGAAAAGGAGAAGTCTTCAGGTAAATGCTGATAAGATTCTACCCAATACAATGCCAGGATAGTGGTCCACCCTCTAGAAGTTATAGTGTGATAAAAAGAGGTTGTAGAAGAGGCTCACAAGAGCGATTTGCTGTGGGCCCCTGCAAGACTTTATGCCAATAGCAATCTCCCATGCCTGATGGATTCGGTTTTAATATTCCAATAATGAGATAGAACAGAAGTTGAACCAGAGATGTTGTGTCCTACCTCCCAACTATAAATGCTCCAGCGACTGATATGAAAAACTGTTCATGAAATTCTGGCTCGCTTCATAAAAGATTAGGACAAAACTTAGGCTTGGACAGTATTGTTGTTGTGAGTGATCAAGCCATCTATAAAAAATTACTGAGATAGTTTGAAATTAAGTTTTCAAATATTGTCAACAGAATGGGTTCCACATTATCTGTACACGGATGAGTATTCTTGAAAACGCGGTGATGCTAGCTAAGAGATCTTTGTATAGAGGCTGGTATCATAGCAGAGGGTTCTATCAATGCTGTGATGGACTTTGAACTGAGTGAATTTGTTGCCTCCCTTATACTAATAGCTTGTCTATGCTTACTCCCTCTTTAAACTACTCAATATAGAGCAATGAAACTTTGGTTTATAACAAGAACTTTATATGTAGATGTGTATATTCATAGGAATTCCTTGTTACACGCCACGCAGGTCCAGACATCGTTAGGTCTTGCTTGTTCAATGATGAAGCCGAGTGTGTAATTTATACTAGACTATTAGTTGGTATTTGCCAATCGCCAAATAGACAACTAAGACAAGCATAGTTTTAATCAATACCGCTGAACTTCTTTTTATCGCCGTCATGCTTTGCGAGTACTTGTGTCATTTGCTGGATTAGAGTTCATACATGTCTCTGAATAATGCTAGATACAAGCGCACATACACTTCACAACCCTGTCTGTTGATAACATCAAACATGAGCACACAAACACCCTCTCAAACCTACATTTAGAGACACTAACCAGTATCTGTTCTGTGACCTTCGTTCGAGGTAGCTGACAAAAAGGACCCAAACCACCAGCTTGACAATATTATAGAGACGCTAATTTTCACCAGTTCAAAGCTTCAGACATTTTTGATGGTTTGATAGGAAAATATCTGTAAAAGTTTCTTTCCTAGCAGTTTGTGAAAGGTTAAAGAGTTAGAACTAAGTTGTGGTTGCCCAAGTTAGTCGATATAGGATAATATATCTTAATTGTATACCATTGCAATGTCTTTGACTGTAGGAAGAGGAATCGAATGGAAGTGTGGTGGGTATGAAGGACAACATGAAAATAGTTTTCAATTTTTATTAACACAATTAGTCATTAGATTCATGTGACTGTCCTGAAGCAACATAACGCACTCGTCGTGAAATCGTTCACCACTGACATCAGCCAACATGGCTGAAATGTGTGGTAATTTTTTTGTGTTTTGACAATATTTTCTTTAATATTCAATACAGAAATGGATACACTCTTGCTTATTGCTGTTATATACTTTGTAAAGCTATAGGAAAAGTTGTGCTGCTGCTATAACGTCTATAGGATATCATTCAGGTGGGATATTGTCCCGTTTTTAGTGTTGCCACATTATCACTCACTGACCAAACTTGTCAAAATTGATGATCCCCTTATAAATCGAATCCCTTCTCTAGAATGAATTTTTAGGCTTTAAAAACTCGACCTATACCTGGTTCTGGACGGTACACCAACATTTGCATCATCTGCACAGCTGTTAAATATATTCCAGGTACTAGGACAAAGGAGAAACTTACCAAATGCGCTGAATTACGTGCAGATGAAACTCTGAGGAGTGCAGCACTGCAGAAGCAAGACACCAGGATTCTTGCTCTATTATCAAGAGACTTAGTAGCTGCTGAGGGTCACTACCATCGGTCGTGTTATCGAAATTACACAAGATCCACCCCAACTGCACTCTCAAAAACGTCCTCAGAAATGGAAGAAGACATCTATGTATCAGCGTTGAAAGGGTCACTCCAGAATCTTTTCAGCTATATCAGAAATGATATCTTTGAACAACCTAGAATTGTCAAACTGACTGACCTCACCTCAAAATTAACATCTTGGATGATGAAATCTGGAGTAGAAATTAAGGACTCCACAAGAAAACACACCAGGAGAAGTCTTGAATCAGAATTTGGAAAAGCTTTGCACTTCGTACAAAATTCAAAAGGGAAAATTCTTGTGTATCCTGATTGTCTGTCTCGTGATGAGTTAGTGAAACAGAATGGTGAGCTCATGGAGATGGTGAACAACCTTCAAGGGCAGAGTGACATGAAAGGTATGGTTAAGCAGACAGCCTAGTGGCTACGCTCCTCGGTCCAAAATCATGAGGTATCTGTAGCTTGGCCACCAGTATCTTCAGAACTTGAAAATTCCTCAGCATATGTTCCAGTCAACCTGAAGATGTTCTTGCAGCATTCGATTGCCGGTTCAATTGATGAAGCTGCTTCAATACAAATGAGTCATCTTATTGATTCAGTTAGCCAAGATATTGTCTATGGAGTGAGAAATCGCCATCAGAAACCTCCAAAGCACATTATGCTGTCATATGCTATCAAGACCCTCACTGGATCTGTGGAACTGATTCGTATAGTCAACCGTCTTGGACATGGCATATCATACAGCCAGCTTGAGGAGATGGAAACAGCACTGTGTATGCAGAAACTTTCAACCCAGGACGAATCTGTGGCAATATCACCTGAAATCAAGAATGGCATTCCTGTAACCTTAGGATGGGACAACATAGATAGGATTGAAGAGACTTTAAGTGGCAGTGGGACATCACACAGGGTCAATGGTGTGGTAATCCAACCAAAATCATTTGGCCCATCGCCGCAAAGAAGAGACCCAAAGCCAGCTGAAAAAAGGAGAAGTCTTCAGGTAAATGCTGATAAGATTCTACCCCAATACAATGCTGGTGATAAAGTGGGTCCACCCTCTAGAAGATATATTAGTGTGGATAGAAAAGAGGTTGTAGAAGAGGCTCACAAGAAGGACTTGCTGTGGGCCCCTGCAAGACTTCATGCCAATCACAATCCCCCCATGCCTGGATGGACTGGTTTTAATATCTCCACACGAGATAGAACAGAAGTTGAACCAGATGTTGTGTCCTACCTCCCAACTATAAATGCTCCAGCGACTGATATGAAAACTGTTCATGAAATTCTGGTTCGCTCATAAAAGATTAGACAAAACTTAGGCTTGGACAGTATTGTTGTTGTGAGTGATCAAGTCATCTATGCAAAAATTACTGAGATAGTTTGGAAACATGCCAAGTTTTCAAATATTGTCAACAGAATGGGTTCCTTCCACATTATCTGTACAATGATGAGTATTCTTGGAAAACGCTTTGGTGATGCTGGGCTAAGAGATCTTTGTATAGAGGCTGGTATCATAGCAGAGGGTTCTATGAATGCTGTGATGGACTTTGAACTGAGGAATTTGTTGCCTCCTATACTAATAGCTTGTCTTTGCTATTCCTCTTAAACTACTCAATATAGAGCAATGAAACTTGGTTTATAACAAGAACTTCACATGTAGATGTGCATATTCATAGGAATTCCTGTTACACGCGACGCAGGTCCAGACATCGTTAGGTCTTGCTTGTTCAATGATGAAGTCGAGTGTAATGTAATTTATACTAGCCTATTAGTTGGTATGTTTTACAATCGCCAAATAGACAACTAAGACAAGCATGTTTTAATCAATACTCGCTGAACTTCTTTTATCGCCGTTGGCGTTTTGGCGAGTACTTGTGTCATTTGCTGGATTAGAGTTCATACATGTCTCTGAATAATGCTAGATACAAGCGCACATACACTTCACAACCCTGTCTGTTGATAACACTAAACATGAGCACACAAACACCCTCTCAAACCTACATTCAGAGACACTAACCAGTATCTGTTCTGTGACCTTCGTTCGAGGTAGCTGACAAAAGGACCCAAACCACCAGATTGACAATATTATAGAGACGTCAATTTTTACCAGTTCAAAGCTTCAGACATTTTTGATGGTTTGATAGGAAAATATCTGTAAAGTTTCTTTCCTAGCAGTTTGAAAGGTTAAAGAGTTAGGAACTAAGTTGTGGTTGCCCAAGTTAGTCGATATAGGATAATATATCTTAATTGTATACCATTGCAATGTCTTTGACTGTAGGAAGAGGAATCGAATGGAAGTGTGGTGGGTATGAAGGACAACATGAAAATAGTTTTCAATTTTTATTAACACAACATTTCATTTATTCGACTTCTAAATCGTATGTATTCTTCATTTGATAAATAACACATTTACATTTTATGACAGCTGGATGAGAGATTGTTCATCAATATTGATTTATTCAATATTCAATTTCATTTATTTTGCTCACAATGTTATGCTAACAGGAATTATTCTATCTAACGTTCATATTTGTATTTTGTTATTTTCCATGATTGGAAATGGGAAAAACTTAACATGGAACTCTAATTTTTTTTATACTTTTTATGAAAAAACAAGATGTTAGAAAAAAAACATTTTGGTGACAAAATATTAGCATTCAATTCTTTATTTTCCTGAATAGGACACTTTGACTTATGAAACATTGAAAAAATCTTTAAATGAATTCAGTTACTCTACAACCTCCAAATTCAGTTTCCAGACACGGAGTAAGATGAAAATAACCACAACAATAACAAAATATCTCCAAAAATATCAGGCCATCATGATCGCGAGTAGAAAAATAATGGCCAAGAGCCCCCACATCCATTTGAAGACCCATCCCAAAATTTAGACTGTTCAAATTTATTTAAAATTCTGTTTTTAGACTTTTCAATTGAAATTACTTTATAAATACATATTTATGTAAAAACCAAACCCCCTAATTTGACAATATTTTGACTTATATAAAAGCCCTTAGACTTTTGGAAAAGTTTTATAGGTTGTTTACAGAGCAGTGTTCACTACTCTGATCTAAGGCTACCCACTTATCCGTGTTGTATTTTTTGTTTTCCAGCCGGCCCCTCAAGGTCAGATCATGAAGCGACCTTTGACCTCTGTGATTCCCATTCAGTCCCAGTCAGTGCGACCCCAACAGGCACCGCCCCCGACGGTGTAAGTACTTCTGTCTACATTTTACGTCTGTTCGTCCCCCCACGGTGTTGGACTGGCTAATCGCATTGTGTCTGGACTGGAAGTTCTTCTTCATACGTTTATAGTCTTTCCTCCCCTTATATTCACACATATCATGTCCACTTTTACTCATGATGGAATGGTTAATCGCTGCCAGTAATCTATCAATCCATGTATTTTTGTCTGCCATGCAGATCTTTAAATCCCATGCTGTCAACTTGTACTGCTGATATAGTAGCCTCAAAATAAACTCTATAAAATAAATATTAGTGCTGTACGCGAGTCGGTGGTCACTCGGTTTATGATTCGTTTGTCTATGAAATTTCCTCATTCGAATTGAATATTTTAGAATCGAATCAACTAGAATCAATACATTCTAGAGCAAAAAAAGTAAAAATTATTCTAAATCTTTCAATTTTTTTCCATGGTCCTCCATTTTCTTGCATATTACGTTGATACTGCTATATATTTTATTTCAACACATATTCATATTGTCTGCAACATTAGATCAAAACACACAAACTGATGACGTCACAGCAATTGGGGGAGCACAACTACAGGGGGATCATACATTATTACAACAGCCATGATCTATACACATATTTCATTCGACTTGATTCGGTATTCATTCGGTAAGTACAGACCAAATGAAGACTGACAATTTTCCACCCGAGTCCTAGCACTAATAAATATCTATATTTGAATACTTACAAAGAGTTTATCGGATCAAAATTTCAAGAATCGGTGCATTCTTGAAAGGTGCTTTTCTATAAAGATTCTTTGTTTTGAAAAACTAAAAGTATTACAATGTTGAGCGCATGAATCTTTCCCTGAAATCTGTCCGTACTTCTCTAATGATCTTTTTGAGGCCATGAATTTTCCCCTAACTCTGTCCCTACTTCCCTCCAGGGACCTGGTTGAGGGTATAAAGCTGTACGCCAAGAAGCACACAGACATCGGGTACAAGGGCACACTGTGTCACATCATCGGCAAGGAGAGGCCCAAACATGAGGTATGTCTCACTCCATCATCGCTCTATTTGATAAGTATATATGTGTTTCCCACTGCTTGCTGATACATTTTTAAACTTCTCTCTCTCTTACACGTCTTTTTAGCACGTAGTGTGTTTGAATGTTTGCAATATTTACCACTGGAAGCACTATATAAAGGTAGATCTATCTCTATGTTAATTTTGGAAAAGATATTTTTCACTCAAATTTCTTGCTTTTGCAGTCGAAGTACCATGTCAAGTTTTACTCATAGGGCCTGAAGCTGACAAAATAAAATATTCTGGCCGCTTATAGAGGCTACCTTCATAATTATGATTTTTTATGATCAATTTCTTATTCTTTTTTCCAGCGCAAGTACCGTATCAAGTTTGACGGCAAGGGCGTTAAGCTCCTCACAGGGAAGATGCTGGCATTCACCGACACCCCGTACGAGGTCATGCCTGTCGGGTCAAGGGTCATCGGTGAGTCACCAACATTGCAGTGGTAGACAAATTCCTTGAATTTCACCTGCCCAAATGTTGACTGGCTTAAAATTTTGCAGCCCCTTTTAAATTTTGATTCTATTACAAACTGCCACCAATTGATAACTCTTTAAAAATCGTTGTTAATTAGGTTTAGCTGTCGTTTGAGCAGGCTTCAGTTCACTTAAAATTTTCCTGCAGAGTCCAGTCTTTTAACTGACACTCCGAAAGGTGGACATTATAATTTTCTGCTCTGCAATGTTGGCATCATGGTGAAAAATGGACTCTTTTTATGCACATTTCAAGACTTGTCCTATTTTATCGGGCAACGTATTAAATGTTATGCTCAGTCGCTGATCAAGTATACTTGCACAGAAACATTATGGTGTGTTTTGTGCATTCTGAAAGTTTCTTTCATTTAAACAGTTAACAAGATGACATGGTATTTTTGTTTATACATGTATATCATAAATAATAAATGTGAATATGATAAGTCTTATTTTGATTACACTTGCATTGGAAAAGGCATTGTTTATTGATACTGAATTTTACAGAACACATATTTTTGACTAGGCATGATCTTTAATTGTGTAAAAATAAAAAGGTAATATTGATTATAGAAATTCAAGTGAATTTTTACGTTTATTGATGTTTTAGTGATTTGATGTTGCCAATAGACCTGGTTTCATATTAATCAATTATTACAAAAAACATGCATGAAAAGAGTCCATAATGGGTAGAAATCAAGATGTAGTTTAATCATTAATATTAAGTATTAATTAATATAAGTATTTTAAGATGTTGTAGTATTAAAATTGAGTTTTTTTTCTACTTTAATGTAGGTTTCACACTTAATCAAGAGAAAATTATTGTTACCTTTAGCCTTGTATCCTTTCCTTACTAATGTACTTTATTTAAATCAACATTGTTTTTTTTTCATATCTGTTGTGATAAACTTAACTTTCCACCTATTAGTTGTCGATTTCACAATAATTTTGTATAAACATAGATTCTATATATACCAGATTAATATTAGAATAGTTGGTGACGGTTGAATCTGGGTGAGTGACAAGGGCTTCAGACTTTAACCACCGATATGTGCCTACATTTGGGTCTTTCGAAAAGTGACAAGAAAAAAGAAAATATAAAGTTGGCTATTCAGCCTTGAGGATCATAAACCCAATTATTGAATTCCCTTTGTTCTGTAAACCCAAAACCCCCCTTGTACCTTCAAAAAGGTACTAGTCCTCCACAAAAGTTACTCCTGACAAGTTGCCAAATGTGGCAGTTGCCAGCAGCTACTCGTATGCAGGACGAGTCAGCACTAGTCCTCTCTGAATTCTTACGAGTCTGGACGAGCGGACTAGTGACTAAATGTATGACTGGTCCACCCTGTTGATGAGTCTGAAGCCCCACTGTTGCTGCCGCCGGCCCGTGGTGTTGGTTTCTAGCTGTTGTTAACGCTCGTGTTTTGGACACTAGCGGTGTTCGCGTCTGTTACAGCTGTGTTCCGGGAGGAGGCCAGTGCTGAGAACTACTACGCTGGCATCATCGCCGAGCCGCCCAGTCTCCGTAACAACCACAGGTGAGACACACAGCAAACCGGATCAAACTGGCCTTACAGTTAAGGCTTCAATAGTTGCTATTCAGATATGATAATAGTATATAGACAATGAAATAAGTTATTAAGAATACATGGTACCCATACTAAGGCCCCTTAAAAATAATAAAATGTTTCTCGTCCTCTCCCGCTTGTGTATAGTGCAGCCTCCTGAACATTTTTATTGCCTCCCAAGTAATAAAAAATAAACGGCCCTCCCGCCTGGCTGCAAACAAAACGGCCCCTTGTCAAAGGCCTGTCATTTGTTTGCTATGCACACTAGATATTATTCTTCATTGATTATACTAGCTGTTTTATAAGTGATGTTTTATGATTTTGATAATAGAAAAACATTGTTCACATACAATTGTAACACATGTAGTTCATTCATGGCCCAATATTCAACTTGAAAAATGAAAGATTTTGTGCGGAAGAAAAATAAAAAGTGAACCCCTCCTCATTTTTTTATAATATAAGGACGGAAAAATCAGCAAAATAAAAAATAAATAATAAAATTGACCTCCCTCCTATGTGTAGGAAAATAGGCAGGACGAGAAACATTTTGACGTGCGACCCTTTATATTCTTAGGACTCCACTTTAATTAAAATTTCCCTGGAAAATTATCTCAGCCCCATGGAATAGATTTTATTTTTTTTTCTTGTTATTGTTTTTAGAAAAAAAAATTTTTCATCACCCCTGGAATAATGGAACTTTTTAGATCAAAATATTTCTTGAAAACCATGGAAAATTAAGTAGTTTGCAGTGTACTTCTGTCTGTCCCTGCCCTGTATATAGGATCCCTGCCCCAAGTTTCTCTCAGTGGAGTGAATAAAGTGTCAACAAGATTTGTGAACCACATGCCACTAACTTGAGTTTTTCCAATTTGAATTGAGAGTTAAATGCATAATACCATTGTCAATCATACCTATTTCATTCTATCTAGAGTTAATTGTTTAATTAATCCTCCACTCTTCTTGAGATCCCAAGTCAGTTGCTGATGAAGCATGAATTGAAGTTAGTTCTGCTGACTTGAGATAGTAATTATTTGGGCTCTATATGTAGCAATGTGAAATTGGTAAAATATATCTGGGCTGTATTATATCTCATGAAATCATCCAACATTTGAGAGTTGAGGTTCTACATCTCTATAGCATGCCATGGAGTCCTTAAGACACTTTTCGCATGAACTTTGTCAATGTAAAGACATATACATATTATCACTGTCAAGCATATATCTATCACTAAAAAGGAGGTAAATTAATTGAAATGTCAAGAAGAGTTGTGAGATCAACTTAACTTTCAATTCACTCACCTGGTAACATTTCATTCAAGTCAGTACAACTTAACATTCCAAACTTATTTTTTCCTTATCTTTATTCATTGATTGATTGATTTTTACATATGAAAGATTTGTACAAGAGTTAGAAAGATAGTGGATTGTAATTAAAACTCTTGATCTTGTTGTATACTAAGAATTTACAAAATTTGAGAACATAGATCGAATGTCAAAGTATTTTTGAGTCATCTATGTAAAGCATATAAATTTATAATGAAAGTAAAACAATCTTTTAAGAGAAAAGGGATGTTTGAGATGATAATTTATCCACATCACATATAATTCATACCCCAGAATGGTGGGATCACAAATCATACAGAGTGACATGGGATCACCAGTGGAAGAGAGGGATTAAACAATTAACTCTCAATTCAAATTAGAAAAACTCAAGCTAGTGGCATGTGGTTCACAAATCTTGTTGACACTTTATTCACTCCACTGAGAGTAACTTGGGGCTGGGATACCATATATATGGGCCAACCACAGCTAATTCAGCATCAGTTCTTTCCAAACTGTTGCATGATTCACATAACATTTTTGTGCTCTCATTCGGATACCATTTCAAGCAGGATTCTTCTTTATAATCATTATAGTAGTGTGGCAATATTGAATATAATTCTTTTGTGTTTGCTCATAAAGTTTGCTACTTTTCCAAATAGCTGAATGTGAGTTTTAAAAGACAATGGCTGAGATGTCTGCATCTGGAGTATTTCCCATTGAGGAAATGATGGATATTCAGGATAGCGTGGAAAATGACAGTAACAAAAACAATGTAATTAATACAAATGATGCAAAGGCTGAATCACTTGATATCGAAGAAAAGGATAAATCCAGCACAGAGGCCCAAACCATGTTGTCCAATGATGATCCAGGATTGTCATCCGTGATTAATGCTGCTCCCAGAAATGAAAGTTCTTCAAATTGTCAGGCGAGTCATTGCAAAAATCAAACATTTGAAATTTCTAATGAAATTACACAGGATGGCAATGATGAATATGGTCATATTGCTATTGGTCTAAGCAGGTCTACTGCTCCAGATAAATCTGCCAGTGAAGAAAATATGTCCAAGTTAGCCACAGCAGATTCTGGAGCTAAGATTTCCAACGAGCTCTGTGATGATGCAAACCCAGATACATCCATAGGGGATGATGATATTACTAAATCTAATGATGAGCAAGACCGTGAAAATTATGATCCACCAAGTCCTGTGGGTGAGTCACAAAAATCAAGTACTGCCTTTGAGATTCCTCAGGACATTATTGACTTTTTTAATGATGCTAATTCTGATAAAGCTTTTAAGTTTGTTTCAACTACAAAATCCCAAAATATTGATTCTATAAGAGCAAGTGATAGCACATCATGTTCGTCTGAGGAAATCATACAAGATGGCAATGATGATTGTGATGACATTAATGATAGTCTAAGCAGGTCCACTGCTCCAGATAAATCTGCCAATGAAGAAAACATGTCCAAGTTAGCTACAGCAGATTCTGGATCTGCAACTTCCAATGAGCCTTTTGATTTTTCTAACCTTTCCACCATTACATTTGATACAGAATTCAATTTGAATGAGTTCATAGATGATGTAACTCCGAATTTAGCCACAGTGGATGCTATACCAAGCAATATCCCTTCAAAAGATAATGTTGAAAGGCTCACCAATATGGAAAATCAAAAGTGTCCACAATAGATGAACTCACAAAGTCTGATATTGCTATATCTGATGAAGATCAAAACCATGAAAGTTATGACAAAAATTCAAATAATCGACCAAGTCAGTCACATTTGACTGAAATAGGTGGGTCAAGAAATCAAAACATGAACTCAAGACTTGGTAGTTCAGGTGGATTTGGATCGAGAGGTAAAAGTGATGATATTAACCATGGTAAAAATGATATGCACGTAAAAGATTTTTTGGTGGTAACAGTAGCCAAAGACATAGGTGAAAGTCACATGGCAGAGAATGATGATTGTTATGGTACATGTAATTGTCAAGTTAGCGAGATTGAAGGTCTTGATGGCGTGGTTCTTAGCATCACTCATAAAGATTCTGAAAATCATAACAAAACAACAGAATCAAATACAATGCAATCTCGCCCAGCAAGTTCTGTGGATGAGATTTCTGATATTTTGGATGCTATGGAGGGTATCGGTAACAAACATATTGTTCGTGATAAAGAAGGCAAGATATTGGAAGTTATAGAAATTGAGAAGGATAAATCTTCAATGCTATTGTCTGTTGATGCACAGGAGCAAGAATTGTCTACCATAGATCATTCTAAAAACAGAACCAAGCTGTCATCAGAGTTTCAGCAAAGTCAAAGGTTGAAGCAAAGAGCTGATATTTCCAAGGTTAGCAATATCAGATCTGATGAAATTGAATGTGTGGAAAATCTCCAAACCATTCCAAATAATTCTAAAAATCAAAACAAAATGACAGAATTAAATGAAATACAATCATGCTCCTTACGTTCCTCAGAATTTCAAGACTCTTTGATTTACAAAAAAGTATATGATCAAGATTCCAATTTGATTGGTTCCATCGAAAATCATAGGCCTTCTTTAACTGATACATCTCACAACATAACAGATACTTTACCAACCATTACCCATTCCAGTGATGAAGTTATAAAGCCTGATGTTGGTAAACGTGATAACAATCAAGGTAATGAAAGAGATAATAAAAATTCACATGATCTGCCATATCAGTCCTCACTTTTAGATGAAATTAGTAACCCGCACAAATGGAGTTCTGGCTCAGAGATGCCTTGTGATAAGCGAAGTCAAAACATGAACTCAGAACTTGGAACTCCAGGTGAACATTATGATAAAAATACAAATGATGAGCAAAGTCAGTCCACTTTGGGTGAAATAAATAGGTCACAAAGTCAGAACATGAGCTCAAAACAAGGACTCTCAGTTGCATCAGGATCTAGAGGTAAAATTGATGATATTAACTATAGTAAGAATGATAATTTGTGCGGAAAAGATTCTTTGGTAGTAACAGTAGCTACAGCAGGCCAGAACATAGTTGAAAATCACGCCGCAAATGTTTTTGATCATAATTCTGATCATTCACTAGTTTCTTCTGTAAACATCACAAATCCCAACAGCAGGAAATCAACCATGAAAGATAAAGAAGACTATGTAAATCTTGATGATGCCAATTGTGGTTTTCCAAATGCACCAACTGCAGCTCTAAAGACTGATCAATATAATCATGATCTCATTCTTAAAAATCTCTACAACACACTAGGCAGTATATCAGCAGATGATATTAAACAAAGTGCAGCAAACCTAAATTTGTATACCTCAGACTTGGACACAAACAATCAGAAAGCTGAAATCACAGCAGAGTCCATCTCCAATACCCATAATCCGAAATTCAGACGCAAAATGAAAAGATCTCAAACAAAGCAGCCGGAAACAAATGAAAACCATAATGGGCACCAAGAATGTTCTATTGATGCACTCCAACCAACTACAAAAACCACTTCTGTGAGAGAACACGAGCCCACTATGTGTCAATGGATCCAAGATGAAATAATAGCAAACCAGAGTTCGTTCAAGAAACCAGAGGTGTCCTATGTGCAGCTGAATGCTGCTGCTTTGCTGTCCTCACCAACAGGCCGCCTCGTCCTCAATGACATCTATTCCTGGATCGAAGATAACTTTCCCTATTTTAAGAATGCACATCCTCGCTGGAAGTATTCTGTGCGCTATTGGCTCTCTGATCGCGAATATTTTGAAAAGGTTGGAAAAGCTAAAAAAGGCCACTATTGGGCCATTGCAGATATTTACCTAGAAGCCTTTACACGGGGAGAGTTTACTGGCAAGTTTAAGACAGCAAGAAAGAGACGCAGACCAAATTCAGAGCATGATGCTAACGAGCAAAATAACTCTGCGGCATTGAAAAGACGCAAAGTGCTAGAAAATACACAAATTGTAAATCAAAACAACCAACGGTTAAACTCGCATCCAGGTTCAAATCACATTGATTCTCTCCAAACATCAAGCCCATCTAATTATCAACTTGAACAGCAGCCATCCAAAAAAGTGCCTGACTTTACAGAGCAAAGCAATCCTAGAGAATCCAAGGCACAACCCACATTAGCTAAAATATGCAATAATAAAGATCTTATACCTTCAAAGAGCAACAAGGACCTTTACCAATTGGATCAAATCAGAAGGAATAATGAACAATTCCAGAATCAGGCCTATGTCAGCAATTCTGTAGGCAGCTTCCATCAAAAAGGTGAGTCATGTCTATAAATAGATGCACATATTTATGTGTAAAAATATATATATTTCAAATTTCTCTTGAGCAATAACTATGTGATAGGTATCGATACAAACTTACAAAACTTAGAAAGCTGCATGCATTACCGATTTTTTTTCTTTTTTTTTTGTAACTAAAGTGCAAATATTTTTACAGCCATGTAATTATCCTACTCAAAATCCATGATTACTTTTTTTAATTCTCTTTTATTTTTGTAGAAACCGCAACAAGTAGAGGAAACTATGCATCCTCAGTGAATCCATCCTATTGTGATGATAGCGGTTATAGCACAAGTTTCAACAACAGTCCACAATGCAACCACGGATCACGCAATGGCAACCAAATCAACAGCAGATCATCCAGCGACAAGCAGTACCACTATGGAACGATGAGCACCTCCCAAGCCTATCCTAGATCCTACACACAAACCCATGGCAGTCAATTCAATGGGTCATTTAATCAATTTGACATAAGTTCATTTAATCACTCCTCCAGATCTTTCAACAAATCTGACAGCAGGTCATTTGAGCAGTCTTCCAATGGATCATTCAGTGGATCCTTTAACCAATCCTACAATAGATCATTCAATGCAACCTACAATTTATCTGTTGGGATTGATGGATCATTCAATGCAGCTTATAATGCAACCTACAATGTATCTGTTAATCAATCCCACAATGTGTCTCATATGCAACCCCTCAATGGATCATTTGATACCCAAACAAATGATGGATCGTTCCCGTCTCCCTCCCACCAGCCAGCACCAGCAGCATCCACCCGTCCTCAAGGGCTCTTGTCTCCACTGGATCAAACTCCGCCAACCTCAATGCAACATCTAGCCCAGATGCAGCCAGGATTTGTATCTGGATCTTTAAATCCAGGATACCCAACTGGACAATCCACACCAAAAGACGCACCAACACATGTGCAAAGTAAGAGATATCAGAGAGGAAATCACTCTCTTTCTGGCCACTTGTATGCAGGATTGCAGTCTGCTCAATCTCAGATGTCCAGTACAAGCCCCCATGCTGCACAATCTGGTGCATTCAGTCATGGCTCTTCTCAATAGGGAATTCTGGATCCTTGAACCACATAGGGAACTACTACTCCGTGTCTCAAGAAAACAATGATCATGTACAGATGCAATGTTTAATTTCGTATGTTTAAGATTGAGAAAACTAATTCATTCACTGATATTTGTGTTTGTAAATGTACATGAATTTAAGAATCAACAGTACATATAGGATCTATAGAATCAATAGTATGGGTAAAATTTGTGATAAGAAGTTGATTTTGAATGATTTACAGTAGTTCTTTGTGTATCATTGATCAGGTTGATATTGTTATTTTGAAGACTGAGAAAGTGTTTTAGGTACATTTTCTTTCTTATCTATCTCCCATGAAATTGAAGTAATTGATGCTTATTGTGTTATTCAGAATTAATGTAATAATGATTTGGTTTATTGACTGACAGATTTCATCTGGATAATTTTCCAGTATGTTACACTGTTAATTAGAGAATCATTTTCTAGATTATTGAAAAACAAAAGGCTTTGTGATTTGTATCAATGAGTGCATATTGTTTAAAAGTGTCCAGCATTTTGCCACTGTGTGTAATGTGAGTTGAAATTGACTACTGTAGTTAATAATAACTGTTATTCTTTTGTAGTTATTCATTTTAATAAACGTGGACAAAAAATGTGTAATTTTCTTGTTAAAGTTTTAGAATATATATTAATGACCTGACCCCTCAAACCTAACTTAGAAAGGTGTGTAAAAACAACTTCCAAAAAAGAATACTTGCAAACCCAAAGTTAGCTCATTTTTACTGTGGCAGTAATATTCCAAAACAGAAAAATAACAATTTTTAATGACTGGGAATGTAAAGCGTTTTACAGAAAATTGATTTAATTAGGGATGATGTACATTTTGTCACGCCCCGCAAAAGTGGAACAATCTTCCACTTAGGGGAGGGGGTTTGAGTCACCGTTCTGTCAAGTTTCGGTATTTCTACTTTTTTTTGTTGGTCTAGGATTTTATCGCGCTCGCTAAAACTTCATATCAGAATTCCACCATTTACTATTTAAATGTGGCATTAATACACAGACACATTCCATTTGCATCGGAATAGTAGAGCCCCCACCCCCATACCAAAGAGCATGATTTGTTACAACTAATTGGTGGCCATATGATGAGATAAATGTAAATGCTTAAGTATTTTAGTCCACACTATCCATTTGCTGAGTCGATTTTTATAGGTAATTGGGCCTGTCACACTACTAAAAGTATATCTTTCTCAACTTCCCAGGGAGAATAAATTACGTTTCAACAGTACCGCAAACATGCTAATCACTTGCACTATTATTCTCTCAACTAACCAAACTAGTTCTAAGTCTTTTTCATATTGCATAAATATGGATAAAGAAGTCACCATGCATTACAAAAATGATTACATATAGACGATAAAATAAGGTTTAAAATATGCATAGTACCCATACTATTTAAAGTTTATTTACTACCAAAACCACGTTGCCCTTTATATTTTTTTGGACACAACCTTAAAATTACGCTGAAAAAATATCTCGGCCCCCTGGAAAAATGGTACTTTTTAGATCAAAACATCCCTTGAAAACCGGGGAAAATTAATTAGTTTTGGGTGTACTAACCCTGTTCACAACCTGTTATAAACACTGAAGTGGAAAAAACAGAATGACCATTCATCAATCTCAGTTGGTTTCTGACTTCTATGATGCATGTGACCATGATTTTGAATATTGCACTGAATGAATCCATTTCATGTAACCAGTCTGTTGTTTTTCGTATTTTAGTTATTGGTATACCTTTTCAATGACTGCCATGCTCAATGCTGCACTATTTTGAACATGAACACTTGTAAGCAGTCTCCCAGTTAAAGCCTCAATGCATATAGTTACTCTTCAGCAGGACTAGTAACTTTTAAAAGGTATAATTTGTTTCCTCTAAAGGTACTCATCCTGACAAGTTCCCAATGTCTTTTGGCTCAGCAGCTACTCGTACACAGGACGAGTGAATTGAATTCAGCACGAGTCCTCCCAATTTCTACTAGTCTGAACAAGCGGACTAGTGACTAAATTGGAGACTATAGGTTTCAGTAATGTAACCCGTCTGCTGCTGTCTTTGTAGGTACCTGGTGTTCTTTGACGACGGCTATGCCCAGTACTGCACCCCGCGGGAGATCCACAAGGTGTGTGAGCAGTCGGCGGACGTCTGGGATGACATCCACCCAGACAGCCAGGAGTTCATCAAGGGGTACCTGCTCCAGTACCCAGAGGTGAGGTCATATCATAAGGTCATCAAGGGATATCTAGTACTTAAAGGTCAGGGTCTTATCACCATATGGAATGAGCCTGTATGTACAGCCAAAAATATAAACTGACCTTTATGAGGACCCAAAATAGTGAAGTACAATGTACCTGAAGTACAAAAATGTATGGGTCTTGGCATGTTCTCCTGTTATATGCATTTGGTTATGATTCAAGCTCAATTTTGAATAAAGCTGTGTTCATTATTTGTGGAAGTTATCATGAAATATATGATCCCAAGATGCAACGTCAAGTCAAACAGCCTGTCCCCCTTAGAGGAGGATAGTTCATTTTTATGTTGCAAGATGATTCGCATATATCGCACTTGTCGACATTGAAATGCATAGTTTGAGTTTAAAGAATAAAATAAATATGTTTCTGATATGATTTCGAGGGTGGAGTGTGAGTGCTAAATTTCGAGGGGGTAGACCTCTATCTAGTTTGAATTAATGAGCATTGAATATATCTAATAATTTCTTCACTTAATTATTGAATAAGTGGTCACTTATTGTAATTTATTCACCTTCTAAGGGTTTTGCGGTATGTAAAGATTCTCTAACCCTTTCTTATACCTAAATGATCCTCTATGTTTTGTATAATGCATGAAATGATAAAGCTGTTTGCAGAACAAATCAATTCAGTTGGTTTTCTCCAATAATCTCACAACCCATTTTATTGTGCATGAATTATAGAAAATTAGAAACCAATGATACATGATGTCTATCATACTTCAGATCACAAGGTGTTTGAATTGACATAGTACGTGTACATTGTTTGTGTTAGGACAGGCTAACAGAAGGTTTGAATACCCCATTATGACAAATCGTAATTTACTATTGTATTAGCAAGTTCTAAATGACAAATGTTTTAATGGTTCTTATAAATAATATACCAATATGTATGTCAACAAGACAACAGATGTTTTGGCCAGCTAAAAGCATAACTTTTAAACATCTTGAATCGTAATAAATTACTTACTTCGACACAAAGATGCTATTTGAAATATGAACGATGATAATGATAGGTTCGCATGACATTTCTTTACTCAAAAAACTAAAATTATTCACTAAAAGCACATTTTCAAGTGTTTTTATACAAAACCATATAATTTTTCTAAATTATTTTCTTTAATTCTGCACTAAAACAACATTACAGGTACCAATGATGATTTTTAGATTTACTTAAAAGTAGATAAGAATTTGCCTAGATATGGAGCAAATTCATTTAATTGTTTGATCCATTTGCAATACATACTATGAATATGAATTCCATAAAAATTCTGGTACAAATAAATGTTTCAATAAGCAATAACTTATTGTGTTGCGAGATGAAAAATCCCCTCACTTTAGAGCAAGAAATTTATGATGATGCTTCTGAAATTCAGAGCACATTCAGAGCACGCCATTCCATTTTGATAAACATAAACCCTTGTACACACAAAACACAAAAGCACTTCTAGGCATACCACATTTGGCATAATGTTCACCCTCCATATGCACTTTGCCAAGTCATACACTATTTAGCGTGAAGTTAATCTTTCCATGTATCATTTTCTAGACTGGATTCTGTCTAACACATTGCAAATTCAGAGTAACTACAAGCAGCAGCCCCAACATTAGGGTTTTGCTCTCTGTACCACTGGACAAACTCATCCAGCATCACAGGCCATGCTCCATCTTCATCATAATTTGAAAGATCTGGTTTATATGTATGTCTCAAAATTGCAGCTAGTATCAACTACAATAATGTTTTGATTTCTATAACGATCTATAACTATAGTCTTCTTTTTGTCAATTCCAAATTTCAAATATTCTTTTTTGATAAACATGTAATGCTTGAAAATTATTCAACCTTAGAAATTTTTTGGTCTGAATTCAAAAGCTGAGATATGAAAAAGTGTAATACATCATATGATTTGTTAGGGCTCATTCTTAGCATAGTTTGGTCACACTTGTAAAAGGCTGCAAGTTTTGAATTAGTGAAGAAAAAAATCCATGATATATACAGCATTTTTTTAAATTATGACATTAATGTTTCTTTGAGTTAAAAAATCTAAATTAATCAAATGACGTAATCATATTCATATATTCAATAATTTTATAATTAATATTTCTAGATAGAAATTATAGTGTTAAATTTCTAAATGATAAATCCATTGTTTTACTTTTCATGTAGAATTACATTACATTTTTTTAAATTAGTTTATAAATCTATTAAGATTTAATAATTGACTATATAACTTAATTAAATAGGGTTGGGGCTTATCCAATTTTCATCAGTGTTTTAATAAAAAAAAAATAAATAAATAAAAAAAAAAAAAAAATTATCCAATTAAGGAAGCAGTCAAGAAATGACTTCAGGAATTTGAGCTGTCAGTTTATGACTTCATTTAACTGCAAATAGTTACAGGTGACATGTAGCTCAATTTTTGTG
Organism: Streblospio benedicti; assembly: GCA_019095985.1. Classification (NCBI taxonomy): domain Eukaryota; kingdom Metazoa; phylum Annelida; class Polychaeta; order Spionida; family Spionidae; genus Streblospio; species Streblospio benedicti. Next base: position 13,164,529 of record CM032663.1, read on the forward strand.
AGTGATTTGCTGACAGATGAGATAATTTGATTTTTTTCCAATGATGAGAACTTTGCTTCTGTATAAAAGTAGCTTCAGTTAGATTTACAAATCAGTCTCTTCATATTTCTGAAGCTGAACACACCAAAGTCTGAACTTCTAGGATATTTCAAATTACACAGGATATCTTATCTATTTGGAATCATGGATAATAATTGTAAGTTGTTTATTTTATTTTATGTTTGCAAATTATTTTGAGCTTTATGATATTGGCTAACCAAATTATTCTAAACTTGAACTTTGGTAATCAAAACAAATTGAAAACTTAATAAATGATTTGTAAGTTCCAAATTAAAGAGAGATACTAAGAGTAAAAACAAGTAAATGTATCAAAAGAAATAAAACATTTTAGCTTTTGAACTGAATTTGTAACTCCAGTAATTTTCCCCAAAAGTATCTAACATCTTACAACTCACTTGGATTATATGTATGTCTCAAAATTGCAGCAAGTATCAACTACAATAATGTTTTGATTTCTATAACTATAGTCTTCTTTTTGTTAATTCCAAATTTCAAATATTATTTTTTTGATAAACATGTAATGCTTGAAAATTATTCAACCTTAGAAATCATTTGGTCTGAATTCAAAAGCTGAGATATGAAAAAGTGTAATACATCATATGATTTGTTAGGGCTCAATCTTAGCATAGTTTGGTCACACTTGTAAAAGGCTGCAAGTTTTGAATTAGTGAAGAAAAAAATCCATAATAAATACAGCATTTTTTTAAATAAAATAAATACAGTATTTATTTAAATTATAACATTAATGTTTCTTTGAGTTAAAAAATCTAAATTAATCAAATGACATAATCATATTCATATATTCAATAATTTTATAATTAATAATTCTAGATAGAAATTATAGTGTTAAATTTCTTAATTATAAATCCATTGTTTTACTTTTCATGTAGAATTTCATTCCATTTTTTAAAATTAGTTTATAAATCTATAAGATGTAATAATTGACTAAATAACTGCAATTAAAGCAAGTAGCATGTCACCAATGTGAGTGATTTCAAGTAGAATGTAATTGAAGAGAGTTGGAGCTTATCCAATTAAGGAAGCAGTCAAGAAATGACTTGAGTTAACTTGGAGCTGTCAGTTTATGACTTCATTTAACTGCCTAATTGTTACAGGTGACATATAGCTCAATTATTGTGAGTGATTTGGTGACAGATGAGATAATTTGATTTTTTTTCCAATGATGAGAACTTTGTTTCTGTATAAAAGTAGCTTCAGTTAGATTTACAAATCAGTCTCTTCATATTTCTGAAGCTGAACATACCTAAGTCTGAAATTCTAGGATATTTCAAATTACACAGGATATCTTATTTGGAATCATGGATAATAATTGTAAGTTGTTTATTTTTATCTTTGGAAATTATGTTTTGCTTTATAAATATTGGCTTACCAAGTAAGTCTAACTTTAAAATCATCCTTAAAAAACAAATTGAAAACTGAGAAATGATTTATAAGTTCCAAATTAAAGAGAGAGACAAATAGTAGAAACAAGGGAATGAATCAAAAGAAATTAGACATTTTGAACTGAATTTGTTACTCCAGTAATTGTCCCTAAAAGTATCAAACATCTTACAACTCACTTGGTTGATTTAAGTCTCAAAAATGCAGCAAGAATTTACTACATAAATGTGTTAAAGTTTAGGTTTCTATAACTAGTCTTCTTTTTGTTATTTCTGAATTTCAAATGTGTTTGATAGCTGTAATACTTGACAGTTATTTAATCAACCTTAGAAATTATTTGGTCTGAATCCAACATAGTAAATCTCAGATGGAAAAAAATACAGTAATTTGGCAATTTTCATCAAAATTATTAAGATATATTTGTGCCATATTTAGACAAAATGCAGCATTTTTCATTTCATTACAATGTTAAATTTTTTGACTGTTTCAGTCAACTTATGAACGGCCATTTTATAAACAGATCTATTTGTATTGCTAGTAATCAAGGAGACAAACTCAATTTTTAAAACAATTAAGTTGTGACTAATAAGCGTATTGTAAACGTTCGTTTTATCACAAGTATGTACTTGGTGTTTATAAATTTGTTTCAAAGGCTATTAAAAGCATTAGTATCTGTATAATATATAACCAGAATATAAAGATTAAAGGTAGATTAACCTCACTTCACATCGCATACAGGCCAATTTAAATCGACTGATGGCAAATGAATAACCAGAATTTGATGTTTTTTCCAGCTGATTCTAACAATAACCAGAGTCAAGATAAACCTCTTGATTTGTCTACATCAAAAGGTGGCCCAAACCCACAGCAGGGAGAACCGGTTGGTCAGGTTCCCAGAGTCCAGCAGCAGGCTGCTGACAGCAGTCATCAGCACACAGCAGCTGCATCTCTCAGCAGACCTTGGGAGCAACAAAACAGGCACAATCCACCAACAGATCCGTCTGCTCAAGTCCAAGTCAACAACACAGTTTCTAGAGTGAATGAATCAGAATCAGAAAACAAGGCCGTCAATGCAGCTGATGCTGCTGCTGCACCTGTTCATCCAAATGATGCTCGCAATAATCAACATAATCCCAGTGAAAATCAAAATGCACATCAACAATGTCAAGATTCGGCTCAAAATGACAATTGGCATCCATGGGAGCAGATATGGCGTCCATGGGAGCAGAGCGGATCATCTAGTGTAGATGATGGAAATGGTGGGTCCAGCATGCAGGGCCCTGTAGCTGCTCCTACAACACAGGGTATCAGTTCAGCTGCCTCAACTCAACTCATTCCATCCATGAGCTATCCACCAGGTTATTCACTTCAGGCTGCCATGGGTGTTCCATTGATGCACAACGGTCCGTTCCCTTCAATGGGAACCGCAATGAATCCAGTTCCCAGTACATCATTGAATGCCATAATGAGTGAGGGCAATGTTTTTGGAGTAGCTGGGAACGCAGCTCAACAAACCCCCATCAGAAATCCTTCAGGTCAGCTGCGCCCCTCAAATGGCTTGGCTTCACCTCAGCCCGGTCCCTCCAACAGCAGCTCATCACCTCAGCCAGGCACATCGCAAGAAAGATCAAACCAGCCAGCATGGTATTCCCAGCAATATGCCTTACACATGAGCAACCCAGGTTCTCATCTGCGCCCTGATCAACGCATGATCTTAGAGCAGTGGCTGCTGGAGCACCAAGATTGCATGTATCTTGAAGGCGATGATCTCCGTAATTTGGTCCTGAAGACAGGACTTGATGAAAAGAAAATAAAGAAGTTTATAGCTAATAGAAGATTCCGTGGTGGGAATGCAAAGAAAACTCCAGGACGGAGACCCAAGGGAGATAAGAGCAAAAAGCCACCTAAAGATCATGGCAAGAAGCCATATTAGCACGTCCTATGAACTATTTCAAGGACTTACTATTAAATTTCACCATAAATTGACAAACGTTTGGTATTTATTTTATAATCTTGCATCTTGATGAAGTCTATTGAATTTTAATTTTATTTGTACATGGACTTATCAGTCCTTATATGAGGGGAATATTGGTTTGGCGATGTTCCTGGTCTGATCTGATGATGAAATTTTTTATGTTGATAGCGTAATTTGCAAACTATAAAAAAGTATTGCAGCTGACAGCTGTAGTAGATGTTGATTCCTAGCGTTAATATGAACTAAGTTAAATTTGGATATAAGGAATAGCTTTATTGCTTTGAATCATATTGTTCTCAGATAGAAGCAGAACAAAATCATAGAATTGTGAAAATTTACATGAGTTTAAGTATTGGTTTGGCGAGTATTTGTTTGTAAAATTTTTCTTTCTTTGTATTATGCAATAATAAAATAAATTCCAAACAAAAAATCTGTGTTTGTTTTGTTTCATAGTAGCTTTAAACATTTGGATAAAAATTAAGTTTTTATGCTTATGGTTTTACCCCAGTCAAACTGCCATTTATCAATGCCACAGTCAAAATCCATAAAGTTACTGATGCCTGCAGCCAATCAGAGCAGCTAATTTGCATACATGTACCTCTAAATGAACTCCTGTATTCCATCCCTTAAACTATAAGTTCCTGTTGATTCAGGTGAGTTTACAGGGGGAAAAATGTTCACAAACAAAGCTGTTTTGACAGTTTTAGGTCAAAGACAAGAACTTTTCTTGGGCCTCCATAGTTATTTCTTTACTTAGAATAACATGTGTACTTTTTATTCTGAATCGCATCAACGTTCTTATTTGTACACACAATAAAACATTATGGGTTTATTTCCCTGTAATTTCTCTCAAACAATGGATCATTGGTAATCTTGATTCAAAATGAATGGTCAGAGACAAAACTTTGACCAGACATTTTCCTGTAAGTTGTCTTACCTTGAAATAAAATGACTGCTCAGCAAATGATACAAAAAATAAACATTTAACAAATTATGTGGGTGATAAACTTGCTTAAAACCTCATAAAAAAAAGAGTTGCCTGTCACAATTGCAGCTTTGACAACTAGAAACAACACCTGCGAACATTACGATTATCAAACAATGCCAGTCATCTGAGTAATATCCTGAATTATCTTTCAGTAGATCATCAAACAATCATTTGATGTTGTATCCGCTTTGTGAATTTGTGTTGGATAACTACAATGATAATCGATTAAATAAAATTAAAAAATATGTGACTTGTCCACGCTTTTAACATACAGACTTTTGCGATATGATGACCATCATGACCTCTGCTCTCATTGGTTAAAACTAACACGTGATTTGGGCAAACCACAGAGCTGCTTGCATGCGTGATTGGTTGGTTGGTTGGTTCTGTCAGTGCGCTGTCCAAGCTGCTTGCTAGATAGATTGACTGGTCGAATTGATTGATTGATTGAACCTTTTAGTGTGCTGTTAACCAAGCTGATTGACTGATAAATCTATGTTAGTGAGCTGTCCAAGCTGCTTGCTTGATTAAGTGATGGATTGATCGATTGATTGTTTGTTTGGTTGTCAGTGAGCTGTTGACGTAGCTGAAGTGCGTATTTGTGGTAACCATGCAAGACCTCGAGTCTGTTTTCTCACACCAAGACCCACCTGCTGCTCCAGGTCCACTTCTGCCAGGCCTCACTGCTCAGCTCAGACTACTTCACTGACCTCAAGTCCGTGCTGGACCTGGCCATTAGGCTATTGCAGGTGAGCGGCCGAGTGATACAATGTACTTAGCCTATTTTTTTCCTTCTTCTTTACAATAATCCTAGCACTCAATGGTGAGTATAATTAAGATGAGGTTGCGCTGCACAGTGAATGCAAGGTACAGTTACTGAGGGGATTTTATGCTTTTTTTTTACTAATGTTGGTCCTTGCTCGACCAGACCATTAGGATATTGCAGGTGAGTGACATAGAACCTCTCTTTGGGCACGGCACCAGTGATACAAAATACAGTAGAACTTTTCAATTAAGTCATGAATAGGTTTTAATAAGTTTACTTTCGTGACATTGCCATATACAATTTATACAATTAAGTATTATATACATATTATACTATGGCCCAGCCCAGTGGGCTTATAATGTCACCATTTAAATATAACATATAACTAGGTAGGTAACATATATGACAAAATAAAGGTAAAACAATACACGTATATACACACACACAAAAATCTATACAAAACATATCACACTCAACTATTAAATAATTTTTCTTTTCTTAAGTTGAAACAATCAAGAATAAATTTTGATAAACTTCTACATTTTTGATCAAACAGAATACATAACCTGTTTTCATATGAAAGTGCATTAAAGTTTGGGTAATAAGTGCAAATATTTTCTAAAAATTTCCTGCGTAAATTTTCATAACAACGACAATCAAATAAAAAATGGGTTTCACTTTCTACTGCCTTTAGATTACATAATGTACAGAGTCTATCTTCCAGCTTTATATTTCTGAATCGCCCAGTTTCAATATTAAGGGGCAAAATACCTGCTCTAAGTTGTGCAGTAACCGAACGTTGGTTTGCAGTTAAATTAAATTTGACATAATTTTCAACTTCAAGGGTTTCCTTAAACAATTTATAAAATCTTAATTTAGGTTTTCTCAATATGTTTGCCTTCCATTCATTTTCTTGTTTTTTCAAAAGCTGTTTGCTAATATCTACAATGTTACAAGTGCTCCTTGTAAAAAATAAATCTTCTTCGCCTACAGAATTAAGAATTGACCATATTTGTTTACACCAATTATCAAAGTTAGACATTGCTAGATAATAATCATTAATAAAAACATGTTTGGTGAGTCTGTTCTCAGGGAGTATAACAAGTCTATTTCATAATCTTAACATACATAACCACTTTATACCTTGGATTTAACCATCAAATATCCCCTTCAATTGCTGCAATAATACTCCCATAAAACACCTTGCCGCCCTATGTTGTATAGTTGTTAATTTATCATTAACTGAATAACCCCAAATGCCTGCTCCGTACTCCATCACAGGACATACACATGAGTCGTACAATTTTGTAAATGTAGAGTAGCCCATGTATTTATGCATTTTAGATTTAGCGATGATACCATGAAGAGCCCTACCAGCAGACTGTGCTGAAATATTAGCATTATCATCATAACTAAGAAATTCATTAATTGTTACACCTAGGACCTAGGTACTCATAAGATGTTACATAGTTCAATGTGGACTCACCACATTTGAAATGAAAACTGCTACGATTTACCAGATTCTTCCTGAAATGCACTATCTTTGATTTTTTCTCATTTGATTGTAAATTTGTACTATCGCATAGAAATTATTTGGACAGCAACTTGAAATGTGCAGGATTTCATCTTTTGTAGTGTAATCATAAAAATCAATGATCACAATGTAACTGTCTACGTACATGTAGGTGGTAGTAGCCCACTCAAGAAACACAGACCTGCCTGAAGATGCCATAGAACACATGCTCACTCTGACATGCAAATGCTACTCTAGAGATGACTTTGAACGGTTGGAGAGTGCAGGTATGTAAAATATTAAGAATGGTTAGAGCGAATTAAAAGAATATTAGTAGGAGGAATAAATGACCAATGCTGTTAGAAGTTAATTTGAATGACACATACTTGGCTTCAACAATGTTTTAATAAATATTGTATTGTTTTATACATTCTACATTTACATGATTTGCTTTTATTTTAATCATTCATTGTCCATTTCAATTGATTGTTCTTCAACATTGGCTAAAGGAACTGAGTACAAAGTACAAAATATACCAGCACAGAACAACTTCAATGTTGACAAGGTAATAATGTTAGCTTTGTGCCATGTATAGATCTGCAGATTCTGAACTCATATGTAGTTACATGTATTCTAATACCATGCACACATATTTCACCTGTTTCCATGGTGCAGAGGTAATCAAGTATTCGCTTACACACTCTCTAAAATACTGAAAAGCTACATGTCAACGTATCCCGCCCTGCAACAACTTACATGTATAAAAAAATATTTTGAGCGACGGAAAAATAGAAGTGTAGTTAATACAAATTTTTAAAACATGTTTGTTTGTTAGATATTGTCTACGAGAACTGTCGAGGCATCTATCGTTTTCACCTACATGAGTACAGCTATCGCAAGGCGGGGTTGGAACACGATCGTTATCTCATGCAGTCTAGCCTTTTTAATTGATTTTTATATGAATTATTGATGTTTAATTGATTTTAGTTGACACTTAGTACACCACACACAGTACACCACACAGTATTGAATGTATTTTTGAAAATTTGTTTGATTTAACCAAGAAATAATAGAAAAATAATGAAAAGTGCAATGGCATCATGTATATGAGTTGCTTTTATTACAGCATTCATTGTCTTGCTCAGCCAATTGATTGTTTAACATTGGCTAAAGGAACTGAGTACCTTCAGTGATTCATATACCAGCCAGATATGTAAACTATCAAGGTAAAAATGTTAGCAATTGGAGATATAGATTTTTTATACATTGAACTCAATCGCCAGTGAAAATGTGCAAAAGCCATGTGTTTCACCAAATTCCATGGTCTCAGAGGTAATCAAGTATTCGCCACAAAGGCAAGCCAAAAATACTGAAAAGCTACATGTCAACGTATCCCGCCCTGCAACAACTTACATGTATAAAAAAATCTTTCTGGGTCACCTAAAAAATAGCTCCATAGTTAATACAAAGTTTAACGCTATTTGTGATAGATATTGTCTGAGAACCGTATCAAGTTTTCACCTACATTGTACAGCTATGGGCTAATATCAAAAGAATCTCCTATTTTGTTTTTTATCTGATGCTTCCCTCTCTTGGAATATACCCATAGTTTTACTGTTTCAAATGTATTAACCTGAATATCAGTCTCCATCAACAAATGACCAATGAAATGTCTCGTCCACAGTTCCTGGGTGTGTGGTACAGCCGTTATCATCTGGCTGGAACCGCCCAGTGGGACAATGTGATGAGTTTCTACAAGCGCACCGCAGATGGCGCTGTACATGGCTACTACACCGGCGCCCTCAATGGCAACTGCCAGCCCGTTCTTAGGTCTCAGATCACCGAGCCAGCCGGCTGACAAGCCACTTGGAGAAAGACGATGGATGGACACGAGGGTATGATGCTGATACAATCAAATTCTAGTAATATGTTTTGGATATGAATTAAGAGAAAGTTGATCGCTGGATACACAACAAGGTGCATAGCAATTTGACCAATATCACTGTTATCAAGTCATTATATTTCAGTTTATTTTGGCCTCTTTGTGGTCAGTGTTGAGTGGTCAGTGGTCATTTTGAAAGATAAACTTGTGAAATGTGAAATATTAATTTTTCATTGTCTCAATAATTTAATAGTTCATAGAAATGTAATAGTAGGAAATCTCATGATACTGCTTTCAGTACTGGTGGTTGTACTGACGTGAGGCAAGTGACCATGACACCTTGTTACTGTCGCGTGGCTCACGGCATATTCATCAAACATGGAAAAGACGAAGGTATGATTTGACAAACTTTGTATCAATAAGATCTTTAGCATGTTGTATCTTCAGTCCATATAAATTTGATTTTAGAGTAAATTTAACTTTCATGTATTAGCTAGATCTATATACAATACAGAATGTCTAATCAAGTTGAGTACAGAAAACATGAACATTGTATTTTGAAGGTCTGATGCGTGTGATGTATACTGACTATGAGACTGCGCTTATTTACGTTTACCGCCATCTACTCATGGATGACACCTGTGAGGTAACGTTTTGATGCTCAACTTGCATTTCTGCTATGATTTCATCTCGTTTTTGTAGAGTAACATTTATGACACAGCTGCATTATATATTCTTTTTATTTCAAGTGTTTTTTAATCAAGATAAAGCATGCATGTACACTTTGAAAGCTTATTTTCTTTCTTTTTGCTCGAACGACTGTTTAAAACCAAAAGAATAGTATGTTAAACTTGAACTGAATATTCATAGTGCAATCTAACAGATGGGACTTTGAATTAAAATATTAAACTCTGTCTCTTGATATGATATGCCTTGGCTTGTTACTCAAGTTTTATTTAATACTTCTTGTCAATTTCAATTTTCCAGCCTGGAAGTGAGTTTGTTCAGGTATGCTCAAGGTCTCAGAGTTTAAGTCAAGCTCAAATTCAGGCGATGACCCCAATTGTCTTCTCGTCTTGTTTCAATGAAGATGACTTTGAATGGATGGAACAAACAGATTTGTTTAATGTGTGTTATCTTGTTTAAACATATCAAATATTATTTGTAAGTTTTTAATTACTAATGTGTCTAATGCTAGAATATCAGTGATGCACTGATCGCATGTACTAATAATGCACTAACCACCCCAGTTCTGTGGCAATTGTATGTACAAATGTTAAAGAACCAAGTGATGTACCCCTGGTTTTACTAGGTGGCACTAACATGCACCCGATAATATTTTAACTGTTATATACATTTGTGTGACTAACTTGCTAAAATGTATTCACCAAATTTTGCACTTCTTTAATTCTCTTGCATATCTAATCCACTAACAGAAGAGTGTAGCATTGATGTACCGAAGCCGTTCTCTTGCCAAGTACAGAATCTGAAACACGCTGAGATTGACAGGATGCAGGTGTGTACTGTGTCATGTACATGTATGCATGAAATTATAGCTGTGAATTAGGTTTCTTTTTCCTTGCAGATTCAGATTTTTGGAAATTGGAGGTGGGGAGGGGGGATGGGACGTTAGATTTCTTTGTGCTCCAAAAGCTGGCACAGATTACAAAAGGTTACAGTCTATTTTTAAATATTTTTTTGTTTTGTTTTTGTAAATATTCTCACAGCATGTTTAGTACTTGAGGTTCCGATAATCTAATACTTTTTTCAATCAAATAATCTAAAAATTAGTTTTCTACAGCTTTAAATCCAAAGCAAGACCTACTTGCAGTAAACTTAAGTCCTGATTTCAAAAAATTCCTTTTATTTAAATTCCCAGGCGAGGCCAATGTCTCATGACCAAAGAGACTCAGCTGCCGCTGTCCGAGTCCGGCTCTGGCAAGATGATGGCACACTTTGATGCAGACGACTCTACACTGGACGTTCTCTATGTGGACGAAAATGATGACTTTGCCCTGGTGTATGTCAACAAAAGCGCGGAGATGGCAGTTGTGGAGATGGCAGTTGTGTTCCGGGCCAAGTCAATATCATGGCTTTGAGGTATTGTAATTAGATGTAGATGTTATGAATAAAGAAAAGATTTGATGATTTATGAAGTATTATTTTTATGACTCTACCTTGTTTAAGATCTGAAAGATTCCAAAGAAACGTGTTGAAATTTTAATTTTGATTGTTAACTAAATGATTACTGCTAAACGTATGTTTATTTTTTGTCTAAATATTAGGTTATCATTAGTAATTAGACTTTCTATAAAAATTAGTGTGCATTGGTTTTTATATATTTCTTAAAAGTGTTTACTGCATATGTAATTCTTTTCATTCATTAATGTGATAAAATTGATAAAATGTATATTTTATATTGCATTCGAACCAAAGATCTTCCTGATGAAGTTCAGACTAAAATGCTCTCTCTGGCGGCCAGGGCTTGTCTTTCCAAAGAAGATTTTGAACTAGTTTCTCATAAAGGTATGTAGTCAGATGGTTTATGCATTATAAACAAGTTTGTTTCCGTTTAGAACCTCAGGTGTAAGAATTTCATTAAAGCCAGACCGTTGTTAATTATAATCAGAGATGGATACATTGGTTATCGAGTTATCATTTCCTCCTTGGTAACTAATTTACTACATGTACTACGTATCTATGAATAGGGGTGAATTGTGTTGAATGATAAATACTGTAATATTTAGTCTTTTAAAGGCCCACTCCCAAACATCTATTACATTTATCAAGCTACACGTACTGCATTATTGAAATGTGAATATACATTGAAAATGCACATTCATGTTAAAGACCTCATCGTAAATAATTACTTTCTACCATTAAAGTCCTTGGACATTGGGATGGTCATTACAATAGAAAGCTCTATTCCAGGGAAGAGTTTAGTTGAGAAAGTGTAAAATTATCTAATCTAACCCAGTCAACCTGCGTGTGTACACCAACCTCGACCTGGATCACTTCTCGGAAATGTGGTACAACAGGTACCGGCTACGAGGCACGGGATCGTCTCTAATTAGAACAAAATGTGAACAAATGTGTACTATCACAAAATGTGTTTATGAGTAGATATTTAGGAATAAACAGTTTAACCTTTTCCAGTTAGTTTTTCAATGTTAAATGTTTTAGGATCAATCAATTTATGTTTGATGTAGATTTTTGTACCAACTCTTTGCATTTGCACTTTGTAGGCTTGATATTTATTCCCTGTGATTTTGGTACAGTTTGAGAATGGTACTTGTAGCTTGCATGTAGTTCACTGGAAGTTGTTTTTATTTCAGTGCTGGAGACACCTGCCGTTCATTCACAGGCACGTTGCAAACCGAGGACAACAAAACAGGCCAGTTCCTCGTGGCTGTCAACAGGTACCAGGCTAATATCAAGTTCAATACAGCGTCTATGGGCACATTTGTTTGCATTTATGTGCTAGCAGCAAATGTACAGAGTAATGTAGCTTAAACATCTAGCAAACAAATCTACAAGTGTCCATCTGAAATGGAATTATGCTCAACAGAATGCCCAGTGTATCCCATTTTTTGGACTTTTTTTCTGTACCCAGTACGGTATTGTTACACTGTCTCTGTACTTTCTCAAAAGATACTCACTTTCACAGGGCTTGACACTAACTTTTATTCAAGTGCCCTACAGGGCACATGGTGGGTCAAATCCAGTTGCTCTGATCTAATTATTAGTTAGTTGCCCTGAAGCTTTTTAGTTAAAATACAGAAGGTATTTTTTTTCCAAATTATACTGTAAATATCAAGTCAACATCATGTATTAACAATGTTGTTTATATTCTATATTCTTTGTTAATAACTTTATTATCAACTCTCAGATCAGACATGAAAAACTTCATTTACAAGTTTGACCATAGGGAATGCCAAAATTTCATACGAACTGGTTAAGGGCAAACTATGGCAAGAACTGGTATTTTGCACGAAGTGCCACCAGGACACACAAACCTAAGATTTAATGTGCCCTGACTTAGATGTTATGTGCACAGGACATCAGGACACTAGCTAGTGTCAAGCCTTGTTTCATGAATCAATATTTCTGTAAATTATCTCTGGACATACTAAATCTTGTGAGGAAGATGCACAGAGACAGTGTAATAATACCATACTGAGTACGTCCAGGAACCTAGGTGCCTTTACAGTTTACACAGATTAAACTGAAAACAGATAGTGATTTTTGTGACTACATCACTCAGCAGTGCATCTTTTAATCCTTATCAATAATTGTAACATAGCATTATTGTTCAAATTACAAACTAACAATATTTGACCGTGCCACAGGAGCCATAAAGCCTCGTATTTGCCATAATACCTGTGCAGGTCATAACGTTCAATGGGTCATTACATAATGAAATATTTCTAAAGAGTTTGAATTTTTTCATACAGGGTCCCACGAGGCGGATCTTCAAGGTGGTAATAGGGGGGGGTCACGTCTACGGATCGGACTGAAACTTCTTTTGGTTGATGTGGGCTCCTGAGGGGAAATTTGGTTTAATTAGCACTAAGATCAGAAAAAAAGTTAAAAAAATGAGACAACCTAAGAATGCCCGCTTTTGAACGTAGATTCTCTAAAATCTCACCACTATGGAGCTGTCTACTTGCTTGAAACAGCTCCCTAAATGGACCAGCTTTCACCTATAGGACCACTTACATCATGAATTCGTTTCTAAAGATTTTGCATAAAATATCAAAATATCAAAATGCTGAAAGTTAGCTGTTTGCTTACAAGCCTGCTTTCTAGCATTGTATTAGCATACATAAAAGCATGTAATCTGACATTCTAGGTGGCATACACCAACTACCAGTACGCCATCATGTACGAGTGTGATGAGGTGCTGGCGTCTGGGTTCTGTGCAGCCGGTCAGCTGGCGGTCAGCGCCTGGAGCCGGAACCTCGAGGAAATCCCACGGTACATCGTGGACAAGTTCACATGCGGTGTCAACAGTGTCTGTCTGCAGGCTGCAGACTTTGTGCCCATCCCTGTCAATGGTAAGTGCACTTTGTTTGTTTTGTACTGTACAGGCCCATAGCCAGAGTTCAAAAAGCGAGGAGGCGAAATCTGTTCATTTCAGGCGCTCTGTGTCATCGTGATATGTGAAATAAAAATAAGTTTATGTTTAAAATGAATACTTTATGTACACAACAAATAGAGTGTGCAAGTACATGGGAAATTGAAGAATTCTAAATCAAATCATAATCAAGAGAAATGTTCCAATTTCAATGTGCAATAGGTTTGAAAACATGAGTAATCATGTAAAATAACTTGTATGATGTGCGGAATCAGTACTATATTGCAAGATCATTAATTAAGATCAAATCAATCGCATATTCGTCCCTTTATCATTCACAAATGTTTTTCTAATGGATAATTTCGCAACTATGCTAAATATTCAAAGGTTTTAACTGAATAACAGCGCTGAGTCAGATGATCAAAATGGCAATGAGAACGTTATGATATGATTTATTTTAAAATAAAAACGAATCATACACTCATTTAGTGTGGATTTTAGTCATTTTAGTCATGATAGAATGGTATTTGAGCACTCGATTGTCGGGTCAATCGTAGAATTTTGCACGGTGATGTGTGATTGACACTCACTGCGTTCGTGTCAATCACACATCACCGTACCGTGCAAAATTCTACGATTGACCCTCCAATCTCGTGCTCAAATCCTACATTTTAACTTCCCAGGACCCCTCTTTGTAGAATGCAATTGTTGTTTGAGAACCTTATATTTGAAATACAAGTTTCTTGCTTGTATAATTGCGTTTGCTATCCCTGAATATCTACTCAAAGACAGCAAAATCAATGTTCCATATGACAAATAGCTGAATAATTAACACCAAACATATCATTGACCTTCATTATGAACCCATGTTCGATCTGAAGAGAAGTAAAAGTATTTTCCGGCATAAAACATTTGGAATTCAGCATGCCAAAATCATGTAAATCAATGGTATTATATGCCAAACTCTAATATAAAAATGCCTTGCAAAGAATTAAGTCACATTTCGTGAACACTATCCATGGCTAACTATATCTTTAGCAAGCTTCAACAAATGATTTGTTTGTTGTTTGAGCAGTTTTTTCTCCCATATCATTTTGTAGAAATCACTTTTCTTATCCGCTGTTGCTAAACCCATTTGTTAGTAGAATACAGAGTTTGCTCTTATTTTTTTGTCTATTTGTAATGACAAATAAGTGAAGAAGAGTGTTTTCATAAAGCTTTGGACTCTTGGTGGATTTTCTGTCTGCATACCAGGCAAATATTTGTTTCCATATGCTGTCTTTGTGTCATTGCTTACACAATTGTAGCCAGATCTTCTTCAAATATTACATTGCACAAGGATTATCTTTTGAATATTTTCCACCGTTTTAGATAGTTTTTCCCCCTAGCAAAAGAAAAGTTGGTTTCCTTTTTTGCTTTCCTATTTTTAATGATCTTAAGGAATAGGCATTTTATTGCCGTACTTTGAATTACTTAAGGGCTGATCACACTGATTTATAACCACGTAAACGCATGAATCACGCATAAAATCGTGGTGAGCTTCCTTGTACATTGAGAATTTCAGTCATTTACGTGCTGAAGATTTACTGATAAATTATGCAAGACCTGCAGAAAAATCGCTCACAAAACAATAACAATTTACTATCTTAAAAATAAAGCATAATGTCTGTACCGAGCACAATGTTCCATTTGCAGTGACGAGGGAGCGCGCATCATGTTTGAACTCATTAGTAGTGATATCACTGATGATACAATAACAATGGTTTGATTTTAAACTAGAAATAGTGATATATGAAAAAGATTATCAAA
>CM032663.1:13196712-13218305 GCA_019095985.1 Streblospio benedicti
TTTTGTGCTTCGTTCGTTACGTTTTTGCTTGTCACTTGTATTCTATATATTACTATACAATACTGGACTACATCCGTAACTGTTGTATCAACATTTTTGTCATCATATTATATAGAGTAGCCATCAGAGCACTGCGCTAGTTTAACGTGCTACATTATCCTAGGAATTGCCTGTGTTGCCACAATTAACATTAGATTATGACTGGTTAAAAAACCACATAACTCCCGTTTAAGCTCAAGAGAATGATCAGCTTCTATAGCTGGCTATAGATGCTAGTATGGACTGCTGGCATCAAAGATCTTTAAAACCAAACTTTTCAACCTACATAATTATCAGATGAAACATAATCAAAATACCTTACATACATTATATTCAATTTACTCACAAAAACTGGTTTGTAGCTCTCACAAAAACTGCTTATAACAAGCGTACCACGACTTTTCTAATTTTGGCCAGTTATGTGTTTTAAAACGCTAGGGGTTAGTGTAATCTGTTTTGTATCAAGTTTGAGATACATTCTCATTCATATTTTGCATGAATTATGTCTTTATAGCCACTATATTAGTCGTTTTCTATCAGATGACCTCAACTTTGAAGGTGGGTGGTCATGTATTGCAGACAGCAGAAACCAGCCCATGTGAGTGGAAATAAATCGCATCGTATGTTGCCAAGTATTCTTATAGTGCATGGATGACAAAAATTGTGCTTAGAAATTATTTTTTAGCCCGTTTACAGTGGAAAATCAAACCGCCGATTTAGTAAACATTTTTCCTCCACGAGAACTCTTGATTTCCCTCACAAGCTCTGCTTATACCTCACAAAAACTGGAGATTGATTGAACACCGTGTACTATGTACGTGAGATCATCTGGTACATGACTTCAAGTAAGCACAAATAATATCAGAAAAAGAGTTAGGAGAAAACAGGCCAAGGGTAACTATTGGTCGTTCACATGTATTTCGGTATACAAGAAATATTACATGTTTATGCTTTAACTCTTTGACGGTCGCCGTATTTTGGACGTGTGACGTACATTCACATCACACAATGTCATTGATTTTCAGATTTTGTTGTGTAGATACTGCGAGTTCTGCAGGTTTACTGAAGAGCCTAAATATTATCACACTTATTCAGGACATGTGGAATGCGATGCAGATTCTTATTTTCACACTTAGAGCTCATAATATTTTGCATTTTGTTAGACATGTCCGTCGACGCCATCGCATGTTTTATCTCTCGATTCAAAACATTGTCATTTGACAGCCCGAGGTGATCCGATGTTATGGCATGAATGCAAGGTGTTTTGTGACGTATAACCTACCATTCTCTGCAGAATGGCATACAACATAATGTGAAATTGTTAATATTAATATCGGACATACGTTTCATTCACAAAATAAGAGATTACAGTCCTGTTGCTTTTGCCGGCGTGTCCATTGTCGAGTGATTGCGCACTTGCTGCCAAATCTCCCGCTATTGCGACATGTAGACTAATAGTACATTCCTGACACTTTCCTTGTGTATTCTATATCGTGTCCGCCAAACACTGGTAGATATTATAAATGGTTCCATTTCATCATTATCGTTGAAATCTACATTTTACAGAGAAATATTATCAGTCTAGTTCCTTCAATGCTTACCTCCATGTTAGCTGTCAATTTCGTCATCGGAAACGCTTGTGATTGGCTGAAACAGTAGCCTTGCCCCAGCATGCGTGTTTTGCAATGCTGCTATGCTTGTTAAACGCTGTTGGCAGAGGCTACAGCCTCAGAAATGGGCATAAACACACGAAATATAATGAAGGAATAAATTATTTTTGTGAGGTCAGGGTTCACCGCATGCTAATGAGATGTTTATAAACAGATAGCAAAATGGACAGCCGATTGTTTGATACTAATACCGATGGGAGTTTACAACTAAATATTATTATATTTCGAGGGCAAAGTAGGGTTCCGAAAATGGGTGTTTCGCCTATAAGTATGTCTTCTTTAAATTTATTGTATTATTTGCTACAAAAAGTGGTTATATCGAAATATTGTGAAGACTAATGAATGGAGTAGGCGATTTTGAGTCACCACGTGGCCTTGTATGATGCATGTGACAAACGCTTTGATAGTTACGAGAGTTAGAAGAAGCTATGTTTTAGGCTCATATTTCGGCATGCATTAAGGCGTAAATGCCTTTCCGACCGGCAAAGGGTTAAATGTCCAACATCCAGCATCCATTGCTATTCCTGCTAAAACTTTATATTGCAACCTAATATGCTCCTGCAACCTACGTAACCAAAGGTTTCACACAACTGCATGTAAGGAGAAAACATTTCTGAATCGACAATATTTCACAAACCATCATGGCGTCTTTTGTTTACGTTTCGTAAGGTGTGTGTTTTTCTAGTCTAGCCAGGGAGCGCTGATTTTGTCATCTAATCAAAAGGAAATTTTTAATGTAATTAATGGCAATTATAGGTAATTATTCCATGTTTGGTACATCTACAAACACTAAATATAATTATCGGGGACTGAATAAGCAATGAGAACAAGATAATATGTTTTACCAAGTGTTGAGTTTCTTGACTCAAGACTACAACTTATGCTCTTTCATGAATTCGGGCGTTCATATGCGTTAAACATAAAATCGAACGTAAATAACGTAGAGTACGCTATAAAATCGATTGGCATTTTTTTTTGCAGTACAACTTAACAAGGAAAACTCCCATAGTAAAAATAACCATATAAATAACAAAGGTATCATACATGTAATGGTCGAAGATTCGTATTATATGTCTACATATCGGTTGAAAAACATAGATTCTGGATATCTATACGTTATCACTGTGGTAGGATTCAGAAATGAGTAAACTCCATTTTTCTTGTATAACGAAAAATATGTGAATGACCAGTACATGCAAAATCATAACCACTAGGTGTTAAGTCAGTAGATCATGGTGAAGGATTGAATAGTTATGTACAATGTAGTAAGACGGCTCACTTGTTCAGGGTCAGGATTACCTTGTGGAGGACAAATAAAATGTTTTAGCATGTCATCCTTTTGACATGTACCAAATTCTAGTCCATTGGGCATACAGGTAATACAGTTTTTGCAAGACGGACAAGTAGATTTTTTGAAGGACGAGTACCGGTAGATCTATTGAAAAGTGCTACTCGTTATGCTGACGAGTTGCACTTTTCCACATAATCCTGACCCTGCTTGTGAGAGAGAAACATAGGTCCCAGCATCGAGGTGATGGGTGTGTGGTATGGAATACTTCTATGATTTAGGAACACAATACCATATACATAACTATTATACCATGTATTTCTAAATAGTAATGGTTATGGTAAAGTGTTTGTAAATCATAGTAGTATACATACCACACACACCCTCCCAGGATGCTGGGGCCCATGGAGTGAAACATTGATGCAATGTGAGAAATCCAGGCGCCTGTGATTGCCTCCTGTGTTGAGTGAGCTGGAGGTGATAAATCCTGGGACATAAAACAGAGGCAAAGTCATAGGCCATAACCCGGCTCAATCTTTCTCTAAACCAGGAAAAAACTGGGGTTATTCATTGGCGATGCATCAGACTAAAGAGATGTATATTAATCATGCAAAAAGGACTAAATTATATGTTTTGTCGTAAATTGCATAAAACTTTTGCACTTTTGTTTTGACTCTGGTTATGGCAAAGTGGATCATATACCTATAATGGTATGATATTTCGTATAAACCTTGATAATGCAATAAATAGGCGTATTTGTTGTATTTTGGCTTGTGAACTTTGCTACAGTTCAACAATGTTCAGTGAGAAAGATCCTGAATTGGGCATTTGTAAACAGTATATTTGCTGGGCAGTGACCGTACAATCAGTTCCCGAGGATTCAGAGGCATGGTTGGTACCCAATCTATCTTCATTCACTTTTGAATGCGTGGATGTATGTGGATTGTTGCCAATCATTTGTAATCTTTGTCTGAAAAGACCTCTGGGATCTTAAGTGAAGTGTTCATGCTTAAGAGATATCACTTGTAGATAAAGGTTAGAATAAGATGATTACCAAACACACTTTGGTTTTAAGACAATTGGGTTGTTTTAGCCTACTGTGTGTAGAAAAAAGCACAAAGTTTGAATCTGAATCTGAATGGATACATTGCTGGTTCCAAAGATGGAAAAGTACAATAGAGAAACTAACTTTCTGCTGACTTAAGTACAATTGATGTCTCTTTTTAACTTTTCTTCGGAAATTTCCCACAATTATATCTAGCATCTCTTTTGCATTCTAATCTTGTGTCAAAAACTTTGACTTTCTCTCATTAAGTATTTAGTTCATTAAAAGTTGCAAAAGAAGTCCAGTATTTCATTTGCAAAATGACAAAATAAAAGATAAAGACATTTTGATACTGGTCAAGCATAGAACTTAAGAGGTTGTCTAAGGAAGTTTTGCCGGCAGTTGTTACCTTTCCCAGGGTGTTTCTGCTTCTTGTATGAAGAGAATCAAGAGGTTTTTTCATCCCTGGTAGAGCAACCAGCATAGCACTTTATAGCAGAACATATGGTGTTGAGATTTCTTCACTATTTCTGCTGTAATCTTCCACATCAGATAGTTGTGTCTGTTGTGGCAACTTGTGCTATGCGAAAGTCTTCATTTTACTGTTTGACATTATTCATGACAAGAGGCAAATGAAGTACAAAATCTTATCTAATATTTCAAAGTAAGATTTCAGTGGGTTTTTTTTATCAATGGCAGTTTTTAAGATAAGTTGTTGATAATATGTGCTGTTGGTATACAGTTATTGATAAAGTTATTAATTAAGTTAAAATATGGTTATTCATTGGCAATGCATCAGACTACAGAGAATTATTGTAATTATGCACAAAAGAACTAAATTATATGTTTCGTTGTGAATTGCGTAAAATCTTTGCAACTTTGTTTTGAGATTGGTTACCGCAAAGTTTGAATCTGAATCTGAATGGATGCATTGCTGGTTCCAAAGATGGAAAAATACAGTAGAGAAACTAACTTTCTGCTGACTTCAGTACAATTGATGTCTCTTTATAATTTTTCTTCTGAAATTTCCCAAATCTACATCTAACATCTGTTGTGCATTCTTGTCGTGGTGTCAAAGACTGGCATAGAACTGAAGTTTGGCGAAAGTTGTTACCTTTCCCAGGGTTTCCTTGCTTCTTGCAAGAAGAGAATCAAGAGGTTTTTACCCCTGGTAGAGCAACCAGCCTAGCATGTTACAGCAGAATTCTGAATATGTGGCGTTGATCTTTTTTCACTATTTCTGCTGTAATCTTCCATAGCATTGTGGATTCTTGTGCTATGCGAAAGTCATCAATTTTCTGTTTGACATCATTCATGACCAGTGGCAAATGAAGTACAAAATCTAATCTGATATTTCAAAGTAAGATTTCAGTTTTTTTATCAATAGAAGTTTTAAGATAAGCTGTTGATAAGTTGTGTTTCCATTACCATATACAAGATTTGTCTAACAACACGAAGACTGTTGCTGAAGAGAGGTTGTCAATGAATTGTTACTATAGAATGTAAGAATTTACGTCTCTCAGAGTTTGTTCTTGCTTCTTGTGTGAAGAGACTCAAAAATAAATAGCCCTTGGTAAAGGAAACAGCATGGCACTCAATAGAACAAGCAAATATTCACAGTGATTCTTATCAAATCTCTGTGAAATCTTCAACACCAGACAATTTTGTCTTTTGTGGCACCTGTGCCATGCTAAAGGCATTGATTTATGTGTCATATGACAACCGATGAAAACACATTTCACTTTCCCAGGGTATTTTTGCTTCTTGCATCAAGAGAATCAAGAGGTTTTTACCCCTGGAAGAGCAACCAGCATAGCACGTTACAGCAGAACATGCAGCATTGAGATTTTCTCTCTATCTGCTGTAATCTTCTGTCTTTTTTTTCACTATTTCTGCTGTATCTTCCACATCAGATAGTTGTGTCTGTTGTGGATTCTTGTGCTATGCGAAAGTCACTGTCTTTTCCTATCATGGACTGGATACTGATTTATAAAATGAAGGATGATGAATTCAGAGTGGGATAATAGTTAACAGGACCGGGCCATAGCTACATACTAGGCAAGGGAGGCAGTATGTTTGGGGGAGAATCGTTTTTAGGTCAAACCCTGAATGAAATTAAGCTTTAATATATTTATTTTTAAGGTTATTTTTCTGTCTGAAATAGCCTCAGAGGCTATGAAAAAGGGTCTAAATTCCAAGGTTTTAAGGGGAGAGCATTGCCCCAGGGCATGCCCCCAAACCCCACCAGAAAACTGTGAGCCTATGGCGTTTGCTTGCATCTTTGCATGTACATATTTTGCCTCCAATTTTTTGCAATCCTGGCTATGGCCCTACAGGGTAATACAGGGCTGCCAAGTAGTACAGATATGCCGGGTATTAATACAGATTTCCCACCCAAAATACCCAAATACTAATTCTACCTTCAAAATACAGATTTCCCCACTTTGTGTAATTTTCATTAATAATTACTTTTTATGAAGTTAAAGCACACGAACTGTATCCCAACATAGATATATGTGCTTGTGATTGGTGTTAAACCCAGAATATTGGTTACATTACACCAGATATACATGCATATCAGCACCACTTATGGATTTCTTTTTTACAGCCAGTATTTTTTGGCAATTCCACCAAATAATACCCCTAAAATACTAATTTTGGGTATCCTGAGTACAGAAATGGCTATTGAGGGGTTGGCATCCATGGTAATAGTATGTGTATTAAGATTTACCAAAGCACCAGGAATCGCTATTTTGGCAATGATGTTGAATTTCTTTGGAGTGTTGTTAAAAATGACTAATAAGATGTTTGCCAGTTTAAGAAACCAGATTGCAATTGAAGAGCCCACACTATTTAAATCGATATGTTATTGCTTCGTCACACGATTCTTTACTGTTTCTGTTATAGATTTTCATTATTTTCCATGCTATTTTTTGTAGAGTATAAAGTTGATTTGTTCAGACTGTTAGTACATTATGTGTATCATGAGAAACATTGAAAGAAAAAAAAAGAGGACTTGTTAAAGTGCTTCATCATAATGTAACAATACCTATGTTTGTCGAGGCTAACACTTCCTTTGTTGTTGACAGAGGCTGGGGTCTGCGTTGCCTTGACGACATCCCAGAAGGAGGCTTCATCTGCATTTACGCTGGGCAGCTGCTTAATGACACGGGGGCTAACGAGGTGAGACAAGTGCACTAAAACTACTTGAAACGTTCATGAAAAGCTTGATCCACTCTGCTACGAATTCATTTGACTGTGTAAGACATCATAGGGAGTCATATACCGTAGTATAATAGTAACAGCGTCTAGTTACGGCTGTGCCTGTCTAGACCACTACAACGATTAGTCGTAAGCCTGTCGTGATCCTGGTGAATGTTTCAGAAACTAAACAAGAAGCTGATAAAGTACTGTATATAATTGACTAATATCCACTAATTAATTGACTGAACGATGCTGAGATGATCCGTCACAGGGCCATCCATACCAACACAACAAGTAGCGACTACATACAATGACATCCGACTACAAATGTATATTGATTTTAATTGAATCGTAGTTGTAGGAGAGTCCACACCTCAGCAACTTTGCTTGACAACAAGTTACATGATATACAGTCGCATGTAGTCGTAGCAGTGTGGATGGAGCTTTACAGTAAAAAAACCTCAATAATGGATTATATTGGAACCCTGAATTGATGGGCAACAGCAGTATCATGGAGATGATATCTGGTAGACTTGGACTACACCAGGGCCAAGACTTACACGTCCAAATCAACAAACTCCATGTAAATTCAATGGAAACTGATGTCTGGGGTGACTGAGAAACTCGTCCATAGGACAGACAAGTAACTCAAAATTTCTACCCGTCCTGACAAAGGTCAGATAACCATCTCAGACGATAGGACGTGTACTTATCCGTGGCCCTGTACACTGGGTAATGTGCCATGAATGAGCAATGTTCTGATTTGTGTGTTCCAGGACGGCCAGCAGTACGGAGACGAGTATCTGGCTGAGCTCGACTACATCGAGGTGGTGGAGAGGAACAAAGAAGGTGAGTAGCACAACCTGCTAACCCTTTTCTGGCAACTCGCCATTGCTGCCATTTACTGCTTTAGACAATAAAAGGTTATTTTAAAACCGCCTTTGACTCATTGATGCGTGTGTTTTGAATATAGCATGACTGGTATCTTAGTGCTTATCTTGTGCTTTACTAAATTTTTTTTTTAAGCTTTGAAGGAAATGTGAATTTTTCTAAGTTTCCAGGTTACGAGAGTGACATTTCTGTATTTCCAGGTTTTGAGAGTGATGTTTCTGTATTTCCAGGTTTTGAGAGTGACGTTTCTGTATTTCCAGGTTACGAGAGTGACGTTCCGGACGACTCGGGCGACTCGGACGAGGGCACCGATGACGACCCGGCCGGGGGAAGGGAGACGAGGAGGACTCAGACAGGTGGGCACAGAGCACCAGCAGGCGCCCAGTATAGTTACTCTTCAGCAGGACTAGGAAACTGTAAAGAAGTACTAGTCCCCCCCCCCTCAAAAGTTACTCGTCCTGACAAGTTGCCAAACGTGTTTTGGCTCATCAGCTACCCGGATGCAGGACAAGTGGATTGGATTCAGCATGAGTCCTTTCCAATTTCTACTGGTCTGGACGAGCGGATGAGTGACTAAATGGGAGACTGCTCAGTGCCATACATAGTACTTGGCCAGTCAATCAATCAATCGAATCCTATCTTTGGCTCAGATGTGTTAGATCATCTAGTCTTCTTAATTGGAATTTCTAGTATTTAGGCTTAATACATTTATTAGACTTATTATATAGGACCCACATTGGGTTTGCTAGACGACATAATAAACAATTCACCTTTTCAGTGTCTTTTCAGATGTAGTGATATAGCAAAAATGGGTTAATGCTATGCAAGCCCATTATTTCAAAAAACGTTATTGTTACCACGAAACCTGTGCAATTATTCTGGATAATAGACAATATGTATCCATAATTTTCTAGGCATTATGCTACTATAGATGAAAGTGGTCAACATTTCTGAAGGAGAGTATTCACAATGCACCCATCCTTTGTTACTATTCCATTGGGAAGATGTCATAATGTCCCCCAGGTTTTCTAGCAATTTTGGGGGCGGGAAATGATCATAGTGTACCCATTCTGATGTTCTAGTTAATAGTTTGGATCATAATGGACCCGTGGTGGTCAGTTTATATTCTGGATCATAATGTACCCGTACTGGTTTTCTAGCGATTATTCCGGCGGGAAGTACGCAGCTAGACGCGGCGGCCGGCAGAGGTAAAGTCGGGGTGTGGTCCACGTGTTGCTCATACACGAATTGTGATAGTTTCGTGAAATTGCATAGATGGCTACAGTCTTATTGAGGCGGCTTTGTACATTATTACTAATATGAATTTTGTAATTCATGCTGCGATTGAAAGTATATGCTTCAAGTTATTGGCTTTCATTGTTTATTACTTAATGTTCTAATGTAAATTCGGTCATAATTCAACAGTTTTATGTTACAATTATCGAATTTTGGACTTTCAAGAACTACTCAAATATTTGATAAAAGTTCTAAAGATTATAACACAAGCTATCACAATTCCCTTGCTTTTTTGTATGTTTTTTAGTGTCTATATGTCCCTCAGTTGCTTTTCTTTTCATTTTTAATTTGGTTCAATTGGTGCATTTTTTCTATGATCTCTCATTTCAATAATTATCCTCTGCAATGCATACTTTTAGGCTAGAATTCTCAGAATTTTTGAATAGAGTATGTGAAATCACAAGACTAGATATGCACATAGATGTCAGAAGTTTGCTTTCTGTACAAAATCAAAATGGCTTGATTTTTCTGCTTTTTTCTCATTTAGTGCATTATTTCCATATCTTGATTTGCATTCTCTTTGCAACCTAATAATGTAAATATGCAATAATACTTTTAGCATAGATTATTACTGTTAATATGGCATTGGTTTGAAGTGCGATTTTAAGTATGAAGTTCTTGTTGAGTGTGTAGTTGTTCCTTGTTTGTTTTTGTACTGTATTTGTGTGGTGTGTATGCGAACTTGTATTTCTGTTTGAATGTGCGTGTTTGCGTGTGTGTTGGTGAGGTTTGTGTGTGCGCATGCATGTGTGTGTGTGCTTGTATGTGGGTGAGAGTGCATGTGAGCGCAAGTGATTGCTGAGTTCACCTGTGTCTGGCTGTGGGTAGGACCAAGAAGGACCCGGGACGCTGCAAGAAGGACAAGGCAGCAGAGCCGAAGGTAGCGGGGGTCAAGCTAAAGCTCAAGAAGGAGTACAAGGGATGGTAGGCTGACCCCACTGCCACAGTTTTGCACCACCTTTACATAGCACCCGTCTCGTACCGTAGATAGATGATTCGCGGCCGTAGCTACACATGAGGCATGGGAGGCAACGGTCTCCTATGTTGGTCAAGCCCTGAATGAAACTGAGCTTGAACATATTTGTTTTAAGGTTATTTTTCTGTCTTTCTGAAATAGCTTCGGACACTATGAAAAAGGGCCTAAATTACGAATAAAAATTTTCTTAGTGAAGGAGCAAACCCTCAAAATCGTCTTGAAAATCTGTGCACCAACGGCGTTTGCCTGCATCTCTGCCTAACATATTCTACCTCCAATCTTTTGCAATCCTGACTGCAGCCTTAATGATTAATTGCCCCATGTGGGGTATTTGACAGAAATAACTTCTATTCACCGGGTTTGAAAGCCACTGGCAACATTTTACATACATTTTACAAGTGCTTAGATTTGTATTAGATTGCCTAGTAATGATGATGATGATAATCCTTGTTATACAAAGAGCTACTATAGCCTAACCCAATACATGTATGTGTGTTTAATCACCTATCTACGGTATAAAGTTTTTTCTGTTGGGAAGGCAAGGTTTCTGGTGGGACTTGGTGTTTGTTGTGTGTTGTATGTTCCTATTACTGTTGAATTTCTAACTCTGAAAGGTATTGTATGAATATGCTTTAATTCACTTTTATGCATAACATTTTTCCCTAATGATAACTTATTTCTTTACAGATATTTGCAAACAGTTTTTAAAGCCGAGCTTCGCAGAAGACTCGAGCTTTTTAGTCGACGTCGGCGTTTCATTCTGTTCCCCCTTTACCGCCACTACATTACTATAAGCATATACATACACGCTGAAATTAGTGCCCAATTTGAATTTATCAATGAAACTGAACAGCCGCGACAATCGCCGATGTTAATGAGCTGTTGCCGATCAAAATTAATACGCCATTACTACCGTGATGCATTGTGACTTGAGGAATCAATCCATCGGGACAGTCGTTTGCTTATGCATAAATAAAGTCACAATGCATCCAGGAATCGTCGGGTAAGTTGTTTGAGGTTATCTGGTAGCGCAATACCACAAAACAGAGGTATCTCAGATTTTATTACAATTATAAAGATTACCACAACAACCTCAATTATCGAGTCATTGCCACAATGGTCACTGTGCCGATATTGCTGCATAACATTGTCAAGCTCGGCTTTTCAGGAGTCTCAATCCTTTGATTAACCTATTGTCAATGACCCAAAAGGAAATCATTTATGTACTCTCAATGCTTTATTTTACTTAACATTTTTACTTTGATTTTGTTAGGTTGTTTTCAAATTTATATTAGATTTATAATGTTCAAGATTCCTTGTTTGAAAATTTTGTCACAGTTCCATTGAAATAACTATTTCATTTATAACGCTTATATTAATTCAAAATGGAAGATAATTAGGTTCGTTTTCAGCAGAGAATTACGTTATAGTGTTCCCAACTCCGTATAAGTAACATGATGCTTGCGACGGTGTACATGTATGTAATGTTAGGAAAATGCATCAATATTGAAAATTTGCTCAACCATACTCATTTAGCACACATGTTACAATAATAAATCAAGCTGTGTTCAAGTTTTACATATATATACAAAACGTAACTTTTCCGACCAAAGTGTAAATGAATCACCATCCTTGTACTAACAATGCGCAATCTAATGAGGAGATGTAGGGGGAAAAGATGGATGTAGGATATCAAGGAAATAGGCAAGATGGCTTAAAAAAGGGGGATGGGGAAAAAGGACCAAATTTCTTGAACAATTATGCCCCCACCCCTGTGTAATTACTGTATCTGTACCCTCGGATCTAGTAACAACACTTGCCCACACCTCAACCAATCAGAACGCTCGACCAATCAGCAAGCTTGTCTCATCAGGTCTGTGGCTCAGAAGGCGGAGTCAGCCAAGTCGACGGTGTCTGATTGGCTGAGGCAGAAGGCGATCGAGGCTGGGGCCGGAGATGCCGTCGTCATCATCAGCGACAGCGACGAGGAGCCAGACAGCAAGCCAGACAGCAAGCCAGACACGCCAGAAACGCCAGCCCCAGGTAATAGATGTTCACACCAAGTGGGTTTCGTTGCACAATACAGTACAATCTCTGTAAGAAGGCCGCATCCATGTTTAATAAAATGACCATCTATGAATCTAAAATCACAGTCTACCGAATGGTCTAACCGCTGATGTGAGGACATTTGTTCAGTTGTTAACTTTTTCAAAATGAACACTTCTCTGAAGTTTTTGTTTTTGAGCTGATCTCGCAAGATACAATCAAATCAATCAATCAAATCCTAGATCTATTTACGCAGGCCCTAGTTATTCCTCATTCAGAGGGTGTGGCCTGGCTTCCCAGTCTACATGTCAACCATTCCCTGCAAGCCTTTCGATCATTAGGATCTATCAGACCCATGCCCAAACATGCCACATCTTTGCACGACTGCATCCGATTCACATCTCCAAAAACTGTTTCTATGTTTTTGACCAAGTACCAATATATAATCACTTTGAGGTCTTTGTGAAGCGACTCACAGTTTCCAGGGTGGTCTTCTTGTTAGAGATTTTACTGTATCATGAGAAATTGTCAATTTTGAATCTAGATATTTATGAATCACACTGTTTCTAGCACATCTTAACTTTTACACCAGCTCATAGACATCATCATCATTAGACACTTCTTTGTAAACTCCTTGGGGAGGATGCAGTTCTGTTATATATGTGCGGCGTCATTCCGACATGCGTTTACAAACAGAAACTAACACATCTTTGAAAATGTCTGTGTCATTTTGAAAACATTTCGGAATGACAGCGCGTGCATCTAACGTGCTAACCATAGTGTTCCTCTATAATTTGACCTCTTTCTAATTTTTGCTGTTATTTTCGATGTTAACTGATATAATATATATGCATGTTTTGTTCTAAAAGTTTTTCATTTCTGTTGAGTACTAACAAATCTGTTCACATATTTTAACCTATTTTTATTTATCTTCTCCATTATTTTGTTATAAACCAAGTGCATAGAAAGCTTAAAAATATTTTTATACTTGACAAAATTCTAATCAATGTGCATGGCCTAATTTCTAATGTTTGGTTAATAAATGAGTCATTTTGAATTTTGTACACTGTCAAGATATCAGGATATGAATATGCACTTGGGTTTGTGCTTTTAGTTTGACAAACTCGCATTGATCAGTACATATTTGCATGACATGATAAATAAAACAAAAGGCGCAGCGACAGCAGCAGCAGCAAAAATCAGCAACAGCAGTGCCAGTGTTTTGTTGTATGTGTGTGTGTTAGCTTTGACATGGTGGTAGTTCAGATAGACACACTAGCCGGCAGGCAGGCAAGCAGACAGAGTGGCAAGCAGGCAGGCAGTTGTATTTGTGTTGTGTGTGTGTTGTGTTAGCTTACGTGGTGGTGGTTCTAGTGTTGGTGTTAGTCTGTGGGTGGTTTCAGCTACGGAGCGAGTCTACCATCTCGCCCGCATCCCGCGCATATCCAAGAGGGACAGACCCACCAACGCGCATCTTTCCTCTAGCGAGGAGGAGGAGGAAGACGAAGAGGAGGGGGGCATAACCGTGGCAACAGGTTAGTCCCAGGGGCGGTTTTCAGAAGGTGCGGTCTAATGCTTCAGCCAACAACAGCATCTTTGGTTATCATATTGCTCTGTCACTGTTTACAATTTGCACTTGTTCTATTGATGAAATTTGATTAGACAATGATACAGTGGAACCTGTCATTTGTCAATTTGCGCAGTTCCAAAGTCAACTGTTAGCAGACATTAGTTATGGCTCGATGTTCGATAGAAGAGTACTGATGGGATTTTGGCATTTAACGTCTAGAATATTCGTCCTGCGTATATTTTACCAAGTTTTATCAAATCTCATCTATGCAATATGTAAACTGTGGCCATGTCTGTAACAAAATGGCTGGTGCATCGTGTGCATGATAGTCAGATTTGTCCAGGGTGCATGAATTCACTGGGTGCAAGAATGCCATGGATGAGAACTACATATTTTCAACAGTTTAAAAACCTGCTTTATGAACATTTATGCAACTATTTCATGCTTAGCAGATGCTATTTTGCCAGTATTTCCGGTATAGATGGATGAGATTTTAATAGCTTACTGCAAGCGACTTTTTATAAAGTTTGTCTTCAGATACTAACATTTTACTAATTAATATTGATAGAAAAAATGTTAATGTTGTGTTATTATGTTAGTGCTTGTTTGATTTTTTTCTGCAATTCTTTTTTTTTTTTTTTGCTATAATCTATTTCTAACCGGTGGTAATAATTAATATTAATTCCAATCTGCGCAGAAATATTGTGCAGAAATAAATGCATTAATCATGACACTGACTTACTTTGATGTTACATCAGAACCTAATTGTGGGTCGTAAGAAAAACTGTTTCATATGAATTTCTAGTATTAAACATAATTTCTTGCTTGTGTGAAAAAACAAACCTTTACATTATCAACAACCAAAAAAAGACAGAATTTAAGACAAATCCAGTGTTAAAATTAATACTTTGAAATTTTCGGTGGCCTTGACAACTAAAAACCATCCTCAAGAATGACGTCACATGAAGCAATAGATTTATCTTAAAATTTCTCTACATATTATCAGATGAAATCAACAAAATTGTATGATGTATAGTTCTAAACAATTTTGAAGCCACTATCAAGTTAATTTGCACAAAAAGGCATGTTTGTCCATTGCAGCAGCAGACAGCGACAAGGCTGCCGCGGACAAAGCGGGCGACTCCGCGGCGGTTGCCGGGGGCGATGGCATGGCGGGGCTGTGCATCACGGAGGCGACGTCGATGAACGTGGACGAGGACGACCACGAGGAGGAGGAGGACGGTGACAAGCGGGGAGACGCCGAGGAGTGCGGTGAGTGGAATGGGGGGAGAACGTCAAGGAGGGCAGTGAGTGGAATGGGGCCTCGCATAATGCGTCTGTTAAGAATCAGTATTTTAGGAGTTTCCTCTGTTATTTCACCCCAATCATATCACTGAAATTAAAAGTAAACAAGTTAATATTTTCTAGCTTATATTAACCTCATTCCATGTTATATGAACAGAAAACAGCTGAATGCTGATTCGCAGCCCTAAAATACTGATTTGGGACATCAGGAATACAGAAAAGTGGGTTGGCAGCCTGTAGTGTGATACATTTAAGGTATGCAGTTGAGTGATATGTATACAATGTACAGTGACAGTCGTTAACCACCGTCGCATGTTTTCAGCAGCAAAGCGGCGGAGTTCGCGTGTGGCGGCGCTGTCAAGATTCTCTAACCTGCCCGACCCCAAGTCCCAGAAAGGCCGTCAGTCCACTCAAAAATCTGAGGAGGAGAAGAAGGACAGGAGAGGTGAGAGAAACGCTGCACAGAGCCTCTGTAAAGAGGCCACTGCGGTAATAAACACTGGGAGATCCAGGCTTTTTGGAAAATTGGGCTGTAACCAAAGCATTTCCTTGGTTTCATACGCGCTAAGGCTGGAGGAAAGACATGCTTAATTTTGTATTTTAAAGGAGTCATGTGAGAAATAGGACCAAATAAAGAGGGATGTGGGGTTTTCTTTATCCCTTTATCATCCCCCCCACACACACACTTGTGTTAATTGGGACAGTTTGGAACATGAAAGATAAAGTTGAAGGCGAATATTCTGTAATGTTTGTTGCATCCTTCTGCCAGGTTCTGAGCGTGAGGTGATTCCCTGGACCTCCACACGCCTCTGCTTCGGGGAAGACTTCTGCTATGTGATGGATGCAAAGTCGATGGGCAACCTCGGCAGATACCTCAACGTAAGTCGCACCGCTAAAACTCGCATTTGTTCAATGTCAAATCACAAATACAAGTTTGTATTAGAAATTTTGCAGAAAATTTTCGATTCTCAATCATGTAGCAAACTACTTATTAGCCTCCTTAAACGATTACACCATTGATAATGAGATTTTTTTTTCAAACTTACAAACCTACTAAGTCAACAACCATGAACCTCCATAAAGAAATCACCTCTTTTTTGCCTTGTGTTAACAATATTATGTGTATCAGGTATAGGACTGCAACGATACACCGATGCATCACTGAATCACGATTTATTTACTCACGATTAAAGTATCGATATGATAGTCTATATCGCGATACTTCACGATATAATTGTTAAATGAATTTATATGCAAAATATTGCATAATTCAAGGTAAATCTTTGTCTTTTCCCATGAGTATGGGCGCCGCCATCATTGCTGTATTGCGAACGGCGTTACTAACAAAATGTTGTCAATTGAATAGCAAACGGCGCTCCGCTATTTCAGTATAGATTTCTTGCGCTACTAGTCGTAACGTACAGCGTGTACAGACTGTTGTGTGTTTTGATGTGTTTTTTGTTATCGTGATATGTATCGTATCGCCAACAAAGTATCGTGATGTGTATTGTATCGTTGCTCAAGCGTATCGTTACAGGCCTAATCAGGTAATTGGTAGTTGGTTCCATAATTATGTTTAAATGTCTTTCTTACTACTGAATTTAATTTTAAAATACAAGACAATATATGTTTATTAGAAAAATACATTTTCTAAAGAGACAATAAGAATTTGAATCCAAAATGTATTTACTTCTTGGGTAAAAGTACATCCTACACTTGTACTTTCACCCGAGAAGTAAAGTTTTGGATTCAAATTCTAATTGAGAAGGTCTCTTTAAGAGATGACAAAGTGTTTTTTTTAAAATTGTATATGGTGTTGTGGATTTTGAATAGAATTCTGTGGTAAAAGAGACATTTAACCATAATCTTCATTGCCACCACTTGGTGCCATGCAGTATTAGACTACTAGTAGTCAGGTGCTTCTGCTCTCTCATGCAGCGTTGTTTGCGTGTTTACAGCACAGCTGTTCGCCAAACGTGTTTGTGCAGAACGTGTTTGTGGAAAAACCTAAAATGTAAATTGGGATGACTTATAGTGGACAGTGAGTATCTTGCACTCACGGCTTTACATTTTACACCAGGTCATTGGCACACTTTAAATACTTTCTGGATACTATTTCAATATTTCTATTAAAAATTCAATATATATATACAGATGCATAGACAAAAAGTAATTAATGAGAACTTATGCCATGGTTAGAATACATTCTAAGATTGAAGTAAAGGATTTTTCTCCAAGTCAATGGGGCTATGTAACAGCCATTGGTGAATGGTCAAATGTGCTTGGTGATTAGATGGCACATTGACAGCGGTCCAGGGTTCAACCACTGGCAGTAGCTATATGATGTATAGTAGCCTTATAGACTTGGAAAAAGAATCCTCCATGTGGATACTTAAACCCAAATGCATTAATCCTAATGTATCTATTATTGCTGATGATGGAAACGATAATTGCAAATGATTATAAGACTTTGAGGGCACGGTTGCAAAGTAGACTGGGCAGCCAGGCCGCACCCTCAGATTGAGTGAAAATTAGGGCCAGTCCAAATAAGTTTAGAATTTGATTGATTGTTGCTGTGTTCCAGGTTCATCCGCGCTGGGACGGAGCTCACCTGGGACTACAACTACGAGGTGGGCAGCGTCCCCGGCAAGGTGCTCTACTGCTACTGCGGCTCCCCTGACTGCCGCGGACGATTGCTCTAGACCAGCTAGAGGGAATGGGTGCTCTAGAACAGCTAGAGAGAATGGCTAAACCAGAGCAGCTCAAGGGACCGAATGCTCTAGAACAGCTTGAGGAAATGGTTGCTCTAGAACAGCTTTAGGGAATGGGTGTTTTAAAACAGCTAGAGGGAATGGATGCTCTAGAAAAGCTAGAGAGAACGGCTGCTCTAGACCAGCTGAAGGGACTGGATGCTCAAAAACAGCTTGAGGAAATGGTCACTCTAGAACAACTTGCGGGAATGACCGCTTTAGAACAGCCTGTCAAGGATACGCTGTTTAGAATGACCATACAGATGAAGTTCTAGCACAGCCGGCTAAAGGGAAATTCTGCTCTAGATTGATTGGCTAGAGAGATGTTAGAACCGTCAGTGAGAAGAAAAGGTACTCTAGAACAGCTAGACAAGGGAGAGGCTAGTTTAGAATGGACAGCTAGGGGAAAATGGTGCTCTAGAATAGCCGGCTAGAGAGAAAGATTGACATAAAACAGGTTGCTAGAGGAAAAGCTGCTCTAGAACTCAAGTTCTGTAGCTTTTGCTGTGTTCAGGAGCGGAGTTGGAATGGCTGGCTGAATTTTTGGCTAGTGTGTTACTGATATTGGTACTAGAAATTAGTTGACTAGACTAGAGGAAAAATGGCTAATATTCTAAGCCAACATGTCTTTGTCCAGAGGATTTAGTAGTTAGTATCTTTATGAGCATTTGGCATGTTCCATGTGATCATCTCTTTAGAAGATTTAAAATCCATACACTGACAGTTAGAATAGTAGGATGTGAAGAACGTTGCTTGCATGCTCACAATTGGATTGACATTCTAGAATGGTCTAGACAGTTAACTGATTGCTAGACACTTGTGTTTTATACTATTTTATAACTGCAAAAAAAAAACTCTCAGTTAAAAAATTAAGAGACTGAAAAAAATTGTTGTTAAAAAACAATTTGACAGACGTTTCCTGGAGTGGAACTTTAAAGCTGAAAAGTTTCAAATTATGTTCATTTGAGTACAATATACTTGTTAATATATATACTTGAAAATATAGATTTGAGGTGCTGCTATTTTTAAGCAGTTGACATGTAAAATATGAATATTTTGTATCCAAAATGTATCATAAAAAGATTATTAGATATTTCAAAATTTGAAATGTGAAAATGGTGACATAAAAATCGTTTTGTTATGTTCAACTGGTGGACATTTTGATTTGTAGCTGCTTTTCTGTAATTAGATTGTAGATGAACTATTGATGTTTTTGAATTTGTACATTAGAAGCAATTTTGACCTCTTTTTTTGTCCATCTTTTGACTTTACATAGCATCGTCTCATTTTATCTGGAGTCAATGTCTTTGTAGGTCATCTACCTCAATTTAACAAAGTTGTAGCTACTGTTGGACCTGTTGAACTCGAATTTGAGGTATCCACATTTTTTTAATTATCTGAAGGCGACATTGATATTGAGTATCATGCACAAGAGGAATTTGCTAGATATATGCATAAGTTCGAGTTGTCAGAGTTTGGGATAAACAGGTCTAACTATCTTCCAGTTCAATTCCATCAAAGATACAGGGTCATAATATAGACTTCAATAATGAGATCATTCAATGTATCCACTCTAATAGTCATCGTCATGTGCAGGTGTGTACTTGTATGCTGATGAACGATCTCTTGTTGTTTTAAATGGTCTGTTATGTAAGACTTAATCCAAATGTATTTCCAGTAAAACAAGCTCATTCTGCTTAAACCGAAAATTTTTTGGACCTCATCAAGTATGAAAAGTATCAAAAGGTACCAGTGTGTATTTTGTAATTGCAAGTATGATTGGTGTAAGTGGAAAGTTTACGCGTAATGTATGGTACAGTATCGCAAAGTTATTTATCTTCTTTGTGTTAAATATTTAAAATAACATGCTTTTTATTCGTCAGTTGTAATATCCAGTGTTCAGAATTTCAACTTGTTCTCACATTTGTGTGAAATATATTGTATGGGTTAATATAAGTATATAGTAAAAAAAATAGGAAATTATATTTTGTGTATATATTTGTCGTATAAAACGAACAGTAACTTATTCGTCTTGAAATAGATCAATGCGGGATGATTTTTAAAAAGTAAACAAACCAACATATATATATATAGATATATATGTATATGTATACATGTATATACTAGGGAGTTTATTATACAGTGGGAAATTATCACAATGTAAACAAGTTAGACCGATTGTTGTGTAAGTACAGTATTCTGGGTGTCAATTTTTAAGTATGAAAATAGTCCATTTATTCATGTGTATCAATATTATTACATGTTTGTGCATGTGTTTTCATTTTCAAAGTAGTATGCTTTAAAAAATGAATTGATGTTTTGAGTAATTATTATGTAACTTGTGTTTCGTTTCACGTTTGCAATGTATGTGCTGTGTTAGGTTCATGTATGATTTTTCATATTAAAATTAAACTGCCTGGGTAAAAATTTATTGCTAAAGAAATAAACATTCTCAGCATCAATTTCAATGCAATTTATTTTATTTGCATAATAAGAAGCTATTTATTAACCTTTAATTGTATTTTGAAATATCATATTTTTTATTACGGATGAATGATTAATGTACTGCTAGGTTTTGTACCAATTCCATCTTCACTCTAAACAAAAAACTTTAAAAAACATGAGCACAACTTTTCCCATTAAATCATTTACGAATGCAGGCAAATGTCAAAATGTGTTCAATTGAGAATTACAATGAAGAATTTTGTTTAAAAAAAGCTTAGTTATTCTACTACTACTACGCAATAATAAAATTGGATATAAGTGAATCATATATCCAAGTTTGAAAAAATTTACAGTTTGAAAAATTAGAATTTGCTTGATTATTGGGTATATAGCCACTGATTATGTGGTAATAACATTTTTACCTAAGAAAATATTACTTTACTCATATTTAGTCGTGTCATAGTTTACACAAAAGAAATTTGCTGCATTTCTTTTCACCTGCATGACAACTGAATTTTACCAATTCTATGATTTCTTCAAACTTTTTTACCAGAAGATAATTTGCACACATTTGTTCCATGGGGGTCCTAATGTTAATAGTTTTCTTGTTTTTAAAGAAAACTGGTTTTATTGAGAATAAACAAAAAAAAAGAAACAACTGATTTGGTTTATGAAAATATTTTCAACAATTCTTTGCTTCTTTTTATTCCAGATGATGCAATAATATAACAACACTGACAAAAAATATTTTATTATTTGTTTTGATGCTTGTATTTTATTTTTCAACATCATAGAATATGACAAATAGGTGTGCGTGAGCGTGTGCTCAGTTTCAAAACACTAGTATTCATGTTCCATCCTGCCATCTTGCACTATGTCCGTGCAGATGAATACTGATATGACAGATTGAAAAGAAATAGCAGAAAGATATATCATTAAACTCATTTACAACACTTAGATAATAATAATGTTGCTTTAGTGTTAATGTTATCGTTGCGTTGTAATATTATTAGTTCGTCTCTATATGATTGTGACTGTTTACAATCATTGTCCAAATATGAATATTCA
>CM032663.1:13218405-13229441 GCA_019095985.1 Streblospio benedicti
TACCTGTTCCATTAATCTATTTTCCTTTCGTTATCGTATAAAACCACACGATATTAATACCTTTTCTTGTTTGTCGTGTTGCATGAATAATTTAATGAGAATGACCGCAATCATATTCACACGATAAACCTTGTACGATATGGCATGACATTTATTCCAAATACACCAGTCTGAGAATTAAGTGCGTTATGGATGAACTTTGGGTTTAGTATATTTATGGGCATACTTTTAATGAATTTTACTATATTTTTGGGTATGCTTTTCGCAAATCTTATTATATTTATTGGTGTTGTTTCTGAAGTCAAAATGGCACACAAGTTACCAATTATGGCATGAGACACCCCCCCGCCACCCCCATTGTGAGCCGCCTGATACACGATGTACATGTACAAAGAGATAAGGAACATTTCCACACAGGC
Organism: Streblospio benedicti; assembly: GCA_019095985.1. Classification (NCBI taxonomy): domain Eukaryota; kingdom Metazoa; phylum Annelida; class Polychaeta; order Spionida; family Spionidae; genus Streblospio; species Streblospio benedicti. The sequence continues at coordinate 13,218,825 of CM032663.1, forward strand.
AAGTTCCACTGCAGCATGAAACTTGGGCAAATCAATGTGTGTATTCAAGGGTGGTTTTATCAAGTCTAAAAATTCACAAATGGGCCCACCTTTACGTAAATTGCAATTATATTTCAAAATGCGGACATTTTACCCCTGCCATCGTTTTACGCTCTGTGCAATGTGCATTGACAGATTCATAGCATAGTATAGACTGAACTCAATATGATCCCTATAATCCTGTTTCGACTATACTATTCTATAGTTACAAGATGAGAGGGGATAACAGGTGTACTACTTAAGTGGACCTGTGTTTATAGTAAGTGATAGATGTTGGATATTATTTTTTCTGCCTATGCATGCTAAGCATTATTTAAAATGAAACAAATGTTCTTGATTTTAGATCAATGATTTGGAAATGCTAATGAAATGTATTTATTTATTTCCCACCTTCATTATTACACTTGGTATTATTTTAGTCTGGAAAGTGGTGTTTTACACATTTTAAATATTGTTCACATTTGACAACTATTCCATTATAATATTACTACATGTAGCTTCTACTATACCTGTTGACCATTGGTCCATCAAGTACAGAATTGACACATTGATTTGTCTTACCAAGGGGCCAAATGTCCCAGTACAAGTTTTGACCAACATGAACTCTGGAGATCATCAATTGCTTTCTCCACATTGGATGGTTATTACCAGTAGTATTAGTAAGTTTCATCGTGGAAGTTGACCCGGGGGGATGTTGACCTCGACCAGCATATTTTTTGCCTGCTATATCTTGGTTTTAGAGAACAAAAATGTGTTTGAAACAAATAACATAAAAACATTTGTTCTCTAAAATGCAAAAATGGAATCAAAGTTCCTGAAAATTAGATATGGCTAAAACGTTTTACATTTGGCTGCAACTTTTGAGAGCCCTTTAGCCATTGGCTACAGTGTGATTTGCGTTATGGAAGCAGAGTCATATAGATTCTACTAGTGTAGCTTTCCTTATTTAAGGGCACCCTTTCTAACCGCACCCTTAATTTCTCACATTACGAAGTATGTTTAATACAGACTTTGTTTATTATAGTGTTAATACCAATATATCACATCAAAAATTACAAAAAGACATCAAATATCTTATGCAACAGTATTCTAGTATATTATAGCATTAAAACTAGTCTGAGGATGATTTTTCATTAGCAAAATTGCAAAAATGTTGTAAATTTACATGCATTTTGATAATCTAGCTTCAAGGGTTAAGACTTCAAATGTCATTTTTTCAAGATAATGTTCTGTAAAAGTGATTTAAAATTCCCCACAAAACTGCTCCAAATAGCTAGATGAATTATATTTTGATGGTAGTCTTATAACACTAGCATGATAATGCAAAGTCTATCATCCTCACTACATTTATATGTACTAAAAGTTATCTTAATGCACAGGTCACGACTAGTACACAAACACTCTTAATACATAATACAGTAGCAGAAATCTATGTAGATTTTGCATAAACACAACACTTCTTAAAAGGTAAGCAATTGTTAAATTATTTTGAAACATAATTCTTGTATTAAGGCATCGACCATTTGATCTCAAGGGGGGCAGCTATTTTCACCATAGTTTCAATTATTTTTTTTCATGAAATTTGACATCTAATTCTTTTTTTTCTTAGATTACTGAACCTCAATTATGGAGCCAAATGAAACCTTATTATTTTTTTCACCAATTTTCAGCCTTGCGTTATTTTTTTTCAATATTTTTGCACCCCCCTGAGATCAAATGGTCGATGCCTAAGGGTCAAACCCGTAATATACAACATTTGTTTGCTCTAATGAACATGTAATGAACCTCTATGAACCGCATTCACTTCCTGCTTACCAAACAAATCCTATTAGAACATACATTAACATCATGTGCTGCCTTCAGTAAGCAGTTTTGAGCTGAAAATGAAACAATCTTGTAACCTTCAACAATCCTGTTCACATTAGCAAATATTCATGGTTGTTACATGTATAAAAGTTTAGTACTGAAGCTTACAATTAATAGTCATCGTCATCTTCAATATCATCTTCAATATCTTCTCCGGTGTCAGAGTAGTCCATGTCTATGACTGAATCCTGGTTTTCACAATCCTGCAATCTGCACATATCAGTGCATTTAAGTCCATTCTCCAAACAGATGCAGGATGGCCTCTCACATTTCCTTTTGCAATTACATGCAAGCAAGTCTAATACTGCTTCTGGCGCAGGCTTGCTTTCCATCCAATGTACGGCCAACTGTTCAGTCTCATTTTCCTGTTCAAGCACCCATCTTCTTCCCACCGGGGTGGGGATATGTGGGTTTGCCTCAAGGAATCTTTTCCAAACTGCTGCTTGGTAGTTGGCTCTCTCAGCATGTCTTTCCAAGCAATTACAGCATGGTGGCAATTGGTGGCTTTCAATTTCGCCTGTCTTTGCACAAAACATGTGATACCGTAACTCATTGACTTTTGATGCTGCTGCCTTATTTGCATACAGAAGACAGGTGAATGCCTCCAACCTGTTCATCACTTCTGGTGAGAGGTCCCATTCCTGACCCAGGTCTGTGAACATTTTCTGGACATCTTTGCTTGTTTTGTTGTTCACTTGGCTTAGATATTTCCTCCACTGTCGAACTATATGTGAAGGTGCAATGCTTTGTAATGAATGACCTGCCTCAACTCCTCTCACAGATCTTTCACTACTTTTGATTGAGATGTCTCTGTATGTGTCGAATGCAACATGGACACAAGTTGACCTTTCACTGGCATCTTTCAGTGCCATGTTCAACACATTTGCTGCCACTTCTCCAAATGTAGCCTCATCTCCTTTCACTCTTTGTACCAAATTCATTCCATCAACAATAGTCACAGAATGTTCAGGAACCTCTTCAACAAAGGGCACATTCTTTTGAAGCATAGATGCAAGTTTTGCTTTGTTCGTCTTATGTAGCCCACCCTCAGGTGTAGCAAGGGCCCAAGGAAGAGACCCCAGTGGATGTGAGAGGACAAGCTGCCTTGTTAATACCCAAATCATGTTTTTGTACTGAGCCTGGTTTGCTGCTTCTTTACTGTCTGGAATGTGGCTTGTTTCAGTCTTCAATGGCTGAGGTCCCACTTTAACACCAGACACATAGGCTTCTAGTTCTTGATTTTCTATGTTTATGGTTCTTTGTTTTTGCTTTGTGACTGGTGGGAGATTGGGTTTAGGGAGGTGAGGCCCATACACTTTCTTTTGTACTGCAATGCCATTGACACGATGCAATGTTCCTTTCCCGGTCAACGTTTCCTCAATCCTGTCGATATTGTCCCAAGCTAGATTTGTGAAAACATTGCATTGAATTGTACTGGGAATCAGAACTTGCTCATTTGCTGTTGCAGAAAGCTTCTGTAGGCAGAGTGCAGTATCATTTTCTTCTGACTGAGTATATGATACAGCATGTCCAAGTCGGTTCAGTGTTTGGATAAGTTCAACATTGCCAGTGAGTGTTTTGACAGCATAGGGGAGAAGAAGATGTTTTGGTGTTTTTATTCTACCACATGTTACTGCATAGACAATATCCTGACCAAAAGATTGGATAAGGGTGTATACCCTTTGGGATATGGATGGGTTATCAGGATCCCCACCCAAAAGTCCAACCAAAAATCTTTTCAGATTAGCAGGCATGATAAAGGATTCTTTCATGGCATCTGATGGGTGAATTGGCCATGGGTTTGTCTTTATGTCTTCTTATATTGTGGACCTGATGTTTGTTGAGGCTTGGTCAATGATAATATTGATATCAGTGGATTTATTCTTCCATAGTTCAAGTTCTTTTTGTAGCAGAAGATTCTCAAGAACTGTATCTTTCAATGTGCAGCCTTCTGGAACAACCACTAGTTTCCCTTTGTCATCTGCAAATATGCAAAGAGTATTCCCAAATTCAGATTCTAATTTTCTTCTGATATGTTTCTTTGTTGAATCCTTCAGATTGAAACCTCTTTTAGTCATCATAAATCTCTGTAGCTTAGCAACTAATGATGTCATCAGCGTGATCTTTCTACCTGCAATGACTTCCTCTCTGATGTAGACAAAAAGGTCAGAAAATGCTTTATCAACCATTTCCTTGTACAATTCTTCTGCATCTCTTTCATTCATGCTGTCATCTCCTTTCCCACTCTCTTCTTTTTTGTTCAACCTGTTTCCACACTTAATCATGGTAACAGGATGCATGATAACAGGCCTCTGCAGCTACAATATCCCTGCTAGTGATAGCTAGGATCTTGCTATCTTTCTTTTGAGTTGCACATTCACGTAATCTCTTGTCTACTCTGAGCTCTGTAGCTTTCACTAGCTTTTCACGTGAATGTGATCGTTTTTGTACTTTGGCTTACTACAGAAAATACACTCTTGTTTGTACACCCTTGACTCAGATATTTCAGTTCTCTTTAATGATCTTTTCTTTGCACCTTCGCTTGTATCAACTTCTACATCAAACCTTTCGTCTGCCTTTCGTTAAAGTGATTCTAAATCTCTTTTCATTGTGAACAGTTGTCTGCATTTTCTATGGTAGTAGATTTTGGGAACCTCACCCTCATTTAAGTTCTGTGCAGCATCTAAAACTTTTATATATTTTCTCACCTTGCTGCTTCAAGGACAACTTGCCAGGATTCAAAGTCTTTGAAATGTATGAGAGGTTCATTGTCTCCTATTGATGTATAATGTATGATACACTTGGTTTTTGGTTGGACCTTGGGATTGGTCTGTTCCATTTTTATCATTAGGCAGCAGTTGTTTCTATTTTATAGATCTAGGAACAAACTTAAAGACAGATGCTCCATTTTCTGTAATATTTGTTTATTGCATTAATGTAAAATCGTGTATTTTATGATGATTAGCTGTGTTTTCGATATATAGATATAAACTGCAATGTTCAAGTTCATTAATTGCTTTAATTGCTTTACAAAATTAAAGCATGTGTCAGTGTTATGCAGTTTTAAAAATTAAGAAGTTTTCACAATGCACTTCAGCTCAAGAAAAGTTTTGGTATCTAGCTCATATGGGAATTTTGAACAAAATAGCAACATAGATTAATTAGGGTTGTATGTCTTCAAGAATTTTCATACTTTGGCATCGGCCATTTTGAAATCCAAGATGGCTGCCATTACAAAAATATTCATGCTCATCAGTGAATTATGTCTGTATTATGTCTGCATGATACAAGCATGGTTACTAACCGAAAAGTCAAACATATTAGTGCCTCTAAGCCAAGCAAGTGAGCCAGCAGGTTAACATGGCGGCCATTTTGAATTTATGATGAGATGTAGACCTTGCTGAAAATCACAATGAGAACCCAATCCTTTTAGGTGGTACCGACCACCACCCCTGTCTCATAGTCTATACCTATGTATTACACTCTGATAAAAGTAACAATTTTCTGAATATCCGATGGAAGAAAATTGGAGGATACCATGTCAAAAGCTACAGTGTGCCACTGCAACGCGTGACCGGGGAAAGCTATATGATATATAGTTCAGTGAGACACAGTGTACTGCTTTGTTGATTTGTTTTGTGCAACGGGCGAGCACGGACGCTAAAGCACCTTTCACAATTGATCGCAAATAAATGCGACCTAAATGTCGTATGTTCCAGAGGGGGTGGCAGACATGATCGCGAGGGTGGTGATTTGTCAAGCACGTATCACGTCTGCAGTCCCTGGTACAGATCTAGATCGTAAAAAACACCATCCGTGTTGTGTGTTCTTTATATAACATAACAGGGCCATGTCTGTTTTAGCATGTTCGTCATTAATGACAATCACATACAAACGTACAATTATACATGAACGAATATGTCTCTTCACAACCAGCACCCACGTGCCAAAAGGCATGTTACCATTATCCCTTGTCTGTAAGGTTGTATGCAAATTCCGTAAACTATTTTCATATCCTTGGATCCTGATGAGTTATCTGGGAACCCTAACATTTATAGATGATAATAAGAAGGCTTAATACGCCCACTTTTCCAGTCTAAATATAGATCAGACTTTGAGGATGTCCAGGTGTGAGTGGCAGTAGCCAGGATTCCAAAGAGAGGGGGTCACAAAAGCAACAGCAAATTTAAACAATAGTGAGGGGAGAGTCATCAGGCTTCCTGGTCAAGTTATGAAATAACTAGGAGGCCGGGAGGCAACGGATAAGTGTTTTTCATTTACACGAAGAAGTAAGTTTTTTCTCACTGTTAAACATGAGCATGGGTGCACACATATCATCACAACCACTGGCTAGGGTTTTGTATATTTTATTAAACGTCATATGGGGGAAGAGTGAGGGCTACATCTAATAAATGCTCATTTGTGCGTAGCATCTTATGCTGAATAGTTAAAAATTGATAAGGCCGGGTGCGGATTCTACTGTAATGGTGAAAACAATCTTTTACTTTATTGGACATAAGGTTTTACTGTAAAATGTGTAATTGTAAGCGTGCTTGTTTATAGTCGTAATGAACAGCTTTTGCCGTTTTCTAATGACTTTACATCTACACCGTGTTACAAGTCCGTGGCCGACGAGAAGTGTGTTGTAGAGCTGACTTGAAAAGGTGCGGAGACACAAAGACACGATTCACTAAACTTCATGAACAATATTACAAGTCCATCATACACTCACACGAGAATAGCTATAATGGCCTACTGTTACTATACAACACTGCCATAAACTCAATACTCGCACACTGCTTACAACCAAATACACCATGTACCCGTCTGCCCAGTACATATAGGACTGTCAGACGGGTACATGCTTATAAACACACAACATAACACATATGATATGGACTACATGGCAAACAAGCATTTGTACAATAACACCACTGAACTGCGTACACACCGCATTTCAGATGTAAACTAGAGCAATATTAACACAGTGCACCAGCGAGTTCATTTGGAACGACGTACGACGCGTTAGCGGTTCAAGCATCGTAACACACCTGTGGGGGTCGGGCTTATAAAGAATCTTAGCGACGGGTGCATTTTTGCTGTAACGACTGCTTTACCGACATTGTAAAAGTGTATGTAGCGACGTGCTTATAAAGGCATCGTTAGCGTGTCGGTCGGTAATGTATGATTTCAGTACAATGTAGTATAAATTGTCATAAAATGTAGCCTTACCGACTCTAAAGGCGATAACTAAACAACGGAGAGCACTATTGTGCTCTCTGTGAAACCAACAAAATCAAAACGCATATAGCCATAATAATTTATTTTAAATGCCTAATAATTAAGAAAAATGAATCTTATGAAAAATATAGACAATGGACATATACATTGGACATGTTAATTACTCAATCTCTTATTGAAATATATTGAGCAATAATTTTGGTTCCGAAACACATAAATAAGACTTTAAACAAACCGTATTTAATCTAGGGTCAACAATTATTGGCTGTGTGCTATGGTGTACACGGATCTGTAGGTGGTGTGGGCGTAACGACGTGCGTTTTAGTGTTAACAACCACCCAACTGTGGTCGTTATTAACGACACCTTAACCACGTTTTTAGGGACGATTGGAAGTTTTATAAACCGCAAATTGGACGGCAAATACTGTAAGCGACGGCAAACAGTACAACGACGTCGTAAAGGCCTTCATAAGCCCGACCCCAGAGGCCTGTTTCACTATCATTTTAACGTCAACGAGTACGAGTAACGATTACGAATGTGGTTACGTGTACGATATATTTGTATTTACGGGTGTTTCACTAACCCCACCCCATTCTTGAGGCCATAAACCCCGTAGATGTAACAACGAGGATATACAGTATTAATACATGGCGGTGTTGTTTTTCTATTGTCTGCTGTGGTTTGCTTTATTCAACACTAACCCCAGACGGTGTGTGAGACGTAGATTTTTTTAACCTACATTTGATGGACAGGTTGATATTTTTTACCTACATTTGATAAACAGGTTGATATTTTGATGCATGCACAGAGTAGAGGCAGTCAGAACACAAACTCGAAGACTCAGACACTACCTTCAACCCACAGACGTGTAAGCCGGACACTGACTTACAAGAGCTACTATTGTTCAGGTTGTTTATATACCAATGAATCCACTTACATGGACTAAAAAGTGTGTGTTTATGCAAATGAACGTCATAATGTACACAAGCACCACACCATATTCAACGTGAACTGATCCTAAAAAGAGGCAGTACTTGAACCAATGAACCATGTGGATTAAAGTTTGTTGCTGTATCTGCTAAAAAAAAAAAGTTTTTTTTGTATGGTTTGGTCGCGGGAGTGTCACGGGCAGTTAGTTTTAGTCCCGGGGTTCATGATACATAGTGTGATGGTCATCACAGATTATAGTCCAGTTTACTGTGAAAAATGATAGACTTTGAGCTGATTTAGCAAGATCAGGTCCCGGATTAGTCCCGGATTTGTCACAGATCTAGTCCCGAATTTGATAATATATAGCGTCATGGTCATTAAAGTTCAGTTTTCTATGAAACATGATAGAATTTGAGCGAATTTAACCAGTGTTTGGTCCCGGAATAGTCCCGGATTAGGATCTAGTCCCGGATTTGATAATATATAGTGTGATGGTCATTATAGCTTCAGTTTTTTGAAAAATGATATATTTTTGAGCTAATTTAACCAGTGTTTGGTCCAGGATGATCGTGGAATAGTCCCGGATTAGTCCTGGATGTAGTCAAGGATCTAGTCCCGGATTTGATAATATATAGTGTGATGGTCATTATAGCTTCAGTTTTCTACGAAAAAATGACAGATTTTGAGCTGATCTAATACAAGTAATACAGGAAGGAAGGTGAGCCCAGTTGAGCATCACTGGCCCACTGTACCCACTGGCCCATCACCTAACTACTTTTTTTATGATTTTCTCTGTTTTATTTATTACTGAAAAGTGTTTGGTCTCTTATTGGTCCCGTAATAGTCCCGGGTAGGTCACGTCACGTTTGGTCGTTTGGTCCCGGGTTTTAGTAGGTACCGTTTGTTGTATGTATCTGTAAATTAAAATTGTATGATGGAGATCATGGAAGCTAGTCAATAACAATTAAACATCAATGAGAACTTTAATCTTAACCAAATACAATTTGCAAATAACAACCAGTAATAACAATGCATTAGTCCAAACGCTTAAGTATATAATGAAACTACTTGTTAAATATGACACTGACCCCATAAATGTTTAAAATATATGTTGCTCCATTGGTATATTTTTTCTACATGTTCACTAGCATTTACCATTGTTTCCTTTAAAACAGATTTTCTATCAGAATCCATTATTTGATCAATGCCTTGGAACTGCAATATGGCAGTTTATCAAATCAAAAAGTAACACGCTTGCATGTTCTTTCAAAAACAAAGTAAAAGATGAAGATCAAAGAGAATCTTATAATGATCTGCTGTAGATGCGGATCAAAGAGCGGATCAAAGAATGATCCGCGGTCATTCAATTGTTTTTGACCCAAAGCGTCCACAAAGTATCTGCATTGATCCGCAAAGTGTCTGCAAACACATATTTCTGTCCGCATCCGCCCCGCGACCGCAAGAATTTGACCACATCTGCCCCGCGACCGCACCAGCAATGATGCGGATAGCCGCGGACTGTCCGCGGATGATGACCGCGTTCAACTCGCGGATGTCCGCGCGACCGCGCAGAACGCTGATTTACATACACATGTAAGAAAATGTCAATTAACAAATGACACGTCATGGTATTGACTAAAACAATGGCATATGGCCAATGGATGGTGATGCTCTCTTTATGGCATCTTCAAATGGTCATGATGAGCATTCAACTTTCTTATAAACCCCCGCCTCCGTGCGGTGCTCCCATTTAGTTTTGAATTCATATACTTACAGTGCTTGTTTTACGGTTCTCACGGATATTTCCGAGTGAGAAAAATCAACGAGGAACGTCTTAACGATATGTGTCATCTTAGATCGTTCCCAGAAAACGTTAAAATGCTTAGTGAAATTGAAAAATTACCTTTTGGTACTGTAACAGGATCCAACAGGATATGAAAATAGTTTATGGAATTTTCAAAGAACCTTACAGTCAAGGGGATGTTGGTTGGGAGGAGACATTCATTTATTTGTAATTGGAGGTATGCATGTGATTTCCACTAATGACGATCGAACATGCTACAACAGACTGGCCCTGTTAGATAAAGAACACACAGCACGGATGGTGTTTTTCCGATCTGCGACAGTGACGGCAGACGTGATACATGTATGTGCTTAAAACACCATCCTTGCGATCATTTCTGCTAACGCCTTGTGAATATACTTCGTCATACGACATTTTGGTCGCATTTATTTGCAATCAATTATGAAAGGGGCTTTAGCGTCCATGCTCGCCCGTTGCATGAAACAAATCGACAAAGCAGTACGCAGTGTCTCACTGAACTATATATTATATTGCGTTTACATCAGATTGCTGTCGCTAGTTCACCACGAACATGCACACTATTAATACATATATATTCATTCAACTTGGCTCGATACGCTCGTGCAGCTGCAATGGAACTTGCTCGTGTGGAAACCTCCCTTTTCTCCCTATACATGTACATCGTGCATTATGCGATTGGGGGAGGGGGTGTCTCAGGCTACAATTGTGCCATTTT
>CM032663.1:13249570-13595015 GCA_019095985.1 Streblospio benedicti
ATCTTTATCAATCATTACAAATAATAATGAAAATTTTCATTATCATTATGATTCGTAAAAAAAAGTTTCATCATCATTATATCATCATTATATTATCGTTACAATTTCATTAACAAATCTCTCTTTTTTTCGTTATGTTTACAAGTTCTTTAGGTTAATGGCTTTTCCGTCATGACATTCTAGTATACACTTTTGCCATCACTCGGCGTCATTAGCATTAAAAACAACTCTTCTCCTCTGAAACTACTGAATAAATTTTTATGCAACTTTTTATGATAGTTCCTTATACGATGCTAAACCTTTCGTGTTTTGATCTTTTTTCCTTTGAAAATTGTGGTCAGTTTTACTTTTTTAAAAAAAAAAAAACTGGTTTGACTCAGCATGTGTGTCTATCGATCCATAAAATATGATAAGGCGCGCTGCATGTATATAAATGTGCCTGCATGTACGTAATGCATCAGCTAATCCTATTCAATGTATCAGATAGTTTGTAAGATGTGGAAGCATCATTACCAGTATGTCTTAGAACATCAAACTTATGATGCATATTTGGCTGCAATACCAGCAGCCAATCTTCATGTACTGCAATACCAGTACGACTTCGGAATACTAACCGGATGTGCTGCATTCTAAGGATGTGTAATTTCCCTTGTAGCCCTACACACTCTTTAGTATCCTATTTTTATTTGTAATGCGGCACATACCACAGAGCACTATGCTCTACCCCTACCAATTCGCATACAGAACAGAATGCAATGCAGCTTTAAGTTCAGAACCAAGATGTACTGTAAAACTAGAATATTATGTGGTTATTAAACTTTGCGATTTTCATCTATAAATCATTTTGATTTTTTTTGTCCATCCTGGACCTACCTAATGTTTCCTGACTATTTAAGCTTGCTATGCGTTTTTGCACCTACCCAGGAAATTCGTAAATTAAATTGTGCCCAATCATTTATAGTTTTACAGTATTTTAAGTTTTTTTATGGTGAATGAAACTAAAAATACTAGTACGTTTTTTTCCTTCTCTAAAAATGGATCAGGCAGGCGCGCGCGCGCACACACACACACACACACACACACACACACACACACACACACACACACACACACACACACACACACACACACACACACACACACACACACACACACACAAAGAGCTAAAAAATGATTATGGGTAGAGAGTGATGCATAGGATGGTTACAAATACTGAAATTGCTCAAGCGGTTTCAACGTTTTGAAGACGCACCTGAACATTCTAAACATTGCAACAACTGTAAATTAAATGATGCTAGTAAAGTCAGCGCGTAATATAGAAATCATTTCATGGAAGACAGCGGGTAACGATATATTGCTTTATAAAATTTAATAGATATTTATGCATCCATATTTACAAATCAAAATTTCAAATGCACGACAAAATAGCAAACCTTTCATGACATAAATTACTCTACATTGCTGCATATCTGTACCATGATCACTGATCTGAATACAATGAATGTGCGTAAAAGTAATATGCAATTTCTTCTAAATACAGTACCCTGGTAGTAGTAAACGTATTTCATTTGCTGCTTGAAACAATGTTTCCCTCGTGATGAGAATTGCCTGTATGACTTGCCTCTTGCGCAGATTCTTGCATATTCATCAGAATTCCATCATGGTCTTGACCATGACTCCCCTGTTCAACCTTTACTTTGTTGTTTGTAAAAATCTTCTTCAGAGCGCAAACCACTGAGACCAAGATTAAACATGCCCCTACCCCGCCGCATGCAACCACTACATATGTTATAGTACTGAGTCCTACAACGATGGTGTCAGTACCAGTATCATTGCGAACAAGTGGGACCCAGCCGATGTTGGTTTCGCAGTCCTCCCCAGTGAATCCATCTGGACATGCGTATCCCCACACAGCCACTTGCGTTAGTATCACCTGGCTCCTGGAAATAGCTCTGATGGCCACATATCTACACTTCACGTCTTCCGCCTCAGGGCATACACACTTCATTAACTTAAATGTCCAAGCATCACCTGCTGGCATGAATTGAAAACAAGGTGTAAGATTCTCAGGGGGGCGACTGGCGTTGCCGTCTGCAGCCTGGAAGAAGCCAACCTCAACATTGTTTGGGTAGACAAGATCACCACTTTCTGATGCAGTCTCATCTTTGACTTTGTGTCCAAACAAAATGTAGATCAAGAAAACGTCATAGCCTTCAATGCCATCTGGTAGTTTGAGTTCGGCCATCCACCAGGGGTGATCTTCTACGGTGGTAACAGAAACTGACTTGAAATCATGGGCTGTCCATTGCGTTATGTTACTTGGCAAGGTATTATCAGCAGGCTTCAGCTCACCAGTAGAGTTGTCTGTACTGCTCTGCCATACACGTTCAATCAGGGAGACAAACGCACACCCATCAGCATTGCGTGTAAAATTCCCCCAAGTACCCGAGCCCAGACAAGTGACCATACCCTGACTTCGATAAGGACCATATTTTCCTGCGAATAAATTTTCAAAAGTGGCACCACTCCAGCAAGTAACTGCTGCCATATCGCCAGGCTTATTCCCGGTAGTTTGCAGGAAGGTAGGATGGTTCCTGAGATTATATGCCATTGAGAACATTACTTTGTAGTTGTCATCTTTGTCTGCACCCTCATATGGAAACGGGATATAGTAATGATTAGACTCAACATCAGCAAGAAGTTGAATAAGATCATACCCCCCTTCGAACATTCGCAAATATCTATTTCTATCCCGGGCTTCTTTTAGGCTAGGAGTCTCTACTTTTGGCGCAACGGGACATTCCACCTGGGCAGTCATCACGTATCTGTTCCCACACAGCAAACACGACACAAGGACCACGTGCATAAACATGGCATCAGCAACAGTCACGGTATCTGTGGGGAAAGGAAATGGCACATTATACCCGCATATACTAGTAACTGATAGCATAAAATTGCGTTGAGTGGCATTTACATTTGAATATACATCTCATAACAGCTCATTTTGTCTATACCATTGCACATGTGTATTTAATAAGCGTCAGACCCACAGGGGTAATTTACCGGTATAAACCAGAATAACCTCTGTGTCTTTCGGACCAATATACTTCGTACCACCGCGACATGGTTTCGGAATGACATTTAACATTGATTTAACTGTGCCGTTATATAAATGCATTTGAATATAAGTGTCCATAATTTAGACATAGTTTTACAAATGTATTTAGGACATATGGCAATGTGATTTCAACTAGTAGCGATTTCAACTAGTAGGCCAAGTAGATATATGACAACTCACTTAACATGTCAGAAAGTAAGTTCAAACATTGGTAATAACTACAACTTTTTATTTCAAAAGGTAACGTCACCCAAGTGCTAGAACGTTAACACCCCACCCCTAACCCTACTCTGAGTACTCACCCCCACCCCTACCCCACCCACCCCTGAGTGGCCTGGCAGGGCCATGACTTTCTTTCGTATTCTTATAGCAGTTATGGATATGTACCCTTTATAAATAAATCAAAATGTGACCATTAATTTAGATGTTTTTTTTTTAAAACAAATAAATCAAATAAACACTTACATTATTTTTCCTTGTCCACTTTTTCTGACTTTATTGATTATTTGACTATATAATACTTATCTGGCATGTACTTATTGGAAACATACTGCTTTATTAACGTTAAACGTTAACGACGCTAAAACAGTGGTAAATCAATATATTTGATGATATGCTTCTGTACTGTGTGTAGAAGCAACGTGGGTAAGGTGAGTCACCCTCCTCACGATTAGAACCTAACTAAACCAGAATGGTGGGTGGTAAACCCAAATATTATGAGGGGTGTCACACAGGATAGAGGAACGAACTTGCAACATATTGGGTCCAAGAATAGTGGAACATGGAACATAGGAAGTCATAGTGGAACATGGAACATGTCCATTCCCTCAATGTTACGGACTTTTTTTTCGAGATTTTACAAGCATTGCATGCAAATTTCAGCAAGGAGATTACAAAACACACTGATGATTGTGTTCTTATAAGCTGGACTTGTTTATCATTATTGAATACAACTAAAATGCAATGTGATCCAATATAAGGAATGACCCAATATCCAGTGTACTACCAGTGCCCGATTAAGTTTTAGTGAGGCATTCGACTGTGATTCGAAGTGGTGCCCTTTGTCGCAAGTCTTTGTTCCTACTAATGACACCATTACGTATGTGTAAGTGTGTACTGATATACAGAAAAACATTTCTATCATTAGCAAACCATGTTATGGTTTCAAAACCCACCTCCTAGATGTTTACTACCCATAATATTTTTTAACCTTTTAGATTTGTAAGTTTATCAGACTGAAAATAGCTAAGATTAATCAGTGTAATGTAAAAACATCCCAACTTACTTTTTATGGACATGGGTAGACGGTTAATATTCAAATGTCCTCTAAGAATATGAAAATCATGGCATAGATATATACAGTACAACCTCGTATTGGACACGACCATTATAAAGAGACCACGCCTATACTAATAATGTACCAATTTAATATGAAGTCTAAATGCTGAAAAGATTGCAAGTCTAACCGAATGGCATAAGAGTTTAGTTATGAGTGGACTGGATTGTCATTTCAACCAACAAGAGCGCTGAGAGACATGAACGGGTCAGTTATGTTCTCTAATTGGTAATTCTACAGAATATAAAGTTAGCGTTTAAAAAGGATATGTCCGAATGATAACAGCTGTAGGGGCCTTAGAGTTTGTGAACGGGCCTTAGAAAATCTTCCTTTGTGAACATTGAACTGTTACAACGATAGCATAGGCTTCATCGTAAATTCACCTGAGAAAGTCAAATTCTGTTTGTTTGTTTTATATGGTAAATCGAATTCAGCAACTTGAAATCAGGCTGCTGCTGCTGCTGCTGCTGCTGCTGCTGCTGCTGCTGCTGCTGCTGCTGCTGCTGCTGCTGCTGCTGCTGTCATAATTATATACATACATGCAAAACAAACACAATGTGTTCGTTCATAGATTATATATAGCTATAGTGTTCCACCTAAATACAGCAGGAACTGCTGCTGTTATTGGTGGATGTTGGAACCTCCCTTTTGGTGGAGAATCCCCAAAACTACCTCATACTGTTTACATAATGGTTGCTAGACTTTGCTATCTACGTCTATAATCTATGATTTCATCTAGAAGTAATTAAAATTATAGGTGTTTGCACTACAAATAACAGGTTAAACAGTTATTAGTTTCCACCTTGCTGATTATAACACTGTTTACACTGCTAATAGTTGCGTGGATATCGTTCTCGCTGACCTGAGACAAAACCTACTGCGTATTTACCAGCTCATACCGCCTCTAACGATTACGTAAATAATTTACCTTAATTGCCATTATGTTGTTGTAATTCACAATTGACGTGATCAACATTTGTACAGTGGCTGACTCATGAGGCTGCGTGTTTCCACTATGTCTGCTAACTTTGATTTTTGGTGTACAGTACAACCTCTCAAGTAAAACCACCCCAGTAATGACTTCAAATGCTCTCATTAAAGAGGTCTTATCTTTACAGATGCTCATGACAGTCGCTTCGCAATTAGGTTTGAGACTACGAGATATGGTCGTATTATGGAGGTTGTCTATTTGCACGTTGCTGCCTTCTGCTCAGGATTTTGATAATGCTACACGGATATTGGCAGACTTCTCCTTTGAAGGAGCCTAAAAGTGGGAGTTACCTAGTAAAGCTCTATGTATTTTTTACTAATATCATGAGCATACCAACATGTTACAAAAAGCATAGGCTGAAGCATGCATCCATGCTAATATAAAGAGGTCGTGGAAACGCTCCATAATGTACAGTAGAGCCTCTCTATCAAGACTGCCGGTATAAGAAGACCAACTCTATAATAAATCTTTTCTACGTCCCAATGCCTCATGAAGGGACCAGCATGAACAGGTGACCATCTCTCTATTGAGACCACTTGAATTCAGCCCCTAGTTGGTCTTATGAGAGAGGTTCGACTGTAGTTGAGAGAGTTTCATGCACTTTGTTTGGCCTTATTTACAATGACGCACGTTTCCCTTTTTAAACTTTCATCAAGTACATCTAACCTTTCATAGATTAAGCCGCAGTCTGGCAGTTACGAATGCTCATCCCTCAATGTTCACCCCACTGTGTCAGATGAGAATACCATGTTGGCAAAGTGATCGTTCCTTTTATAAACACGTCTTTGATACAGCAATACAGCAATAGGCTAGCTAAAAACAACTACGGTACCTCAACAGATCGGCTTCCATACTCGGGACTGTCTGACCCTCGATATCTATTTGGTAATGCATTTTTCATTGCTAATTACCACACAGTGCAGTCACAATGTGTAGTAGAGGTGGTTCATATTTCAAGATGAATATTTGGAGGTGAAACAAAGGATACGATGGCTTGATTACATATAAAAGGATAATATGGTTTTGGGTAGTTGGTGCTGAATATATATAATCTTCAATTGGATAGTCATATGTTTACGTGGCCTTATCTAATTCATGTTTAAAATGGGGCATTGAACACATGTTGAAGTATTAGGCTTTTGCGAGCGTGAGTTGTCAATTTTAACGCTCTATTTCTCTGGTTAATTATTATTTGTATATCAGGGACAATGGCTTTTGAAGAAAACAAAACTAAAAACCATATTTAAGAGTAGAATTATCCAGAGAAATCCAGTGTGATGAAAATGTACAGAAAGTGATTGGACAAGTGTTTAATGTCTCCGATATGCGTTTACAACATCCAATAACTGGACAGACGAATCTCCATTATTATGTTATTGGATTGACACCTTCTACGGTTGGCTTATGTACAAATTTAAGTAATAGACATAGAAATAGATGGATATCAACAATACGATTTTAGGAGGACCCATGTATCATGATGTAGTATAAGTGTATGGTGTGTGCGCATGTGCATAGTACAACTCGCCACTATCATGCGCAGTTTGGGAACACATGAGCACCAGTATCATGAGAGGGGAATGTGCATGCTATAGTGTTTGATTTTTGATAGGACACTAAAATTAAACAGTCAGATGTAGTGAAATGCCGTTGCTATTCGTCTATCCAAGCATGCCATTGTGACAGAGGCTACTGCCTGGTGAGTGAGTGAGCGAATAAGAGATGACATCACAGCTACACACACCACCTAGACTAGTGGTGTGGGGTTCATGAGACAACCCCTCAGACCTGCACAGACCCTGCCAGAGTGACCACGTGGAGGATAAGGGGGATAGTTGGGGAGCTACTTGTATGTCTTTAATGATTTCAGGAGAATGATGAATCTCAATATCTCAATATAAACTATACCGGAAAGTTTTAGTTTGAATTTTGAGCATCACGTGTGTGACTTTTATCATAGCACCAGATTAGTAAGGTGGATTTTGAATATCACGTCGGTAACCGCACCAAACCAAACTGTGTGGTGAACACATCTCTGGAACGGTAGTTACAGGATTTTTGTTAAAATACGTGTCAATGAAGTGAGTCACGGACAGCTTGATTGAACTAATACGAATGTAGGATACAGTTTTATGTTGAGCTTTGACCAGTGGTTCCTGCAGGAGTGAGCATTGGGTTTGTGAGTCTCCGCATGTTCTAAAGTTATTTCAAAACTACTTTTTTGTATTATTGAGTTTTGAACAATGAGAGTACCAAGTAGCTAGAGGAGAGACCAACTCAGGCAGCATTTTATCTGAATCAATAACCACATAAAATAACCACAAAGCGGATAATATATAGAAACCTGTAGAGAGACGTAAATTGCAACACGTCAAACGCTGCATTTTGATTGTCTAATAACGTACGTCACGCGTGTTCGACGTAGCATACCAGAACGTCTGACGTAACCGCGATGCTGACCACTACCCTGGCCTGGGCCGCCCTGCTGCCGGCCCTCGGCCTCGGCGCCCCCGCGGTGCTGGTCCACAGACACCGTCACCACCGCGGCCAAGGGGCTCAGCTGGGGACCACGGGCGCATACGTGCGCACGCTGCAGGGACAGCGGTACATGGGTGTGCCCGAGCTCGGCTGGGGGACGGGGTGGCAGAGGCTGTATGCTGGGGAGGAAGGCGCAGAGGCAGGACGGGGAGGTGGTGGTGGTGGCAGACAGGTAGCTCGGATGCTGGTTGGTGATGCACATAGAGGTCGAGAGGAAGGAAAGGGAAGAAGTGGTGGTGTTAGCGATAGTGATGAAGATCTTGAATTGAGTGGTTTGGATTTTACCAGCACCGAGTCCTCCGATCAGAGGCGTTTGAGTTATGAGCTTGGAGATGATAAAGATGACTTGTTTTTTGACAAATATGTGGATGATGATGATTATGAACATGATTTTGGTGGAGGTGAAAGGCAGCAGCAGCGAAAGCAGCAGCAGCAGCAGGTCACTGAAGCTAGAGCAAGTTCTCATCAAGATTATCATAATAAGCATGAATTCTTTCCGGATTTGAATGCAATTGATAAGTCAGACTCTCAGCAACACCAGGCAAAACGTGTGAATGTAGGTGACAACAAAAATGGCAAAAGTCAAAGCATCAACTCTGTGGTCACTGCGAAAGAATATACTGCGCCTATCAATCATAGACATGGTAAATTTACAAAATCAAAAGAAGCTGAAGAATTGTCTCTAATAAAGAAGACATATTCACGTGATGTGGAGAGGGACATCAAAAAGACAAATAGCAAATCTGAAGAAGGGGCGTCCTTGTATCTGACAGGCAGAGCAGGGAATGGGAGTGTCTCGGGCATGATGAGGCGCAATGCCCGGCCGTACGGAGGGAGAGACTTCGCATCTACCAGGGATGAAGGTAAGAAAAAACATTGACAATAGATGTTTCAATTCAAACCATTTCTGTATAGAGTCCCCCTGTCAGCACCTCTATAATAGAGCGTTATTTCAATGGTCTAGTTTTGGAGTTGACATTCATTGGACGTTGTACTGTAATCTTGGTTTCCACTAAACAGTAGAGCCTCTGTATTAAGACTACCTAGTGGTCTTAATAGACGGAAGGTCTCTTTATAGAACTTGATGATTATGTCTTTAAGAAAATTTACGGCCATGAGGAATGATCTAACTAGAGAGGTAGTCTCAATATAGATGTGATCTTTAGGAGATTATGCTGTGCTATACTTTATACTACACCCAATCAAAGGTGAGGTAGTACAATCGGTTTGTTGTGTACTAAACCTAACCAATGAAAGCAATAGACAGTGTTTTACATAATTAGCTCTTGATCTGGGGGATCCCGAATTATGATGTATTTAAGGAGTTCATGTTAGGTTTATGTATGGAAATGAGCTGCTCTGATTGGCTGCGGGCACCAATACAGAAACTTTATGGACTTTTACTGTGGCATTGATAAATGCCACAGACTGGGGTGTAACCACTATGGAAGTGGACTCAATAATAAAGGTTGCATGTGAAATAATTTGTGAAATAATACAGAGACAGGTAAAGCTTTGGAACATCGTGGACTCGAACTCGCCGAACTCACGATCTCGTGTTCACACCAGACCAGTCATATGTGTGTAGATAGACGTTAACCCCTAGCCTAACCTCCCTGAACGTTCAGAGACATCTTCATACTTGGCCAGCTTATCATCCCCTATGGATTAGGCTCTGTGCACCTTGCCCACTTGGCGACGCCACCATATGTATCTATTCCTGTCTTATCCCTTTTCATCTATCCGTTATCCCTGAACATTTCCAAACCGATGCCACTCGATAGGAGGTCGTCGTGCCCTGGCCCACTTTCTATACAGATCTCCTGCACTTGTGCCCATAGATGGTCCCAGTGCACACCCCGAGTACGTGTCCGCGGCCTGGCTGGTGCGGCGGAGGCTGGAGACGGACCTGCTCCAGCTCACTGTCGACTTCCTCAAGGTCAACTTGGTCACGTGTCTGCAGCAGGCGGCTGCCGCCAGGAGGGACGGCGACGGACGCAGCAAGGTAGGGACAGGCGGATCCAGGCGGAACCAGATCATGGCAGCATAGGGACTAGGCCGATCCATGTATATCCAGATTAGCAGGGTAAAGACATGCAGGTCCATGTAGATCCATGTCACAGCAAAATATGGACTAGAAAGATCCAGAACACAGCGTTGTAGCGGCTAGACAGTTCCACATAACTCCTGATATCAGCAAAATAGGGACTTGATTTGATCTAAGTAGATCAAGATCAGAGTCAAGTAGGGACTATGCAGATCCAGGAATATCCAGATCCCAGAATAGGGAGTCGGCAGATCCATGTAGATCCAGATCCAGTAGGGACTAGGTGGATCCCGATCATAACAAGAAAGGTACTAGACAGAACAAGATCAGGGAAAGGTAGCACAATGAAGCAAGTTTGGGCCAGAATGTTGCGTGTCCCGTATCTCGAAAAAGAAAAAGAGAACCACATAGATGAGCTTTCTGTATCATCTTGTGAATCTACACAAATGGATTCCATGGCATTATATTACTCTATACAAACCCTCTCTTCCATCATATTACTATCTCAAAAACCTGCATTTGTAAAGTCCACCCTCACATTTCTGAAGGGTGATTTTGTAGAGATAAAATGCACATATAAAGTTGCCAGCTGTAGTAGTACTACAAATGATACTCATACTAAACCGTGGTCCACGCTCCAGCGTGTGGCGGGCGCGGTGGACCTGGTGTCTCTGTCCCTGGAGGCGGACCTGCTGGCCAACAGCCGCGACTTCCTCTTCTCGCGTCTCGTCACCTGCCGCGCCGGGCTGCGGGCCGTGGTTGGGGCCGAGGGCACGCCGCGCCACTCACCACAACACCTGCTGACCGGGGAGGCGAGGAGGCGGGGAGAGCAGGCGGGGTATAGTGGCGGGTACGGTGTGTTGTGCCTCTACATGGCTTGCTATATACATTGTACAGAAGGACCTCTCTATATGGTTTGTTATATCCAGTAGAACGTACAACCAAGACAGGCTCTATAATGAGACAGAAGAAAAGTCCCTAATTTTCATTAAGAGTACATCATTATCCCATAAAGAGACCACTTTCTATTCAGACAACATGAAGCCATTTTTCGTGAGTGGTCCGTATTCACGTTTATTGCCAAAAACCTTTTAGGCTGCTTGGGTGGATTTTTATTTGCTCAGACTACTATCCCTTACTAATTATGTCACCGTTACAACTTTGCAGTACGTAATGCAATTCTATCTTTACACAGAGAAGACAACTACAGCAGCAGTCTGTTCACTGTCCCAAACGTCTCCATGAGCAGATCGGAAGATAAAGGTGGGTGATGAAGTGCTGCTGTTTATTGTGGTCATGGGGGTGACATGTGATGCCCAATATGCTGTACAAATGAATTCACAACTGACAAAAAAGAATTCAAAACTGTAAATGTAAATATCAATGTGTTGAATTCGGGTTAAAATTCATGATTTACAGCACGTCCAACCCACTTTACAATCGACGCTAGATCATTGGGATCATTGCTATTCAATTTTCAGTATGCAGCTTAGTCATGTTTTGCTAGCCATTCCAGCAATCGTTCAACCATCTGATTTGTACCCATTCAAATGTAATTTCCTGGCAGATGCAGACTTTAGAAAATGGGGGCATGTGCATAGTGACATAGTCAGAGTAAGAGCATAATCCATAAAATTCCAAGAGCTGCCAAGACACACACACGCCTGGTTGGGACAACAATGGCACAGGCAACCCATGACCACTAAATCTGCCCATGGGAATTCGCTCAACACCCACCATCACTGGCAGATCAATGTTTTGGGGTGAAAAGGGGGACGCACTGAAGGCATTTCATGCGTTTTGAATGCGTGATCAATTGCGCTCCAGCAAAAAGTACATGCATATTAAGTATTTTTGGGGTCTGCCTACGTCCATGATATCTACTGCTTCTCTATTTCTATTTCCTCTATTTCCTTCCAGCCCCGGACCCTCCGGAGGTGGAGGGCGTGTGGCGGCTGCCGCTGGCGGGTCATGACCTCTCGTGTGCCGAGCTCCAGGTGGTGGGCAACGACACGCTCCGGATGAGGGACGTCAGGTATGAACACGTACTTACGTTCAGTTACAGAAACTTGCGCACACACTCATCACAAACAACATGTCGAGACCATATTGCACAATCACACGGGATGCTAGATATGGACATGGGATGTTAGATCAGGGCATGTGATGTTAGATCAGGACATGGATGTTAGATCAGTACATGGGGTGTTAGATCAGGACATGTGATGTTAGTTGTCTGAACAAAGACACTTATCACTTTAACAAAGTGTCTAGTATTATCCATCTATATAACCTATGCTAAGTATTTAGAAATACACGTATGCAGTTTTGGGCTACACTCATTCATGAAAACAGCATAGTTCCCTTTGCTGCTTAATTTCTGTGCAGATGGAGACAATATGGAGTTACGCTTCCACGTAATCCCACCCACGGACATAGGCTGTGGATTGACACGAAACACGCAAAATTCATAAATAAGAGGGGTGCACAAAACCAGCAACTTGTTCACCTTTACACGGCCCTGCGCCCCATAAACACTCCATGTCCCCCGCCCACTCACCTCCTCCATGCCCCGAGGTGATGATTACTGCGGACACACGCGTCAATGTCACGGAGGCTCGTGGGCATGCGTGGTCGGGCTCTCCTCGTGATGCACTTGACGACTTCACCCAGGGCATAAGTTCATCAACTTCTCACACTAATATTGATCCGCGGTGGGGTACCGTAGAACGTCTCCCTGGGTCTGACCTCGAATGGTCTCAATAAAGAGGTGGTCTCGTGTCATTATCCGTTTATGAAACACTTGACATGTTATTTGCGTCAACCCCAAGTCACGCATTCGCGAATTTTGATCCCTGACAATGAAAAACATCCAATTAAGACCATGGCCCATACTAGCCTTAATCGCAAGCCTGCATAAAGAGACCATCTCTCTATTGCGACAATTGAAGACAGTCAGAATGCACATAGAGACCACCTGTCTTAATGAAGAGGCTCTACTGTATATTACTTACAATTAATCTGCAGGACTGATCACAGTGAGGTCTTCAACCGTCGTTCCACACTGCATAAGCAGATCCGGGGTGGGTTTAGTTGGGTCGCTTTCACTCACACGAATAGTTCAATGCAGGTTGGGGCATCACTGCGAGCCTTCGCGCATACGACAAAACCGATAGAATCCTGCAAGTGCACCCCCAACCCCGCCTTTCCAAAAACCTGGATCTGCCATGGCAGACCTAATGATATAGCCCTGGACCACAAAGGCACCATGCGCTACTATAAGATGTGGTGTGAATGATTAGATGATGCCCAATGGCCAGTCAGCAGAGAAGCCTATAGAGCCACAGCCACAATATAAAACCCCACAGTAACAATTACTTTTCAAATCAATTTCCTTTGTGGCAAAGTAACATGTAATAGAACAGATTGGTGGTTGTTATCCGGGCCCTGGACCTCGTAGCTTGTGGTTTGGCGGCCGTCTGGGGGACGGTCCCCCGGGCAGGGTGCAAATTGGAATCTTGAGCCGGGGGCAGGAGTCAATCAATTGTGTGGAGAGGAGAGAGGTGGTGATGGGGGCGGGGGGAGCATTGGAACCTCTCTAACATTATACCGTAGAACTACATGTATTTGATTAAGACCGTGTTTCATTTCGCCTCGAATGGTCTGAACAGAGAGGTGCTCTTTATAGAGGTGCATGACTCCCGTTTGATGAAGATTTGAGACCATGAAATGTGGTCTTATTGTAGCGGTGGTCTCTGTATAGAGGTGGTCTTAATTGGAGGTTCTACTGTATACATGTATGCGGTTCCCAATGTCTGAATTCATCTATTGCTATCTATCAGCCATATATCTTTTGCAACCCCCATTAAGTATATATCACTGTTTATTATTACGGACACCTCTCCATGTATTTCTCCCGATTGCTACAGTATATAACTGCAGATGGTTTACTCCCGGCCGGGTGAGGGTAAGATGGGACCGTGGCAAGTGTAGGTATAATGAGGGGATTTGTATTTGACTGGGGCTGGTCAGTTTTTATTGTTGAAGACGAATCAGCCTTGTCTTAGTTGTTGCCATTTGAAAAATTGTCACCTCACACACCCTTCCTCTATGGAGCCCTGTGTTTCTCGTCTCACAGTCTACTGGCAATTGCTTGGAGTTGATATCTTACTGACTCGGTCATTAAGATACATACTAGAGTAGGAAATGTCTGCCACACGGATCTTAGTAGACCAGACGTCTTCATACATTATAGACTTGTGGCCAATGCAGTTAAAGTTATACAGTGGGTGGGGGAGGGGTTAGGGGGTAAGTTATAGGGTTTCTGCCATGATTGTTTACTTACTGGCATATGTAATGGGTATATGTCTAATACATCATCGCGGCAGTCTGAGCTATATAGAGTTAACTCTAGCTATATATTGTGAGCCATTTTGGGGCACAAATTGGGTCCCGATGCTTACACAGACCACATGGGTTTCACGAGAGTCTGGACAAACAGACCCCCGCTACCTTCTGCAAAAGCATGGATCCTCCACGCATATTACTAGCCAACCTCCGAATTACCGAGGCTCCTGGGAAGTAATCCGTCTCGGAGAAAGAGGACGTTATGTGATTCCTTCTTGGAGGTTGATTACTGGCATTACGAGACTACCGCTAATTATGACCTACGGGAACATTGGTAGCAATTTTAGAGGCGGGGAGTGAAAATTTCAAACAAATATAAGAGGCAGGGCTAAACGTACATGTTGGTTTCATTTTTTCACAAACGACTGGACCAAGATCATTGGCAGCCCCTTCATTGATAAAAGAAATGGCAGATAGTCCGGATCCATATGCGTTTCCTCTTTGCTTCAGGGTGGACAGAAGTTTCCGGCTGCCAAACCAGGACGTGTGCATCCAATACAATCCAGACGACTGGAGGGACAGCACGCGCCTACAGCCAGCGGTCAGTGAGTGGTCAGTGAGCGGTCAGTGAGCGGTCAGTGTGGTCAGTATGTGGTCAGTGTGTGGGAAAGACAGTACATGGCTACTGCCAGCGGTCAGTGAGTGGTCAGTGGGGTGTGTGGATGGTGAGTTTGGGAAGAACAGTACGTGTTAACAGCCAATGGTCAGTGAGTGGTCAGTGTATAGTCAATGCAGGGTATGAAGGTGGTTAGGAGGTTCTCCTCAGGACACAAGACATGGAACTTTTCTGTATCCTAAATGTTGAGAATAATATTAGGAACTGTAAGAATGCTTGTGTTTCTCAGAGAGTGTTGACCTTCAGCCAGCCATGCCTCTGTACCAGTTGTGTGTTTCAGGTGAAGGACGTGCTCGATCTGCGCAGTCTGTGCGATGCCATCGCCCAGCTGGTCAAGGTGTGGGGCTACACCCTTAGGGTCAGGGTGAGTGTGGGGCCTCAATTCATAACTCCTCATACAAAAAGTCCATTTTAGTGGAACATTTTTCACTGTCTCAACCAATCAGAATATCGGGCTAAGATGGCTGCCAACATGGTTCTATGACGCGAACCCTTTATGATAATCAGTTTTACCTTTATAAAGTTATAAATGCGACCATATGATACATCTCAATTATAGTAGAACCTCTCTATTAGGACCACCTTTAATTTGGGACCAGTGTTTGATGGTCTTTATGGAGAGATGTCTCTGTACAAAGGTTCATTTTGGTAGCTTTAAAAGGGTTTGGACCTTGAAAGGTGCTCTTATCATAGAGCTGGTCTCAATAGAGAGGTGGTCCTAACTGGAGGTTCTACTGTACACATTATCATATTGTGTTTGTAACCCCGTTGCTTAGGTGATCTGGGACTGCGGGCTGGTGGAGAACCGCGTGCGCTGGCACGGCGGCGGCTGGGCCGGAACCATCGAGGACAACGGCTTCCTGCGCGACCTCGAGTGCCGCTTCAGCGACCGCGTGCCCGCCACCGTCCAGCGCTTCTGGCAGCCGCAACGCCGCGATACAGCAGTAGGACAGTGGGTCTCAGATAGCTGAACTTTTCTTATTCAACTAGGACAGCGTGTCTTCTAGAACAGTGTGTCTTCTGGAACAGTGTGTCTTCTTGGACAGTGTGTCTTCTTGGACAGTGTGTTGGACAGTGTGTCTTTTGGACAGTGTGTCTTCTGGGACAGTGTGTCTTCTAGGACATTGTGTCTAAGACAGTCGAGCTTTTGTTTGTCCCTAGTGGGAGAGACGTTTTCAAGAAGACTCAGCACTGGCAGATCCAGGTTTTCAGAAAAGGGAAGGTGACACATTGAATGGATCTCATGGGTTTTGTATGTGTGACTGATAGCGAACATGCCAAAAACTGTATAAAAATATGGTATTTTGGTGGCAAAGAGGGAGGCACACGCCGCCGCCCCCACCCCCTCCTTGATCTGCTTATGAATTGGATTTGAAGTTCTTTGTGCTTCCCATGTAGCATTTTTGGCGATTCGTCAGTGTTTTAATGGGATAAGACAGTGGCGAGTAGCAGAGACTAGCGATTCAGCCTTCCGAGTTCAAAGTGTGGATATCGTATATAAACTCGCATTCATGCACGATGTGAGTCACCTGTAAAACTTGATTTGAGGACATGCGCACAAGTTCAAATACCGGTGTGACAGAGACTAGACACTTGTAAGTATGGTTGTACTTTGTAGATGAAACAGTTTCAAGAAGACTGGTATTAATCTGTGTAGCAGTCTGTTTTCATTGACAAATATTACTTTCATTTGGACTTTGTGTAATATATTTTACTTCATTGTAATATTTTCTCATTTTCTAAGGTTCTTTATTTGATGTTGTCTACTATTGCTGCTGATAGTTTAAGCTGTTAGTACATCGAACACTACTATATCAAGTTTGTTGAAAATGGTGGATGATAAGAAAGAATCCATGTGTGGTGATTATGTTTCAAAAGCAAATGGTGTCAGGAAATATTAACAGTGGAAAAAAAGACCATGAAAACTAAAATTCATCGCTCAGTGATAGGGAACCAAAAGATAAAGACTGTGTTTTAAAGTGATACAAAATAGTTTTTGAATATATTATGTAAGTTTATTACATATCACGTCGAATTAGAAATCGATTGTCAGTGGCACTAAGCATCCAGTTTTATTTAGCATATTGTGTACATTTTCAGTGCTTTTTAGACATCAGTAAATCCTATTACTTTCTGTTCTGATTGTTTTGTGAACTGTGATATTTGAAAACAGAAAAGTCTATAACATGATAACATAGCCACCAAGTCAAGCGATTAAATTGCCATACAACCAAAGCCTAGATACATGCTCTAGACATAACACGTTGTTCTTTTCACGACCTAACTGTTTAATTAAGCAATAGACAGCTTTCAAATATACCTATTATAATGAGCAGGTCACCTGAAAACCACCGGTTATGATATCTTCCAGGGATTAAGACACACACACTTTTTTCAAATACAATTATGCAAATGATCTTGATTTGATTGGCTGTGGACGCCGGTAACATTAGTTAGGTTGTGTCATGTAGCTCTAATTTAAAACTAGATGTATATATGGGTAAAGAACATGGTGGAACTGCCCATGCCCCTAAGTAACCTTATAATCTGGACTACATGTATTCTACTTTATATCTAAAACTGTTACAATCATATGTTTCTATCGTAACTGTATAAGTAAATGGCAGAAGACTGGTGTATGTTGTGGTCTAGATTGAGGTTGTATTGTCCTCACAAACATTCACAACACACGCCCACACCACAGACAAAGCGACAGAGAAACAAAGAACACCTAACAGGGAAACATGCAACCCACCCACACCACACGGCTATACAGTACAACCTCTCCATAAGACCACCTCGTCAGTCTAACCTCAAATCAATGGTCTCAATAGAGAGATGGATTTTTTTAAAGGAATGCCTCGGTGATACTTCGTCAAATTATAGGACCTGGAAATATCGCTTGTTAAAGGTGTTCTCTTTGCGGACGTGGTCTGGACAAGAGGTTCTACTGTACAAGGTAACACTGAAACCGTACGTAAATCCCAGCACGTCTGCCATACGAGCAGAGACATCAGCAGTACAGTAGAACCTCTCTATTAAGACCGCCCGATGGAACTGGCCTCAAGTGGTCTTCTAAATACAGAGGTGGTCTCATTAAATAGATTCAATTGGGTCCCTTCATGAACGTTGAGGACCTTGATATATGGTCTTACTATGGAGGGAATCTCTTTATAAAGGAAGCTTTAATTAGAGTGTCTACTCATGAGACTGATACCCAATGTTATTACCTGCTTTTGTCCCAAACATATCTCAAACCTTCAAAGAGGAGTATATACAGTTACGTTATACACTGCCACAAAGACCTATCCTCCCGCACAATGGTGGGTCGCGTGTGCCCATTAGAGATACGCCCACGCCCTGTTAGTGACATGATCAGGGGAGGTATATTTCTATTTCTATCTGTCTTCACCTTTCAACATAAACAAGCATTCTCCACGAGAACAGGTCTTTTGTGTTTGTTATTTGTTTTTTTTTCTTACAAAAATAATATTTCCACAACAATGACCCCATATATCGATGTAAGGCATATGCATAGTTTTTAGTTTTATGTTAGTTGGAGTTACCTTGTATTTGAATTATGTCACAAATTATTAATTGATTGTACTAGAACATCCTTGAAATTAAACTAACTAAAGCAAGCCATCAAAGATACTATTCACGGAAGCAATCAAATGAAAAGGTTGACCTCTCGTAAGAGTGCATAACATGATAATCTACTCTTTGTCAATAGCTATGTCAAAGGGTGGCCTTTTTTGTGTGTATGCGATTGCATGTAATTACCGCTAAGTAAATTCTGGGTTAACTTTTCCTTTACGTATCATTTTTACTTTTACCTTTTCTTTCTGTTATAGCATTACATCATGCATGTAGTACACTTAATCGGTCGATGCATGGAGCAAAAGATCCGTCTTGCCCAATGAACGCACCTGTGACAAAACAGTGCACCAATAACAACTACAGCAGAACCTCCATATTAGAGTCACTTCTACCACAGAGATCACCACTAAATAAGACCATTTTTGTCGTCCCAAGTCTTCCTATATACAAACCAACAAGAACCTCCAAACAAACGCAGACCATCTTCCTAGTGGAACCCCTTAATCCATGCTGCTGGTGGTCTTAATAGGAAGGTTCCACTGTACTACAATAAAACGATGTTGCAGCTTCAATTTTCAGGCATAAATCCTGCTTAGCCGTCCTGCCCTTGGCCCGTCTCTCCTCTGAACCACCTAACGCCAGCTTACAGCTCTCAGTCCAGAGCAATAGCATATTAAATAGAAATGAATGCGCCGTTTCCCGCCAGACGTTTTAGGTCCCGGACCACCGATAATCGCCTGAGGCGGAAGTCTCGCACAGTCTCGTTTCACCTTGGACGTGATTTCCCGAGACACGCGAGCAGGTGCCCGCGGCAGGTGCTTGTTAGTGTGGGTCATACTTGGCGCAATAGATTGTGTGAGGGAATTAAAGTGTTCAAATGTGGTTTCTGTTTTTTTAATATTGTTATTTATGTGGTGTACAGTAGTTTAGTTCATATTAAACTTGTCTCATTTCTTTGGCTACAGTTATGATTTGGCCAAACATACCTAAATAAATTCAATAATGTTTCATTTGGACATTGTCAAACTTAAACAGTACCAAAAGAAATCAGAAAACAAGTTTGATTTGGTTTATGTTTTCTAACTAAAAACTTGTGCGAATTTTAAAGTCTATGCTCCATGCAAACTCAACTTTACAGCTACACCAGGTTACTAAAGTAGCACTTACAATTTAACCTACACCACACCTATTGAAGCCACCTCTGTAATAAGAGCATTTTAACGGTTCCAAATCTGCATAAAAAAGACCTCTATAAGACTCCTTAATAGAAAGACTGTCTATTTGGGCGGGTGGGACTTGATCTCACACATTTATTTTTGGATATGGGATGTGGGAAAGGTTGCCGTAGAAGATGGATGCTGGAAACTTGCCCATGAAAGAGGGGTGTAGAATCTGCAGGTGGTGGCATGCAGAGGTAAAACGGTTTCAAAATAATGGAATGTGGGATCTTTTGGTGCCTTATCAATTTCCCCAAATTTGTGATGTAACATTACAGAACACGTTATACCGGGACAGTCAGCAAACTCTTCATATCTTCATATCACAGATATAACATTCATCCATTGCTAGTTTGCCATATAATTGATATGACTATGATTTTCATATCAAGATTTCTTTCATGCCGGAAGAGAAAACGTTCACGTGTGCGTATCATCCAGTTTTCATCATAAACATCCACACACAAGGAAGGTAGAAAGCGTATTACAGGCTAAGTTTAGATCTGTCGGACTGTCCCAATTTGACAGCAATTATTGTTCAAGAATAAACAATCTGCAATATTTAACTTCCTTACTTGGACATGACAGGTCAAATTATTCATACCACTCTTTCATATAATGTGTTACTTTGATCAAAGCAAGGAGAAAAAAATCATTTATCATCTCTTTATAGTTCATACTAGCACTATATGGAAATCTATGTCGGCAACAGCTGTCACTGTACCACTTACAGAGGGTTCACTGTCCCACATAGAGGGTTCACTGTCCCACATACAGAGGGTCACTGTCCCACATCAAAAGGGTTCCATATACAAAGGGTTCACTGTCCAACTTATCAAGTATATCTGTAAACTGTTTTTAAAGGGACATGCACAGAAAATGCCTCCTTCGATAGATTGAACTTATGATTTTACAATAAGTAGGCGTTTTGATAATATGTCAATAACCATAAAATAGTGGACTGCCATATTGATTGTCACTTCCATATCTTCCCTGGAAAAGTGAGCACTGCATGAAACTGCAGCCTCTATCACCCGTGCACCGTCAGCCAAAATTAGCTGATGAGACATATTTGTTAAGGCTGCTAAGATGTCACTGTTTACAAACATGATCTTTGGGTACATTTCACTTTAGTGAAAAGATTAATTATGGAGAAATGGAACAGTGTACATAGATAAAAATGTATATATTAAAGACTCAGCAAGTACTATTTATATGGCATAAAAGGTTGATATGATATGGAATTCACCTATGCATGTTTCTTTAAAAAAAAATGAATCGGAAAACACCATGGGCGTGTAGATGGACATATGTGGTATGAGAGGTCTGACCATTAGATATGACTGACCACTGGAACAGATCAATATCGAACATAAACTTGTGCAGTTTGAAAAACCACACACTCACCACACAGCAAATCAAAACCACCTCTCTATTAAATTATATCATAGTTTTATTTAACTAGTTACATAAACATAAAAGTTGCAAGACCATCTATCTATTGAGACCCTCTCCATTCTAAGACCTTTTCTCAATGTCCCAAATGTTCATAAAAAAGAAAAATTTTCGCGGTCCCGAATATCACAAAGTCGAGCAGTCAATTAACATATATACCACTACTAAACATGGTACATGTACACATTTCTTCAATACGTGTCTGGTATTTCTATTTCAATGACCAAAATAGCACTAATATTCTCTTGAGTGTTGGAAAAGTCCACTAACCCAAAGGTGTGGCATAAATTGTAAATTTAATAAAACATTAAATCTTAGACAAAAACACTGGATACACAGAATATAGCTTTCATGTGAAGCATGAATTACGTTGGATAATTAACTAAAAGTATGCATTGAGAAAAAGAATATAGTGTGACGTTGCACGAGGGGCGATGTCCCCGAGGGTAGAAAAGTAGAAGTGTACCATCCACTGCATACCGTTCGTTAATTATCCATCATATAAAACTGTGTTTTTGACATTATACACGTCAAACTACCAGCAATTAAGATAATAAGCAAGTTTACACGACTTGTCAAGGACTTCTGTTATGATATTTTGTAGGCACACGATTACCAAGGATATTCCTTATATTGTGTTCAAAGAACATAGAATCGTGTGGGTGATTTTGTAATGCTATTTTATTAATGCAAGTTTTTTATATCTGTATACACATTGAAAATTTGAAACTGTAACCTTTAAGTTAATTTGTATGTTGGCAACAAACAAAGCAAAATGGAATTCCTTGTGTATATGATAACACTATTGGTGTGTGTGTTTTATGTGGATTCCATAGAGATTCATAGACCCAGTGTAAAGCACATGATGATGCACAAGAGAAGCACCTCAGTAAATGATGGCTTCAAGGAATATGTCTACTGTTACGACTACTTCATGAGACTGTATTATGATAATTTTGATACATACCACGGTGTGTGTCATGCTAGAGACAAACTAAGAGTGTGTAAGGACAATGTGATAGAGAAGTACCCAAGATTAGAGGAGCACATAACAAAAGGATACCAGCATACGTATGAAGTTACAGCAGATTTCTGGTGCACGTATAACACGACCCACCCCCACCCTGCTGACCCCTTCTACACTATGGACGCCATGTACCTCAAGTATATACAGTGTCCATATGTACATGACCCAATGTTAACACACGAGGATTATTCACCACAGATCATACTTGGAATTCAATCAGCTCTGTTTGCACAGAATATCCTCAAATACACTGGTGCTGATGGTCTGAGTAAATGGCGGCTGAACCATAAGTACAGCGACCCTCAGGACCCGGTGCACAAAGCACTCAGTGCTATATGGTGTGATGACTATAAGTATCGTGCATACATCACTGACAACATAATGAGCAGGTACTGTATTATAGTGAAGCATATAGACAGTGATTTGAATGATGTTGTGGATACATATGCAAGACACACTGATGGCCTGTACAACTGGACCACAAGTCTCTGCACTGAGTATGAAGACCCTCTAGAGCAGGTGATGAGGCTCTCACAGCTAGACAAGTGGCTCAGTAACCAGAAGAAACCTGACCTACCACCATGTCATGACCACAACATATATATAGAGGGAGCCACTTGTCTCATCATGTTCCACACAAGACTTCCCCCGTACTCAGACATTCACAACTTCATGCAACCATTTGTCAAGAACATAGCAGAACTCAACTCCTGCTGGGAGAGGGTCATATTTGGATGTCCTCATCCAAGCAGTGCAAGCAGAAACATCAGTCTCATCATTGAGATTTACAACCTGGCAAGTGATATCAGCAAGGAGGATTCAGCTCAGGTCTGGGATGTTATATGGTCATGGTCGGATCTGTACAAGAAAACAAAAGGAGCTCAGGTGAACTTGCAGAAGCTATATTACCAGCTATCAATATCCGCATTCCCCCATTTCCCATCCTTCCCACTGGCATTCAGCAGCAGCCTGGAGGCAGCGCTGAAAGCCAAGTCTCCACTCTCTCACAACATCACCTCTTTGTTCTCAAAACTCTCCTCTGCTTTATACAACATATCAGTGGTGGGCAACGAGGACTATCATGGTGTCAACATATTTGAGGGATTCTACTCCATGAATATTTATGTACTATCACTACTGCTCGAATGCCTCCAGCCTCTGTATGAGCTGTTTGTAGAAGAGGGTCAGTTTGTGCAGTACACGGGTCGCTGCCCAGAGTGGTGGGCAGGTGAATGTGAGTAAGAAAGATCTACTGTGCTCGCCTAGACAGGTTATCTGGACTACAACATGGAGTGATGGTCAAGCATATTATCACACTAATTTGTGAAATCCAGATGATATAAAGATATTTTTCACATAATTCTATTTATTAAAGTCTTTACGTTTGATTCTAATGGAAAACATCAAAGTTTGTATTCAATATATATTATTACTATCATTGCTACGAGCCCTCCCTTGCCTAAACCCTTGCCTAAACCATCTAATTATCTTAGAATATCACTGTACATTACTTACTATAGCATTAGGTGTTGTTTATTCCATGCAATTTTGTCATTTGTGCTGAGGATGTGAGCATGACATAAAATATATTCACATAATTGCTGACTACATCTTAACTCTACAATATCTATTGGTTAATAATTTTGTACCTTTATCTTGTTCACATTCTTATTCACTAGGACATTAGGGATGAGTAAAAAGATCTTCATGGTGACAATATTATATTCATAAAATATGATCTTTCGCTTTGTTTGCAAAAATATAAACTTGGTTGACACTTCTTCTGTGTATATATTGCTTTACTAGAATTTATACCATATTAGGAGATAATGTGACAAGAAATAAGAATATTTCACTTTCTATGTGATGTTTTGGTGTTCTTTCTTTATCACATAGATTTGTAAAATTATTTTTATTTTCATGCCAAACTCTTTTATGCCATATGTATTGTAGCCTAATAAACCAGTCATATAGACCTATCAATAACAGGTAATTATTGTCTATCATAATAGCTCCTTATAACCTCACTATATCTAGGTCACACAGAAGTTAAGTTGGAATAAGAATCTGATCTTTTGACGGGTTTTTTGAAAAACTCAATCCCACGAACTGATAACTCAGCAGAATTGAGACACAAAGAAAAAAAAACAGTTGTAAAATACAAGACATGTTGATTTTATAGAGGAATTTGAAAGCTACTTTCAGGAACCAAACTCCCAGTCATTTTGGCTAGACTTACGCATACGGCGCCCCGAGATGAACAGCAATACCGGCTACGACCTACCCCCTGTCTACGTGTCACTGCTGTTATGTGATCGCCGCTACCACGGCGGTCATGTGACAATCTAAGGATTGCCATTCGGCCCGATGTAGTTGTTGCGACAAGAACGAAAGTCTCGCCTTGGTTGTAGGTGTATGCCTGTGATTGTAATACAGGTTTTTATACAGCCCGTAGAAAGATTCGTTGTTCCATAACACCATTTCATTAAAAGCCATTGTGCGTCCACAATCAAAGCTCAATATATAGAACTTATTTGTTGTCTAGGATTTTAGGTTCAGCTCACACACACAAGGAGGTAGAAATAGAGATTCAGACCAACTCTGTTGACAATTAGCATCGGCCTCTGTGCAAAAAACCCTATTCCTGCTCTGCCTTGGTTTGTACGCATCTGCTTTTAACACATTTAATGCCTGCAGAGATTCACGAATGCTACTTAAACAAGGTGGATCCACAAGTGGATTTAGAATCTGGCCACGTACTAACACGTGTCTAAGCGTCTGTGAAGGTTAGCCTAAGGGTCTAAAGCGCCTGTCCATACACATATGACTGGTCTGATGTGAACAGGAGATCGTAAATTCGAGTCCACGCCTTTCCATATCTGTACAGGGTTCCCCGATAATTTCACATTAGCATAAACCACCGACATCAACATCTCTCAACCAATACGCGAAAAACGGACACGCCCCGAACGGCAAAAGGTCATAATGTGTGAAAGCGTGCCCACTTCCTAAAACGCGAATTATTACAGTATTTGCAGTGCTGAACGAAAATCATTATTCTTTCCAATTACCGCGTGCGGTTGGTGACGCTGATACCGAGGGGAAAACTTAGATGAATTATCTATCAGGACAATCATTGCCAGTCATAATGCAACCTTCTTCTCTATGCCAATCCACCCAATTTTGAAGTTGCCACAATCCTATTCAAATTTAAGCCATACTCACTTTTACACTACTACATAATGAGGGGATATTGTAATATTGAGCTTTAAACTTTTCAAATAAATCATTTCTATGTGCTTTGCTAGTTAAGAAAATCGTAACATGTTAATAAATAAATATTCAAATAGCATGAAGTCCCGCACAGAAAGGATTTATTTCATATTTAATGTAATCGCACGTGGTTTGAAAAATATTGACAATTCTAAATCGAGCATTTCGCCAGAATTCTATGAGAATTTATAGTCTTTACTGCTAATGCCCTTACTCGCCTTATTTGTACTGTCCCTTCTATGAAATTGACCTCACCAAATCAAACCAACCACAGGGCAATTTTTAGACAAGAAGTATAGATTTCAGTAGCATCCATCATATCTTCATATGGATCTTTATAAATTATATAATCTACTGCTTCGTCTGCAATCTAATATTCCTTTCTATAACTTGCCTCTGTGACGCATTTTTATCAGCCGAATCCGTTTGCATTGTGACTCAGAAGTAAAAATAACTACGGTGCCGTCCCATGTTTGCATTGTGAGCGTCTTCAAACTTCCATGGAGCTGCAAATATGCTGCGGAATATGTAGTATCATTTCACAATTACCTCGCTCTGCTTACAATAGAATCTGCTAAGAAATAATAAAAATGATTTCCTACTGGAAATTAGAAGAAGGTCTGACACGTGACTAGAATCAAAAGAACATTTTATTTTTCTCGGTGACGCTGTAATTTACATTGAGGCTTCAAACTGCATAGTTAGGAATGATGTACATTTTGTGACGTACAAGTACATTTGTTACAAAGTAGAAATATCAGATGCGTGCCATAATGCAAGAATAACCACACAGTGTTTCGCGATATCATTCAAAAATGACTTGCTTATGACATGAGCTAACATGCGATATATGTATAAGGTGTATGAATATTAATATTAGACTATAATTGTGCTGTGTACCTATCTTTTTACTGGCACATATTTCTTTTTAAATTATAGTAAATAGTGGAATTCTTACATGGAAAGTTATTAGCCCCACAAAAAAAGAACAACCCACCACCACTTTCTGTAAGTAGAAAATTGTTCCACTATTGTCGAGCATGATAAAATGCACATCGTCCCTTAATTTATGCACAACACAGTAGACATTATAAGACTCCTCATATTCACGAGGCAGTGTGAAGAGATTCCTGTCAACCGATTAAGTCCAAACTGCTACCAAGGGTTCCATATTCATGTGCACTCTTTGCTGCTTATTTCCATCACTTTTCATTTGGATGGTGACAATTTGAAAATTGCAGAACATTCTGAGCTTTACACCTGTTCATAAGCGTGGGAAAAGTTCCCAATAACTGCCAAGAAACGTTTGAACTTCCATTTCCCCCGCCCACCCCCTCTCAGCACATATGTAACGTATAGA
The DNA here is from genome assembly GCA_019095985.1 of Streblospio benedicti. Taxonomy (NCBI): domain Eukaryota; kingdom Metazoa; phylum Annelida; class Polychaeta; order Spionida; family Spionidae; genus Streblospio; species Streblospio benedicti. The sequence continues at coordinate 13,276,556 of CM032663.1, forward strand.
ATTTCAACTAATAATTCCCACTCCAAGAATCTTCCACAAAAGAAACCCGTTACTACGGGAATTCCGGCATCCAGACAATTTCATTTCATCACCCTCTACCTACAAAAAGTTTACTGTTTAAAAAAACTAGATTAACTAATTAAAAACTCACACCAACAATGGCAGAAAATCGCCCATTCACCCTACAAAAAGGTGTTGATTGGTGTGAAGGTATTCGATTGTCGTCGCCAATTAATCGCGCTACTCGAATGACCAACGGCTCCCCCGATTTGGCGCGCGCCGACTTCAATCGCGGTGCGCCTCTGATGTTTTGTGGCCTCGTTTCGCGCTCGGCTGGTTCCGGCATTTTCCGTGACTCGCGAGCGCACCTGACGCTAGGGCTAATTGGCGGCGAGCTGGCTTTGTTGGGCAGACGACACGGAGTTTGCCAGGTCAAAGGGCACGATGGACACTTTCGGTTATTGTTTTCTTTCTGCTTTTGCTATCTTGTGTCCGGCATTCTTTTTGTATAGAGGACAGGTGGCAGGAGGGGAAAGATCAGAGTGGGGCGGGGTGTTTGTATGTTGTTTTAGTTCTATGAGTTTACTTTCTTTTTAACCTTATTTCCCACATCCCTATTTTTTTCTTGTGTGCCTTTTTTCCCACATACCACAAATTTTAAGGGTTTGACCTGACCCTCCACTGACCACTTCTCATTCAATGCAAAAAAACTTTTTCCACCTGAAAATCATCTTGAAATCACGTTCAATTTTTCACTTCTCAGTTCTAAAAATACTTACTTGAGCAAATGGAAACATGATCACACTCCTGATGCTGTGACCAGGCTCAAGACTAAGCAGACCACTTGGGAGTGTCCTCAAGTTGTTTGGATGAAAAGGTGGTTGCTTTGCAGTGGTCAGTTGACGAAGATTCTTGAACGGGAGAAATTATAATATAGAGGTGGTGTCCATGAGGTTGGTGTCAATAAAGAAAGGCAATGCCCCAGGTAATTTTTTTAACAAAAATAATCTATATTGCGAAAATGGTTACTCTTCCTACACATTCTACCCCTTACTACAATTATAAAAGTTTGTAGGTTGGAGGACGAGTAAATTAAAATTCTTGCTTGTCCTATTGGTTTAATACTAGTTGTTGTAATACGGTTGTGTTAGAATAAGTACAGTAGTAAGTTGATAGAGAAAACTGCCTGATCTTCTCTAATCAACATGGACGTGGCGATTTCCCTAACGCGCCTCTCGCTGCGCATCCGGAAACACAACACCGACCACGTGACCAGCAAAACAAACCACGTGACCGCAGAACGTAAACACAAACACTGTGTCACGTGCTACAGTGCAACGTGCGCGTGCGGACACTTTCCCTTCTAGTGCATATTCAATTCACAATTTATTGAAACAGCCCATCATCTAAGGATCTCACATTTCGTGGAACATTTTCAAAGCCTCCACCAATCAAAACATCAGGATAATTTACCTCTCCAAGTGTCAAAGTAAGAAAAACGGTTACATGTATTGATTTTTCTTGCGACATAAGTCTATCCCAGCAAATATCTTCCAGTAAAAAAATGAGCTCACTTGTAATTGTTATGTTTTCTTTCAGACGACTTTGCATTCACACCAGGTCATCCTTTTCATACTAAAACCATGTATATCTTTTTTCAACTCCCTGGGGAGCATACAGCTCATCGCAACCTAACCGCAGACGTGCTTATCACTCATATTAGCGTTCACTCTCCTGACCTGTGAACCTATTTAATGCACAAGTCTCTGTCAGAACTTTCCATAATTATACACTACCCCATCTGATAAATATTCTGCATGTGTTGTCTCTTCAGGTCCTTGAACCTAACGCAGCAACGGATAGGCCTACTGCGGTACTGGCATGAATGTGTGGTAGCCTCTATTATATATAGGTGATTAGTAGTAACATCACATCACACCTGGATAACTGAGTACGGTTACTATAGTATCCGTTCTCACAATGATGCACACGTCTATGTTTAGACGGGAGGTTCCACTGTATTTGGCCGTCTACTGAGCACAGTAAGACCCCAGGTTTGCGGCCACCGCGTGAGACGTGGAGACAGTGCGGTGACGGGACAAGAGTCCGCCCGGCCGGGGCTTGGTACGTGCGAGCCCAGGCCGGGGGAGGTGGGCATCTGACACTATCTCTCCGCAGATCTTATTGCCGTTGTATAGTTTTGTTTCACACATGACGTAAAATAAGCTGTAGTGTCACACAAGAGGCCTCAAGCTGGGATTCTGTGGTTGTAGGATGGGACCAGACAGTCACGAATGTTGGGGACGAATCAGCTGTGGTATTACATACGCTTGGTCTCGCCACGGTTGTGTTTTAACAATGTGACCACCTCTCTATTGAGACCACCTCTATGATAAGACCATTGCTCACGATTGCAAACCTTCCTTAAGAGTCTACCACAGAGACCATCACCCTATTCAGACCACTTGAGTACAGAATCACAAGTGGTCTTGACACAAAGGTTTATTCTCCTGTGGTTACTTTTGACACACTGTGGTATTTTACGTGCTAGAGGCGGAGTCATTCAGAGCTATCCCCCAACAGATCCTATTTCTGCTAGTTTTGTTTCATATTTGTTTAACATAAAACAAACTCTGACAAGAGAGATATTTTTGTGTCACTCTGCAAATCCGCGATTGGCATACGTGGCAGTCTAGTTGTTGTAAAAAACTGCACTCTTTCCATGTATGTGTTATAATATGTTGATTTTGTACTGTATTGGTAGATACTTCATTGCATGAAAAAGAATGAACGAAATGTTCTGGTAAAAATGGGAAAATGAAGTGAAAATACGTGAATGGATGTCTTAATACTACATACCACATACCTGTATGTCCATAAAGAACAATACTGAAATAATAAATACCCACCGTGAATGCACAGATAACTTTATAGCCAACAAATATCACTCACGACAATATCTGGCTGTGTAGTGGATACAGGCATCTTAATAGAATACACCAAACGTTAACTTCATTGCGAAGTAATGAACAGTACTCCAATACTAAATGCATAGTACAGTAGAACCTCTCTATCAGGACCACCTTTGGGACCAGTGTAAGGTGGTCTCAATAGAGAGGTGGTTTCCATACAGAGGATAATTTTGATAGCTTTATGAAGTTAGGAACAATAGACGTGCTCTCTTTACATAGGCGGTCTTAATTGGAGGTCTTACTGTATATGTCACAGATAAGTTTATAGTCAGCAAATTTCACAAAATGCACAGACAAGTTTATAATCAGCACCTATCATTCCTGACAGATACAGCTCCCAATAAGACAGCCCCTCTCTGTGTCTCCTCATGTCGCACCATCGTCTTATTACCGCCGATTACCGACCCGCCAATCAATTAACAAATACATCACACAACCCATCTGAAACCCGAGCCCCAGTGGTCAGTTAGTGGTCAGTGTCCCCCTCTCTCATCAGCCCCTCACTGCCCTGTCATTAGCCCCGCAACCCGCGTAACATTACGAGCTGCCGGGACCCGCAGTCACTTGTCGGGTCTCTGTCCCGCCACGCAACAAACACTGAGTCACGAACGCAGCAAAAATCAAAGATGGCGGCGCCGGTGTCACGGGAAGAGATTTCGCTAATATCACAAGCGCTTCTTCTTTTTCATGTTCTTGGGTCCTAAACCCCCACGGGGACTAGGAGCGAGGTTTATTAGCAATGCCCCCCTCGGGGAGAGTGATTGAGACGGGCACGAGGCTATCAATTAAGTCAGCGTGCGCTCGGTTCGGGAAGAGCCCGGCTTGTGGGGGCAGACGACAATTACGGCCGGTTGTGGCGGATTTTGTGCCGATTTTGGTGCCTTTTGGGTCTAAGTGACGAGCGCGGCTTGTTTGAAACTTGTGTACGGTGCAACTGCGGACAGATGACTGCAGTTTTTGTTACTTTGTGGGAGTTTTGTACATATGTGGGTTATCGAGTTGTCTATGTGTGGTACTTTTAAACTTGTGATAGTGTATGTTAATGGTATGGCGTGTAATCTGTTTTAATTTTAATTTCTATTATTGCTTTAAAGAAAAAAATACAATTTTAGGATAATCTGCTGTTAATCTTTTATTTCCCCATGAGATCTATTCTCCCTTCTACCATTATCAATTTTCTTATCTGTAATACTTGTTGAATTTAGTCAGTGTCACTCATACCATCACCTTTACTTCACACATATACACATAGAACTGCACCCAAAGTACTAATAAACTCACAAGAAATCTAACTGGTCTCTCGCACAGTCCCCCCCCCCCCCACCCCCCCCCCCTCGTACCCCCACATCGCCCTGTCTTCAGGTGAACACATCCCCTCCTTTGATACCTCCATCCTGTCGTGACGTCTGACGTTCTGAGGTTACACGTCAAACGTCTGAGGGGACAGGTCGGCGGCACTTCAAAGGGCGGCTCACATATGGACGTAAAGTCCTAATTAATTGTCCAAACTTTGCTGTCCGCGGGGGGTTGACCTGTAAGGGGATGTCATTTGCAGCTTGGATTTCCTCTTTCTTGTTGCTGTGCACGTGGAGAGTTTTATTGGGTTGTTTTCAACTTGTCTATTTAGTGGTGTAGCTGGGGTGTTTTCCTCTAGATACAATTTTATCGGGTCGTGTGTATATTGTGGGGGATCTGTTAGAGTGGTGGGGACTTTAAGAATGCAACAATAAAAAATTAAAATAAAACAAAACAAACAACGCTGATATATATTTGATGGAAACCCAGTGCAAATTCAGTTAATTTTGAGCATGTACGATAATTTTGTCATTTATAAGGAGTCCTACTTTGATTAGATGGAAAGGGAACTAAATCCATGCCAAATCATTCTAATTTTGATTTCATTTCAATGCAAATCCTGTAGTGTACATTTAGCTTTATTCATGGATCCTGTGTGTCCAATCTTCATAAACTTGAAAGGACTTTTTGTATCCATCAGCCACTGGTTTAAAGTCCAGCCCCACAAACACTCCCGGTCAGTTCAAATGGGCCGGCGGCGATAATCTCTAGATAATCCGAGGATTAGGGGCGATAGAGAGAGCCGCGTGACGTCACGGCGTCCAGAACATCAAGGCGCTAGCTCAGCTAGAGTCGTGTGTATCTAGCTAGCGCCAATATTGACAGTTATCTGTTGAAGCGTGGCCGCTAAGTTGTTTGTAAACAATGGCTCCTCTAGAACGAGGCTGCGCGTGCGCAGTGGGGTGCGTGTGCACGTGGCGGGGGTCAATAGGTGCGTAAACAGAGTGTGCGTGCGTCAATATTGGTGTAGGCGCCGCTGGGTCTTTTATCTTGTTCGGGAACAGTATGGGGGATCCGGCCTGTGATGGTGTGTTTCTATTATATTTACACACTGAGCTTTTGTTTTATCGCTGGAATTGTAAACAAGATGTGACTTTGACCATCTGTCCAAAGTTGAAACTTCTGTCAATATTTCCAATGTTCAAGTTTAACAAGTGTTAATTCTATATGTAGCTTCTTTAGCAACGAGCCAATGCTTGTTCAATATTGCCTCATCTTTATACTTTTACCAGATAAACTATATATTGAATGCTCAATGGTGTGGGTAAGCTGGTGGGTTACTTGACCTGTGCATTACAAACTCCAGCCAAATCTGTGAAATTGCCACGTCCGGAAACTGTATTTCATTGCCTATAAATGCAATACATAAATTACTTATATTCTATGTATATTACTAATATTTGTGACTCAATTGATCACAGCATTGTATCCTATCAGATCAGTGGTCAGATCTACGCCTGTCTCCACCAACACCTATAAACCACGCAGGCAGCTGACGTCTCCTGCACACGCCAACATTTTCAGCTCCACTGGGCCGGGGCGAGGGTGTGGGAGGAACCCACGGGCGCGCTCTGGAGAGGGTCTTTCCGGGAGGCAGCCAGGCGGAGCAGGGGGACACTCGGGGCTGTCAGCCGGGCAGGTGGCCGCGTGCGCCAGGTGGTCATGATGGGCTGGTGGTCAAGAGGTTGTTTATGTCTTAGTTTTTGTTTTATTTTGTTTTATGTATTTTTTTTTGTTTCTGTTTTCTTGCTTTGTGTGTGTTTTTGTTGTTTGTTGCTTTGTCGTTTTAATAGGCATATTGTTTGTTTGGTGTGTTTGTTTGTTGGCTGGTTGGTTAGTTGCTTGCTTGCTTGCTTTTTTGCTTACTTGTTACATGTCCCTCATTCCTCTCACAATATTGTCTCTTAACAAACATGTTCCCAAAAAGTAATTTAATCCACACATCCCCAAACCCCAAAGCCACCATGTATATTCCTCATCTTCCACCGCAGACTAAAAACTCAGCGATGAATGTAAAACATTCGGGACAGTGAGACAGGGGCTTTTCAAGTGAGACAGTGGCTCAGCAAGCGACACTTCCCCTCCAAGTCTCTTTGTATTTGCCCACCAAGGTATGAGCCGTGCACGCGGAGGGCTGAACGCGGCAGAGACGAATTTAGTGCTCAATTTTGCAATTTAACGCTGTTATATGCCACAGTAAACAGAGAACCTTAGGAACAAGTTAGATTTTATTCAACTTCCGGTTTGCTGGTTAACCGCGAAATCGAATACGCCGGGAGGAAGACTTTATTTACTCGCTGAAATTGGAGATAATGGCTTAAAATCACTGTTTGATTTGTGTTCACATTATTTTGTCTGCCTCGTTTGGTACTTAATTTGTTAAAAGATCATTGAGCTTAATAGTGTTTATCTAATCTTTGTTTTGCTTTTAATATCAGTAGCAGGTATTGAAAGATGGTTCTTTCATTGTGCGTGGTTGCGTGTAATGTAAATTGAAAACATATGGTCTCATTTTTTTCCAAATAAACCCATTTGTTTTAGGTCGGAAAGGTTTGTATATATATATTTTTTTTAATTCAGATCATGATTGGATTCTTTACAACTGTTTGTTTGTTGTTTTGTTTGTTTTTTTTGTAAATAAATTTCTTTGTTGCAATAAATAAATATATATAAAACATAAATACATATATTATATAAAGACATGTTCTACATCATTCACCATATATACTATATTGAACAAGTTTATATATTAAAATTATAAAAACCACACACCCTAACGTTTCCCTCTCATTCAATGTTGCCTGTTATGCCCAAACCCATAATAAGCAATAACTTTATAATAAATACCAACAAACTCAACATCATCCTAGCTTCTATATTACAAAAAATAGTAGATCACGTAAATTGAAAGAGTAAAAAAGCACACATTTTCCATCATCTATCTCAATCGTTTAAACTTGGCGGTTTTCCTCAAATTGACTGGGTGGTGCTTTGACGTAATCCTCTAGATTCTGCCGACGCATGGGCTGCTATAATCCCCTCCCCGGCCGGGGCATCTCTGTGGCATCAAACAATTAAGGAAGGGGCCGTAAGACCCGATCTAGGGACCTGAGGGGTCCCCGAGGGTGCCTAGGCGCAGGGGTTATCACGGCACACCCGGTCTGGGGGGTCAGGGAGAGTATTGGATGATAAATCTTAAAAGGGTGATACGTAAAGTGTGATTGATGGCCGAGGGTGGTGGTCATTTGGATTAAGCACGGTGGTCATCTTGGCACACCTTATATTATTCTGGTCAAAATAAAAAGCACAAAAAAACTCAATTAAAAAAAATACGTTTTATGCGAAGTGCATTTTGTGGTACATCATATTGAAACCAGCTTCAAAAAAGACCTCATGAGACCATAATCATATCACTGTGCAAATTATTCATAAGGAGAGCCTGGGCATATAAGGTGTCCACTGTACCGAGGCACAGTGGAATCTATATATTCAGACCACCCTTGCATTGAAACGGCCTAACTTGGTCTCAAGATAGAGGTGGTCTCTCTGTAGAGGTTTACAATTATATTATTATAATTACATGGAGGTGGTCTCTGTGAAGACTTGGGCTCACGAAATTGGATCTCATTTTCAGAGATTGTCTCTTTATGGAGGATTGGAGGTATTGCTGTATTTCCACCTGTTGAGCAGCTCACAAAGTCCCATGTTTACTCACCCACTCACCCTCCACGTTTGATGGACTCCGCGCCACGTGCGTTTGTTTACATTCCCCTTGACCGCCGAAGAGCAGATGCCGCTACATCAGCTAAAACGGACACTGGGTTTTTACAGCCATTTTATCTGTCAGTCATTTTAGGTCCATTATTATCTATAGATATCATATTTCTTCTATTATAGACTGCATATTCACGTTTTTCTTAATAAGAAAACATAACAAACTCTTTCAAATTCACATCATTCATCACACTTTCATACGGTCGAACCCATGCATGTGAAGCCTTATTAACCAAGCACATTTAATCGACTCCCGAACACGTGCGTTTGTTTACCCTCCCCTTGACCACGGCTTCGCGAGTCTCTGTTTGCTCAGGAATGCCGGCAACAGTTGCCCGGCCCTCCACGCGGCCACCGCTCCCCGCCCGGGCCCTCGACGGCATCCCGCAGACCCCCGGCCCGGGCCCTCCACGAGGCCGGCCCGAGAGTGACGGTCTCGAGTGCACTCCACGAGCATTCCTCGGCGAGAATGGCTCGTGACGGGCGAACGATTGTTTGCGAGACTCGAGGACGTAATGTTTTGGAAGGGAGGTGGCAGCGGCCTTCATTTGGGCGTGATTAATTCACCAGTTTTGCATTGCAAATGAACCTGTGGACACTTGATGTGGGGGTGATGATTGCTATTTGCTTGTGTGTGTGTGTGGGGGGGGGGATGGATGATTGAGGGGAATAATAACAGACGATATTGCTACTCGGCACAAAGCAACAACTGGCTGAGTCGCCGGTGCAATTAAATTGAAATAAAACGCCATCTCTGGTTTCAAAGAATGTCTTGTGTTGTTGTTGCATGGCCAATCTTTTGCATTGCTTATTGTATTGTAATCATATTTTCTTTGAATTTTTGTTCTCTTTAATATTTTAACTTGCCCAGTCATCGTCTATTTTTCTATTTTGTCATTCTTTGTTTTGCCCATCTCTGCATATAGATGAATAGGTGTATGAAAACCCACACTCATCCATATACCCCCCCCCCCCCCCAATTTCCCCTTACTCACCAACCACCCTACTCTGTTTCCCGGTGACTCTACCCCTCTGGAATAATTTGATGAAATTAGCTTCCTCAATTCGGCAGCAGCAGCTTTTATGCCATGAGTTTACACGTCTTATTGCCTGTCAACCAATTTGGGGTGTCTGTTGGGGGGTTGATTGTAATCCGTAGGGTGGAGGGGTGGGGGTGTCTTTTTATTCTTATATGTACATTCACTTGAGTTGGGTATCTTATTATCTTGCTTAAAGACACCACTTCTTATCTCCTGTTATGGCACAATCGAACCGGCATATAAAAGACCATGTGAAAAGAACACAATCATGTTCTGAGAGGCTGTGTGTGTCAGCACTTAACAATAGTGATTTGAGTTTTGAGGGAATGTGCTGGTGGCTTCTAATACACAGCTAAAACATTTCTACTGACACCCACTGTTCAGTTTATCCCATGATTTGCCCAAACATACAAATTAATCATGGAAAATATCATTGAAACAACACTAAAAGCTACGAAAATAACTCCCAAACCAACAAAGCTTGTCCTTATGCGAAAAGTACCGTTACCAATTACACTGATGTGTAAGAAACTGTCAAAGTGATTACTTAAAACACACACATTCTCATTAAAAGATTATAACTGATTATATCTACACCGTTCGCAGCTACATTGTATAGTCCGTAACTTAAACATCTCACAAACTAGAAGCACAAAAAGCCCTGACCAATCCCTTGTGGCAACATTACCGGATTGCCAGAGTGACCAGCCCAACTGACCACCGCCCGGTAGCCTCTAATTAAGCTAAGTAATTACTAGATCCGTCTAAAAGCCCGTGTAATTGCAAGATAATGTAAGACACCGTTGACACGTCATTCAAACGTAAGAAGTTCGGCGTAGTAGCGAATTACTTACGACAATCGTGCGCTTCTGGGCGATTAGCGTTCGCAGTAGGACGCAGAGTGGCCTCCATTGTGGGTCATTGTCTTTTGGCTGCACACAATTAAACGCTGTTAAGATATTCGCACATGACAAGTAGATTTTGGCGCCAAAACTCGCGACTTGGCAGACGATTTCTTGGAACGGTGCTTATTTTCCTCCTGCGCGCTTTTTGGAGAGTTGTTTGTCCCGCTGCGCAGACGGTTTGCGCATTGACGCATGCTCTTTGATGTGGTCATCTTTATTATCATAGAGCACAAGAAGATGAGACGTTCAAAGAAGTGGGGGTGGGGGAGGGGTTGAAAACTGGGATTAAGGCACGGGGTGTGGGGTTACAGAGGAATTTAGGTATTTGCTGCATGTTTAGAAACAATATTTTGACGTTTACGGAATAAATATTGAAATTGTAATTTGTTTTTCAAAAAGTTAAAACAAGGGGGGGGGGGTCTTAGCCCAAGAAAAAGGTGGGTTGTGTTTTATTTTTTTGCAGAAACATGTGAGATTATTTACATTGCATACATTAGTGAGAGCATCATGTACACTCATATAATGGTATCTTGACAATCACTGTTCAGTGTCGTCAAACACATACTAATATGCCCATACAACAATCCTCTACCAAAGTGTGCCACCATTTAATTGGTAATGATGGTTTAAACTAATGATGTTACAAGCACAGCAAAGAGCACAGCAAACAAGCTAACAACCGCCGCCCCACCCCATCAAACAGTCAAGCAAACAAGATAAACTATGGCCACTCCACGGCTGAGAGCAAACAACCCCCTGTGACTATCTCCTGCATTCCCTTGCGGTGTTGACTCTTCCACTTGAACATAAGGAGATTATGTGTGTATCTGTTGGCGGTAAGTGAATGTTCAACAGGTTGGTAAACATTGGACTGGAGATGTTTAGGGGACAGGGGGTGGGGCACGCGACTGGGGGGGGGATTTTGTGGAAATGATTGTGGGGAAATATAGCTGGAAAGGGTGTGTGTGAATTTTTAATACAAAAAAGAGTGCCGTTGGAAAAAAAAGACCAAAAAAATTGGGATGTGGAATTTGTTCATACATTATACCACCCCCACCCACAAACAGGTTTGATATAAGTTTAAAGTATACACTAGTTGAGCGTATGTGACTTCAGAAGTCGTGATTACGTAGTCATATGTTCTTTGGTCTAATTCATAAAACTGGCGTCAGGATTGTACTACCTACTATAATTGCAAGCTATACCACATGACAAAAACCTCTAACAGGACCTTATATATTGCACGTGTCTTATTCCGGCTGCTAGTCACTATCCTAGGGAATGACGAATTGGCAAACAGGGTTCTCAATCTTACCAGTAACCACAGCTACTGGATATCACTATGCTGCCATTAGCACGTATTAGTTTATTACGTGAGATTCTTAGAATATACCCTACCCTATATACGACATCCCTGGAGTCAAGATGCTAACATCATAGTCTTCTCAACTAACGTATCCTCCAAGTTTACAACCTATATCAGCCCTGTACCAGACTACAGTCAATATATGGCGAGAACAAGAGAATATTTTTATGACCACACTGTATACCCACCTCCTCCTCCCCTAAGAGACCCCCTCCCTAAGCAGGGGAGGCTCCCGACACTCCATAAAATGCAAACTTTGCATTTTGTTATGGCCTTTGATGTTATTTTGACCATGTTGTGGGTTTGGCCATTGCGGAGTTGGTAGATTTGGGCATAAGCTGGTTCCTGCTTTTAGAGGAGGGGCCGGGAATAGGACATCAAGGTTTGGTGGAGGTTAAAACAGCCCTAGTGGGCTGGTATGTGTTGGTGGTGTGAATAACATTACTAAATGTATTTTACTATACACTGAATATGTATATTAGTCTTGAATAATCTGCTTTGGTGTGAACCTATTGGGATTCCAGTAGAGGTCAATCTTTAGGGTTGGATCTATCACAAATAGAAATACTTGCTTTGGAAAGAGTTTAGTACTGCAATATGAAACATGATGATTAATGCGAATTCACCATTTTGTTGAATCATACATTAGAATAAGATAATAGCAAAGATTGTGTCACTGTTACTTTTATCATATAAAAGCATTGATATAAGTTATAGAAACTTGGATATAATATTTATGGGAAACAATCTGCTGTTTTGTACTAGTGTGTTTGGCAGCTCTACTAGCACGGGTAGATCCAGTGGGGGCGCAAGAGGAGCACACCCTGGATCTGCCTGTGTGAGCTTTCGCACTACAAAGTAAGCCTACATCAACGCACTTGCTGTGGTCTTCATCGTTTCTGACTCATGGATCTGCCAATGATAAGAATCTTGCTTTCATTACATGGAGACTGGTTGAATCTACTTTGTAGAAGTCTAAAAGCATAGGTTAGTAAAGCTCAAAGTAATATTACTAAGCAGAAGTCACCAATATGCCATAAAAAAGCAAACGTCAGCGGTAACAGCTGAAGCGGCAATATATGACTGAACTGTGGCAATGCATAAGCCCACCATTTGTCTAGTCTGCCTAATGATCACAAGACGTAACCCCATTAAGTGACCACTTGACCCCCGCACAGACACTCACATGGTAACACAAACAACTCACCAAGGGCGTCCTCAGCTGGTTATACAGTGCGACCACTGAGCTAAGACCACCCGTGGCATTGGCCTCAAGTGGTCTCAATGTAAAGGTGGTCTCTTTATAAAGGCTTGGGACTGTGAGAAGTGGTCTTGTTAAAGAGGTGCTCCACAGCACGGGGACAGACTTTTTTTGCTGTGGAACTCGTAGATACATCATAGACGTAGTGCAACAACTTCAGCTGCGGACCTCTTAATGCTACAACAAAATTCTGACTTTTGGTATGTAAATTTAAAAAGTAGACATGACAATGCATCTTTTCGCCAATAAAAACTGCCCATCCATATCACAAACAAAATAGAGGGTATTTACCAAAAGTACCTTTAAAAGCCCATTGTTGCATGTAGGTAAAGATCGAACGTTTGTGCTGAGTGCCGCACACGACGTTTGAAAACTGCTGTGTGCGTTATGTATTAAAACATTATAATTTTAAATAAACACGTTGTATGTGTATTACGAAAAACTACTAAATATCGTATTATTTACAATTGTAATTTTATGATTGACGTGTTTTTGTACTGTATATTTGACTTGTAATGCAAAATATAAAAGTTGTATTAATTGACTAAATAGGTTATTCTTAATCAAAATCATGTTTAAATATTATGCACATACTTGATTTGATAAGATTTCAATTGAATTATATAGATTATTTGAATCGTACAGTAAAATGTACGATAGTACAATGACGATCACACATGAGAGCCGAACAAAAAGCATGACGAATTGGCCATTCATTACTCATGGAAATACAATGCATGACAGATCGTATGATGTCACTTTCATGTTGAAAAGTTGTTATGTACAGAGAGAGTTGTTATGTACAGAGAGAGCTTGTTGTGCGAAACATCTAAGTTTTATTAATTGACAATCTAAATTATTCCTCATCATAATCATTATTAATAACACTTCTTACCAAACCCTGCATGTCCTGTGTAGTATAAATAATAAACTATTATATTTGAGTGTGCAATTTTGTATTGCACATAACATTAATCAATCTGACAAATCTCAAAGATGCAGACGATTCAGGCGAACCAGATGTAAAGAACTAAATAAGAACTGACTATCTTAGAATATTTTTAACCGTACATCTTCATGTGCGAATTGAAATTGTCGATCACAAATTGCTGGTAAAATCCAAACTCATTTTGATACCCAAAGTAGGAAGAATGGACCACACATTACTCTTAAAACTTTGCATTACAGATCGCAAGATGATTTTCACGTGGAAAAGTTTTTTGTACCAAATAAGAACTGGTCAGCGTGTGGTCAGTGATGGTCAGGTCAATCTGAAACAACAACATGGGCAATCAGCGGACATGGTCATTTGAGACCATAGCTACAACATGTCACCAAACGGACGAGCCGGTCATGTCTAGTAGATACAGTAGAACCGAAACCATGAATCAATAATCGCTGCCTTAGTGCAACAACGGTCTAACTGAGTTTGGGCAAAATTGAGGTTTGTTCTCATTTATAAAGTGAGACAAGACAATGCATCTTTTCACAAATAAAAACAGCTCGTCTATATATATCAAACAAACAAAAAGATATTTATGATAATTCCCTTATCCCATTGTTGCATATTAAAAGAACGATCTCGGTGTAAAAACGATCTCGGTGCCATGCAAACGTTTGAAACTGCTGTGTGCATTATGTATCAAATTTTAATATTGTTATGAATGACTTGGTTTTGTAGTTATGCATTTTTATGAAACATCTTATTTTGCAATAATGTTGTTTTATAATTGATATGTAAGTTCATTATACGTGTGCCATGTAGTGCACAATAATAAAGTTTTATTAATTGACAAAGTAAATTATTCTTGATAATATTAATTATTTACAATATTTTTTCCACCTTTCGCCAAGTCTAATAATACTTTTACGCGATAATATATTATTTGAAGGTGTAAATTGGCATACAATTTACACTTTATAAAGTGATAAAATTCGAAGATCGTAACGATTCAGGGTAAATAGACGTATTGTACTGAATACGAACTGAATACCTTATATAACATTTTAATTGTACTTCTTAATACGCAATTGAAATTGTCGATCACACACGATTAACTGTCAAAATGTAAACTTATCAAACTCAAGTATGGACCACACATTACTCTTCAACATTCAATGCATGACAGATAGTAAGCGGATTTTTCTGCTGTGAAGTTGTTTTGAACCGAATAAGAACTGGTCAGTGGAGGGTCAGAGGAAGTTCAGGTCAATCTGAAACCAAAAAAAGTGACAATCAACGGACACGGTTATTCTTAATCAAATACATTCGGCTTTAAGGATTTTCGGTTTAGGTCATTCTAGTCCGCAGCTACGTTATGTGACCAAAAGGATGAGCCGGGCATGTCTAGTAAATCCATGCAGTAGAACCTCTCTATCATGACTAGCCAGGGTTTAGCCTCAACGGGTCTCAATAGAGGTGGTCTCATAATTATGAAGATTCATCTTTGCGTTTTTATGAGGGTTTGAGATGGGATGGCCAGAAATGGTGGTATTCAAGATTCAGCTGATATTTATTAGACGTTCTACTGTACATTGAGCATTTCTCACGAGTCTACGCGGCCGTTAACAGCACAGTCCACAAACCTCCATTACAAGACCACCTACCAATTGAGACCTCTTTTAGCCTCTCCCTATGCTTAATCCCAAAAGAGTGATTGTAAGCTAAATATTCACTCTTTATGCCCTTTTAGATATAACAAACCGGGACCGCTGGACAAAATACTGGTTAAAATGGAATGGCTAAACCGAACCCATTAATTAATAATCGCTGCCTTAGTGCAACAACCGTCTAAGGTGACGTTAGACCAACAATGAGTTTTGGTATAATGTACAAGGTAGACATTGCAATGCATCTTTTCACAAAATGGCTCATCATATTTATCAAACAAAATAAAAGATATTTACGGAAACTCCCTTTATCCCTGTTGCATAAAGATAGAGTGTTTGTGGGGAAACGGTCTCATTGCCGTCCGCACGTTTGGAAACTGCGGTGTGCATTATGTATTAAAACATTATATTTTCAAATGATTAATTTGGTTACGTATTCAAGCATTGTTATGAAACAACTTATTTTCCAGTTGTGTAGTTTTATTATCAATATAATAGTTTATTGCAATTTTAACTTTTTTGCACAACGTCTAAGTTTTATTAATTGACTAAGTAAATTATTCCTGATCATAATTATTTTTAAATCTTTTTCTTTCCTCGATACCAGCATAAAAATAACAAACTGTTTGAAATAAAAACCAGTATTTGCGTCGCTTCAACTGCTGAAGTGAAAGCCTAGTATTCACGTCATCTATATGTTACTGTTCTCTATGTATGGTTGATTCTAGACATGCTAGAGGGTTTACTGTAGGAATTGACCACGAGATTGTCGTGTCAATCTTGAAATTGAGCATGCTGACGTCTGATTTTCCAGAACGAAGTGAGGGTAAATCAGACGTCAGCATGCTCAATCAAAATTCAAGATTGACACGACAACCTCAAGTGTATTTTAGACATTATCCAATGAAAAAATGATGAATTCTATCATTCCGTGCAAAAATCACCGCCAATAACCCACGCTGATTTTTGCACGGAATGATAGAATGATGAATTGACTTGGTTCAAACTTTATACAACTATGAGGTATGAGGCGACACCTCGATTCGATTGTGGGCACTTTCCAATTAGAGTGTACTTTCCAATTGAAGAAAGATTTTCAATGCTTTTATATTGTACATGTATATCTGTACTGTGTTAAGTGATATTGATTATTGGACTTTGAATGTTTTATTGGTTATTATCTGTTACTAGTACTATTGGAACACAGAGCAATACGAGTTGCTGGCAATTGATCACCGCTGTAAATTCATTCTGAGATTTTCTCCTCAAAAAGTTTTTAATTGTAAAACAATTATGGTTTCAGTATAGATCTTAATTGCCCATATGTCAACGTTGTTCAAGAGACGCTGTGTTCTTTGAACACTTTTGATCTTGTTGAGTGTGTGATTTGATTTCTAAATTGCACCTAGCAAACTGGCATAATTCCAAGACTGCAAGTTGATTCAGGTGAAAGAGATGTTTTGGACTGAATAACAACTGAATATCTTAGAATATTTTAACCGAACATCTTAATGTGCGAATTGAAATTGTCGATCACACACGCTTAGCTGGCAAAAAAACTCACGTGATACCATAAAGATAGAGCGTTTGTGCAAAGAAGGTCTAATTAGCTCTTCTGTTAGCCTTCTGTTCGTTTGGAAACTGCTGTGTGCATTATGTATTAAAACATCATTATTTTAATCGAACAACTTGTTAGTGTATGCAAACATTGTAATGAAGTATCTTAATTTCCAATTATGTAGTTGTATAACGGACATAATATTTCATTCTATTTTTGACTTACAATGCACAACTTCTGAGTTTTACTAGTTGACTAGATTAATAATCAGTAATTGTAATTACATTTAGATGTATTTCTTACAATTGAAGTTTATATGCTATTATAAATACTAAACACAAAGTCTAACATTTGTAATTTTGGCTGTGTGGTTTTATTATGATCACGCATGGTTAGCTGATATATTTCAAAGTGCTGGTCAGTGGGTGGTCAGTAGACGGTCAGGTCAATCTGAAATAACAACATGGGGAATCACCAGACATAGTCATTCAAGTCCCCAGCCACAACATGTGACCAATAAAGGAATATTCTGTCATGTCTAATCTAGTAGGTATATTAGAGAGGGTTCAAAATTCCCCATTCCCCATTTTTTTAGCCTTTTTACTGACATCCCATAAATTTTAAGGCATTTTTCACATATCCTTGAAATATCACATCCCTGTTTGGACTTTTGTTCCCACATCCCACTTCCTCATAAACCCGCCTCAGTAGAACCTCTATTAAGACCAGGGTTCTGCCCCAAGTGGATTCAATAGAAGTGGTCTCTTTATGAGGGTTCAATGCTGTATTTTCATGAAGGTTTGAGTAGCCATAAGTGATCTTATAACTGTTATAAAAAAGGAAGGTGATACATTGAGAGGTTCTACTGTACATTAAGCAGTGAACACCATTTCTCATGATTCTATACTGCCAATTGAGACCACTTTAGGGACGGTGCAATATTTACCAGGCAGGGGGACCGATGCATTTGGTACTTTTTTCAAGGTGCAAAGTAGGGGGACCTGATGATTTTTCATTCTCGTTGGGCATGGGACATGTACTTTTTTTCAGCTGCTGAAATCCCACTTCGGCGTGAGCGGATCGGTACAAATTAACCACGCGAATATTCATGGGAAGGGACACAGACTTTTTTTATGTATAGAGGTCATTGGACATCAGTTTTTTTTCCATCACATCGGCATGGGACAAGACCTTTTTTCAGACAAGTTTTTCGATATACATCGGTCCCCCTGCCTGGTAAATATTGCACCGTCCCTTAGGCCATAGGTTCCCATATTTAATTTTAATAGGGATGTTGAAAAATAAACAGCAACTTAAATGATAATTACATATAACAAAGTTAGACGGGGGGAATACTATACTAGATATAGATGGACCTTTTTTTTCAAAAGATGCATTGTTATGTCTATTTTATAAATGATGACAAAATTTATTTTTGCCAAAACTCAATTAGACCGTTGTTGCACTAAGGCAGCGGTTATTGATTCATGGTTTCGGTTTAGACATTCCAGTTCAACAAATATCACTAATTTTGTGCTAAATCCATTTAAACTTACTATAATTGTCTTAATATTTTCGGACACTTTCAATGTCCATCGTCTGA
This sequence comes from Streblospio benedicti, assembly GCA_019095985.1. Classification (NCBI taxonomy): domain Eukaryota; kingdom Metazoa; phylum Annelida; class Polychaeta; order Spionida; family Spionidae; genus Streblospio; species Streblospio benedicti. Next base: position 13,295,001 of record CM032663.1, read on the forward strand.
GACTTTTCTGTCACCAGGTGGCAGCACGTGACAGAAGTGGAAGTCAGTCAGTGTTTGTTGTTGGGGGGTGGTCGAGGGGGTGCGCGGTGGTTTGGGGCTGCCCTAGGTCTCAGAAGGTTGTCGTTGGCGTGAGATAACTGGTATGCTCCTTCATCTCTGTTCATGCTCTCCTCAGTCTTTCGGATTGTTATGGACTCTAGGATTTGTCTGGCCAGTAGGTTTGACTCCACTTCTGTCACATGCTGCCACCTGGTGACAGAAAAGTTTCAGACGATGGACATTGAAAATGTCCGAAAATATTAAGACAATTATAGTAAGTTTAAATGGATTTAGCACAAAATTAGTGATATTTGTTGATATGAAAAAGAAATCCAATGAATCTCTTTACAAATTCCAGTTCAAATTATAATATATGCATATATTTTTAAAAAACTTTGTTGTTGTTTTTTTCAGTTAGACAGTTGTTACACTAGGGTGTTCATATGTTACTTAAACTGCTGCTTTTGTGCAACAACGGTCTAGGGGCTATGCCTATATTTGGAAACTGCCGTGTGCATTATGTTTTAAAATATTATCATTATAAATGAGCTGCTTTTTCAGTATTTTTCCATTGTTAGGGAGCATCTTTTTTTCCAATTGTGCAGTTTTATATGTGACATGTTAGTTCATTGTAGTTATTAGTTGTGGTGCACAACATCTAATGTTTTAGTAGTAGACTAGATTAATATTCCGTACTAATTATTATATTTAAATCTCTTTAAATCCGATACACAGCATGGTAGTATATGCTACGGCCAAAAGGTCAGACAGAATCGTATTTGTATTGTAATTTTGAATGTGTGACTTGATTATTGAGATCACACATGGTTAACTGTAGGAATTGAGAAATGTCAATGTCAAAATTATGATGCTGACGTCTGATTTACCCGAAAAGTGAGGGTAAATCAGACAGTGATTTGTCAATTTTGCGATTGACTGACAATCGAGTGGTCAATCACCATTCTATCCTGACTAAAATCCATTTTATTTTAAAATAAATCATATTATAACATTCAACATTCAAGTCAATTTCGTTTGTTTTGAGCGCGCGGAGACGTCAATTCCTACAGTTTTGAGCGCGCGGAGGCGTTAGTCTAAACTGTTGATCTCTGCAGCAACGAAACACGCCTTGTAGGTTGACGTTAGCGTGCGGCTGTATTGATATTGTGAGGAGATTAGACTAGCGCAGTGTTTTTTTTTGGGAGCGTGTTTTCCATCGCAAAATTGAGCATGGAGATTGACCAATCAGCGTGGGTTATTGGCGGTGATTTTTGCACGGAATGATAGAATAACGTATTATATCCCCGAGTTGTGCTAACTTGTATGATACCCTCAGAAGGATGAATGAACACATTATTCTTAAAATATTTATGCGGGATAGAGGCCATAATATGAAGGGCGAGCCGTGATACGCCCCAAGAACGAGCCCAATAAAATAATCAATGTTACACAACGAACCCGGTTTTGTATTTATCAGTCTTTTCTAAACAATTAAAATACTGTTTAAAAGATAAACTGGCATATATTCAACACATTTAACAAGATAATTTATCAATAAATTACAAAATGCAATAATATGTAGTAATACACTGCATAATCATAACAGAACACGGCGCAGCCAGTCGCTAGACAAATATCCTATTCGGACTAATGCGATACAAGCAAACTTTGACTGATTGCACTTGTTCTGTGCGATCACTTTTCATGTCCATTTTCCGGGCTTCTCTGATACGCCCCAAGAACTTGCCCAATAAAATAATCAATGTTACCAACTCACCCGGTTTTGTCTATTTATAATGTTGGGTATGTGAATTTTTAAGGAAAAATATTTCTTTTCAGCTTTTCAATCACCATTACTTTAAACTATGATCCAACATGTTTTGAAATGTTCACGGTCTTTCAGCCATCCATTACAAGCATTTGAGTCGCTGCCTGGTTTGAAAACAATTCTGCGGCGGCTGCAGGATAAGGTTTGTGGTCTAAAGATCATGGACATTCAAGACTTTTGTTATTTTCTGATAAAGTGTTTTTTTAAATGAAAATTTTAAATGGAGATTGACTTATATGATACATTTTATTGACATCAATTCATCAATGAATAGATACGAATAGGCCATGTTTAAATCCCGAGTTCAAAAACTAATAATATATGCAGAAAGGATGAATTTTTTCTTTTTTATGTTTTTCCTAAAATATTTCAAATTTTATCTAAAGTGTTATATTTGAAGATATATATTGTGCAAGAACGACCCCAGGATTTTAATTTTTTCAATGTTACACACTGAACCCGGTTTTGTATTTATCAGTCTTTTCTAAACAATAAAATACTGGTTTTAAAAGATAAACTGGCATATATTCAACACATTTAACAAGATAATTTATCAATAAATTACAAAATGCAATAATATTTTGTAATACACTGCATTTAATCATAACATAAACACGGCGCAGCCAGTCGCTAGACATATAGATTTTTATAATTGCTTTCTAAAAAAATTACGTCTGCAATATGACTGATAAAACACATGTTCTGTGCGATCTCTTTCATGTTCATTGAGCCTTCGGGCTCGCCGTGATACGCCCCAAGAACTTGCCCAATAAAATAATCAATGTTACCAACTCACCCGGTTTTGTCTATTTATAATGTTAAGATATTCACTTACTAGATTACACACGGGAAGGATTTCCCCCAAATATCCAATACAAGTATTGATTGTGTAGCATCGGTCTGCAGCCAACGTTTAGCATATTAGAGTCTGCTGTGTGCATTATGTATTAAAACATTATCATTTCAAATAAACAAAGTGTTTGTGTATTTATTCATTGTTACGAATAATCTTATTTTCCAATTATGTGGTTTTATATTTGACATGTTAGTTCATTGTACTTTTGACATGTAGTGGACCCCATCTAAGTTTTACTAGTTGACTAGATTAATAATCCATAAATATTACTGTTTAAATGTCTTTCTTATCACTGGAAATTATGCAAAAGTTGGTATTTAATAGATAATTGTAATTAATTTTCGCTGTGTGATAAGATGTTTATAATCACACATTAAACCATTGTAGGAATTGACCACGAGATTGGAGTGTCAATCGCGAAATTGAGCATGCTGACCTCTGATTTTGCTCAATTTCACGATTGACACGACAATCGAGTGGTCAATCACCATTCTATCATGACTAAAATCCATTTTATTTTAAAATAAATCATATTATAACATTCAATTTCGTTTGTTTTGAGCGCTTGGAGACCACTACTACGGCGTGAGTCTAAACTTCTGCTCTCCGCTACACGGAACACGCCTTGCGACGTCAGCGGCTGTATTGATAATGTCAGGAGTTTAGACTAGCGCCGTCTGGAGCGTGTTTTCCATCGCAAAATTGAGCACGCTGATTGACCAATCAGCGTGGGTTATTGGCAGAGATTTTTGCACAGAATGATAGAATGTTGCACTAGGGGGTTCATATGTACCTAGACCGATGACTTAGTGCAACAACGGTCTGACTTTTGGGCAAAAATAAAAAATAAAAATGGAAACTGCAGTGTGCATTATGTATCAAAATATTATCGTTTCATCTAAACAACTCTTAGTGTATTTATGCTACATATTGTCATAAAGTATCGTACATTCCAATTACGTAGTTTTATAGCTGATATATTAGTTCATTCTATTTTTGACTTGTGGTGCACAAGATCTAAGTTTTACTAGCTTACTAGTTTAATACTCCGCAATCATGATTACATTTAAATGTCGTTCTTACCACAGAAAGGTATATTAAACATCAGTTACAGTGAAACATTAACCTGATTTTGATTGTGTGATTTTATTAGATCACACATATTTACCTGACATATTCCCAAGTCCCAGAAACACACATGCAACCCTTGGGTGGAAGAATGAATGGATCAGAAAATTAAAATGTCATGCAGGATAGATGCTGAAACGAAATTAATGTGGGAAAAAATCAATAAGACAGTGCCATAATGATTGTGATAAAATCAGAATCATAAACTACATAATTTAAGTCCATTTCAAGTGTAAACATTCTTTATTGGTCACTTAGACCGTTATTGTACAAAAGACAGCAATTTAGCAAGATAGCAAGATAAGATTAGCAAGAATTTAGATCAAGAACCAAGTCTTATGTGGATAGAGCATTTAAAACAGCAGCACCTAAATTATTATTAAGACCAGGGTTCTGCTCCAAGTGGTTTCAATAGAAGTGGTCTCTTTATGAGGGTCCACTGCTGTATTTTCATGAAGGTTTGAGTAGCCATAAGTGATCTTATAACTGTTATAAAAAAGGCAGGTGATACATTGAGAGGCTCTACTGTACATTAAGCAGTGAACACCATTTTTCATGATTCTACACTGTCAATTGAGACCACTTTAGGCCATAGGTTTCTATATTTAATTTTAGTAGAGATGTTGAAAAATAAACATGAACTAAAATGATGATTATATATAACAAAGTTAGACCGGGGCAAAATACTATACTAGATATAGATTGACCGTTTTTTATTTTTGAAAAGATGCATTGTTATGTCTATTTTATAAATGATAACAAAATTCATTTTTGCCAAAACTCAGTTAGACCGTTGTTGCACTAAGGCAACAGTTATTGAAACATGATTTTGGTTTAGACACTCCAGTTCAAATTATGATATATGCATATATTTCAAAAAACTTTGTTTGTTTTTCAGTTAGACAGTTGTTACACTAGGGTGTTGATATGTTACTTAAACTGCTGTTTTAGTGCATCAACGGTCATGGGGCCATGCCTATATTTGGAAACTGCCGTGTGCATTATGTATTAAATATTAATATGTATACATAAGCAGTTGCTTAAGGCCCAAGCCCCTCATATGATACACCACGCCGTAACCCGGGTTACCATGATACCCCGGCCCGTGAAAATAATAAAAAATTCATTTTTGAGCTAATTAATTAATTTTTTTTTCAACATCAATACCCGGCATACCGTGATGACTGGTAGGCTGCTGTGGTATCAAATTTTGTTAATATTCATAAGTAAAATGTTTAAGTTTTGTAACAATAAAAACATCTTATCTATTCTTAATTTATTAAAACTCGATTTCCAACCTAGTACATTGTGACAAAATGAAAATGCACATCGCCGTCATTCTTTTGGTGGTCTGCCTTTTAGCAACGACCGATATACGGAAATATCACGGAGAAACGGGCATTACGACATGCCGGGGATATTTTATGACAATTCAAATCAAATGGCGGATCACAGATAAGGTGTTTGACAGCAGTCTTATGAAAGCTGCAAGGGCTCCGTGGTCGGCTCCGTATATCGTGTGTTTCTTTGAAAACGAATAAATGATGGTGTCAACTACGCAGATATTTTGCCGATCCCGGGAATAAACAACCAATTTTTTAAACGTTTTCACTCAGATATGTTGTAAATAATCATCTATTGTGCATGAAAACGGTTTCAGTAGTAAATTTTACATAGGTGTAAGAATAACTACGCAGTTTTATAAGCTCCACAACCTTAAACATTGAACTATTCCCGTTTTGATAAACATACATTCGCAGACAGACCACGGGATTTCAAGTGGCAACATTCAGTGGGACAATGACAGCTAGTATCCTCATTAAACTGTTAAATGTACCTTGACATTTCTATGTAAACTTTGAGAAATAGAAGCATCACTGTTTTTATTTCTGTAATTACTTCTCCTTAGCCGATATGAAAGTGTTACGTTATCCATAATTGAGTACAGTAGGTGCAACCACCACGTTTATCAACTTACGTGTGACGTAGTTATCTGAACGTGATGTACGTCATTCGTTCGGCGTCATCCGTACTAACACGGGGTCATCCGGTGCGTTTTTCTGAATTTTTGTCTGAATTCTGAGTTGAGTTCATAGCCTACGGACCTCGTGCGTATAGTCTTAACCAACCCAATCGGGGCTTGGGTATCATTATAGATGAACTGCTTTTTCATGTATTTTTCCATTGTTAGGGAGCATCTTTTTTTACAATTGTGCAGTTTTATATTTGACATGTTAGTTCATTGTATTTTTTACTTGTGGTGCACAACATCTAATGTTTTACTAGTAGACTAGATTAATATTCTGTACTAATTATTATATTTAAATGTCTTTAAATCCGATACACAGCATGGTAGTATATGCTACGGCCAGAAGGTTAGACAGAATCGTATTTGTATTGTAATTTTGAATGTGTGACTTGATTATGGAGATCACACATGGTTAACTAACGTATTATATCCCCGAGTTCTGCAAACTTGTATGATACCCTCAGAAGGATGAATGAATCACACATTATTCTTAAATTTTTTTATGCAGGATAGAGGCCATAGTATGGGCATGTTCGAAGTACCCTACAAGAGTAATCGTGAATGAATTTTGTTGATGAAGTTGTCTTATGCATTACTGTAATAAAATTAAACTCCTCCTTGCTTGATGAAATAGAGAACTGTTCGTATCAACACACTTTTAAAACAAGAAGAAACATTCAATCCAAGACAGTACCAAAATGATTATGGTCATTTTCATATTTTACTTCTGTATACACAGTATAATAACAAGGACTTGAAAGGGCAGTGTGATCAAGCTGTGAAAACCCACGATAGACTATGATGAAATGAGAATCATAATCTTTGAAGTCCATTCTCAATGCAAACATTCTTTATTAGGTATCATTCAGTATTTATGACAGGGTGGGGTAGCAGGATTTTCTAAAAATGCTGTGAAAAAATTGATAGCCCCCCCTCAAATCTCTGTGAAAAAATGGTAACCCCCCCCCCTCAATTTCATGTGATGAAAATTGATGACCCACCACCACTAACAGTTAATGCAATCATTGTCAGTTAACCCTTATCCTATTTGATGGATATCCATAATACAAAAGCAGCAAATTTTAGTTCCGAATCTATGAAATAGGTGTAAATTTTCTGTGAAAAATATTCGATCCCCCCCCCTCAAAAGTGTGTCACAAAATTGATAGCCCCCCCCCCCCCCCTCCACCAAACATTGTGACAAAATTTCATGACCCACCCTAAAATCCTCCTACCCCACCCTGTCATAAATACTGAATGGTCCCTTAGTCACCGCTATTGGACAAACACAGTATCTTAGCGTGATTATAAATGAGCCATTCACTACGTAATTATTGTTTTAAATGGTAATTTCTAGATGTTCTGTCATATACTGTGCTGTGGTTTTTTTCATGATGAGCGTATTGAACCAATTTATACACCATAACAACTATAAAATCTTAATTAAAATTTGCATATGCTTAATATACATGTAATGATTATAAACCATAAATGCTTGCAATGTGAACAAAATGCATATCATATCTTTCATAATAATGTAGTGAATTTTATCTTTGTAATGTTAAGATATTCACTTGCTAGCTTATACCCACGGGGGAAATTTCCCCCAATATCCAATACAAGTATTGATTGTGTAGCATCGGTCTGCAGCCAACGTTTAGCATATTAGAGTTTGCTGTGTGCATTATGTATTAAAACATTATCATTTCAAATAAACAAAGTGTTTGTGTATTTATTCATTGTTACGAATAATCTTATTTTCCAATTATGTGGTTTTATATTTGACATGTTAGTTCATTGTACTTTTGACATGTAGTGGACACCATCTAAGTTTTACTAGTTGACTAGATTAATAATCCATAAATATTACTGTTTAAATGTCTTTCTTTTCACTGGAAATTATGCAAAAATTAGTATTAAATAGAGAATTGTAATTAATTTTAATTGTGTGATAAGATTTTTATCATCACACACAACATTAAACCATTGTTGCACTAAGGGGTCCATATATACTGTGCTGTGTTTTTTCGTAATGAGTGTATTGAACCAATTTACACACCACAACATCTGACCCTCACATCTATAAAATCTTAATTTTCATATGCTTAATATACATGTAATGATTATAAACCATAAATGCTTGCAATGTGAACAAAATACATATATCTTTCATAATACTGTAGTGAATTTTATCTTTATAATGTTAAGATATTCACTTTAATACTAGCTTATACCCACGGGAAGGATTTCCCCCCAATATCCAATACAAGTATTGATTGTTTAGCACCCGGTCTGCCCCCAACGTATAGAGTCTGCTGTGTGCATTATGTATTAAAACATTATCATTTCAAATAAACAAATAATTTGTGTATATATGCATTGTTAAAAGTAATTTTATTTTCCAATTATGTGGTTTTATATTTGACATGTTAGTTCATTGTACTTTTGACATGTAGTGGACAACGTCTAAGTTTTACTAGTTGACTAGATTAATAATACGTAAATATTACTGTTTAAATGTCTTTCTTATCACTGGAAATTATGCAAAAAATATCATTAATATAACTGTAATATTAATTTTAGTTGTGTGATAAGATGTTTATAATCACACATTAAACCATTGTAGCAATAGGGGGTCCATATGTACCTAGACCGATGACTTAGTGCAACAACGGTCTGACTTTTGGGCAAAAATAAAAGTTTGAAAACTGCAGTGTGCATTATGTATCAAAATATTATGGTTTCATATAAACAACTTTTTGTGTATTTATGTTAGATATTGTAATAAAGTATCTTACATTCCAATTAAGTAGTTTTATAGCTGATATATTCGTTCATTCTATTTTTGACTTGTGGTACAACCATCTAAGTTTTACTAGTTTACTAGATTAATAATCCGCAATTATGATTACATTTAAATGTCGTTCTCATCACTGAAAGGTATATTAAACATCAGTTACAGTGAAACATTAACCTGATTTTGATTGTGTGATTTTATTAGATCACACATATTTACCTGACATATTCCCAAGTCCTAGAAACCCACTTGCAACTCTTGGGTGGAAAAATGAATGGATCAGAAAATTAAAATGTCATGCAGGATAGATGCTGAAACGAAATGCAGGATAGATGCTGAAACGAAATTAATGTGGGAAAAATCAATAAGACAGTGCCATAATGATTGTGATAAAATCAGAATCATAAACTACATAATTTAAGTCCATTTCAAATGCAAACATTCTTTATTGGTCACTAAGACCGTTATTGTACAAAAGACAGCAATTTAGCATATAATATATGCATATGTGTATATAACTCCTGTTTTCAAAAGCCTTCCCTGGCTCCCTGTCAAGCAATGCATAATTTTCAAGATACTAATACTTATTTTCAAATGCCGCACTGGACTTGCACCATATTACCTGTCTGAACTCTTACAACCATACTCACCACCTAGATTACTGCGGTCATCAAATAACCGATTGCTTAAAGAATTTAGATCAAGAACCAAGTCTTATGGGGATAGAGCAATTAAAACGGCAGCACCTAAATTATGGAATAAACTTCCACTGTCCATTCGACAATCCAAAACTCTTGTATCATTTAAATCCCAACTAAAGCACCATTTGTTTAAGAAGGCCTACATGTAACAAGCATGCATGAACATTTAGTAGATTTTACGATATATAAATTGTATTGTATTGTATTGTGCATTGTATATATTATTAAAAAACTTTGTGTTGTTGTTTTTTCCAGTTAGACGGTTGTTGCACTAGGGAGTTCATATATCACTTTATCCCTTGGTCCAACAACCGTCTAAGTGCCATGCCCCTGTTTGGAAGTTGCCGTGTGCATTATGTATTAAAATATTATCATTTTAAAGGAACTGCTTTTTCATGCATTTTTCCATTGTTAGGGAGTATCTTACTTTTCAATTATGTAGTTTTATATTTGAAATGTTAGTTCATTGTATTTTTGACTTGTGGTGCACAACATCTAATGTTTATCTAGTAGACCAGATGAATATTCCGTAATAATGATTACATTTAAATGTTTTTCTAACCACTACAGTTTATGGAAGTATATATATGCTACGGCCAGAACAATATATAAGAATTGTAATTTTGAATGTGTGATTGGATTGTTGAGATCACACATGGTTAGCTAACACATCCCCAAGTTTGGGCAACCCTATACTCTCAGAAGGATGAATGAACCAGACATTCTATCATTCCGTGCAAAAATCACCACCAATAACGCACGCTGATTGGTCAATCAGCGTGCTAAATTCAAAGGTTTTAACCGAATACCAGTCTCATTCTATCATGACTAAAATCCACACTAAATGAGTGTCTGATTCGTTTTTATTTTGAAATAAATCATATCATATCGGTCTCATTGCCATTTTGACCATGCGACGTCACGAACCACAGTCTACATTAGACTAATACCATCACATTTTCTATACAGCTGCTGACGTCGCACGGTCAAATGACAATGAGACCGTTATGATATGATTTATTTCAAAATAAAAAAGCATCATACACTCATTTAGTGTGGATTTTAGTCATGATAGAATGGTATTTGACCACGAGATTGTCGAGTCAATCTTGAAATTGAGCATGCTGACGTCTTATTTACCCGAACGAAGTGAGGGTAAATCAGACGTCAGCATGCTCAATTTTGCGATTGACACTCTAATCTCGTGGTCAATTCCTACAATCAATATCTCTTAACACAGTACAGATATACATGTACAATATAAAAGCATTGAAAATCTTTCTTCAATTGGAAAGTACACTCTAATTGGAAAGTGCCCACAATCGAATCGAGGTGTCGCCTCATACCTCATAGTTGTATAAAGTTTGAACAAAGTCAATTCATCATTCTATCATTCCGTGCAAAAATCACCGCCAATAACCCACGCTGATTGGTCAATCAGCGTTCTCAATTATACCATTGACTGCACGCTCCAGTGATTTACTGCACGCTATGACACCACAAAAAAAGTCTAATCACTAACATATAGTTGTTGTATTTATTATTTCTTAATATTGGTCTTTTATCATTCACAAATGTTTTAACAATGGATAATGTCTAAACTACACTAAATTCAAAGGTTTTAACCGAATACCAGTCTCATTCTATCATGACTAAAATCCACACTAAATGAGTGTCTGATTCGTTTTTATTTTGAAATAAATCATATCATAATGGTCTCATTGCCATTTTCACCATTCGACGTCACGGACCACAGTCAACATTAGACTAGTACCGTCACATTTTCTATACAGCTGTTGACGTCGCACGGTCAAATGACAATGAGACCGTTATGATATGATTTATTTCAAAATAAAAGCGAATCATACACTCATTTAGTGTGGATTTTAGTCATGATAGAATGTCGGAATTGACCACGAGATTGGAGTGTCAATCTTGAAATTAAGCATGCTTAATTTCAAGATTGACACGACAATCGAGTGATTTTTGACACCAAGAAATAATAAATACAACAACTATAGGCTAGTGATTAGACTGTTTTTGGTGGTGTGGTAGCGTGCAGTCAATCACTGGAACGTGCAGTCAATCGTATAATTGAGACGCTGATTGACCAATCAGCGTGGGTTATTGGCAGTGATTTTTGCACGGAATGATAGAATGGTATTTGACCACGAGATTGTCGTGTCAATCTTGAAATTGAGCATGCTGACGTCTGATTTACCCTCACTTCGTTCTGGAAAATCAGACGTCAGCATGCTCAATTTCAAGATTGACACGACAAACTTGTGGTCAATTCCTACAGTAAACCCTCTATCATGTCTAGAATCAAGCATACATAGAGAAGAGTAACATATAGATGACGTGAATACTAAGCTTTCACTTCAGCAGCTGAAGCGACGCAAATACTGGTTTTTATTTTAAACAGTTTGTTATTTTTATGCTGGTATCAAGGAAAGAAAAAGATTTAAAAATAATTATGATAAGGAATAATTTACTTAGTCAATTAATAAAACTTAGACGTTGTGCAAAAAAAGTTAAAATTGCAATAAACTATCATATTGATAATAAAACTACACAACTGGAAAATAAGATCTGTCATAACAATGCTTGAATACGTACCCAAATTAATCATTTGAAAATATAATGTTTTAATACATAATGCACACCCCAGTTTCCAAACGTGGGGACCGCAATGAGACCGTTTTCCCACAAACACTCTATCTTTATGCAACAGGAATAAAGGGAATTTTTGTAAATATTTTTTATTTTGTTTGATATACATGATGAGCCATTTTGTGAAAATATGCATTGCAATGTCTACTTTGTACATTATAACAAAACTCATTTTTGGTCTAACGTCACCTTAGACGGTTGTTGCACTAAGGCACCGATTATTAATTAATGGGTTCGGTTTAGCCATTCCATTTTAACAAGTATTTTTGTCCCGTGGTCCTGCTTTGTTATATCTAAAAAAAGGCATAAAGAGTGAATATTTAGCTTGCAATCACTCTTTTGGTATTAAGCATAGGAACAGGCTAAAAGTGGTCTCAATTGGAAGGTGGTCTTCTTATAGAGGTTTGTGGACTGTGCTGTTAACGGCCGTGTAGACTCGTGAGAAACGCCGTTCACTGCTCAACGTCTAATAAATATCAGCTGAATATTCTATACCACGATTTCTGGCCATCCCATCCCAAACCCACATAAAAAAGCAAAGATGAATCTTCATAAAAAGACATCTCTATTGAGACCCGTTTAGGCTAAACCCTGGCTAGTCTTGAAAGAGAGGATCTACTGCATGGATTTACTAGACATGTCCGGCTCATCCTTTTGGTCACATAACGTGGCTGCGGACTAGAATGACCTAACTCGAAAATCCTCACCTACATTTCGATAAATTTTAAGACTAGCTAGCTGTCTTAATGCCGAATGTATTTGGTTAAGAATAACCATGTCCGCTGATTATCACCTTTTTTTTGGTTTCAGATTGACCTGAACTTCCTCTGACCCTCCACTGACCAGTTCTTATTCGGTTCAAAACAACTTCACAACAGAAAAATCCGCTTACTATCTGTCATGCATTGAATGTTTAAGAGTAATGCGTAGTCCATTCTTGAGTTTAATAAGTTTACAATTTGGCAGTTAATGCGTGTGTGATCGACAATTTCAATTGCGTATTAAGAAGTACAATTAAAATGTTATATAAGGTCTATAAGGTATTCAGTTCGTATTCAGTACAATACGTCTATTTACCCTGAATCGTAACGATCTTCGAATTTTATTACTTTGCATTATAAAGTGTAATTTGTATGCCAATTTACACCTTCAAATATAATATTATCGCGTAAAAGTATATTTAGAATTGATGACAAGGGAAAAAATATTACTAATAATTAATTTCATCAAGAATAATTTACTTTGTCAATTAATAAAACTTAAAGATTGTGCACTACAAGTCACACGTATAATGAACTTACATGTCAGTTATAAAACTACATTATTGCAAAATAAGATGTTTCATACAAATGCATAACTACAACTCCAAGTCATTCATAACAATATTAAATTTTAATACACAATGCACACGTTTGCATGGCACCGATATCGTTTTTACACCGAGATCGTTTTAATATGCAATAATTGGATAAGGGGAATTTTCATAAATATCTTTTTGTTTGTTTGATACATAGACGAGCTGTTTTTATTTGTGAAAAGATGCATTGTCTTGTCTCACTTTATAAATGAGAACAAACCTCAATTTTGCCCAAACTCAGTTAGACCGTTGTTGCACGAAGGCAGCGATTATTGATACATGGTTTCGGTTCTACTGTATCTACTAGACATGACCGGCTCGTCCGTTTGGTGACATGTTGTAGCTATGGTCTCAAATGACCATGTCCGCTGATTGCCCATGTTGTTGTTTCAGATTGACCTGGCCATCACTGACCAGTTCTTAATTGGTACAAAAAACTTTTCCACGTGAAAATCATCTTGCGATCTGTAATGCAAAGTTTTAAGAGTAATGTGTGGTCCATTCTTCCTACTTTGGGTATCACGTGAGTTAGATGAGTTTGGATTTTACCAGCTAATCGTGTGTGATCGACGATTTCAATTCGCACATTAAGATGTACAGTTATAATATTCTAAGATATTCAGTTCTTATTTAGTTCTTAACATGTGCTTCGCTTGAATCGTCTTCATCTTTGAGATTTGTCAGATTAATAGATGTTATGTGCAATACAAAATTGCACACTCAAAAATAGTATTCTACTAGATTCTATTTATACTAAACACAGGAGATACAGATTTTCAGAAAGAAGTATTATGCAAAATAATTATGATCAGGAATAATTTACTTAGTCAATTAAGAAAACTTAGATGCTTTGCACTACAAGTCAAACGTATAAGAAAATTGCATGTCGGTTATAAACCTACATTATTGAAAAATAAGATATTTGATGAAGATGCATAACTACAAAAGCAAGTCATTCATTTAACAATAGTGAGTTTTAATACATAATGCACACAGCAGTTTCAAACGTTTGCATGGCACCGAGATCGTTTTTGCATTAACGCTCTATATTTTTATATGCAACGATGGGATAAGAAAATTTTCACAAATGTCCTATATTTTGTTTGATATATAGACGAGCTGTTTTAATTTGTGAAAAGATGCATTGTTATATGTACTTTAAAAATGATAACAAAACTAATTTTTGCCCAAAAGTAAGTTATACCATTGTTGCATTAGGAGGTCCATGTAAGGGAGTGGTCACAAAATACAGAGGAGGGGGGCCATGAAGAGAAATTGGTTGGGACGTGAAAAAAATCATGGTGCTCTAGTTGCGCAACAAATATATCATGTAGGCTAGGGGGCACGCAATTATTTTAATGCTAACATTCTCAAATTTACGGGCCTTTGTCACGAATTTGGGACAAAGAATGCCATGAATTACACTAGTATAGCTGATAGCAGTTAACTAGCATTTATCATTTAACTTTATGACACAAATCAAAAACATTATTAATTCTGCAAGATTTTAAACTTTATACAATCAGTTACATAGTAAACATGACATGGCTTAGTCTTTCAATTCTATTGCAGTATCAGCAGTGTAATGTTTCTCAGCCGCCTTCTTTGCAGCCTTCGCCTGTCTCTTCTCCTTTTGTCTCCTGCACTCCTTCAGCCACAGCTTGATTCTTTTATTCTCTGCAACTCTTAAATCCATTGCATTGAACTTTTGTTTGGTTATACCAAATACATATTTCAAATCATTAGCATACTGATCAGCAGGCAATTACTCTTATACTCTTATACTCGCCAGCTCGCACATCCGAACGAAGTGAGGGTAAATCAGACGTCAGCATGCTCAATTTCAAGATTGACACGACAATCTCGTGGTCAATTCCTACATTATACTTAATAGTGTTAAAGGCCATCATAGGGCACGTTCCAAGTGCAATAATAATCGTAGATAAATTTTGTGTATGAAGTTGTCTTGTGCAGTGTGCATTACTTGCTGCAATAAAATGAAGCTCCTCCTTCTTTGATAAAATAAATAACTGTTAGTATCAACACACCGTTAAAACAAAAGGAAACATCTCATCCAAGACAGTACCAACATGATTATGATCACCGTCATATCTCACTTCTATATAGTACGTACTGGTAGTATACGAATATGGACTTGTACGGGCAGTGTAATCAAGGCGTGAAAACCAACAATGGACTATGAAAAAACAGAATCATGAACTACAGTCATAAAAGTCCATTCTCAATGCAAACATTCTTTATTAATCACGTGGACCTTTAATGTATAAAAAACAGTATCTTAGCCTAATTAAAAAATGAGCCATTCACTACATAATTACTGGTTGAAGTGGACGTTTCTACCTGGCTTATTCATACAATGAACTATCAGCCTAAAATGTAGTCCTAGGATGATGGGTATAGTGAGATCTCTCACTAACTATACTTGGCATTGTTGAATTGTTGGTAACTGTAAAAAAAAATACTCCACTTAAAGAACGTTGTTGCACTAGGGGGTCCATATCTCACTTCGACTGTTGTCTATTAAGATACTACAGTAGAACCTCTCTATTAGAACCACCTTTGGGACCGGTATCAGGTGGTCTCAATTGAGAGGTTACATTTACGTGGAGACATGTTTTGGTAGCTTTATTAATGTTTTGGGCCGTGAGAAGTGGTCTTATTATGGAGGTGGTCTCGATATAGAGTTAGTCTTAATTGAATGTTATACTGTATCAATGAAAGTAGACCCTCTAAGGACGGAACTCAATTGTCCTCAGCAGAGAATTGGTCTCTTTATGGAGGTTCACGGTGGTCTCTGTATATGAAGATTTAAGATCATGAGAAATGGTCTTACAGAGGCGGTCTCAATATAGAGGTGTTCTCATTTTAGAGGTGGTCTTATTATAGAAGTGGTATCAATATAGATGTGGCCTAGGTAAAGAGGCAGTCTTATTTTAGATCAGGTCTTAATTAGAGGTTGCACTGTAGAATGAAATATAACTGATGATATTATTTTTTCTGGCCGTGAAAAGCTGTGAAACCAAATCGCTGGGGCGACACCACAATAGACTCAGTCCATTGGCTCTGGTCAGCAGAGCGGAAAACGTACATTTGCACGTCCCAGACTAAATTTAATATTAGCTTTTTAGGTGTCGGACCAAGTGGAGTTTGGTGCTAAAATGTGCTATTAGAATGTGTGTGTAAACAACAGGCATGTGGGACCATTTGGTTATTAGTTTGAGGTGGGGGATATGGAGATAACAATGTGGAACTGATGGGAAGAATATTCACTGTTTTTATACAATAGAACGTCTCTTTTATAGGAGAGCCAGAGAGCTAGCATTCAGGCGGTGTCAATAGAGAGATGGTCTCTTTATGGAGGTTCACTTTGGGATCTTTATGAAGGCTTAGGAACCACGAAAACGGTCATTTTTATAGGGGAGGTCTTGTTGTCGATGTACTCTTAGTTGGATTGCACATGACATAGCCTACTAATAGAACCTATAAATACCTCCTGCATAAAAAGACCACATACTTAGTATATTATAAAATGTAATGTAACCGTGTAGGAGTTATCGTATGTAAACGACGAAATTGCCCTGGGACAAGTCGCGAAAATAAATTGCCGCAAAATGGCCCTATGAATTCATACGCGAAATGTTGTAGTAGATAATATTAATAGGACCACACTATATAATAAAAAAATCTTTGCGGTTCAAAGCCCTCATGAATGGAACCCCCACAACGAGACCACCTCTATCGCCATATATAGAGACCACTTGAAGCCAACATCCGGACAGTCTTGAGTTGTTGCAGCCTGTTCTGGGTGTTTCAATCCATCTAGTTGATGAGATGGTCTTCAAGTGCAGACTATTTTAGCCGGAAAGTCATTTTGACAGGCAGTGTTTAATATAATAGTGGACACACACTCATTTTGACGCAGCATACTTGCCATATACAGCAGGGCCGTAGCGACGAATGAGGCCATCCTGGATACGGTTCTGTACATTATATGTCAAGACCAACTTGAGTAGTCCGTGAATCTTATATTTCCTTCTTTAAAGAAGTTAAATATGGGTTTTTGAAGAAAGAAATGTGCTTAAAAATAATTGAATCGTGTACATATCACTTAATCATATGGCATTTGCTCATAATTCAATTATAGCCTTCAATTACATTCATTAGTACAAGACTACTTTATTGCAAACAACCCACCAATCAATGTTTACACATCATACCATTATAAATCAATGCCCGACAAAAGGAATAAGTATCCTCTCAGGCAACCTTACATATACCATCTAATGTTCTAATCATCATATTATCACCCAGTGCGTCCTGTAGTAGTAACTTCACCATCTTTGCGTAAGTGATTCTATTAGCCACCCGTTATGGGCACAAAAGGGGCACAAAAGGTGTAAACAAGCAAAGTTCACACCGCATCACATTACATTATGGCGCTACCACCAGCATTGTAATATTGTTTATTAATTTACAGTGTGAACGCCTCATTATAAACCATGAAAACCCATGTAGGGTGTGGAGTGTTAAATGGCAATACTGCTAGTCAAGATGACCATTCATCTGGACTGTATGAGGTAAAAAGTTTGGCTTGCGGCCACACATATACCCACCACACAGTGAATAGACGGGTGCCTCATGGGGGTAAAAATCCTGTACCATGAACGGGACACCTTAACCTTAACCTGCATTGTAATCTCAACTCAAATGCTGGTCATCAGTGTAAGCGCTGCTTTCAACCCCCCACTAAAGTACAGCAGAACCTCCATCCAAGGCCACTCCTCCATTGGGACCACCTCAATCATAAGACCAGTTCTCGCTTTGTCATGCATCCACAAAGAAGCTTAGATTATGATTCAAACTTTTCAAGAAGATGCCATGTTGAACCTCAAGCTCCATAAAGAGACCACCTCTCTGTTACGACCACTTGAGGCCAGCCATTGGGTAGTCTTAATATAGAGGTTCTACTGTACTCTCTATCACCACCTTATGTTTTCCAGTGTAGGGATACACCAACTAATATTGTGTAATTGTAACAAAAGGGCACTATTTTCTGGCTGCCCTCGCACCCCGTGAGTCTGCCTGTTGAGCATTTGTTTCCATCTGAGTGTGCCACTGTGGCTGATGGGGACCTGTCGACGTGCACTCAGCTGTGTTCGGGGGCAGTACGCACTCATACGGCGCTGTCTTACCTGTGATTGTACAAAACGGCCGCAAAGCTGATGCATTGCAGGCTTATTAGGCTCATACAGGTTGTATTTATGTATGAACAGCTCTCATATAGCAATTGGTCTATACAGGTGCCTTGGAAATACTTTTGGGTGTTTTACCATTGATATAAGTTATAAGCATGTGTTATTAGACGTTGATAATTAGATCTCAGACTATTCTTTAAAAAAATTGCCTTGAATGTTGTTCCTTGAAAATGAGTTTGGATGTTGAAATATTGGTGTAGACAACTGACGAAAGCATTAAGATATCGCTTAAAACAACCCTTTGTTTTCCTGAAAAGATTTAAGCGTGTATGAAGACAACTCGTATGCATATGTATATATAGAGTCTACACCATTTATAATTAAGTGGCAACTTTTCAAATAGCGCAGTTTTCTTACTAATAAGAAGTCCAATCATGCAATGCTGTTTTCTTTTTTAAAGTATACCACTATTCCCGAGTTGCACCCCACGACCCGCCAAACCCCACCCCATGGTCGCTGCTCCTCATTTGCATATTCATATCTCTGCTGCTGATTTCCAAATACAAACATATATCGCGCACCTGCTGTCAATCAAACAGCCCGATTTGTGCGTGAAAACGCGAGATTTGTCCAACGAAAACTGTCGTCTGTTGCTATTGTGTCGTCTGCTCTATGCCTCCATATAACTGCCGCCGCTGCCGCCGCCATGGCCGTCCTGTCGGTGGATTTACGCTGGATTACCCTCGTCAGCGACGGCCGCGCGCTGGGCGGGCCTGAAGCGCGCGCCGATTGGCCCAAATGCCGGTGACGTCACGCGGTGGGCGGAGCATGCGGCTGAAAAAGTGGGCGGGGCGAGCGGTTTCGCGGCCGTCGGCGGAGAAACGCATAGGACGTGTAGAGAAGAACGACGGGCGACGCATTCATTCCGAAACATTACGCGCTATCACACACTTGGATACGTAGACTACGTCTAGTGAGCCTGAGAGGTGGCTGCTGCCGAAGCTTCCATCCATCTACTTGTTTCTGCCCGTGTTTGTCTTCTGTGTAAGTAAGCGAACACTGGAGTTGCTTCTTCTGCTTCTTCTTCTACTTCTGCAAAGTCCACAGGGAGATCCTGGGATACACGGCAGCCAGTTTAAACACAGCGACAAGTGACAAATCGAGTAGGTGCGTACCTCGGATGTTGGGATCGTCCGCTGGGAGCGCACTGGCCTCCTGGACATTTCACACTGGAGTGACTTGCACTGGACTGTGAGGAAGGGAGATACTACCATACCTGAGTACAGTGTACTACTGTGCAGGGATATTAACACTAAGTGGAGCGTACATTGGGGATTACTGCTGCTCACGCACAAGTAAGTAGCAGAGCCGTGGAGCAATGTACCCCAGTGGTAGTGCTTTATAGGGATATGTCGCCGGTTGACAGTGATATTTTTGGGACTCTGTCACTTTTGTTTTGTTTTTTTTAAGAAATAGGACTTACACATATAGGGCTATTAGCGGCATGTAAGTAGGAGACCCTGGGAACATCACATGGAGCCCCGGTGCATAAGGATTTGGTGATTGGACTTTAGGACTTGGGAACATCATCCTTTGGACTCTGTCAAAATTTAGGAACGGGACTTAGGGCTATTGCGAGCATGTGACTGGGGATTATCCCTGGTCAAAGTAGGAGGGAAACTGGACAGGACAGCCTGGTATCGTCCACTGGTACATGCAGTAGGGATAGATAGGCAGTTGAGGATTTTTAATGATATTTTTTGGACACTGTAAAAATGAAAAAATAAATAAGACGTTGGGATGCATATAACATGTTGCGGCCAGCCGGCTTTCTGACAAATTCAATCTTCTAAAGCTTAGTGACTGGGAATATATAAAATATGAAATAAGTAATTTGGGACTTAAGAATACCTTCGTCAATTTGCACTATGTCAAATTATGGCAACTGCGAAAAATATACAGGTTGCTAAAATTTCTGACAAAATGTATCTTTCCTATTTGGACCCAAAGTGACGGTCATTAAAATATTACATGCCATTTTAAGACTTGCAATGTGCCTCGTATGACTCTGTCAAAATTCAGAAATCCCTTGTCCATAAATATCAAGCACTTATAAAGTGTTTGAATTAATGCACTTTTAATTTGTGAATTTGAAAGCTCGCAAAACTGCGGTCTGCCATCAAAATCATAGCCGCGGTTTGAAGAAATTTGATGGCAATTTGACTTTGTCATTCTTCTAAAGGCAACAGCATAATGTTCAAAAGTAAGCCGAAAAAAGCTGACTGACATATGAAATAATAGCTCTGCAGTACCTTGGTTTGCGACCACCATTGTTAGCAATGCCGAGCGAAAACTAACCCATGCTTCAAGCCAACAAGTCACAATGCTGGCTATTGTCATGTATTATTTTAGTATCATTATACAGCATATAATATGCTAAAGTCAATCATGTCCACGTATCCTTTATAGTGAACAATATATACAACAAATACCCACGATAAAATATTTAAGAGCAAACAGTTTAGGTTCGCTGTCAAATTCATTGTGATTGTGACAGGTTTAACATTCAAGTCTGCAGCAACAACAACAACAAAAACTCTACATCTATTATTAAAGATGTGTAATTATGAGCCATTCCTACACCCCCATATACTGCATTTCCACAAATAGAACCAGCCATGCTCCAGAATTGCCCCATCCGTCCATATTAAGCCCATTCTCGCTTTAACGCAATCAAAGGAGTCACTCGACAATTTCTAAAGCAGTTTAACGCTGGCTTGATGTTGTTGTGCATCTTGTAAGGCAGACATGGGTTTTGTTGGGGCATTTTGATAGCAGTAAATGACTTTTGTAAAATTACAATTGTGAAATTTGAAGTTTTCTTTTAATTGCTATTAGCAAATCTAAAGTAATTGATGGCGAAGAGGCCACAAATCAGTTTAATTACTGTACAGATAATAGCTTAAATGACAAGAAAGTCTTCTGGTAATACATCAAACCCCTAAATGTATTTTCGTAATGGTGAAATTATCAATGCAATCAGAATCACCAATTTATTATGTTCTTCCATTCGATATTTCCAACTTATATCGTCTTACGAATATCATTTTGTTTGATTACAGTCTATTTTCAAAAATAAATTAAAGAGTTTAATCTTGGAAAAAAAGCCAATTTGTGTGTTAGATTTTGACCATTTGGCTCCAAATATTTTTGGGGTGGGAAACCATGATACGGGTGAATCAATGGTTTGTACCCCACATGCTAGCGTAAGGCAGCAATATGTTAACGTCCATGGGGATAAAAGAAAACCACGGCATATACATAATGACAATATAACAAGTATTTATCTGTACTGCAACAAAATAGTTTCATGAGAAAATGGTGCGATTTAAATGGATGAAGCTTCTTTTCGCAGTTTAAGCGTGTGCTGATATTGCAAATACCATTTTCAATTTTGTAAACAAAGATATAAATATTTTCGCACAAACATTTCTCGTATATAAATTCCAAAACATTTTGTCATTTTTTACAACAAAATCAGCATCAAAACAACATTAAGACCACTGATTATAAGACTAATTGCAAGAAGCCATAGCTAGAGAATGTTATAGTAGTGGATATCTAATAGGTATTATATTGGTGACTTACACACATAGTTTGGATCTAAAGTATTCGGCCCTGAATGATTAGAAGCTTATTAAGCTTGGTGAATCAACATTTATACTGGCCTATGTAGAGTGCTTACACATGCCCGCTCCCTGACAAAGAATCATGATGGCCACTGGTGTTTGGGGATGTACAATCGAGTAGAAGAGATACACTTGGAATTTTGGACACTTATTAGCAGAGCCGAAAGGTCGTGGTTTCGATTCCTGTCATTGCGCATGTGTTTAATTATTGAATTATAAGTACCGTGGTGTCAATTTTTGTTTTGCCGTATACATGTATATCACTAAGTGTTGAATAGTAGGCTCTAAAACTATAGGAAATGTTATGTGAGTTAAAATATATTTTTGACAAATCCTCCTCATCTATACTCATCAATTAATTTCTTTAATACAAAATTCATTAAAAAAGCTCCGAACATAAAATCAAACTAACATGTAAAAGCGTAAAAATGCACAAAATGATGACCTAGAAATTCACGCCGTAAAAAAGCAATGCATTTTTTAAGAAAATATCCTCATGGATTTTATTATCAAACAAAAAATGACAAAAAATATTTGCCACAAATTATTTCAAATGCCCAACATAACACAAAATCAGAGGCACAATAAAGATCAAGACCTCAATGACAGCTCTCCATTTACTAATGAGACCACGGGTGCTTTCGGCCGAGACACACTCGTCACCGGGACGACCACGGGTGGTGTCGACGAGTCCCGGATCGTCGTCCGTAACTAGGTCCATACCAGGGTCTGTGAGGGCGGGTGGGGATGATAGCCAGATACAAGTCCCGAGGGGGTTCAGTTATGGAAACTGGGTGAGTTGTTTTAGAGACTGTGATATGTAAACAGCATGTGGTGTATGTCACTGTATGTAATTTTTTTTTAGCTTTTTGCTAAGGCATTTTAGGTATCGGACCCTATACACATATTTGACAGGGCAGGCTTGGTAGCTTTGAGCATTCAATTCATTCATTTTAAATGCTCAAAATTAAAAATGACATGGATTATTGCAGATTACAGTGTGTTGTACCACGGGCAAACGGCTGTAATTATGAAAAAAGAGACTGTATTTGTGACAAAAATGCAAACTTGTACATAACATGAGCCTCATACTGCAATAATGCCATTAGCCTGTAAATAGTGAGCTATTTCATTATCAAAACCCTAGAAATGTGACTATAAAAACATTTCCTGATAATCCTTCTTTGCCAGACAGTGTATAAAACTCCTACTGCTATTAATAGACAGTCGCTTCTTGCGGTTCTAATCACATCATATTTTAGCTCATTTTTGGCTCATCCTCTCACATCCCTGGTTATGATACTACTCACTTTTTCCCAGGCTGAGTATTTGTGGGTTTTGGGCTGTGTGGCTGTAGGAGGAGACACACGGTTAGCACATGAATGGGATTAGTAAGTGAGATGACAGCTATAAGATGAACTTATATGCGTGTCCCTAGTCTAGTATAGGCTGCACAATAGAAGAATGTTGTGCAGTTTAGATACGATTTGCAAGATCCTTCTAGACACTAACTACATCCAATCATAAGAGGACATTCATGCAAGTGACAATGACTATGGAAAAGTGGCATAACAATCTTGACTAAACAAACTGACTACTTTGACTAGGATGTTCATCAAGCCTATAGCTTGAATGCCCTAAATCAGAGAAGTGATGATCATGATTATACAAACACTAAGAATTAGTATGAAAGCAACATATCTGGCCCATCAGTTTCCCCAAAGAATTCCAAGATTGATTGAAAACAGTAAAAATTACCATTACAGAGAATTATACAATTCAAGATTGTTTTTTTAATTGTATAACTTGTGCATGGAATTATGACAAATCTAACCAACTAAACAACTGACACCCCCCCCCCTTCCCAATGATGTTTCAGTGATATTGAGTAGTGAGTAGATCCCCTCCCTCTATCTGTCCTCATCACCACCCTAATGTGACCGACTCACGCTCGTTTGTATCAGTTTCTCGCCACAATGGGCCGTGGTCTGTCCGGCCCCACAAGGGAGAGGGCAGTTGGGGGGGGGCAAGTGACGGGGCTTACAGCAGAAATCGTCAGTACAACACTGTTCCTTAGTGTGTAGAGATATACAGGGTTGACAATATAACTGCGACCAGTTTTGTTTTTCTGCTATAGTCACAGAGATGGTGCTTACAACAGAAACAGAACTTTCAAGTACAGTGTTATTTAGCGTGTACTGGGGCCGTAGGCATTCAGAGCTGACGATAAGTTTTTAAAAAGGCAGCTGATATGAAAGTTATTAAGTATAAAGATTAGCTTACTTTGTTAGAATACAGCATTTCTTGTGAGCGTGGGGTGGGCTTACGGCACCCCCCCCCATACTGCTTGCTCATTTTGTGCATTGTTTCACTCATTGGCCAACCACCCACACATATATTTTTTTCCTGTCTGGCCAGCGTTTTCACAAATTTTTGGCCAATTAATGTCTCCGACCTGAGAAAAAACTATGCCTCTGCCATGTACAAGGTAAAGATGTTACACGGCTATGAAGCACAGCCCTCGCCTCCCTCCCGGATGCGGGTCACGCTGCCGGGGCGGCTTTGCCCGGCTTTGGGCGACACGAGGCAATCAGGGCGAGAGGCCGGGGGAGGACGGCGGTAATCCCCGCGCCGGGGCAACAGGTAGTCCCCGGCACGAGGGTGGTAATGCCTTACACGATGGTGACAAGTATTGCGGATGTCCACGGTGTGTGTACGATTATAGAGAGGTTGGGGGCATGTAAGCTCCAACAGGGGCTACAGGGTTGGCGTAGGAGTGGGGAATGCTCTGACTTGCAAGATTGCAACAAGTATTTGAGATGTCCACAATGTACAATGTAGTGTGTGTAGGTGCCCATATTGCGATGTACAAGATGGCCAGATGTTGGATAATGTTGGGTATAAGATGTGTCTGTCCGAATCCATGTTGTAATCTATAGCTGTGCTAAAAGAAATCGCAAGTTTCAAGACCTTTCTATGTACTAAGTATACATCCATATGTTTATTGTTTGGTAAACTTATAGATAGCTTAATTGTCTGTTGTAGTCTCCTGCAGTTACAGTAAGTGATCAAAATCAAACAAGTACAAGTGTAGTCCCACTGACTATATATGATATACGTCCTTGCATTGTCCTATACCATCAGTTGGCAAGAAAAAGGAGCCTCTGTCTGCAGTATACTGGTGAAGCACTAAAAACTTCTACAGATGCAAAAGCAACAGGCATGTGTTTTTATCCTGTGTTTTGGCTCAGATCTTGTTGCAGTTGAGAGAGAGAGAGAGAGAAAAAAAAGCCTGCCTGAGTTTTGTGCATGTAATATTGATTGCGAAAAGCCTGTAATAATCCAGGCAATGTCTTGGTTACAGATACAGTCGGGGTGTAGTGGAGTGGAAGGACTGGGGATAATTTTAGCACTGAAACTATAGTGACTACAGTAGGACTTTTTGATTAGGATCACTTTGGGGACTGTCTTCAGGTGGTCTTATTGCAGAGATGGAATCCTTATAGTGTAAAGTATTGAGTGTACCATAATAGATGGTAGCAAATCTTTTTATCACTGCAGTACATGCGTAGTTGGTTCAGACTCAAGTGATTGCATTTGAAATAATGGAACACGTCTTTAAACTGGAGTTTAGATCACATTCCATTGCAGTATGAGGCCCTATCCAGTCCTGCATGCAGAACAATATTCTTGAATATTACCATAGTTGTTTGAAACTGTAGTTCAGACCCCACACCAACCACCTCCCCTAGCCACTGTAAGAAGCCTGCTATCTGCATGCAGTATGGATGAGACGGGAGTGGGAGTAATCAGGCTGGGCTTATCACGGGATTTATGGAGCCTTACTGCACCAGTTACAGAACCAGCCTCTTTTCTTTTGGCAGTATGCTGCAAATGTGGGCTATTGAGTGGAAAGACAGGAATCGTATGGTAGTGTCAGTCTGCAAGATACATTTGGATTGGTTCACAGGCTTGTGATATGTAATGTAGTGGGTGTGTTTGATTGAAACACGTGGATTGTTGATAAGTGTTCGGCTCCATATGTACTCAAAATGCATGAGAACTCCAGTTAGGCATCTATGTTGTCCAGCATTTATAATTATCCAGATTTGAAGAAATATTTGTATATACTGAAGAAAGGTCGCAAATAGTACAGCACATCCCACCGGACATCGTCAGTCTACGTGAATCTCTTTCACACAATACACAATCCAGTGTTACAATATCAAATTTCAATAGCTTATCATCTGAACAACAATCCCAACTAGATGAGCATAATCGCCGTGCAGCTGACAAACTTCCCTCTCTCTTTTCTTCAGATTTAACCTCTAACTACGTCCCACGTGGCCCCACCGTCGCCACGTCGTACGTCCCGCGTCCTCGCCACCGCACGTCGTCTCACGTTTAACGTGAGGCGCCCTCCGCGTCCACGCTGCTGTCGTACGAGCTCTCCGCGGGCGCCGCCGTCCCGGGCCCCGCGCTGCACCACCACGCCGGCGTGCACCCCGCCTCCTACCTAGGCTCGTCCTCCTCGCACAGCCCCGAGACCCCCGGCACGGGAGGCGCCGGCACCGAGCCCGGCTCCATGGAGCTGAAGGGAGAGGACATGGCACCCAACGACCAGATCAGCAAAGGTAGGAATTCAGGTGGTGTTGGCTTGAGTTTTGTGTATGTGTGTCTTTGTTTTGTTTTCCATATTGAAACTGTAGGATTGTCACAGTGCAGGGTATGATATGTTAATATGTCAAGTTGGTTTTGAACTGACCTAGGTATGTTAGGAGCGTGGGTTTGAGCTCTGTTATGTATGTGTATGTTTGAAACTGTTGGGTTGTCCAAGTGGTTATAGACTGTCACGTAGTTTTGACAACCCTGCTGAACTGATCAGCAGAGTTAGGAGCATGTCAGTTGATCTCCGTCATATGTGTGTGTATGTTTTCCTACTGAAATTGGTGGGTTGTCACAGAGGGATGTCTCTCAAGTGGGGTTGACAACCCCCGTTGAACTGATCGGCGATGGCTTTTGCGACTGCTGATTCTGAGGTGTGTGTTGTTGTTGTTGTTTCAATGGTTGTGGTGATATTTGTAAAAAATATTGATACTGACATTTGTGAATTGCAATTGGATACACACCAACCAAGGATACACGGAACAATCTAATACCAACGTGGATGCAACAGCAAAGAATAGTGAATACCATATCATATATCTCAATAGTGCTGCATTTATTAAACATAGCAGGTCCCCTCCAAGACAATGAATGAAAGTCCATGTTTAAGCTGCCAAGCAAGAAACACCTACCAACCCCTTACTAACCAGACCATGTAATGCCAAATTGAAATGGCCAATTCCCAGATCAAAAGGCGCCAATTCCGTGATAAGCGGTCATCTTTGTGACCAGCTTCTATACAACCCATGATCACCGGCTGTTGCGTCATGGGGCCCACGGCTATTTGGGTCTGAGGGGGCCTGAAGGGGGGTCTCAGGGGTCTCTGGGGGCTGGGAAGCCTGACAGGGTGACAGGTTATATCTGGGGATGTGTAGAATAGGGTGGGAACGTAGGCTGAGAGATGAGAGGAGGTAGTTTGTTTGATTATTATTCGAGTTTTAAAGATGATATGGAATTTTGAATGTAGTGGACTGTTGATTGGTAGTTTCAAAACTAGAGTTTGCGATGTGGTGGATTGGTCTTGTGTATTTTGAAACTATGGCAGCTATAGACAGGTATTGAAATGGATAGCATGAGATGGTGGTGACTGAAATGGGGGGGGGGTGTAAAGTGATTAAGCTGTGAGTCGTGCAGAAGACCGCTGTAGTATTCGGATGCTTATAAGGATTACAAATTCACATCTATGCTTTTGACTAGAGACTTGACATCATTTCTCTCAAAGATCATCAAATAGGATCCCAGAGAAAAGGACTTTTAAAAAGCAGCAGCACATCCTTAAACTTAAGCCTATAACCATCTTAATGCCCACCCTATGCAAACACACTGAACAGAACCTCTGAACAACCAAACAAGCAGTAGGCAAACAACAAAACAGCTTCAAATATATGCACATACTCGAGAAGGTGTTCAGTGCACACTATAACACCACTTGAGGACATGTTTCAATGTGCATTAAGAAGTCCATGGCAAGCTCTCAAGCTGTATTGTGCCAAGAATGCTGCCGCCCCGCCCCCACTACCCCCCACCCCCGCGAGGTCCCCCAGCCAACATTAATACTGTCAACTCCTCAGCGCTTGCAAAGCAACAGTCAGAAATGACATTTTAATGAAAATTAATGCTCGCACGTGCACTATAGTTTGTGGTGCTTCTGATGCAGTAGGGAATGTTGCGGCTGCGGCCATAGTAAAGGTGTGTATTGGGCAAATAGGGAAATATGTTCAGCCAGAGGGGAGATCTTTAGATGGAGGGTTAGCTTTAAATGCTGTTTTTGTTGGGTCTTGTTTTTGTTATGGTCATGCGACATGCGTATGACCTATGGGGTCATCTTTTGCATGGTTTGCAATATGACTAGTTGAAGCCTTTCAGTCAGAAAAGAAAGCATCATATATAAAGGAATGTAAGTCTATTTTATAATGTTAGAAGCATGCTTATCAAAGAAGAGATTGACGCATAACCAAAAGTGAGAAATCCTTATTCAACCAGCATACAAATACAACTCATCAGTGAAATGGAGTAGATTGAATTGTGCCAACATGACATGTCCATCTTTAGCCCCTGGTCAGTCCATTGACCACTCGGACCCTCCCACCCCGCCCCCACCCACACAGGGCATTGTGTCTCCCCACGTCGGGGGGAAAATGATGAGAAGTTGACTTCAGTAGTCAGAAACAGTATTTGGGGGTCAAAAGTCACCGATATAATATCTGAATATATCGATATGGCAGTGTTTTGAATTAGCAATATGAACTTTTTTATGAGCTATATTATTAGAAAAGAAGAAACCAAACCCAAAACCAAGTAATGAATGGAATTATGATGAAAAAGAACTTGCACAGATGTATAATTGTATCTCTTCCAACAATACAAAGAAGGTTTTGCCATCAAACTGAGACAGGTTGATTTGGCCAATAATTCTATGACTAAGTTAACTTCCAGTGTGTTTTGGTTTAACAGACAGACAGTCTTTGGAACTTCAGACATAAATCGCTCTATAATAAGCCCGAAAATGACCCAAAGTCGCCGCAACTGACCGCACAATACGGCCTACAGCAGAACATCTCTATGAAGACCATCCCGGAGCTGACTCTAATGGCATCAATAGAGAGGTGGTCTCTATATGGAGGACTGACGTAGTTTCTATTTCTAAAGACTTGCAACCGAGGGAAATTGTCTAACTTGAGAGATGCTCTCTTTATACATATGGTCTTTATTGGCAGTTATTTTGTACTTTCTCTTCTAAACCCATTCCTGACGTTTCTGTCTTATCTAAAGCCTCTTTTTTGTTGCCACCAAAAGTCGTCTGCGGGGACCAATTGTCGTCTGTTTCTCGTGAAATTGGCCAAGGAATTGAAACAGTCGCAAAATCTGATGGCGGGGGCTGCGGAAATACTCGATTTGGTGCTGGGGGAGATATGTGGGAATACTCGATTTGGCGCCGGTGGCGGGGGAGATGTGTATCTGGCGCATGGGAAGGGTGCACGCCGGGCGATGATAGGGGAGAGACGGATGGGGACGGGTGATGATTGTGGGTGATGGATTAAAGATGGAGGGTTGGGGTGGGGGTCATGGGGGTCAGGGAAGGGTTTGGGGGGAGGACTATCAGGCAGTAGTGGATTTAAAAAATGGAGGTTGTATAAACAGCACGTCCTATGATGGCACTGAAATTACAAAAATGTATAGCCTTGCCATATAGCCTATTCTAACTGTATGGTGGTATATTGTAAAGAAAGTTTAAATATATGATTACATACCATACTGCCATCAGTTTTGATTACCCTAAGCTATAAGTGCATAAACATACTCATCAATAGGCAGAGTGCAGTCTTTTTTTATTGTGTGTGTGTTGCCAGAGTAACAGTAGCATCACACACATTCCCGCGCTGCTTCATATTGCAATGATAACGTGCGAGGAGGCTGCTGAGTCAAGGCCGGGTCCCCGTGAGCTGAGTATATGACGGCTGAGCAGGGGCGGGGGCTATAATGGGGTTATAGTGAGCTGTTGTTGTCAGGGTTAGTGCTGGTGACGGCGTGCGAGGGTGGGCGGCTTGTTGTTATAGGATGGTAAAGGTACAGAATGTGGCTCGATTATAGAGGTGGTCATTGGTAGAGAATGTGGTCCATTACAGAGGTGGTCTTAGTGGAGATTCTACAGTAGGCTACTTTTAAAGTGTAACAAAATCACTGATTGAGAGAAAACAGCAATAAGGCCAGCAATATAACTTCGTCCCATTGACCCACTTACAATGAGCTGACACTGTCCTCTTCTGCTCTAATGAGTGCACCAATAACCAGCCGTTCAGCTGCCAAGTCAGGGTATTAAACAGCAGAACCTCCAAGTAAGACCACCTCTATTATAAAACTACCTCTATAATTAGACCACCTCTATAATACGACCATTTCTCAAGGTCCCCAATGCTTCATAAACAGACCACTGCGAGCCTCCATAAAGAGAAACCACCTCTATAATGAGAACACTTGAGTCCAGTGCCCCTGGTAGTCTAAGAGAGTGGTTCCATTGTATTAGGCACCCCCCCACCCCCACCCCTCACACCCATCTGCTGCCAGCCGCCGGCCGTTGATCCCGCGCACGTGGACGTGTCACAGACAGATCCAGACTGACGTGCCCGGGATCCAGATTGAGCCTCGTAATCGCCTGTCCGAGTCCCAGGATTGCGTCTCTGGCCTCTTTCTGCTGTGTCTGTAACTGAGCCGTAACTGACAGGGTTGTTGTATGAGCTTTGAGACTTGAAAGACCCAGTAGTTTTAATCTTTTAATGACATTTTGGTGAATGTGAGCTAATTTTAGGCTCTATTCTAAGTATAAGAACCCTAAACATTTATTAAATTGGACTGACTGGCCAACGTGGAAAACCTGTGTCATGAGAAGGTGCCAATGATTTTTTGTGTCGATGTGCAGTCATCACCTTGGCCAGCTCTGAGGAATGCTAGAGCATGTATTTTGTAAAGTTGTTTTCTGCCACCTGTGATATTTCTATATCAACCTACATATGAACGTAACAGCAAAACCCCAGGCCCCTGATGATGAGATGCTGTTTCCCTGTGACATGCGCAATCCCGCCTGTCTGAAGTGACAGGAGGCTGTTTTAATTTCACCCCCCCCCCCCGACACACCCTACTGAGACAGGCGGCGGCGACAGTCACGTGATAATTAGTCCTGGATCAGGCTGGATTAGGAGGGATCTGGCCGTGAGAGCGGGCCGACGCCGCCGCCGCCACTCCTGTCCTCAAACGAGGATTCCATGCACTGGAGATGAGGCTGTGTTGGGTGGGCACTTTCGTGTGAAAAACTTTGAGTGACCACATTATTAGGTGTGCAGTGTAGGCCATTTACAGATAGACCCAACAGTCATTTTTTAATGTCTCATTAAGATCTTTATGAGGCAACATGTTTTAATGGGAGACTCATTTGTTTGTTGTTTGATTGTTTTGTTTTTGTTTTTTGCTAAATCTTGGAGGAGATGTATACGATATGCATAAATTGCATACAGTGAATGTGACAGAAATGTGGGTATATATGAGAAAGGTGTCCACACTGCTTGGGTTCACTATATACCTCATATAGGGAAGGAGAGTAGCAAAAATACACCCTTTATCATATTTAGCGACAAGTCTCCACTGATTGTGCATGAACTTTCATTTTAACTATCGATTAATCAATTTGTACATTTGTATTCCAATGAAATATGTATGCATCAACTTCCAAAAACAAAATGTCGTTTTCCTCTGTACGACGATCACGTGATGTCACGCTGAGTCACGTGTCACGTCACGTGATGGATCCTCGGGTTTATTGCGCAATATTCATGCGCAGCAAATGAGCGCATCCGGCCTCCGCACGAGATTCGGCGAGATTTGACGTGATTTGACGTGATTTGACGTGATTCTCGTGATAGGTGAACCCGCAAGGCTTGACGGATCTGGAGGAAATAAGTTTTGGATCCGTGCTCGAGCATTTGTGGGTGGATTTGGGAAAAGACTTTGGGGATTTACAATGTGGTCAGGAAATACAAAATAACATGCATGGAAATTGCTGGTCTCTATTAGTTTTATTAGCGCCTGTCGGGTTGAGTTGAGACTTTGTTTGACGTGTTTCCAATGTAATATGACTGATGGCTTTGGGATTGGGAAGTATATTCAGATTAAGAGATATACAAAAAGGTCCCAGATTTTGTTATGATATGATTGATATGACATATGATTGTTGGTTAGAGCTATACAAAAGCCCATAGATATTTTGCTGCTGGGCATATATAATAGGTGGAAATCGTGTATTTGTTATTGTGTGTAGATGGAGGTTCTTTTGAACAAAGACTGTTTTCAGATGTTTCAACCTTTTCATCATTTTTCATGTTAAAACTAATAGGTTGAGGACTAATTCAATGTGCCATTAATTCACTAAATATCACTACTTTTTTACACGGTGAAACCATAAGGTTTGTTCAGACTTATCTATGACAACCTTATGTTTCCACTGTAAAAAAAAGCCACACTAATAATTTTCACTTAAAATCACTTATAACTACAGGGTGTTGTTAATGTTTCACCAAAGCACTACTTCATTTCCGGTTCCTACTAGTACAGGGTGTGGCTTTTTTATCTCTCTTGTTGCTGCTGTTGCACAGTGTTATCACTCACTCATCTGCTAACTTTGCTGGTTGCAGGGGAGGATGAGTTGTCTCAACAGGACCCCTCTACCCCGGGGGGCTCAGGGGACCCCAAAAAGACGCGCCCCAAGAGAGGTAAGAGGCGGTCACTAACACACTAATATACACTAACGCGGTGGGGTCAGAGAGACTCTCTGAGCACTTTCACAATGTCAATTTTTCTTAATGTCCATTTCACTACAAAAATTGTTTTCTATATTGTTGGAGGAATCCTGTATTAAACATTGGCTCATTTTTCCTTATATTTGAAACATAGAAGCATTTTATTACATCTTATTTCCACTGAATGCTTATCTCTTGTTGGAAGACTATTCATTAAAACAGTGAAATACTGATTTCACCTTTTTCTTTGTTAAGTTCTGTGTTGTGATTTGATTATACGCCCTCCATCATTATTGGAATCAAAATTAAGCACCATTCAGTTGATTAGTCTTCTAACCTTTTCAATGTAGAGAATGTAATTGGGGCTAGAGAGTCTCTCTAACAGGTATACTGTAAATAGTGATGGTTTTTATATAAAAATAACATATTCCACATTTCACCTCATTTGAGATGATACTCATGATAAGAAAAATATACAGCAAGAATCAGTATTTGCAGTGGATACAAAATCAACATAGTATTCATTGTAAAACTCATGTTCAGATTAACTAATGCTATCTATATCTTGGCATTATACCTGTAAGTTATCACTATTTAAATTGATGCATGTGATTTTTATAGTCTCAAGTATGTCAAATATATGACTAAGCTGGTGACAATATAATTGGTTGACTCTGTTTTTCTTGCTGTCATTGTTGATACAATGTCATATAGAATATGAAGATTGTGTAAATATGAAGAAGCCATGAAACTATTCATGTGATATAATGAATGATAGCTGTTATGATATCATAGTAATATCAAGGATCATGGTTATAATATGAGTTTGATTATTCATATCTATATTTTACAATATATTCACATGTTTAATGTTTGAATATGATTTCCAATTTTCCATGCATGCATACAAAGCTTTTTATCTTAATTTCAAACTATATTTCATAGCTTTTTATTCATTTGATTTGCTTTTATTTCATTGCAACCTCTATTCGGTCAATACCACATAATGTTAGCAATTAATTTCTACCTCCATATCATTCAATTTCTCGGAAGCCAAATTCTCCACACTAACTACAACCCTACAACTCTCTCAATAATAGTGCTGCATGTTTCTACAACACTAAAATCACTTGTTATACTTTCAACACCAGTTTTCTAGCTCACTTAACTATCTATATGAAAACAAACTACGTCAATTGTGCATAAAATGCGCATCACTGACACTGTGACACTCGCAAACAACATTGTGTCATCATCACCCACAATATTTGGCCTGCGTGCGCACCTATGCGGAAGTTGCGCCATTCAATCGTTTAACATCAACCAATGACCCAACAAATTGATTTTACACTACATCAGGCCGGCACTATCTCTATGCTCTATCTTTTCCCCACCTAGCTAGTATCCCCACCACCACATCCAGCCCAAACAGCAACCCAGTCTCTCTCTATAGCTGCCTCATACCCTTTTCATTAGCATCATCAAGCCATCAGCGCTTTTTATTGCGTCTTCACTCCCACTTCAGCCATAGAACAAGTAGTTTTCAAGCAATTAAGGCCCGCGGCGGTTGGCTGGGCCTCTGTCTGTCCCAGCCTCCCTGGCTCTCTCAAGTGGTCCTAGTCTCAAAGCCGGGCATGTTAGATCGCCGTGGTTGAGGCGGACCGGGCCCTCGGGCGCCCGGCTCCCTGCCGCGGGAGGCCCCGGGCCTTGGGGGCTTGTTACGGGGGCCTGGAAGGGCGAGGAGGCGAGCTCACGGAGACTGCTGTTAGTGATTGTGGGGTGGGGTGGGTTTGTAAGGGGGTTGTATTATGGAATTGGGAACTTGGATATTGTTAAGGACTGTGCATTGGAAGGAATCAATGAATAAATGTGGTCATATGCTTATACTGCTATTATATTATGTGTGATTGCAGGGTTAGGGATAGATTGATGGGTTACTGAGGGAAGTTGTATAGCCTACTGATGCAAATTTGGATGTTTGCAGTTATGTTGTTCTTAAAGGGTGCACAAATGGTATCGGGAATCAAGCACAATGTGTGTAGTCCTGATACTAATATTAGTGGGGTGTTATTAGATTGATTTCTTTGCAATGTAAGGCTTTTATAAGGATACTGGTGCAATGTTGAATGTTTGAATCTAAATAATCTGCTTCAATTGGTATTACATGGAAGCAACCATATGATACTGATGCTATTAGTGCTGGTGGGGTGTTGATGGCAATTTGATTGGCTCACAGGGGTTGGGGGATAACTGACCAGTATACTGCACTATATGGGTGAAGGTTTAAATGCTGACCATAATGACGTATATTGAATCAATCAATTAAAGTGATACTGCAAGCTGCCATTATTGCTGTGGGGTGCTGATTGCTATGGTGGGTTGGGGGTAGTGGTGAAAATTTGAATGTTAGAACTGGCTTATTCTGTATGTGTTATATGGGTGACTGGCACATGTTAGGTTGTCTCGTGGCCACTTGAAATAACGGGGTGCTCTTCAGATAGTTAGTTTTAAATTCAAACTGTCAATTCTGACCACAAACTTGTTTATGTGTTAACACCATCCCGGTTTTTTTTTACTTATTTGGATGGGTGCTCTTCTATTAGGATGTTAATTAAAAGATGGCGCCATGAATAATTCTATCTGTTCTGCTATATTGCTAATATCATAACTTTAACATCCTGCAGATGAATGCAAGATCAAAGTGTAAAATCAATAACTATCCTGAACATTAGAATAATCAACTCTTGTCTCAGAAACCAGACAACAGTTACCCAAGCTGCTGCTAAAGACTGTAAGAAAAACACACAATATTGGTGTGATTCATGATTCTATTAGGCCTTATTCAGCAGCACACCTTAGATGCTGTTTTTGTTAAATTAGCAGGCTGTTCCCAAACCCGCACCATCACCCTACAGTGGTCTACCCGGGCAACCGCCAACAGCTCTTCAGCAATCCAGCAAAACTCTGAAATGTGTGAGAAAGGCCAGGCATTGAGGACACGTAGGCTGGGTGCATGTTCTCAACATACGTGCCTTTCGGGTTCATGGAGGGAGGGTCACCACTTGAGTTCATTTTTGGCTTTGTGTGCCACTTAAGAAGGCCTGATGTTGGTGCTGAGAGGTCCATATGGTGTGTTGAGGTTGTGTTGTTCAAAAACGTTTGTTTAAAATGACTGGCTATATGGTGTGATCATGTACAGTATAGAGATTGTGTTCAAAATGGTAAATGTTTAAAGATGACTGGCTATAGCAGCTATAATCACTTCTAAGCAATCATATGTCATGAACAATCATATGTCTATCGTTAGTGGTGGCAATATGCTGGTAGGAGAGACAGAAGGTTGGCAATTAGTTGGGAAGCTTTGGGAAACACATATTCATAACTATAAATTAACATATTATAGAATGGCAAATACTTTGAAGCATACAGCAATGAACTGTTATCCTTATAGGTTTCAAACTGTGTCTACCAACAAGCCTCCTTTGCTTCCTTGATTTTGTTATCTAAGCATTGAAACATGACACCAGCAAATCTAAACCCTAAACCAGAATTCATTTTAAAATGATAATATTAAGCAGAAACGTTCCTAAAGCATAGTTCAACATATATAATAATACAAAGACATACACAGCTTTGCCTTTTCATCTATAATATCATAAAAGCAAGCTCCGTCCCCTACTGGGCCCCGCCCCCTGTCATTACCTCCCTGATCGGCCAATATTGCCCTCACCACCCCCTACTGTACCCAGAACGGCGGCAAGTTACTCCCACACCGTAAACCCCCAATACACAGTACACCTCCCTACAATAACCACCTCTATAACACAGCCCAGTCTGCCCTTAAAACAAACACCATCACTCTGTACCTAAATGCACCTCCATTAAACCTCAATAAAACCCAAAAACCTCTCTAAAAAGACCACTTTTCACCAACACATCTCACACCATCCCTTTAAGGAGCCCCCCTGTCCTTACCCTAAAGCCCGCCAGGGGTCCGCTCGTCCCAATACGGTGGGGGAGGATCGCCCCGATGCCGCCGACCATTCCCCTGATTGGCCCGGGGTGATAATGACCAGCCCTAAACAGCTAATGGCCGACCATCACCACCTCATGATTGATGAGGTCCCGGGTTCGAATGTCCACCACCATCATATCACCATCATTGGGATGTTTGGGAAGACTGTAATTACAGCATGGAGAGAGGGTTTACAACTGTGTGGAGAGTTTGGAGGCTTTTTAAAGGTTATAATTATAGCATACAGAGTCCACCACAATTTGGGGTCTTGTAAGTCAGTGATAATTGTGGTTTTTAAAGGCTGCCTTTGAGATTTCCGTGTGTATATCATAGTGTAATTGACATATGGCTTATGGAAGAGTCAGTTGTGATGGGATTTTGTGCTAGTAACAGTCAGATTTCCTGTGGAGGGGATATAATATAGTGTGGTTTATCATGTATTAACATTGGCAAGTCATTATTCAATGGGCTTTGTACGTGTCATTGGACTTTAACCAGTACTCTATTTAAAAGGGTGGGCCTAAATCCGATGGGGTACCAACGTGCAACATCTTGATGATCACTGTATTAAATACAAATTAATAGTGAGACCACCTCTGTGGTTAGACCGACTATAGAAGACCACATCTGTAATGGGATCCAGCAATAGTAAGTGATCATCACTTAACCACCTCAAAATATCTATCACTGTTTGTGATGTTCTTGTACTTGCCCATCCCAGAACCTCAGGCACTAGATAGTGATATGACAATGCTCTATGCCATCGCTTCACAACAAACTTTTTAAAAACCCTAAAAATCCAAATAGTTTGGGAGTTATTTCAATTAACCCCCACCCCCACCTCCTCAAGTATAATACAGCAAACACATGATATTAAATTCCAACAGCTCCTTTGAGCGCCCTACAACCCATAATATCGCTAAACAGCCACAAACTAGTAAAAAGCCGTCTGATCGCGACCCCCCTGAGGACGCCCCGGGGCCGGCAGCTGTGACGTCACAGCGGGGGGTGGGCGATAATGAGAGAGAGCCACAATGGCGGCGGCTCTAATGAGAGGTTTATGTCACTTGCTGCAGTGAGGCTGTGGATGATGATTATGGGGTTAGTGAGTGGCGATTGGGGAGGTGAGTGGGACGATTATTAGGGGAAGTGCTGAGATCCCTTCATACTATTGGTATGTTTGAAGCTACAGTAGAACCTCTTTAAGTGAGATCAACTTCCTGGAGGTGTGGTCTTATTGGTGAATGGGTCATTTTAGGGAGGTTGGTTTTGGTCTTCGTGTGTGGGTTTTGGAATGCAGAGAATTGTATTGTTTTTTGCATAGAGGTGGTCTTATTATAGGCGTGGTCTTGATTGGAGGCATCAGTGTAATTGTTGTAATCTGTTTGATAAACTTGTATGAAGTGGTATAAGAAAATGATTAGAGGCTGGACAGGGCAGTTATTGTCCAGTATTGGTGGGGCTGTATGTGGAGGCTGTGGCATTAATAGTGATATCCTTATATAGGCTACCTATTAGGATGCACTCTACCTTTTAGAATTTTGGTCTTTATGATATTCCATTTGTCCATTACTAATAGTTTGATACCAAATGAGTTTTGAATGATTAATAAATCATAGTATCTGCTGTAGTAGAATATGCTAAGTTGCCATTGCCTTGTGTCTGTCTCTTGAATGGTTTAAAGAAGATATTCATAGCTTATCCTGTGGCACAGTTTGCCCAATTTTAGGGTCATCACATCATGTTTGTCTATCGGCATCTGCATGTTGACCCAAGAAGTAAACAGCACATCCCCAGAGCTGAAAGCCAGCCACCCATTGACATGGATGGACAACAGGGGGAAATAAAGGCCATTATGGGCTCTGGCTGCATTGTGCTTATTGATAATGGAGGGAATTACAAGGCATAAGTCAGAGGCAGCAGTTTTGAATGTGCCGTCTGTCAGACCAACGTAAATAATACACAGTATATAAGGGGCTTCTCAAACAGGCCACTTTGTGTTTGTGAAGTTTACAGACGTCAGTGGAAATTCGGTTATGCTTGGACACATAGTGGACATAGCATAGAACTGCAGGTATTTTACTTCATTCTATTCATTAGTTCAATCTAAAATTATGCAGGGATGGATCCAGTTTGTTTTTTTAAATAAGGTTGGAGTAACTCTTTTTCTGCAATGTTTCCATGGAGAATTTCCTCCTGAAAAGTCGAAACACTTTTTTCACTATTCACCCCACCCCTAACCCGGAATCCTGCCTTCTTACTGTGTTGTATCATTATATCAAGAATTATTAGTCCAAATGGAAGGCATCTTAGAAAGACAGGTGTTTACTTCTTCATACAGCCGTCCACCAACTACAGGTCCAACTGTACAGAAATGGTCACCTATCAACTCGACCTCATCATCATCATCTCCATCCCAAAGCCTGTGGATCCTTCAAACATGTATCCCACAATGTCCATTGACTCTTGGCCATTGAGAACCATGTGCTAATATTTACTCTCGTGTGCCACGCCCTCCAGCGGCCAGAAAGTGCACCATGGTCACGTGTTACGTCACTTCCTGTGTCTCCGTGTCACGCACTTGCTGTCCGAACCCGATGTAACGCCTCACTTGGAGGGCTGCTTTCTTACACCCCCGGGCTGTGGTGAGGGCTCCCGGGGGGTCTGGGGGATGGCTTATTAGATTGTATCCTGCTGACCACGGGAATAGAGTGGGAAAGGTTTATTAAGTTATTTCTATTTTGGATACAGAAGCTTATAAACAGAAAATCCAGCAACGACATAATGTTCTTTGAATATCACAAAGAGATATGGTCCCAATAGAGAGGTGGTCCCCTCGTGGAGATTCAATGTGGGGGCCTGAATCAACAGAAAGTTGTCTCATCATATAGGTGGTCACTTAATAGAGGTGGTCCTAATTGGATGCTATACTATACTGACCATGTAATGATGTGGTCAAGGGAGCAGTGGTC
Organism: Streblospio benedicti; assembly: GCA_019095985.1. Lineage (NCBI taxonomy): Eukaryota > Metazoa > Annelida > Polychaeta > Spionida > Spionidae > Streblospio > Streblospio benedicti. The sequence goes on from CM032663.1 coordinate 13,335,253, forward strand.
ATCTGGTGGTCAGTTTGGCGGCAGCTTGGGGCTATTGTGGGATGACACCGGTGTTTAGCTGGCACAGTGAGGGGGTCATCTTAATGAGGAATGGTCACTCCACGTACTGGTCAGTCTATGTAATGATCAAAATGTAATGATGATTCTAATGATATCACTGAGAATACACTATGGACTTTACACAGAATTACACAAAATATGAGAATGTTGGTTAAATACAAAATGCATTATACATTCTTATAGTGTATATAGGCTAGGGTTGCTGGCATTCATGGATGACTCTGGTAGTCAATATATAACTGGTCAAATTGTCATTATGACTCTTCAAAAGATCACCATTGTCATATACAAGGTACACAGCCACTCCATACCTCTAAACGATCATAGCATCAGTGGTCAAAAACTTTAGAACCCAATGCGTTCTACATCTTATACTCCCCACAATAAGACCAACTGATATACCCGATAACATCTCCTCAGATCAAAGTCCAGCATATGCCACTGACCACCGTCTAAGCCCCACCCCGGGGCCACAGAGCCAGGCACAAGCCCCAAATCCCTAAATTGCCGCCTCTCCCTCCATCCCTAGTCTGGGCCTGACAAAGGCCCGGTCTTCGGTGAGACAGGCGCCTGCTTGTTGGGGCCGTGTAATCCCTGCATACAAGGGGCTGGTTATTGGGAGCAGGCTAATTTGGGGCTATAGTTGATGCGTGTTTGAAGGAGCCTTGTTTTATAGACGTGGATTGGTGGCTTTGTGAGGGAGACTTCAAAGGGCGGTTGGGGGTTGATATGTTGGATTCATAGGAGAGAATAGGCTTACTTGATGTTTGGGGTTTATATGTGTGGGGTGTTTATGGGGAGATCGGAAGAGTATATAGAGCAACAGCAGTAGTAGAAGTAGCATTTTTGCAATAATATATAAAGGATGAAAGGTGTTTTGATCGTAACAGCAACAGCCGAAAAGCAACAAACAACAGCAACAGCGACAATAGTAGCATCAATGGCAACAACATCCTCATTGATATACATAGACCCTTCCAACATCTAGCCTACAGTGGACAGAACCCATGGTAACATCCCATGTAACGAAAGCAATAACTTGATTATTTGCTATCACCTACTAGTCAAAGTGCACTGATACCAACAAGACAGCTCAAGCCTAAACACTAATTGCTCTCCGTGACGTCACACGTCAGCTGCCGCCGCCTCCGCCGTGGGTAATCCCACCCTAATCCCTGTCTGGATTAACACCTCGGCCGCCGGCTATCGGGGCTCTATCTGTGGGAACGTGGCAAGTGACGGTTTGGGCTGTGCGATGAAATTACTCTGTCACTTTTGGTCTGACTTGGTGGTGATGGGAAAAAGTGAGACTTCTCAATATGTCATAATATTTCTGGTAGTGCTTGTTGATGTGTTTGTAGTAGATTGGGGTGGTGGATACATATACTGAAAACACGTGCTTGTCAAACTAGTAGCCTAGTCGTCAATATCTGTCTAGATGACTATCTAAGAGTGTAGCATATATCAATATAGATGCTGTTTTCACTGTAGTAACCACATAAAACCATTTGTTACTATCTGTGCAGTTATAGTCCATAGACATTTACATAATGCTGTATACACATATACTGTGCATATGTTTCAAATCACAACAAACAAGTACAACCTGAGTATAAACCATGTTGTGTCAGTATACGAGTACTGACAGTCTTCAGTACCTCATCATCAGCACTAGTTTTGCACAGACATCAAAGTCACTAAAAAGTGGTGTAAATTGTGCTCAGGGAGAGAGATGAGAGGGACATTGGAGAGACAGGCGAGACGGGGATGGATAGGCGCCTGAAACTCGGGGATTGGGGCCTGGATGGCTGCTAATCAGGGGGTTATACTGCAAATACACCACTCAAGTGGGTGTCAGGCTCACTACATGCTTCTTAACTATGTAATGCTCTGGGTGTGTGTTAATTATTACAGCTTAGAATATATAGAGTAGTCATATTTGAAGTCAAGTTATCTTGAATATAGCAAGGATAGTGATTGGACAAGCATCATACACACTTTGATTGATGTTAGAGTATGGTTATGCTTATGATGTATGATAATCTGAATGGATATCCAAATACACTATTTTGCTCTATACATGAGAGTTATGGGTTGCTTGAGTTATCCATGAAACTTAACATAATAAGTTTTCAAACTTGAAGAGGGTATTCAGAGAGATATAAGTGCCAAACAAGTTGTCAACAGCTAAATCTTGGTTAGATGAATGAAAGCTTGAGGTTTAAAGTATCAGCTTATAAGTATAGAGGACAAATTGCAAGTGTAATATCATTACGTGTAAGTGAAATGTGAAGCCAAGTACCAGTGATGACTTTGACAATATGCACTTGGTTACAACACCCAGATTGTTTCAGAAAACAAGGCCATCATTCTAGTCATTGTGCCTTGCAAATTGAAACATTAAAATATTGAAATGCTCCAAACCTTACTATAACAAGCAGACATGCTGCTTTCAATACATGGAAACATTGGCCAAGAATGTTGAACACAAATATCTGTGGCTGGGGCCTGAATTATTATATTAAAGCTCACAACAATGGGTAAACAAACTTCAAAGTTTAGCCAAAAGCCAAATAAAGAGCATTTTGCTGGAAATCCATTCACTAATCTATTATTTGATGATCTCCATAATGGCCCTTGTGCTAATTGAGTGTTGTATCAAAGGCCTGGGGTAGTGAATGGTCAAGCACTGACCACTATTTTACAGTATAACTTCTCTATCACGACCAACTAGCGATCTGACCTCAAGTGGTCCCAAATAGAAGGGTGGTCCGTTTATATAGAGATTCTCATTAGTGGGCTCCTTATGAAAGTGCTCATCACATGGAGGTGGTCTCATTAAAGAGGTATGGTCTTCATTGCCACCTATGCTGTATGCAATCTCTACGTTTAGGATTATTGTAGCTCCAGAGAAAGGATCCATTGTGTTGTGTGTATTTACCTTCACCAAGTGGCCAGTCAAGTCCTTATGGAGAGAGCTGGCACAGTCGGGGGCAGCTTGACCACCATAAACCATTGTCTGCCTTAAATCCAACATACATACAGTGGAACCACCCATTAAGCCCACAATTACAAAGAGACCACCCCTATAATAAGACCACTTTTGCAATCCCGAATTTCCATTGAGAGACCATCATAAATCTTTACAAAAAGATCACCCTTCTGTATTGAGACTGTTTAAGACGAAGCCCTCAGGTGGGCTTAATAGAGAGGCTGCACTAGCTGTGTAATATAGTGCTATATCAATTAGCATGGGTCATTTAGCCTTTTGGCTGGTGATACTGTGCAATTTTGCAGCCTCATAGAGCAAGTATAAGGCAGTAGCGAGTGTGGGTGAGACAGGGTGTAATGGGGCGTGCGCAGTGTGTGTAAACAAACAGGGAAAGTGTCAATCTCCAACACACTGCTGACAACATGGGCTTGTCATACACTGGTGGCAGTGCTAGCTCTGATAATGATCTTGCCAAAATGACTAGAGAGTGGTCAAAATGGGTATCTTCATTATAGCAAGTTATGTTGGACCAATAGAGATTATCAAGTAATACTTGAGTAAGCTTTACTTCTTATGGTTTCATTCATGTATCTGCACACATACCCCCCCCATCTACCTCCCCCCCTCGCCCCAACCCCGTATGTATGACGGTGGTGACAGGTTCATTACACGCCTCACTGACTGCTGCCGGCCCTATACCCCTCTAATTAAACCTAATAGCAAAGTTTGCGGCCGCCGATAGCTTGTGACTGACAGGTCTAAATCATAAAGCTGCTTCAATGGCAACTATACAGTCAGTGCTATGAACACAAACTTGTATGTCTTTTAATGGACCACTTGCTAGTTATAAAAGTGGGCAACTTAATGTGAGATGGTGAACATAGAGTCTAGTTCTTGCCAAATGACCACCTTTGTTAGTTGGGGCACTGTACCCACCACACAGGTGGTCCCTTAATGGAGGTAGCAGTGTTAATACTCGCCCTTCTTCCATATAATCATCTCACGGCTCCAAGTAGAATAGATGGTGTCATTTTTGGGTAATTGTGTGTTAAATAGGCTGTGTTGTTTAATAGCGACATGCTGCGGTTACTAGAGATTTGATTTCCACCTCACATTTGATTACATCCACTACCGTGCTATAGAACTTGAGACGGCTATGATTTTAGTCAGTTTGAATTACTTTTGGTTTACCAGCCTCTGAATAGGTAGTTTCCTCATTATGATTTGAAATTATGTTCAAAGAGGTGGTTACAAGAAATGAATTATTCAGAGTTGATTGAAATTACTATGGCGAAAAGCTTAAACTAGTTAATCAATAATTAATACTTACTGATTAAAAACTACCTGCAGAACTTGTACACTGGTCAAATTACTACAGTCAAATTTCAACACAAACTCACCACTGGCGAAACAACTTAAGCCACAAAAGCCAACCCGACCACTCCACACTGAAAATAAATGCACTGGCGACACAACTCCAGCCCCAACCATCATTTCAGCATTGTCTTCAGCAGTCAGACAGCACCTTTATCGCTGACAGCCAATGAAAATGCCGCTGACAAACCCATGACGTATCTACGAGAGCGCCGTACGTCAAACGTAACGCGTTGGCGCGCGTTTGTCAAACTGTCGCCTGCTCTGTCACAGTTTCCGCCATTTTGGGCTCGAATAATGCGCTTGGTGTGCGACTGGGTGGAAAATTCGGCCGCTATTTGTCTGGCAATATTGAGAGGACTTGTAAGATCGCCATCTTTGTTATATGCAAAGGCAAAATACGACATGTCAAATGTAGTAGCGGTACGGGAGGACTCGTGGAGATGACAATTTGCCTTATCTTGGTCGTATCTGACACAGGGTCATGTCAATTTTTGGACCTCTGAGTTTCTCTAAATGATGGGTTTGTGCATTTTCATTCCATGTGAATGAGAAGTGTTTTTGAGACTCTGCTGGCTTTCTGGCCTCTGGGGCCCGTCCCTGGGGGTAATTCTGTACGGGGGTCTTTGGTAGAGGGCAGGTGGGGAGGTTTGAGATTTGCCAGCTGCTGCAGAAGAAGGCAGTAAACGGGGTGGGAATAAATGGGGTGATAAAGGGTTGCAGTAAATTAGCACGGCCAATTTGTTTACACATTAGGGACTATTTACAGTTATAGCTGCTTCTTTTTGTAACCTTCTTGCAGGTCTGTGGAGTTTTAATGTTGCAATTTTCCATCTGCTGCTTTCAACTTTTTTGGGTTCTGTTTATATCGGTTTTTGAACCTGTAGATTACAAATATTTTCAGCAAAAGTACCTAAAAACTAGTACCTAAAAAGAGCGAAGAAAATACTGTGTCACGTGATGTTTATTAATATTGATCACGTGACCGCCTGTTATTTGCGCGACCTGCGATAAACTTATGGGTCGATACATCCCGAGCCTCGCTCTGGGTGATAATCCCGGATTAGCGACCGATAAAGGGCTCGTTAATCCCATCTGAGATACTCACTTGTTTGGTAGTACATGTGTAGCTTGTTGGTGTAGTATTGGATGCAACACAGCACAAATATATTGCCAGTCTTGCCTTTTGAATAGTGCTGTACTTTTATTAGTCACTATTCTTATAAAATAATGATTATTTGATGTTTGTTGGATGGTTAAACTCGAGTAGCAAAGCAAATAGCCAACCTACAACAGCAATCATATGCATATGATACTTTGAACACAATACTAGTTTATATTCAACTTCTATGCACCTCTGACCATATTTGGAGGTCAAAAGCAGGCTTTTATGGTGATATATAATATCTACTGCAATCTAGGTGAGGCAACAGTAGTGTAGTTTGCTGCAAACCATCACATTGGCTTACAATTCACAGTCTTTCTGTTATTTGTCTATGATAAAGTATGATACAGCTCCAGCATTGTAGCCAGAGTACACACCCCTGCCTCCCCACCCGTTGCCGACTCCAGAAAGACCCCCACCGACTGAATTGGGGAATAAAAACCCACTGATGGCACTCCACCAGCAAACCAATCAATTAAACCAACATAAAACTGACAAAGCATCATCACCACCACTCGTAAATCAATAACTAATCTGTCTAATCAATACATGGCGTAACATGGCCGCTGTGACATCATACAATAGAACCTCTCTATTTAGACCATCCAGCAATTGGCCTCAAGCGGTCCTATTTGGGAGGTGTTCTCTCAATGAAAGATACGCTGATCTCCGTATGAAAGTTGAAGACTGTGATGAAAATGTCCTACTTATGGAGGCGGTCGTAATATCGGGAGCGACCTTTATTGGAGGTCATTAAGTAATCCAAAATGGCGGCGTGATTTCTACAGAAGCAGACGACAAAAGCTCAGTGGGGACCGGGCGATATTACGGGAGAGTGCGCCTCGTGACGTATTGAAGGCCCCCAGACTGGGGCCGCCCAGCCGGGGACAAACAGAGCCCCGCGGGGGCCAGTAATGGACCTCGAAACGAGGAATTAATTCCCGTCTGCCGTGGCTGATGTGACGCGGGGAGGGGACAAAATGGCCGCACTTCCGGGAGACCCCAATAAAGTGGCGCGGTCGCCTCAAAAATGACGTCTGCAGTACTGTTTTAGTGCATTCTTTTGTACTATATGTGATGGTAGTTTCATTTCATTGTTGCTACTACTTATGAAACTATTAGGTAGAAAGAGATTTGCCATGCAAAGTCAACGCAACAACGCGATTTATGATGCAAAGTGATCTGCGTTTTCCAGAAATGCCAGTTTACGCCATTAAAGAGATGGTCGTTTTACACAGCGATTGTTTAAAACATACCAAGTTGGAGAGACTCGGCTGTTTTTAACCTCCACTTACAGTAATTAGAGAGTGATTGATTGTTTGTGTACATACGGCGCCATCTGGCGACGGCAGGTGGAAGTGGCAGGTGCGCTGACGTCACAATCGAATGCGAATGTACTCACTGTGTCATATAGCCAGTCAATTAGTCAGTTAATCAATCAATCAATCAAGCAGTCATTTTAGTCAGCCAATGAGACTCACGGACAGTCCAACCAATTGTGGTGCAATTGCAATAGAGCTGCTAATCCAGCCAGTCCTACAGTCACTCACTCATACGAGCACTCAATCAACCAGTCGTTCAGGCGATCACCCGGTCAGACGCATGCGTGAGATGGACAGGAAATGGAGCAGAAACCCATGACGGCTGCTATTTCATGGATTAGTCACGGATCATTGAATACGCAAGAAGTGAGCGCCAGTAGAGGGTGACGGCTTTGTAACAGAATGTAGCCATAATACAGTATAGCTACCAGACGGCTGTTGAATGTTTGATCAATGACAGATGTCTTAATGACTCAAATAGGATATAACATTTTTTTCTATCTTTTATTGAGTGACTTTCGTTTGTCTGTTTCCTTGTTTGTTTATATTCTCATACGAATACTGAATCTACCCTTCCCCCAACAAGCCATCCCCATTTCTAAGCCTATAAATCCGCACTTCTGACCCTGCTCTGCCCCAAAATATCAGAAATAATCTGTGTTTCTTGAACCTTCCTCAATGACGCAGAGAGGGAGAAGAAAAGCAGACTCTGTGGTCAGTGTTCAACGGCTATAGCCGGGGTCGCACCTGTCTTGTGATGATGGACAGGTGAATGGAGCCGTCAACAAAGGCTGTCTGTCGCTGCCGCCGACCCTCTCCCCTTTCAGGAGTAAAACTGACTCCTGTGAGGGTGCGAGGCGAGCCCGGGCGGCTTCTGTTACGGCAGAGAGTGTGTGAAATGAGATCGTCCGCTTATTAGCTGGTTATTTCAATCTTTCTAAGACGTCGGCGAGGGGTTTCTTGCCTAATTTTCACCACTATACTGGTAGGCGGACGGAAAGTTGAGATGGTGACTGTTATTACGGGTGTTTATAAAGATGCTTGTGATTTTATTAAGTAGTTGAGATGAAAAGGAGCTGTGGTTGGGTGGGTTTGACTTGTAGTGGCTATTTCAAGGTATACCGCTTTCACAGAACATTAGGTCTTGGTTATGATGTTTTTGCTAGACAATGTGACTGCCCTGTTTTGTTAGGATTGCTCCTCTCCTACCCAAGATGACACCCCTCCCGGTCACAGTGAGGGCCTACATTGCTCCTGGTCAATCTACTGTAATCTCTTTACAGTACTAGAATATATCTCCAATAACTTCTGAGCAACGAGCAACATCGTTTTCACTAAACTTTCACCTTAACTCACAAGTTTCCCCTGCGCATGCGTTGTCGCAGCACTCTCATTTCCGGCTGCGCGTGCGCACGCGCATTACGTCACGTTCGTGTGGCGGCGGACATTACCGGACAGATTACACGTTAACGGACAGACGACACGGGGTCTCCCCCGCCTGAACACGGCTTCGCATTGTGCTTCGCGCATTTAAACACATTACGGGACCCGGAAACGTGATGGTCTGTGCGGCGGGAGCCGGGACATTAGCCCGGGGCCCGGAGCCCGCACTTCCCCCTAGTGCGTGTTGACGTCTTTGTACGTCAAACGTACGACGTACGACGTTTTGAACGTCGTTTTGTAAGACTTACAGGAAGAAAGATTGAATTGTGTGCTAGCCTTGTTCAACCATTTAGAAGAGTTTGGACATCCCACCGACGGACGAGTTGATCAAGACTAATCGTGTGAATGCACGTGGGCGTGCACGAGGGTCTAATATGTACACTAAAACATATACAGGCATTGTGCTGTCAAGCCCGCTGCTCAGTAGCAATTTACCTACTCTCAATTTGCAAGTCTAAAAAGTCCCACATCACCGCATGGAGCAATCCCGGCGCTCTGTCATCTCTGCCCCTGCCCCACCCAACCCCATACCCAACTCGTCAACCGCAACCTAAAGAAGACTACAGCGATCACCTTCCATCTACATCTACATCAAAACTCCACCCCCGTGCATATTTGCCACAGAGGTGGTCGCAATAGAGAGGTGGTCCTACCTACAAGGACTTGGAAGTTCCACTGTAAAAAAAGCCATCCTCCTCCTTATCTCCAGAAGCAGCAGCCGCCACACCATCACATGACCTCCACCCGTGTTTTTACTCCTGCCCCCCTCACCCCCGCCAACCGTCACTTAGCTTTCACGCCTGAGCTGCGTACGACCGCCCGCCCCGCCGGGACCGGCGTCTGCCCGCTCCCCGCCTGATGCGTCCAGAGAGGCGTGAACGCCGAGACTGCGGCTCGGCGCCGGGGCGGCCCAGCGCTCTTGCTTGAGAGAGCACTTGATCCCGGGCCATGGATCTGCCGCTGGCAGCATGCAGGGCCGGCGCTGATTCGCTGCCGTCTCTGGATCTTGGCGTCGGCGGCTGTGGTGGGATCAAGTTTGTTGTTTCCGCTTGCTGATGCTTGGTTGATGGCGGTGGTGGTGGTGGAGGCAGCAGGGCAGGGAGAGTCACTACGTCACCAGAGGCTGCTGCTGCTGTTGTACCACACACAGCTTCTTCTTCTTGAGCATATAGCTTTAGGGCAGGACTACAGGGAAGACGTTCTTGTTGTTTGGTGGGATATTGCTACGTCTAGCGGAGCTGGCTAGATAATATAGTGTTGTGGCTATACTGTTGGTGGGCTAGGCTATTTTGCACATGCAGCTTGCAAGGCATATTGTTGACATTGCTTGAGGATATACAGCTAGCACAGCTAGCTAGAAATGTGTGTGCATTCTGAATGTTGGCTGAGGCACCACATGCAGCTCCATTGCTTTGAGGCAAGACTTAGAGATGCTAGGAGGAGTTAACATAAGTGTGGATATGGTCCTAGCATAACTAGCTATACGTAGTGAAGCTGTGTGGATATTTCTGTTGACATTGGCATACCCGCCCAGGGCAACAGTATGGGAAGTGCTGAGATAGTGCGAAATACAGAATGCACTGTTATCTAGCAAATGTAAAAACATTCAGTTAGTACAGTTGGGATGGTTTGTTACTTGTCTATAGCTGCGGTGATGGTCTAGTCTAGTGCTGCACTTATTCTAGAAGAGTACTAGCAGTTTCCACGTGTACTGCGTTGATTGGCTAACCTCCTGGAGACAATATTGTGGTCTATTTGGAAGTGAATACAATCATTTGGATACAGCAATAAACTATCAAGAATCAGTAGAGGCTAATACAAGTGATTCCAAGCGTACGTAATTGTGATAGACGAGGCCGGCAAATCTTCCCAACACTTGTTCCCATCAACTGAGTCACCTACAAGTGGAACACAGCCGGTTATTTTCCTACAGCAAAAAGCAAGAACCTGTCTGTGGCTGCAGTTGAAAAACATATGCTGCCAAGTGCATTTCATTGGGATACATGTGGATTCCAAACGCTTCTTTATTAACAAAAATGCCTTAGCATCACAGATAAAAGAAGCAAATGTTGGTACGGTTCTTCTGAGAAAGAAGCAAGAAGCTTAAAAGCAAGCAAAAACAGCAAAAAGGACATAAAAACACATGTGGATATTCTGATATATCTGATCGACGTAACCTCAAAGCACGTGACTTATTCGCCGGTGAGTCACACCCAACAATTATAGCACAGACCCGGATTCTTCCCTGCGATCCTGATTCTCCTGGATTGCCGGATTTCCCCATCTCACCACCAGCCACATAGAATTGACCCCGCAGGTCACGTGACCCACCAATAATCACAGTGGTGGCGGCCACAGATTCGCGGATTATCTACCACGGGTCAAGGCCGCCGCAGCCTAGTCCCTGACCAATCTAGTGACCATCTAGTGACCCCTCTGATGCCCTGTGAGCCGGCAGCTGCTGAGGAGCCAGATTCTGAAGCCGCCACCAGCAAGCCCGGGATAGTGGGTGAGTCGGGGTCGGGGCTGGAGATACTCGAAACTCGAATTCAGACCACTCATATATAGAGAACACCTCTGTAAGAAGACCACTTCTAGCGGTTCCCAAACCTTCGTGAAAAGGCTGTCACAAACCTTCATACGCGGACCACCTCTCTGATGAGACCACTTGGGGTCAACATCTGATTATTAGAGAAGTTCTATTGTAGTGGGTTGTCATGTAGGGTAGACTGGTAGTTGGCTGAGCGACCCAATTGGTTGACATAATGTATATGGCCAGCTGGCTGTATCTTAACTAGTATAGTTCCATCTTAACTGCATGTAGTAGGGTATCATCCATATCACATCTTCGATGCTCATCTGAAAGTGTATAGGATCGTCACACCACTGTACTACCATCGCTCACCCGGCATACCTACATCGCTTCACATTATAAAGACCTGATTTACGGGCCTCGGGTCTTGCCCCGGTCCCGGGTTCAGGGCCCGGGGCAAGCGGGGGAGGAAACCTCGGGTCCTTGGGTAGGGAGTAACTGATTCTGATGGCCTACTGGGGGCAGCTGTCGAATGTGGCTGTATGGTAATGGTGGGAGATAGTGAGAATTGGGGGTTTTGGTTGGTAATTGGTATATTGATGCCAATTGGTGTCCTCTGCTCCTGCTATACATGTGAATGTGCTGGTTTTAACAAGTTGTGTCATATTTAACATTGCTGTAGCATGGTCTTATGACTTTATATCTACACCGGATCATTGGTATTGCACATAATCAAAGGTTAGGTCGTCAACTCACGTTGTTGTGCACTGTATTCATAATGACATAGTAGACTTGGGGTGTATTGGAGATTACAGTTTATACACAGTCTCGTGCAGTTTTAATTTGTGATTCTGAAACACTAAAGAACATACCTCTTCTATGTCAAAATTGTGTATCTAATTTCAAAGATTCGTGTAATTAAATGTAACAGCTGCATGCAATTAACTGTGGAGGGAAAGAACTGCCATGTACTAGGCACAAATGATACAAGAAACGGTAGTTTTAAGCATGATTCCAAGTGTTTCTAAGCTGCCAATTTTGTTATTAAGCCTAAAACATGTATGTTTCTGTCAAATACTATCAAAGTACAACAGACTGCATGGCTGTGGCGCCAATAATACCAAGTGGTGTGTGTCTTGTGTTGAATGTTGACTTTTAATCTTCATTGAAAATACTCTTCTATTTTCAATGGTCAAACTATACACAGAGTTCCACAATGGGCACTGACCACATAAAGCTTCCAGTGCTATTCAGGACAACACAGCCTCTGGTGGTGGAGAGGTCATGTTTTAGGCCATTTATAGTAGTCACAAGTCACTTGGCTGGTTGGAATTAACTTTATTAATGGGTCTGGATTCTGACATTCATTTTGATACTATATAAAACATTTAGTTGTCAAACTTATGGCATGATTACACTATATGATAGTCCTGCTATGGGCATTATAATGATATCTTTATCCGTTTAGCATCAGTGTCTATAATTAGAGCTGTCACTAACAGTGTGCACTGTTATACGCGTAATTAAAGATCCAAAGGACAATCTCCTGAATGATTTTTTTTTTTTTCTCAAACCTGACTCCGGTGGACTCTAAAAAATACACCACAGATTAGCTGACAATATCAAAAATACCTGTACCATAAGATCACCTGCACCTCCATACTGTGTCTACCAGAAGTCCAACCAGCCAGCCATCAATATCAATAATACCTGCCTAACATTACATTATATCTTATCAAAACATTATATTCACCTGCATTGCATTCTCTATCTACCTATAAATGCCCTATAACACCACTTTGTACCTACCTATCCAGAAACATCGTAACCCCCCCCCCCGTCCGGGGCTCGTGACCACCAGAGGCCGGCCCATTGTCCGCGGCCACTCACTCGATAATCCGTGCCGGTCACTCCGGCTTATCAGCAAGTGGTCAGTGCACGCTCCGCCGCTTACATAGGTGGCGGCGGCGGTGGGATTGATAGCACGGCTTAATAGACTGGATGATTTCATTAGGCCCGGTAAAAAGCCGGCGATAGTGGGGAGGCAGCGAGGCGGGGGACGGTTACAAGGTCCGAGCTTTTCACGTGTAACACTCGGATAATACGTGTGTATGCTGGCTGCTTAATAGGGCATAAGTAAGCGATTTCATACTAGCATTGTGGTGGTTGTGTTGTTGTTGTATGAGGTGTGATTATTAGGACTAGCTTGGGTTGGGTAGAGGGGGGGTCTCAATAGAAAAGTGGTCATTTTAATGGAGGTTTCTAAATGAAAATTGGCCTTTTGGAGGTGTGACAGTTTGTCCTTTATGTGTCTCAAAATATATGATAAAGCGTCCGTTTGGTTGTTTAATGAGGCAGAAATAAGCGATGAAAAATCCGTTTTTGGTGTTGGTGTTGACCGCTGTTTTATCGAACAAGTTGACCGCCAAATATTGGCGCGGCCGTTTCAATAATCGCGGTCAGTCGCGCTCGCCTCTCAGCAGCAGCAGCCACCACGACAATGATGACGAATCGCCCCCCGGCCGCCGACGCCCGGCCGCCGACGCCGACACAATCCCACAGAAAGCCGGCCCCAGTAATGAAATTTTATGAAGGGCATAATTCGTGGCCAGTGTGGGGAAAATTAATAAAGATCGCCGCTGCTGCTGCCGTGGCTGTTGTTGCTGCTAATGTATGGCGACTACTGGCCAGTGTTTGGGGGGTATTTTTTTAGGCATTTTGTATTTTGGCCAGTATTTAGGGTAGGGGATGTGGAACTCTTTCTGAGTTCTACACTCAGTTTCGTTTCTACAGGCTTGGTTGCTTTGTTGTGTTGGTTGGTTTCAAGATGTGATGGCATATTTGACAACAAGAGTACAATTGCTGGTCAAGAAGATGACTAATAAAAAGTTTTCTTGACTAGAAGACAGGGTAGTCGTCTTGACAAGCAAGGTAGTCCCATTGATCAGTATGGCCGTCCCACATGTTTGGAATACACGGATATGTAGGATCACCATCTCTTTTAACACGAATGATTTCGTGATTAGTAGTAGGGTCGCCATTGGATGAACAAAAATGAATGAATGCCAACCCGATGGTTACACTCCCCCTATGTTATAGCAACTCTACAATGTATTCATTATTCCCGAGTTTACTTGTACACACTTATCCAAAAGCCATGTAGCTGGCCTAAAATATGACACACCTATTCAGCAATTTTAGCCAAATGTCAGTATGTGATTAGAATGTGGTACAACACACGCCAGTCAGCAGCCTGAGTCAAGTGAACTTTTCCTGCTCTCTGTCCATAATCATAGTGGCGTCCCATTTAACAGCTGATGGTGCTGTTTTTTTTTTTTTTTTTTTTTTTGTTTTTTTTTTCAAACTGAAATCAAACTCATTGGCCAGCGGTAGATGCGATAGCGTAAAAACACAGTACATGGCATTTAATTTTCAACTAGAAACCGCTTTCATCATTCAGTGGTTGGGTTAGTGCTGTTGATGCTATTTCTTCCTATAGAAGAAAGACTAACATAAGCTCAAAGTTGACAAGATTCACCCCTGATTCACCTTAGATGTATTAGTTGGCATAGGTGACCTCTCCGTCAGAGAAGAGTTAATCTATGGGGTTATAATGTTTGTTAGGTATAGTACAACAAACCCAAACTGTAATTCAAACTAATAGAATTGCATATATGATGCGGTAAAGAATCATTAACGTATCCCTTTCCAAAAGACAATGTGCATATTTAAATAAGGCCTAAAACAGTCCTAACTTATCAACTGTCTTGACCAAATAAGTAGTTTGCATATCAGCATTGACCGTCCCAGGGGATTACACTAGATCAGATATGATACGCTTCAGACATGGTCCTCCCCTCAGGTCACGATTTTGGGCATAAATACTTTAAAAGCACATTTTGTGTGAAAGGAGGTTAGAACTCTAATTATATGTAGTACATTAATACTTAAGAAACGTCGGTAAACATGCACAGTGGCACTAAAATGTGTCAAACATTAAAAAATTAAAGTTAGATTCATAAAACTCCACACAAGCGTATGTTAACATTTCCTATCGTGAAAAAAGAGGTAAAACATTAAAAACATCCCCAAATCAACATTAAGTACACCAAATAGCATATAAACACTGTAAACAGATGACAAACCCAGCAAAATCCGCCTGACACCCCCAAACGTGCACCCAGATCCTTCTGATCCAATAAGTAAATCGCATTCTCCACGCCGGCAGTACTCGGTTTGTAGTAGTGACGGCAGATTCGATTTGTGCCCTGCTCCGTGGCGCACATGACTAGGTAATCCGGCGCATTAGGTAATTGGGTGGAAGAAACGACGCCAGACTCGATTGCTAAACAGGACGGCAGCTATACTACTGTGGCATGATGGATCGCTGCGAGATGACTAGTTCTGATGCCTCAGATTCTGGGGTGATACTGTATTGAAAAACATGTGTGTAATTTTGTTCAAGCCAACCTGACTTTCATCGTTGTCAGTGTCCAATATGACTAACATGTTTTAACACTATGGTGGTGACAATGTGGCATGATAATAGCATTGCTAGATACCTACATCAAATGTATCGGTTTCTGGGGTAAAGGTGCTATGCACAGTGACATAGTTTTAACATCTTGCACATAACATACATACTTGTGCATAGAAGAAATAACAACCGTGCACCAACTCACACAAAACACAAACCACTAGCCACTTTTTTTCATCTGTCAGCCCAAGCCTCGCTATGGGTCGGGGTCAGGGGGTCACGTGATTGGAGTCGCGTCCCCGGATTGCGGCCGCCGCCATGATGGGGAATTGAGGACGTGATGGTGGAAGCTGATCCGGGGTTGATCCAGGGGACAGCCATTGTATGTTGAAGGGTGGTGGGCATGAAAGGAACACCAAAGGGCTGCACTTCATCATTTGTGGGCCAGAATGGCATGCTGAGAACATAGGGTGATAGTAGTGGTCAAATAGGGGCACTTTTTGTAGGGGTGTGGATCATGTTGGTGGGGTTGGGTGGCCATCTTGAAAAGCAGGGTAGACTGCTCGACTAACTGGGCTGTTAGACCTTATAATGTGTATGACTACCCCACTTATACGCTTAAGCAACATTACAATATTGCATTTAGGAAAATGATATCAAAGCGACCTGTATTGCACTTCTTGGGCGTTGTCTTGTGCTGGTTGAATGGATGTATAGCGCCATGTATTTGGGATGTAGACCCAGAGTGATGGTGGATTTGTTACATACTTTAACATCAACGTATCTACTCAAATTCAATTGCTGTTTCATACTACTATGCTTCCTATTCATCTAGACTTGACAGTTTCACCCAATACACTAACAATACACTCAATAGAACCATTCTTTCTTTTCTTGCTGGTGCTATTAGTCTTGTCTGCTATTAGATTTTTAGTGAGTTTGTAGAATTACCACCATTCTTTTCTAGTTGCTTGATAAACCTTGCCTTGAATATCATGTACTTACTATGCATTGTATATTTTCAGTTTTAATGAGTTTTGTTTCCATTTACTTTCAGACTGTTTTCTCTTTTTGCCTTTTAGTTTATGTGTGTGTTTATGCTTATTAATATACATGCTTTCTGTTATTGTAGATTCCAGAAGACTTCCAATTTTACATTCTCTGTTTGTTGTTTAAACTAGAGAGTTTGGTATCAGTATCCCCTAGAATGTCAATGTACATGTATTTGAGCTTTCACCATAAGCGTGTGTTATTGATAGATTCCCTATTGTCCAAAATAGAAGATAAAATAGATCATTTTACATGACAATTTTAAACATAATTGTATTATGAATAGTCTAATTTGGCCAGTCAATATGTTGGCACATGAATAGTAGATCACCATGTTACCAATACTGCTAAGGCTCTATTGAAAAGACTCAAGACAGGGTGCTTGAGAATCCAAACATCCAACTCCTCAGTAGAAGAAGCTATGAGAATTTAGCCAAAATGGTAAAACTCCTCTTGAAACCCCCTATATGCAATGTAAAGTATCCCACTAGCCCTCATGATTGAGACGCAAAACCAAATACTCAAACTCTTTAGTACAGGTTCTTCTCCCACTGCTGTGGCTGCTGCTGCTGACTGACGCTCAAGGGTCATCTCTTTGTCTTGCAGGTCACTCGGGAGTCAACCAGTTGGGCGGCGTCTTCGTCAACGGTCGACCGCTCCCCGACTCCACACGACAGCGCATCATCGAACTCGCACACAGCGGTGCTCGCCCGTGCGACATCTCGCGGATCCTACAAGTCTCCAACGGCTGCGTCTCCAAGATACTGTGTCGGTACTACGAGACAGGCTCCATCCGGCCAAAGGCCATCGGCGGCAGCAAGCCACGAGTTGCCACCAGCGACGTGGTGGTGAAGATCGCGCAGTTCAAGCGGGAGTGTCCGTCCATCTTTGCGTGGGAGATCCGCGACCGCTTGCTCGCGGAGGGCGTGTGTAACCAGGACACGATCCCCAGTGTAAGTACCGGCACGTTCTACTCAGTTCTCACCGCGCGCATGTCTCGTTCTGTTCTCGCCAGGTCACTCGGGGGTCAACCAACTCGGAGGCGTGTTCGTCAACGGTCGACCGCTCCCCGACTCCACGCGACAAAGGATCGTAGAGCTCGCACACAGTGGCGCTCGTCCTTGTGACATCTCTCGGATCTTACAAGTGTCCAACGGCTGTGTGAGCAAGATCCTCTCGCGGTACTACGAGACGGGCACCATCAGACCACGAGCGATCGGAGGAAGCAAGCCCAGAGTGGCCACCAGCGACGTGGTCATCAAAGTCGCGCAGTACAAGAGGGAGTGTCCGTCGATCTTTGCCTGGGAGATCCGGGACCGACTGCTCGCGGAGAAAGTGTGCAACGAGGAGACCATCCCATCCGTGAGTTGTTCAGGGCTTGATAATGAATGGGGTGGAGGAGAGGAAGACGACTACGAATGCTTATCCTGAGTTTTTTCTTGGGTTCTAATATGCATACCTTACAATAGTATACGTGTAGATAAGTTTTGTAATCTGTGGAACCTTTTGTAACGAGCAATGACAGATTCCAAAAGATATATAATAGTATTCCCATTTGAAGACGTCTTATATCCGGGATGCTGATGTATACTGTTGTGACTGAAAAAAATGATGGTTCTTATAATGGTTTGCATTTTGACATATCCGCTGCATATGTGTGTATCAGCTCATGAATTAGAAAACTTGATGTATAAAAGCAGGTGTTTGATATTTATATTACTAGATTATTGTGTGATCTAGGGACAGTAAAGGCAAAAAGAGGAATGTCGAATATAAGACTAAAATGAGGATATAGGATTTCTTGGCCACTTGTATCCCCAATACATTTAGTGATTTTTACTGCAGTAGCATTTCACCCTGTAATGCATACTACTTAGTGGTGTAATATGTGGACATATTACTGGGTATTGACCGTCTATAATCGCAAGGACGCAGGCGGCCTCTCAAGTACACGATCATGTCATGAGCTGATTTGACCTCAGCCTGGGCCACATTAAATGAGTGAGTAGTTTTGTAGCACTCTCAATCGCCAGTCAGTTGTAAAGAACCGGGTTATGGCAGCAGCACCCGTATTGGGGACAGTCATTTACACTGCACTTTATCATGCATAGTGCTAGGATTTTTTTTCTCACCATTTTGGAGGGTATTTTCAGGGTATTGCTGATGAGAAATGTGTTAGTGTGTCTTAGGAGTTGGTTCCAGTCCCCAGGAACTGTATTTTTGGGGCTGTGTGAGGTTAGACGGGGATGGATATATTATATCTCCCTGAATTCTTGTATATGAAATAGGTAGATATTTTAGGCAACGTTTAAGAGTTAAGATGCTGGTTCTATTATAGTGATTATTAGTATTTTATTGAAAATTAACTCTCAAATAGCAATTGTAAAGATTGACCTCAGTGTTATGGCTTTTGTCTAAACTATTTGATCCAAAATAAATGCACTCCGGTAACGTCTGAATATGACAAAATTCAAAATTTTATTTGTATTGCATCAAAACATTGATGACTGCCACCATGTCTGATAACCCCTGCAAAATTAAGCAAACTGCAATCCTAATAAAGAGTCCTGATAAAAAGAATGCAATACCAATACATGACAATACTCAACTTCCTAATCCTTGTATAACAAGCCAGAAAAATGCACCATTCACTTTCCCCGGCAGCAATCATGTCTTCTTTCCATGTAGCAAATAATCACCTTTTAAGCAGGCCGGGAGACAACACACAGCCCCCCCCCCCTCCACCCCCGGGCTAATGTGCTCCTAATAATCATATCTCTTACAAAAGCCCCGCACGGGGTCATTATGACGGCTTCCCAGTCAATGAGCTGTTGGCGCAAGACCCGGTAGTTAGAGCACAACCTCTGTGTTGAGACCACCACGCAGGTGGTCTCATTACAAGGGTGGTCTCTTTATACGAGGTCACAGTGCTCTGTTTGTGCAGGTTTGCGATAGAGCAAGCTGTTCTTACTACAGAGGTGGTCTCTTTTTAAGGGTGGTCTTACTCGGGGGTTCTACTGCAGTTAGTTAGCGTAATGAGCGAGGCTCGGGCGGGGGCTGTCCGCTCCCCGGGAGGGGACGGCCTCAAGGCCCGGGGAGGGGGGGCAGGGGAGGGACGGCCCGAGAGTGGCGTGGTATTGTGTAACACACGTACAATGGGGGCAAACACAATGGCGGTGATGAGTTTTTGCGCAGCTTTCTTTCTGCTGTTGTGTTGTCGGTCCATGGCTGCTGTTGCTGTGTCAGAGCTGATGCTGCTGCAAACTTAATACCAGTCACTGACCAACAAGGGGTGCTACTCATAGTTCTCAAATCACTCATAACCCTGGTCGTTGGTCAAAATGAGAACCCTGTGTGTGCACTGAAAATGACTAGCTATCCCTGATAGAAACATCTCTATCAAGACTACTTTTAGGTTGGCCTTGACTGGCCCAATAGTGAGATGTTCTCTGTACTGAGGTCTACTGTGATCTCTTTAAGCTTTGGGGACCTGGAATATGGTCTTATCATAGAGGTAGTCTCTTCAACGAGGTAACCTTAAAGCCACAGTGAGATGTAAAATCATCTATCCCTCAACTCTGCTGCAAAATTGCCTAATATGACAACAGCACCAATACAATGTGTTCACCTATTGACTATCAGTAAAGTACATAATCTTCAAACCAAAATACTGTCTTTATCAGTGTAGTACTGTTTCACCCGTCAGTAGTCTGGCCGTGAGCGATAATAGAATAACAGCGCCCTTTATGTCGCGCATAATCAGTTAATTTGCCGCCGCCTCCGCCGCCGCCGGGAGCCTCTTTCTGGAGTGGGGAGAGTTAGGCTGACGAGGGGGCGGGGGTGGGAGGATTAGGCTGGATTATCTCAGTGCAACTGGTGATTGCTTTAGGTTTTTAGTTATAATCGCGTGTTAATCTGTGAGGGATGAGATGATTGAGAGAGATTTGAGGCTTCAGTCTTGAGTTACCTCTCTGTTAAGACCACCACTATGAAGAGACCAACTCTATACTAAGACAATTTTTCTTGGTACCAAGTCCTCAAAGAGAGACCACTGTAAACTCCATAAACAAAAAACTCCTCTTAATTGAAATCACTTTAAGGCAGTGGTCCTCAAAAAAGCAATTTGAGGGTGAAAGCTGAACAACTATAGCTTTATCTAATACAAAATAGCAAATGTTTACATTACACATGCATTTTACAAAAAACAAAATCAACAGATTTGCTATTAGAAAAGAAAAAAAAACATCTCCACCCTGAGACCCCCACCCTGTGATAGTGACCCTCTGGGTGGCGGCGGCGTTAATCCTTGGTCCGTCCCTCGCTAATCCCCTCGCTGACGAGCAGCAGAGCGGAGAAGTCGCTCAACTCACTGGGGATTTGTCACTGCTCAGTGGGCTGATGGCAGGGGGCGGGGTGGGGAGGGGGCTCCGGGCTGTTAGTTCTCACGGGCAGATCCAGATTCTCAAAAAGGGGGGTCTGCCTATGATTCTGGTGGGTACAAACATGACCGTTGTCCGTGTGTGCACATCACAGTGATGTGTGGTGGGTGTTGAGCAAACACTTGTCTGATTTTCACTTGAACTGGGGTACATCGTGGATTTCACGGCTTTTCCATTCACACAGCCTTCAAAGTCCATGTTTATGGTATATTCTCTCTATAAGTAATAAGCCGATATAGATAAGGATGGATATAATACTGATCTGTGCAATCTCTAGATTTGAATGCTATAGCCCCCTCTCTCTATCTCCTCAGTTCTCTATCTATAGTTAGCATGCATTGTAATATGTCAACTCACGGCCTCAATGAAATAATAAACATGCATGAATACTGCTCTTGTTCCCTCCACTCACACTGTAGCAAAACGATACCCTGGGAGTCTCCCCCCGCGGGGAGAGCTCGGCGCCCGCTGATTGGTCAATAATTGGGACTAATGAGCAGAAAGAAAAACACGGATTTCAGTTTGATTTGAATTTGAATATTGATGGCGCTTCTAACGGAAGTGGATTTTGTCTGGATCTGTTGAGTTATTGGTGGAGTGGTGTGGGGTGAGTTTTACACGTCCTTTTGATGTCTAAATATCAGATAAATAATAGGTCATGCGTGGCATTTATTCATACATTAAAACAGGCTACAACTATGCATCATCTATATAATATTCTGAAAATCAATTGTTAAGGGGAGAAGAAAATAGGCTATTTTATAACAGATTAAAGCATTCAATTAATTTTCACTTTATACGAAATTCAATGTTATAGTTGAAACGGTTCATGTTGATACCATTTCTACCAAAAATCACGTCTAAAGACTAAAGTACTACAAGTCAATGCATGGACTTGGATTAGTTTTCATTTGCAAACATTATGAAATCTTATAGCTTTTGAAAATGTCTATCCATTTCAATCCCATTTCTCTCCGTGTTTTAACCCACACCATCCAGTACAAAGAATGCGGCATCCGCCATCCCTCAAACCCTAAACTGACCCTGTCGTCTCTACACCCAAACCATGACCCAGTGATAGCGGAAAGGGCCAAATATTCACATTTCTTGTATTATCGCCCTATCATGTGCGGGGACGTGGGTTTTGTTTGGATGCATTTGGGCGGAAGGAGGTAAGAAATATGGCGGCCGTGACAATGCAGGGGCCTGTTGCGAGGGGCTTTCTTTGGGAGTGCAAAAGCGTGTGATTCTGGCCTTCTCTGGGTTAATAGTTGGCCAAGTAGTGGATGCTGCTGATGATGTTTGTGTTTGATGAGAACATACAGAAATATTACACTATGTTAGAACCAGCATTCTTTTGATGATGATGCAAGTTTCATTCTATATATTGGGCATTATGGATGAGTGTAATTATTTTCAAACATTGTTATGTATGTTTTGTACATGTTTAAAACATTTGAAGAACAGTGCTGTTTTTCAAAACCATCAAGGTTAAAACTCTGTTACACTGCCACATAGAAATAATTAGTGGATTGGTGTCTTGATAATGATGGGAAGTGGTTGGGTTATATGTAGAAATAGGTTGCAGTGGGTATAACAAATATGAATAGTCAGGAAGTGATGCAAGCAATTTGAAGGTGAATTATTATACATCTAAACATTCAGCACTAATATAGCTAGTAGGCCTATATGTTGAGGTTCAAGATGCTACCATTGGGTTACCGTTAGTATCAAACATCGCACTCTTTGCCTGATTCCCATGTGATGCAAAGTGTCAAATTAATAATTTGCATGAGAAAATCACAAAACTTTTACACTTTGTCAATATTATTTGAAAACTATTTCTTATACGTGTATAAATTGATTACGAAAAGCCAGTCTATACGCCAACATAGCAGAATTCCCTATAGTTCAACAATCTATACACGCGTATAACTGGAAAAAAAGAAATAAAAATGAAAGTCAATGTAGGTTAGCATTTTATTAATATTAGATGAGGCACAGATATTTTTCCTATCATAAATATTGCAATGAGAGAGAGGGAGAGCTCGGTTGTGTAAGCCAACATGCTGTTAGTGGTGGTAGAATTTGCTGATTGGAGAAAAACTCTTCTGCTGCCAGCTGGGTGGCGACCTGTGCCAAAGTAAACAGCCGCCGCCACCACAGCTGCTGCTGTAGCAAACAGTTGGGATGTTTGTGCAGTAAACACACAGACTAGCCCGGTATCAGCCAACACACGGGCACTGCCAGTCACGGCAGCAGCTGCCAGCACGGATCACCCAATAGTGTGGTGGGAACACAGGACCAGGCAATGTACTGCAATGCAGGGTGTACATGTTTTAATGATATATTTTACATGGATTTTGCCCTGTCTCTTTTCATTTCTCTATGTACTAACTGCCATTGTATTGGCACAGCTGAAATGTGCATTGAATAGTATAATTTTGTTGTGTGAAAAACTGAAAAAAGGCACCAGCACACTGCTATGAAGGTTGTAATAGTAATATTACAAGGACCTTATTTTTTATTTTTTTATTTTATTCTTTATTTTATTTTTGCTATCTCTAACAGTTCTCTATACATATACTAAGCACGTTGCTAGCACTGAATGGACGAAACTGAAAACATACATTAAATATCACAACAGTGGTTTGTGGAAATATCCCCATGCACTCTACTATGCACAGCAGTAGTAATATTACAACCAGATTCTACGTATTCTCTACGGGATCTGCATTTCTATAAACACAAAGCATCTATAGTTAAACCTATAGCAGCCTCTGTGAACTGAGATGTGAAATATGAGATAATTTCTAATAGATTTTTTAACCTCTTGCGGCTTGCTTGTTTTACGACATACAAAGTCGCGCCGGTTTGCGGTTGTCGTAAGAACAAAAGGGGCCAAAATCCACAAGGGTCATGTAATTCAATGATCAGGCCGTGCAGCAATGATCTCTTCACCATAACCCCCGCCCCCAGAAGAGAGGGAGAGAGGAGGAGGTCGCGGCGGCAGCGGCCTCCTCGACTGCGCATGCCCACTGGCTACATAGCAACCAAACGAAAAGCGACTTCCGCTCGAATAAGTGTCTAATCGGGTGGAAGGGAAAGATGCAGTATGTCGGCTGCGGCCTGGTATTATAATACAGGGCTGTGTGTGTTTTTAAACACACGCAGTACACTAGGCCAGTATTGTGGCCTGCGTTGGGGGGTAGTTTGGGCCACGGGAATGCAGTATTGGCGGAAATTTCGTTTGTGATGTAAATTGGCTTTGAAAACACTGCTGACCTGGGTGGGGGTTGGTATAGAGGGTGATGGGGCTGTAGGGGGGAGAAGTCAGGACGTGGTTTGAATGGTGACAGTTACGGGGAGGGTCGGGGCACACCTTTACCACGCTATTTGCATATGGTGATGCTTATAATAGACATCTGTGCTCTTTGTCAAGGTTGTGAGGCTTATTTCAAAGGGAAGGCATGTGATTTTATATAGGAGTGCTGCATGTATTAGGAAATCGGATAAATGCATTAGCAATGCAGATTCATCTTGCACTTGCATTAGAGAATTTATACTAGCAAATACAGTGAGCAATAGTGGCTTTTGAAGACCCTGCCAATCAATATGACTACTCTATCCCCGGGGAACATCTAAAAAGACAACCAGATATGTTGCAAAAACAAAACAAAAAATACACAAAAAACATCCTAGCATGCTTTAAACCAAGCACAAATACTCCACACTAAGCTCCAACAGCCAAATATA
Source organism: Streblospio benedicti (assembly GCA_019095985.1). Lineage (NCBI taxonomy): Eukaryota > Metazoa > Annelida > Polychaeta > Spionida > Spionidae > Streblospio > Streblospio benedicti. The sequence goes on from CM032663.1 coordinate 13,359,864, forward strand.
GTGCCACCAACAAAGTCACACAATCAGGCTGGATTCATATTAACGACCTGAACAAGCAAGGCCGCTGACGGGGAACTCCCCCTAATTAGGTCCAGGGAATCCCCCGCCCGCCTCGCTTCCACGTGCTGTATACAATGGGAGTCTCGAGTAATCTCGGCTCCTCTCTACACACGGGATTTATCTCCTGTTGGAGATGTAAGCGTGCGTTGCCTGGCAACCGATATGACGTTGCTAGTGCTGCTGTTGTCGCTGTGCACGTGAAGGTGGTTAATTTTGGATGTCAGGGCTTCTCAATTCTGCCCCCGTGTACATTTATGCGTTGTTTATACAGATAGACAAGGCAACGTACAATGCACTACAACTCAATTGAATTATTTTTGTAAATGTGATGAGACTTTGTAAATTGCAAATGATCAGAGTTGATCCTATACCATTGTAGGAAATGTACGAAAAAAACATCATATTATCATTTCGTTATCAAATGTACTACCAAGGTACACAAGGCCTATATATTTTTTCTAAAGTAAGTATTTGAGGCAGGATTTTAAGGAGAATAAAACTACTCCTCATCCAGTATTATAACTCATTGCTTTTTTCCATATCCACAACCAACACACAAAATAAACCACCAACCACCACCAACTACCGACAGCAAATGCTGCTGCAGCAACAAGTTTTTTTTGTAAAGCAAACACGGCTGTGCCACTGTGAGTGTAACCCAACCCGCCGGCGGGGGCTCTGTTGCCACCGCTCGGTCCCCAATGGCAAACACGCCGCCTATTTACACGCCAGTCCCTCGCCGTCACCCTCGCGTCCTCCGCGTCCCGGCTCCCGGGCGGCCGTGGCCTCCTGCCCCGGGGCCGGCTGCGTGGATCCCCCGAGGCCCCGGCAGCGACACTCCGCCATATGTTAGCGGCTTGCATCAGCAGCAGGCTGCTTTGTGTGGGGTGGGGGGAATTGTGTGGGGGGGGGGGAATTTTGAGGGGTGTTGGGGGGGTGTTCTTCCTGTTTTATTGTTATATGTTAGTGTTGGTGGTGTTTTGGTTGTTTATTTCCAACATTTGAACATAAAAGTCATAAACATGTTATTATGATATATTAATGTTGTTGGGATCTTAGTTTCTCATTTAAGATGTTCATTTACAAAAGTGATAAAAAATCACCAAAAATCTAAGCTTTAGTGATGTATGAACACTTTGTTGTGATATATTTGGATTTGAAACTAACATAAACTGTATGTAAATGTAGTACAAGTCTCAGTAGTTCTAGGTTGCAAAAATGCATATGCACGTGGTGAAATTAAGAATAACGAATATTTAAACACCAATGGATTGAAGTAATCCAAGTAATCTAAAACTTGAACAGAATGAATGTGCCTGTGTCTGGATAGGCAGTCTGCTCTCACATAGTTTATTCATTTCTTATTAATGGGGGGGGGATAGCAAACGAATACAATCAAAACCAATACACTTGTTCATTAAGATATAAGTTGACGAATTACGATATTATAATCTAAGCCCGTATCCCTGTCGAAAAATCAAAAATGGCGGAAGAAGAAATAACACTACACAAAATCCGACATTTTTTTATTACTGACCAAAATTAGCCATCTGCAAAGAGCCTCAAAATCACTGTTCGCAAACAGCAAAAACTCTAATAATGTCACAAACACAAACTAATCATCGCACTCGGTGACTAGGCTAGAGAAAGTGCTGCACTGTCTTCTGTTGTCTGTTATGCGACTTTAATTGTCCTTGACTGCGTGAACCAATCAGACCTTGTTTTACAAGTACTGGCGAAACAAGCGCTTCAGGTGCTTTTCTTTTTCGTCGTCTGCTTTTGTTCTATTGTCGCCATGTTTGTTGAGCTAAAAATCCTGTTATCTCTGTCGTTTAGTTGAATGAAACGTTGTGATTTCACAACTATTTAACGGCCGTGTGTCTACATATAGCGCTGTTGTGGTAGTAAAGGCATTAGCAAATATTATCTCAGACGATTTTTCAATAGAATTACATGTTTTCCGTGAAGATGAATTCATTTTTCAGCCACCAAAATGTATCATTTGAAGTCAGTGTCACATTGTTGCTTTTAGAAGAGGAGAGAGTGTTATATGTTAGTACAATAAACTAAATAGCCAGTTCAATACCAATCTATCACCACCACTGACACACTTCCAATATAAGTGTACTCTGAATAAATACAGTACTCAAGCACTTATAAATGATCCCAGTAGTAATTACCAGACATGCAGTCGCCATGTTACGTAATTGGCGAGGGTAGTGTCTATATTTTGCTCATAAGCGCCCGGCAGTCTGTATAGTAACTAACATGGATCGATAATTGCGAACTGGCTGGCTTTGGGTGGCGATAATAGGAGCTATAGACAGACAGACGGCTTTTTCATACAGATTGGCGGCTCATCTGATGTATATTTCATCACAAACGAGCACTTCTCTATGGCCACAATCAGACATTATGCACTTTTATGTGTGTTTAGCTGTTGAATAACAAGTGCTGTTGGTTTTTGTGGTCTGTATTTGTGTTACTTTGGCAAAAGACTTTGATGGGTACTTGGCAGCTTGTACATAAATCTTTTGTTTACACAGATATATTGGAATTAACTTTTGTTGTTGATATTTTGATGTTAATTTCAATCAGATGTAAAATGGTCTGTGAAGGTTGTGAAAACCATGATTGTTATGTAGATTATGACAATTAGATAGAGTTGATGACTCAGTTTTGCAAAGAACCTTTGTAACTGGCTATAAATTGATTACTCAGTTAAATCAGCCTTGGTGAATTGAGTTTAAAAAGCTGACAAATGTCTTATTAAGGACTGGCATTATTAGCGATTATGCATCACCTGTTTATGTGAAAAGATAAAGGGTAAAGTGTTCTCTGTTATTTAAGCAAAAATTCATTTGTCTATTTCAAATCTTTATGGTGTAGTAATGATGATTAATATTACCTTATTGTTGATGTAACAAGTGAACAGTTATAATAGATAAATCAATATTAATGGTATTTTGATGGTAATGGTTAAATGAAGCTTCATGTATAAAATTGCTACTGAAGTTTTTTGAGATTTATTGTGTAATTCTCCTATTTGTTCCTGGTGTCAGTAATGACTTTTTTTTATAGATTGTCAAACCATTTAGCAAGTTCTCATCTGACACATTTCAATTATTTCACTTTGATTTCTTTGATTTTTAATCATTGTAATTGTTTTATATTCCCAAACGACATGTATTGTGTAAGAATATTAGACGTTATAAAGTGTGTCATAAATTTGAAAATGATTATTGTAAACCTAGTCAAGTGTATGTTGTATTCCATTAGATTGCAAATGTGATATTCATCAGAATAACCTAAACTTCCACACATTGCGATTCTAAGTAAGAATATAAATGCTAAAATTGAATTGTAATTGTAATTAGTCTCCCAATTAGTGAGTTGTCCCTATTTGTGAAATATTTCTATTAACTTCATATAGCTAACGGCCACGAGAAAACGAAAACATGTTCCTCGTGACGAGGTGACCCAGTAACATATTTTCTTATTTATTTATTTTTTATTTTATTTTATTTATTTATTTGCTTGAACCAATCAAATCGTCTGTTTCTAACAATCACCCGCCATCTTGAATCTTGGTGCCCTCGATTATAACCGGTTGTTCCATAATGTACCTGGATCACTCAGCGCAGAAGAACACATGTATCTCAACCAATCAAATCATCAAATTTCAAACCCTAACCCTAACCATCTTGTATTTCTGTGCCTTACAGGTATCCTCAATCAACCGCGTCTTGCGTAACCTGGCCAGTCAGAACCAAAAGGATGTACTCCAGCCGGGCATGTACGACAAGTTCGGCCTGCTGAACGGCCAGGGCTGGCCCCGCCCCAACCCCTGGTACGCGCCCAACCCGTCCATGGCCGGCCTCGGGGGCTACAACCAGCACTACCCGGGCTCGGCGCCCGCCCAGCCCCCGGCAGCCCACGTGCCCGCCCCCAGCTCCAACAACAACGTGGAGAAGAAAGCAGGTGTGTTCGACGACGGTGTGTATCGGCCCAATGGATGAGTACTACTTGATAGCGTCCTCTCCAGATTGGTGGAAGCTGCTAGCTAGGATGAGTTCATAGGCAGATCCATGGGGCGCTGGAAACCCTGTTTTTCCCCCAAAAAAACTTTATTTAAATTAGGTATTTGGCATATATCGATTGCGCGCACGAAAACCATGCGCTCTCTTTTCTAAAAACCTGGATCTGCCTGTGGATTTTATGATTTTTCAGTAGAACCTCCAAATAAGATCACCTCTTTGTTAAAAACTACCTCTGTAATGAGGCAATTTCTTGTTGTGGTTTCAAGTCATGATAAGGAGACTGACATGAACCTTCATATGGAGGCCACCTCTCTATGGAGGCCAGTGTCTTGTGTGGTCTTGGCAGAGGAGGTTCTACTGTAGTATTTCTGTGGGTGTGCAGCTTGCACGGCTGGAGGGACGTATTGGTGTATTTGGTGTCAATCATTGGTGTTTGGTGGCACCAGCATCATAGTACATGGCCCAAACTAGTGAGACCATTCTGATATACATTCTAACTCAGTCTACATGATATTTGTTATTGCATGAAGTTGGCTTTGTATATGATGCTAGTGCCTGTGGGTAGCAGTAGGCGGGGAGACTGGGGCTAGTTGGAACCAGAGAGCCTCTGGTCTTGATGGACAAAACCCTGATAACATCTCATCCTAAGAGTTGTTCAAAGTTTTAACAATGTTGGAATTGCAAGAAAGCAAATGCTTTTAGAACAAGAGGACCATTTGAAATTATTGCCCTGGCCTCCCCATGAGCAGTAGTTGGTATGTTAGTGTTGATGTTTGAGTGTGTGCGCGCGTATATAAAAGTGTGTGCGTGTGCGTGATTCCATGGTGAATCTGTACAGTCCCTTTTTAGTTATCTTCACAAAGGTGCAATCACTTTTTGCCTTCTTAATTTCCTTCACATAGCAAGATCTTCAATGTTGGAGACACGGACTTACAAAGGCTCCTCATCAGCAACATATCTTAATTTTGTAAATACATATCTATATTATGCATTGGTACCAGATGTCGACCTCTAAATTTCTCATTCCGGTTTTCGTCACTATCACTATACACTGACTACTATATTTCCTGCTCTAAAAATCCTCCCTAAACAACGTGACATATGCTGCTACTGCTTCTCTTAAAGTGGTCAGCAGCACAAACCATCGTTCAAAAGCACATGTCTTCACACAACCCCAAGTCCGCAGAATCTGCTGTCTTTTGAAAGAACAATCACAAGCACATTCCACCAGCAACACAAAGGGTCAGAGAGTCAAATGTCCCAAACTGACTGCTCCCATAATCACACGATAAAACATCCCATTGTCGACCGCCAATTTCCCTCTTACCTTTAATTACCTGGTGGCGGACATCAAAGACCGATGTGTAATCCCCCTGAACCCTCGGTGCGCCCGTCCATCTGCTGCCCGGCAAGAAGGGCCGGGGCGGGGGCCGGGCAAGTGGGGACCTGCCCGGGGTTGAGGATTGGCTGGGACTTGAGCTTATGATAGGAAATGTATATTGGGACTTTATAGCAGGTTTGACAATCCTACCATTTCAATTGACATTTTATGTGGGTGGTCATATTGGCTAGCCACTAGAGTATGTGTTTTCGTATCAACTACCACTACACTAACAATCCCATGGCAGTGTAAGCAAGTTTTGCTTATCTTACTGGACATGTCTACCTACTAGGTCTACTCACTACACGGATCAAGTAAACTTGTCAACTTGACCGACAGTCTTCTCACTTATCAATGCAATTTCTGTCTATCAACCCAAACCCACGACCAAGCAGCCAATATGGTCCCTACCGGATGTTGTTCCCAACGGATAACAGGTGCGCTGGGCCGGCCACGTGGACAAACTGACTCTATCATCGCCCACCAAAAAGAACGTGGTTGTGGCCATTGAGGGTTCAAACTGAAGTGATCGCCTCTTACACAAGGCGATCATCTGTTGTGCGGCTCCTCACACGTCCCCTCTTTCATTGGGCCCTGCTTAAGTTGCCGGATGACGCAACTGGCAGTGGTCATTGTCTCTTACGGCGCATAGCTCATTACAGGGCACGAGCGGTCATTAGTCTTAAGCTGACCATCGTTTAGATCTGTGTAGTGTTCACACGCTATGTGTGAGGTGGACACGGGGGGTGGGTGTGAGGCAGAAGAGGTGGGGGTTTGAAGTTGCCGGTGATAGACTGTTTAGAGTTGGTGTAGACCGTGAAAATCAAAGTGATTCCAACACAACTATTAATTAAACAGTTGGTGCTTTAGATTTAAGTAATAGGTTACTTTAAATGGACTAAGCATAGTGCTCTTGTCACCAGTGTTTTCTTCTATTTTAAAAGAATGCCTTCCTTGCTGCAATGGTCTTTAAAACAATAAACAATGCCTTGAGAGTTTCGTAAAGAAGAAAACTCCACATATAGAAAGGTTTCTATCAAAAAGGAAGAAAACTACAGAAACGTCTTCAAAACTACCGAGTGTCAACCACCTATTTGGCGTGAATCTCCACAACGGACGCAAATCCCCGGAATCAGCGAATAATCACATCGATACGATCAGCTACAAACATGATGACCCAATCTCCCGTCAGCGGCCACGTAACAAAAGTTAATCACGCCGAATCCGCACATCTGTCTGCTGTGCGGAGAGCGCTCGCTTTTACAAGGTAATTAGTGACTAATCCGGTATCGGGTGACGACGCGACCCCGGCCTAGCGCCGTACGTCTGACGTACAGATGTGACGTCGCGATTACGTCGTGCGTAATCCGCGTGTTGGCGGCAGCGAGGTTACGTCATGTCATGTCACGTGGTCAGGTTTTTGGTTTGTTTTGAGCTGGTTGCTGGTTGTGCTATATTATAGGGGTGTCTCTGTGAATGAAAGAGGGGGGCTAGCAAAGAAGGGCTTTTGAAATGGAATCTAGACTCACACTCAAGCAAGTTTTGTATCAACAGTTGAAAGTTATCAACTCGAAATTATGGTCAAATTGTGGTGCACTACTTTTGTGTGAAATGAGTAGATTCCCTTTATATCTCTTTAGATTCCCTTTATATCTGACCTAAAAAATCTTTCAAATTCACACCAAACCTATCTGGTTTTCAAAGAAACCTGTTCAAATGTCTCCATGTCTCCTTGTCATTGACCCACCAATCAGAATGCCCACTTTCCTGCCATCCCACACGAGCCCCCAAATTTGTAGCGACAACCGTGATCCCCCCAAATGCTGTAACCGGCCATTGTTGGAGTTTTCTCTCACAAATGAGGTGAGTTACTCATAATCCGGGCTGAGACCCGCCCTGGGCCACTCAACCCTCCCGCGAGTGGCATCTGTCGCTGGCACATCAAAACGCCAACATCCCAAATAGCCAGTGGCCACTCAAATAGCCACTGGCTACCGGGGTCTCTAATGACTGGCTGGCAAACACTAATCCAGACACAAAACAATGCTCCGTGCGAGGGTGAGGAGCTGTTACGACCCCGAGTTAATGGGATGATAGACAGACAGTTAGCTCAGGCTGACCCGACTGTTGGTTTAGTTTGGATGAAACAAAGAGTGGGCGGGGCAGATGGGACACTGCTATCACCGTTATTACGTGGGGGTAAATGTTAGTTTTCATTGCAATTACGTGAAACAAAGAGATGGGAGCAGTTACAAGACAAGGGGAGACTGCTGTAAGTGCATATTAGCAGGGATATGTTCCCTATTAGCTATTCCTGGTGTAAATATAAGTCAATATTGAAGCTCTGCCGTTTTGTCTTTACTTCGCTAATAGCACAAACAGTTGATGGCTTTGATAGAAGTAAAAAAAATACAGACAAGTGCAGTTATTTAGCCCATTATACTGTAACAGACAGCCAAATGAGCGAAAGTTGATAGTTCTGACAATAGGTTTAAAAAAATACAAGTGCATATGTATTCCCCCATTATATGGCCATTATATTGCCAGACCTCGGCTTAAACACCATAATAGGCGATAAGTATGTCCAAGTCCACCCGCTGACCTGTGCAAATTGCTGGCTATAGCCGCCAAAGCCTCCTTTCCAATGGCGTATACACCAATTGGCCATCTCCGCCAATGCCAACTGTATTTGTGCATGCTCCTGGTCTAATCAGCCGTGAATTCTTACTAATTTGAACCTGCCACTGCGGTAGAAGCAGTAGTATAGCAACTGTTTTTACATTGTTGTTTCCTGCTTCTGAAGTTTCACCACAGACTTACCAAGTGCCTTTCAGTTCTGACATACAGAGCTCTTGATAGACTGTTATAGAGGGAGCAAATTGGTTAAGTATCAGCTAATAGCAGTTCAGCCTATACTGCACTATATGTTTGTAATCACGTGCCATGCTTTGGTGCCTGTGGCTGCACAGACACAAGAGCTGTATTGTGAGGGGGTAAACACCCAGAAAACAGCCTTTGTCCCCACTGGAGACTTTAGCATATTGGGCTTGCTGAATTATAGCTGACATGATACCTATATATGATGATGTATTGTGACTTGGAGGGACTGGGCTGTATCAATTGCAATTATAAGTGAGCGACAGTAGAAGTTGAGCTTTTTTCTGGATGCAAAACTGGTGAATATCCATTATCCATTAGACATATTAATTAGGTATAATGGGTAACATTCTTGTGCAGTTTTTGACTAGAATGGAGTCAATATTCAACTTGTACCTATTATAATAACAATAGACACCATCTTAGAATACAGTTTGTATCTGGGTTCCTGTTGAAATCTATATCCATACATTCCCTGAGCCCTACATTTTTATGCCTATGCAATAGACATGCTATCACCATACCCCACTATCACCCTCCCTGCTTGCTGCGTAACAAGCCTGACCCCTTCATTACTGACCACTCACTGACCACCCCCACCCCCGGAGCTCCCGTCTTTCAGACCCATCCAGCCAGAAGTAATCTGCTCTAATGAAGTTGGGGCTGCTGCTGCCTGGTCAGTGCGGACTGTGGTGAGACCCCCGGGGGGTCAGACTCGGTGACAGCCGTGTCATGAGAAACTGTTATTAGCAGATGGTGCTTGTTGCGCCGGTTTCACAGATCATAGTTTCATTCTTGCATTTCTCTTGTTCTCTCTTAAACTGTCTATATCTTAGCATCTTTTCCAAGCATGTTGATACCAGGTGGAAGACAGTTCAATAGATTGCAGTTTGAGTTTATTGCTTTTTGTCTCTTTGTATGGCCTCCTTCATTGTTTTATCTTGTTCGTGTCTTTTCTTTCCCAATGTCTACATCAAAATCTTCAAGAACATTTTACAATCTAAAAATTGTTGTCTAAAAGTAGAATTGAATCACCCCCCCAACTTTTAGTGCCCATGACCCTTATGAATATGCATATATACCATGTGTTTTAGTTTGATGATTACAACTCCTGTAAGCACCAATATTTCATTGACACTCAACCCTAAACAAACAAACAGGCTAACTCCTAACACAACACGTGCACCAATCGACTAGAGCATCAAATTCATACACGATTTTTGATTGACAAATTGGGGGCACTATTTGCTATGGCGTATGTATACAGCCTGACTGTGATTGTACACCAGTGAAAGTAGTCTCGGCGGGAACCAGACCCTGCCCAGGTCATCCTAGAGGCTTTGAAGTCTCCACCGGCTCTGACTATGCTATAGGGGAACACACTATAGGGCTGGGAAAGCTGACAGGATGGTAATTTGCAGCGTATGTTGACAACCCTGTTTAGTTCTGAGCCCACGGGTGATTATGTTAAGATTGGAGGGCATGGTTTACAGCATTGAAAGTTTTATAGGTTGACATACAACTCAATTTACGTCCATGGTGTTTGGATATCAAATATTGCACTTAAGGAAATCTTCATATACATGTACATGGTAGTGGAAAATGCAACTTATTTGGTTGACAGTCTGGTTGAGTTGTAGAAAAGAAACTAATACACACATATCCTATATATGTTACATTGTAGCCATATAGGCAGATACATATGCCAAAAATAAAACCAATGTCAACAGAAAGCCCATTGAAAGAGACAACAAACAACAATGTAAAGTAAACCATCCATGCAGTCAATAGCCACACAAATACCAACAAGTGAAGTGCCTTTCAAAACGCACCATTCACAGCACGGAGTTTGTTAGCGCCAGTGTCTCCGCCCGGTGGTCAATGTCCGCACTATTGGTGTCTCTGATGACACACAGATGGCGCTAGTTCACGGGCCGTCATTTTCCGCCATCAACTATCTGTTGCTTTCAGTGGTAAATTTCAATTTCATGCTCCCTTCTGGACGCTGTAGATTTTCCCATCTTGACAAACTTTGCTTCTGGGCTATAGAATAAATGTTTGCCATATTGTAACAGAGGTTAGAATATTAGATAAAGAAGAAGAATGCTTAGCAATATTAGCAATAAGTGCCTAGTGCAACATAGTGTGCTCAGGAGAATCTCTTTTACGCTGCCTATATAAGCAGTTATTAATATCTTATTAATTGAATAATAAGCCCAAAATAGATAAGGATGCTAGTGCAAAATACAACTGCCATCTTCCCTTTTGCCCCCTGCCTTGGGCCATTTAAACGCAAAGCTAAAAGCACAACTAACATTCCAGCGTACTTAAACACATCCCCAATCCCATCCTCCCCACTTAAAACTCATATAATCACCACCCTGCTGTATAAACCTGCACTCAGCACGACTCTCACCTGTTAAAATGCCAAATTACAATACTCAGACCCAGCTGAAAGCCCCCAGAATGCACGTAGCCTTTTTTCCACTGACATTTCCTGGTGTATAATCACCTGTCTGTGCCCCTCGCCCTCACACCCCTCCACTTGTCTAACTGCTCATCATTTACCCGCCTCGTGGCCTGCTCACAATACCAACATGGAGCTCATTAGAACCTCCAACTTCATACAGCATAACCTTCAATAGAAAACACCTCAATTGCAAGACCCAATCTATCTATCCTGATTGCAACCCTGCATGAAACCCTCCCCCAAAGATCTGCATGAAGTGACCACCTCTCTATTGAGGCCACTTGAGCCCTATCTCTCAGGTGGTCTCAATAGAGAGGTTGTGCTGTACGATCCTCACATTGGGTCAATCAGTCACGTGCTCCCTCCGCCTCACTGACCCCGGCCCGCGGGTCGCGCCACTTACAGCACCTTGTTAGCACCTGGAGCCTCAGTGTGACATGCTCAGCTGGGAGGACACGGACACGGCAGGGAGATACAGGAGGGTGGTTGTCCGTATACCGGTTGGTGTGTCTATCTTGACAGTCTCCAGATGAACCTTCACCCACTAACATCTAACACCCCCCCTCCCCATACACACACCACCACCATCATTTTCATCAATCTAAAAGATGCTCATAGGAAGAAAGAAGACAGCAGGAAAAATACACATGTACAGTACAGTTCTACACTGTGGGCAATAGGGGTGTCTACCCTGATAGACCAAAGATAGACCAAACACACACCCCCCACCACACACACACACACACACACACACACACACACACACACACACACACACACACACACACACACACACACACACACACACACACACACACACACACACACACACACACACACACACACACACACACACACACACACACACACACACACACACACACACACACCGTGTTCCTCCTCAGCAAGTGAGAAGAATCCTTAAAGCACCCGCAGAGATGATGTGTGCAATAGGTGTCTTTACCACGAACAGCCCCCAGCCCCCAAAAGTGAGAATCCTTACAGGGCCGGCAGACATGATGGCCACCACCGCCGCCACGTTTCCGCCTATTATCGCTCTCCTTCCTCCCCATGACGTCATCGCGTCTTTCCCGGAATCCCCACTTCCGGTGATCACGTGACGAGTGATGAGCAACATGGCGGCCTGTGCGATATGGCAAGAAGCCTTAGACGTAAAAGATGGCGGTGGGTGGTGTGTCAGCGACCTAATGCTGGGGTCACACCCACACGACCGAGACCCGGCTTCAAAGAATTGGCCTCATACAACAGCATAGGCAGATCCATAGGTCATATTGACACCCCTTCCCCTCCCCAAAAAACAGAATCATTCTTATGGAGTTTTTTGGTATCTCCATCATCAATCACACATACGAAACCCACGAGATCATGTGTGTGCCCCCACTTTTCATGAAAAAAACCTGTATCTGTCAGTGAACACTCATACCACCCACATACACAGCCACCAAGACACAGCCTCCCACACCTAGGACCCACCCGCCTACACACAGCAGACCTCCACCTGAGAATCCCCATCACACGTGTTCGCGCCATTTCACGCTCCACTGGGTCACCAGGGGAGGAGGCGCTGGGTTATGAAACTCGTGTACGCAGGATTGAACTCGGTGTACACATTTTGTTAAACTAGGTGTATGACTTTTTTGTGTACATGTAGAGATAGGAATCTCACAATAAACACGTGTTTTTGGTTGGCAGTGTTTATTTTTACCTTCTTATGAAGATCCAGATAATACAGATTTGTGTGTGTTTTTTCCTTGTTTTTCTTTCTTTCTATCTTTCTTTCTTTCTTAACCTTTTTGTGAAGATCCATCTAGGATTGAGATTGTTCTTTTGTCTGTTTTCACCTCTCTGCAGACTGCTCTCAGTATGGTGGTTTGCTAGATTCTCTCTGATGACGCACTTTGCTCTACTTTGGTTGAATGTTTGTCAATGTGTGCAGATTCTACTGTGTGCTGAATGGTTGATTCTGTTAATAGTGTGTACATGTAACATTATGATAGCTCTAGAAACAACGGTTGTGGAGTAACAGTTCATAATTGAATACAGTTTGTATGTGTAGCCTAATTTTACAAAAATAATAGAAAAATTGACGAAAGACAAAATATTTTTTTCCATTCGATGATGATTTCTTATGTGTATCATTTTGTCACAAGTTGACAAAAGTACAATTCAATATTAACCTTTACACTGCATTGAGAATTCAAGACTATGTCTACGGGACATCAGTAAAGATATCAACATCTATGTAAACTATACATTGCGAGGTTCATATCAAGCTCACTATATATCAAGTACTAGTGATATAGTTCAATTCTACTCTCACTGTTATGACAAGCAAGCTCCTACCACTGTATTGATAGAGCTGAAGACATAGCTTCCATTTGATATAGCCACATGGAAGCTATGTCTTGAGTTATACAGTGGTAGGAGCATGCTTGGCATAACAGTGAGAATAGAATTTAATTCACTAGCAAACTTGGGGAAAATAGATATACAGTTGTTCATAGTAGTATGGTTATACATTTAGTTTGAGTTATATGTCATTATCCATTGGCAGATCCAGGTTTTTGGAAAAGGGGGGGGGGCGAACTTAAGCGATTTCATGAGAAGCCCTATGAAAATGAAGTATTTGGTGGGAAAAGGGGGCAGGCCCCCCCCCCCCCCGCCCTGGATCTGTCTATGTTATCTATGTATTTCCCCAAGACACACACACCCTATAACCCCCGTCTCCTCGCCCTTACAGAGCACTCGGCCTCGGCCTCCGACACGAGCAGCACGGGTGGCGGCGGGGGAGGCAACGGCGAGGACGAACAGATGAGGATGCGGCTCAAGCGCAAGCTGCAGCGCAACAGGACGAGCTTCACCCAGGAGCAGATCGAGAGTCTGGAGAAAGGTGAGGGTCTGGCTTGTAATCTGGTCGTACTAGACATGTACTCTAATGGGGTTGGTTGACAGCATGGAAACGTGGGGATGTTGAGTTTTACACCAGCCTCGAGAAAGGGGAGGGGCTTGTAGCTATACTTAGAATTATGCTCAGAAGAAAACTTTCTTGGTTTATGATGGTGTTGAATGTTGATAGACAGCACTGAGACATCACTCTATATACGATATCGACTGGTGCCACACCAGTGTATTGAGCCCTTGATATTCAAGGTGGGACATTGGATCATACAGAAAAGTGCCCATTATGGGAATAGAAATGGTAATTTGGCTACTATATACATGTTCTCCAAAACCAACAAATGCACGAAGGAAATTTGAAAACAGTCTGTAACATAATAACACAAAGTATATGTTACCAGTAATGAGTTTATCTAGAGCCGGTCATTTTACAGGGATTTCAATTATAGGCTCTACTTTTGTGGTCATCAGCAGGCAGCTAGAACTTGAAACCTCTCATCACTATCATCTCTGACCGCAGATAACATAATGGCTCCTTTAACAAGGCCTCTATAATAGTGACCCAAGTCCAAGATAATACTGTGGAACCTCCAATCAAGACCATATTAGTAAAACGACCACCTCTATAATAGCACCATGTTTCGCATTATGGGACCACCTTGCTCCATAAAGAGACAACCTCCCTATTGAGACCAATTGAGGTGGTCTTCATAGAATTCAAGGTTCCCTTATAAACTGACCAAATCTCAAGCTGGTGAGATCATACAGGTCTCCCAGTTTCTAGCCAGTGGTCTTAAAGAGGGGTTCCTCAGTAGTAAACTGACCAGTCCTACGGTAGGTCTAATAGAGCGGTCCCGCAGTACCAGACTGACCGCCGCCGCCGCCGGATATGAGCCTCGTTTCACACGCGGCTGCGCGCGCACATCCCTGCGAGTTGGCAGGCGATAATTAGCGGTAGATTGGGGGCTCGGGTACAGGGGAACGGGCGAATGGGACCACAGCTCTATTGAGACGGTCTCTAAAACAAGACCACTTTTCACTACTGTTCCCTGCTTTTACAAGATCAGTAAGACCAGCTCTTTAAAGCGATCACTTTTGAAGACCATAAACGTTCAGAAAGAGATTAACAAGAACCTCCATAATAAGATTACCTCTTTGATATGACCAATTCAATTTTTGCTGTCCCAAATCTTCATAAAGCATGAACTTCCATAAAGAAACGTCTCTCTATTGAGACCACCTGTTGTCAGCCCCTCATGTCGTCTTCATTGGGAGGTTCTCCTGTATTGGGGGTGGGGTTGGGTGATTCCCGTGTCCAGCAGGAGGAAAGTGGCAGTAAACAGGCAATATACATGCGCGCGGGATCAGGGTTGACGGGTCATTGGTGGTCTGACAAGGGGGGTCCAGGGGGAGGGGGTGGGGGATAATGCATGCATGTCCTTGATGGGATATGTGTGCGTGTGCTTTCAGATCCTTTCTAAAATTGGAATTGAGGAGAGGAAAGGGGCCTCCGTCTTACTTCATTTTCATAGGATTTTTTGCATGTCCGCCATCGAACATGATGACAAAACCCATGAAATCCCTTAAGTGCTTCCCCACATGCAGTCATGCGCCCACACACACCCAGAGACCAACACAACTCAACCACAGTCATGGTGGGTAATCGATTCATCCTCGAATCCTGGTCACGGCACCAATTTTGTTGCAAAAGCCTGGATCAGCCAGTGTGTTATAATCTCCTATCCCTCATTGCAGAATTTGAGAAGACCCACTACCCGGCATCGCACATCTGGCGCTCACTCATGCCCTCTACAGTCTACACACATGATATATATCCTATATTGCACCCTAAACCATATGCCAACCCTTAAATATCCCATTATATTCCAGAGTTTGAGAAGACCCACTACCCGGACGTCTTCGCCCGCGAGCGCCTCGCCCAGAAGCTCGACCTGCCCGAGGCGCGCATCCAGGTGTGGTTCTCCAACCGGCGCGCCAAGTGGCGCCGCGAGGAGAAGCTGCGGAACCAGCGCCGCGAGGTCGACTCCGTGGGCGCCGCCGTGGGGTCCGTGGGGGGTGTCGGCGGAGGCCGCATCCCCATCAACTCCTCCTTCCCCAACTCGGCGGCGGCCGCAGCCATGTACCCGGCTATACACCAGGGCATGGGCATGGCAGACACTTACGGGTACGTGGTGTTGTGTAACTCTTACTGTACATTGATATACATATACTGGTGATCTAAATGGGAACACATATGGATATATACTTGATTCCGGGTAGGTGTATGGGAATGATCAATAAGTTCAAGTAGCTAGTTTCCAATAGGGAGTCATACACACGGGCAAGGGTATGCCACACACTTATGCTAAGTGGTTTATATCACACCTATAGAACTTATAGGCTCAAGTACAGTCTCGGTGAAAAGTAAATAGCCAAGTGTTGTATTTTGGTACCAATAATCTATCTATATCAGAATTTAGATGAAAAAATACTGATATAATTTAGCATTGGTGTCTAACCGTCCCTGCTGTTTCAGGCTGTCGTCGATGCCGAGCTACTCGCTGCCCAACAGCCTGCCCCCACCCCCGCCCAACCCCGCCTGCCTCCAGAGCTCAGCCAACTCCTACTCTCCATGTATGCTGCCAGGTACCTTTCTACTAGTGTATAGAACACAATTGTATAAAATGAATCGTACACTTTCTACTAGTGTACAGAATACAGTTGTAAAATGTTATTATTTTCACTTGTATATCATCAAAATATTAGAAAGTAAGTGAGTAAAATGATTGATTGCAAATTACCAGTAAGAATAATCAGTAATTTTGTTCTTTTTCTGTCACAACAAAGTTCTCTCCTATCCCATTCATTCATAAAAAGACCAACTTGAACACGTATAGAGAGACCACCTCTGTTTTGAGACCACTTAATATCAAGACGTTCCTGCATCTTGTCAAACATGAGTGACTAACCTTTGCCCTCGGTTCTTCTGCCTGCAGGGTCATCACGCTCCTACGACCCGCTGTCACTGTCTTCGTACTCGCGGTCGGGGTCGTGTAACCCGGGCGGCACCGGCGCCTCGTCGCAGAGCTACATGGGCCAGAACAACGGCGTGTCCGAGGAGGCGGCGGCCGCGACCACAGCCACTCCATCAACGGTGGGTACACGCACACGTACACATACACACACACAGGACAATACATGCACAACGGTGGGTACACGCACACACATAGTCACTGACTCACCTGCACGCACACGCACATATACACAGAACAATGGCTCGAATCTTCAAATCCTGGTCACGGCACCAATTTTGTTGCAAATACATGTATTGAAAATTTCTTTAAACGTACCACAAGTAACCTCATGTAGTCACTCACACATTGACCATGTCTACAGTATTATTGGTATATGTATATGATGAATGAGTTTTAATGCCCACCTATTTACACATTACACACCCAACTTACCTAACTCGGGTTCCAATTCTGACCAAGGTACCAATTTGTTGGTTATTCAAAGTACACCAGACAGTTCATTAAAAAAAATAGCAATCATAGACATTTCTCTTCCTTCTATTGCGTTCTACGGTACATTTGGTCATATATCACTGTCATTCAACAACTGCAATCATCTGAATAGAAATAAAACTTTTTTCCAACTTCAAGATTTAGTTAATTTTAAAGCAACAGAAAAGATTTGTCAAATGCTTGTAAAGTATATTTTACAATACTCATATTAATCAACCATCTCTCCTTCCATCGCAGGTCTCATCTCACCCGGTGTGTCCGTGCCCGTCCAGGTTCCCGGGGGCGGTGGTGGAGGACTCCAAGACCACAACTCCATGGGATCCATGGGATCCATGACATCCCAGTACTGGCCGCGCATCCAGTGATCCACAGCTGATCCAGGGACTATGTATAGCTTTCTCTGGATGTAGCAGAGTGAATGATTTGGTGAAAAAAACTATGGCAGCTCTTGATCCAGATGATCCAGAATGAATGCTGCTGACCAGCGAGGAAGGTCCAGACTTTGAGACATTGCTGAGTGAGATGATGTCCACAGATCCAGGAAAACAGACTGAACAATGTAGAAAAAAGCTACAAAAATCTAGAGTCATCTAAAACAATGATGAGTGTTGGTGTTATAAGTGCTAATGGTGAATAGAAAGCACAATGAAGGATTCTGATTACAGAAAACTGGATCTCAATGTGTCTGGATCAAATGCAAAACACACACAATAATAATAAAAGTGGTAGGAGGCAAGGGCCACGTTGATCACAACAGCTCTCACAAAGAGAAGAGAAAATAGCACATTGCTGCTGCTGCGACATGGCAGGAGTGTAGATGTTTGTGCAGAACAACAAAACAAGTACAATCATGCAAAACCATGTGCACAATAAAGCAGACTAAACAGTATTGATCTACAGTTCGTGAAAAGAGAGCGAACTGACATGGGCCCTTGTGGTGCAGCAAACAGACAAACAGACATCAAAGATGGGGTATGCATGACAATATTTTGAACCAGTGTATAGTCTGTGTCTGTAAAGGTCACTGGGACAATTCAACCAGTGAAACGGACTATAACCTTTGTGTTTTCTCAAATGCAAGGAGCTTTATGCAGCCGTGGAATGTACTATAAGGTGTGTGTAGTTTATGTGGAGTTACATAGCTGTGGAGCTGCCTGCCTGGGACTATTTTGTGGTAGTTTGTAACATTGGAGAGCTTCAATGGAATCATGGCACCAAGTTCTAACTATGTGTAGTGTATAGAGCCATGCGAAAAGGGACAGAATTTTCTGAGTCCCAGAAAACTAACAAAAACACACAAGACAATGAGATTTCAACTAAAGTGACTACTGGTCAATTCGTAGAGGCGGTCAGTTTACACAGGGTGATTGTAGTAACAGTGTCCTATATCAGAACTGTAGGAAGTGACCAGTGGTCACTATAGGGGGGTCTCCACACTACTAATGAGTGCTTCAGTGTTTTGTCACATCGGGACAGTCAGCTGACAAAGTTGGTCTACTGTGTATTTTATGAGTATCACTGGCAATTTATACCAAAGGAATGTGTTTGTTTTTTTCTTAGAGAATAACAGTATTTTTCATCAGCAGCAGCTGCAGTCTAGTTGCAAGTTTAACTTTCATTGTGTCACTGCTTATTGACAATCATGCCATTATTATTACTACACTAGTTGCTGAACTCTCATGATACATGAAGCATTATTTTTAAAGCTTTAGTCTCACAAACACTCAAATTGTTTACTGTGCATTTATGATTTACAAGTAATTTCAAAGCCTTGATCTTTTTTGTCAATACACACCATACAGCTTGGTACATATGATTTCTGTAAACTTAACTCAGGTGGATTTGTTTGTTTCAATTTTAATGTATATATTGGTTTTGTAAAAACTTTCAAAAATAGCATTTTTCAATTGGAGTTTTGCAGAAGATTTGACTATGCTGTAAATATACACACATAAGGAGACTTTTGCACATAGTAAAGCCTAGAAGCAGGCCTAGCCTGAGGTGTGAACTGTTAGAAGCTTGTCAGATATAGGGTAATCTTCACTTAGATCTAGTTTGGAACTTGAGCAAGGTTCTAATTTCAGAGGAAGGCAGATTCTCTTTGAATTATGAGAAATGTGCCATGTTAATATGAATCGTGCTGTTTTATTTATTTGATATCACATATTATGGTTTGTTGCTCATGTTAATTATATGTGTTTCACGGTGATAAAATTTGGTGATTATTTTTCTTGTCTTCTTCATATGCCATAATATAATGAACTACTACAAACAAACTAAAAAACCTTTGGCTTTTCATGTGGCGGATTTTCCCCAGTTGAAAGTAGTTTATATTGTGGTATAGATTCTACTTATGCATTGTAAATTAGCAAAACAGATCTGTAACTTTGACAAAAAAAGACCCTTTCACAGGTTGTGACTTTGATTATTGAAATGTAGAATTTTACACACAAAACAAATGCCATCACACTGGTCATAATGTTACTTTGTGACTCTGTTAACCGCTTGTCTAATATTGCTTATTGTGTTTTTACTTGTTTCTGTATGACTCTTGTACCAGATAGTATTCCCGCGTTCACCTCTGATGAACCACTGAGGCGGGGCCGCAGCCTAAACCAAAATCTACAACTTTCAGTGTCCAATTGTGTACATATGTGACTTGCATGTAAATTTGCTTCCCATATGGAAAAGCTGTCAAACAGCCAGAACCCGGGCCACTATGTGTAGTGTGTCTGTCCACTGTGCAAACAAAGCCAGAATTTATTAAAACTGAAAAATAAAATCTCTTGTTGTTCTAAGTACTTTAGCAAACACCACAACTGCTTGCCATTCATTTATTTTGGAAAGAGAGGGAGAAAAAAACACTAAACCAACCAGCATTTCAACTCTGCACATTTCCGATTTTCCAGTAGGCTGCATTTCCCTCCATTAAAAAGCATTACGTGTAATTTTGTATAACTCGGGGCGTTGCCTCTAATATTCTGCCAATTGATGACCGGGGACAAAATAGAGCCGCATTTTTGCTGGTTTCTGTCGCTCCGCGGAAGTCACTTTTACCCAGCGTGTCTCTGACGTCACTGAAAGGCGCAAAATGGCGCGGCGTCTCTGATTGGTCGATTTTTGTCTCACAGCAGACGATTTGTTAGAGGCTTGTCAATTTGGCTTTTGTTTTGCTGTTAGTCGTTTATAATATTCAAAGTTAGCAAAAATCTTGTAAAAATTATATTTGAAGTATGGTGGTATTCGTAAACATTCAATTCATAGAGCTATATTCACATATTTGCTTTCTTTTTTTGAATACCTCTAAAAATAGTTATAATGAAAATAAGAAAACATAAGATCTATTTATAAGTAATCCCCTCTATTAAATCTAATTGCCAGCAATTTTCGTTACATTAACCAGCCTATTTCAAGCTACTGAAAAATTAACACACCAATCACATATAGTGAGAGGCAGCAATTATGAAATGGCAGAACTGAAAAAAAGCACACTAACGATTTTCCACAGACCTAGACCTTTTACCAGCCATACACATAGCCTACTACTCCAACAACACTGTTCATTTTTTACTGGAGCAAAACCTGCCTGAAAGAGTCGGCGGTAATCAATAGGGGGCGGCTTCTGTTGCACTCTCTGACTTACTCTATTCAAACTACTGCACAAAGCTCCAACAGAGAGCTGCATTTTTCTACCATTATCAAGTGAGAGAAATATGAAATATTCAACAGTCCGCGTGTTATAACAATGACTGTGGCCACCAATGACGTTTTTTCAGGCAGTGTTTAGTCATCTATTTGAGTGGGTTCTGATATATTGTGCTTTAGATATTAATTGAAAAATGTAATTTGTATAGTATGTGTTAGTTTCATGCATTTTTTTCGGCAAAGCAATTCAATTAAATACATTGGAATTTTGTTTACTTTGGTCATGATTAAAATATGACTAAGACTAATATGATCACTGAGTTTTTATACAAATGTTTAAATTCTTTAGACCTATTTTTACCATACACTTGTGTTGTGACTGTTGCAATTTTCAGATCTCACACATATTAGTCTTTTATGCATGAGCATTGCAAAGATACATATCATCTATCAAAACATTTGAATCCACAAAGAATTGACACACATTTTTGAGGCCACAAAGTGAAACTGCATAAACAATACTCACCAATAAACTGCTGTGAATATTTCATACTCTGCACAGGCATGTATATTATATGTCTGTAGCTTGTTTTCAATGTTTGAGCAATGTCCCAGCAGTGTCAATGCCCTTCCTGCACTGCCATACTAGGCCAGTTGCTGTGTTGAAAAAAAATCAGTAACAACACAGTCAATTTGAAGCAGACACCTTCAAGTCTACAGTGATGCTGAAAGATGGCGTGATCGTCTGAAGAAGTGTGAAAGAGCAATTTCTATATTACATCAGCCAATCAATTATGTTGAAAGCATCCTCGTGTGTCTCATGCAACAACTCCAACAGCATTGACTGCACGGGCAGTTTCCTACGTACTTCTACTTCTTATTTTGTGTTGGCTGAAGTCTTTAATAACAAAGTTAAGAATTGGTTGAAATACTTTGTGTATTGAGATATAATGTGTACACAATTAAGATGCTTGTGTGTAGCTGCATATTGTGCAGCATGTAGTTGCTCTGATATTCATTTTCTGTGACATTTTGCTATGTACTAAGTGTTGGTTGAATATTTTCAAGAATATAACTGGAATTTGGGGAACAGCATTATATGCTGTGGAATGTGCTATGTACTTCAGTGTTAGGTTCTTTAAGTTTTTTTATAACAATACCAAAATCATTTTCTACCCGTGTATATAAAATTTAGATTACTTCAATACACATACATCTCAAAACATTTCTGCCATCTCGCTATGTGTGCTTCCGTTGTGTTTGAATTTTGGTTAATAACCTAGGTCAAATTTCGTAAAACAACCTTGTTATATAAACTATTTCACTGTATCGGTGATTGTAAAATTACAGTCAATTTGACCCCGACACCGCAAAGGGTAAATGTCTGCAAAGAAATACATTATGTAAGTAACATTTATTAACAAAAAAAGCTTCCTGTTTGTGTTTTGGTGCTAATTTCTGATACAACATACTAAACGAGCAAGAGTTGGCAGCAACTAAATTTTATTCCAATGCCATTTTTTTCCTTGCTGTGTACAAAGAGGGAAAACTGAAACCATGCTTGCATATGGCACTTGCCAAAAGCATTTACCTTGATAAGCACATCCATATTTTTTCCCAATCGTACTTCTTTATCCTATAATTATACAAGCCTTTTGTTTTGTTCATTATAACAGAAACCTGACAGGCATAGACATTGGGCAGTGTTATTTTGCTAGAATGGCACCTAGATATATAGATTATATGTCCAACTTAAACACCTCTATCGGATATCAAACTGACGTAGCAATCTGCTGTAAGTTTGAGTATTGTTTACAGAGTGTATTTTTAACAGAGAATTTACAAGAATAATTTGGTTTGGCAAGGCAGAAAAAACAACTGTCCACTTTGTTTTCATTTTATCTCCAGTTTTATGTGAGCTACGGTTATGAGATATAGAATATGGCCGGATGATTATTTATTTAGCTGGAATGCAGACAGCCGCCATTTTAGTTTCTGTTTTTTTTGAAAATTGCATTGTACATATTATTCTAATGCGCAATTGCGTGCCTAGTTGATATAAACAGACTAAAAGCCGATTTTTAGTATTAGGTTAAAATGTTGAATGTATCACAAATGCCTGTGTGTTTGTCTGGAATGCAAGATCCTATGGGTATTGGTTGTAGTATCCAGCAGCAATGTTAGGAAAGTCATTTGCTATGGGGCTATATCATAAGAAGCCACGGAAAATACTTGTGCGATCCTAATGGAACTTATGCAGTTGTTTAAATACCAAAGAATTAGAAACGTCTATAGTATTCTGACAAAAAAATATGATAAATGGGTTCCAAGCTTCAGGAAATGATCACCTAATCTAGGTTAAAACTAATAAGTTGAAAACACCGGTACATGTACTGACAAACTACATCTCAACCAATGAATATGGTAGACCATGTACATGTAACTGCGCAGCTATAAAATACGTACTCTCCACTTTGAACCACATTTTAAAAGACCACTTCTATCATATCACTATTTTCCATGGCTTTGAACCCTCCACAAAGACATCAGAGCGAACCTCCGTGAAAGAACCACCTCTCTAGTGAAGCCATTTAAGACCAGTAGACCTACTCTGATGAGTGGTCTTAAAAGAGAGGTTATACCAACTGTGTATATCCCGTATTCCCACCACCCGGACCTCTATGTGAGCTGCACATGGCTGTGATGTTTGAGTTTTGCTGTGATCCTATCTGTACGCTGGCGGGGTCGCCGGGGTGCTGATGTATATCAGCTAATAAATGTGGTGTCAGTGGCGATGTATGTCAGCCGGCCAGCCGGGCGGAAGGCTGCCGGATCACAGCAGCATGGAGCTAGCTGGTGGGGGGACGGGGGCTGGTTTGAGGCCAATATTGGCTACGTGTTGTTATGTTGGGTAAAGATGTAATGTAATTCATTTTAACAGCGTATACGTTGTTATATTTGCTATTGCATGTGTAATGAATATAGAATGGGGGTCAGCTACATGCTATAATAGGTGAGGATACTTTTTTTGTAGTTCAAGTGCCCACTGCATGGCAAGACATGTACTCTTGCACATTTGCATGCTATATTCGGAATGAGTAGAAGAATGATAATGGATGTAGTGTTTAGCTTTCTTTAAAAGCAAATATAATCAAAATCGTGAATTGAAACCAGAAATATTGGACTGAATGGACAGCGACCGAAAGGAGGATAAGTATGGTAACATATAAGAGAAATGCATATTGGTACAGACTAAGAAGGAAAGAAAATAACTAAACTCTTATTAACAAGCCAGCTATAGTAGCTATACAAATACACAAGTCACGAAATTGTGCGTCCATTACATTTTCGAAGTCGGCAACACGCGATGCTGAGATCGAATGTCAGTTGACTCCACAAAAGGCGTGAACGACCGTGTTCGATTCCTGCAAAAACTGACAACTTTTGTTTCCCCGAACTGAACACGATTGTTTACAAATGTAATTTGTATCTGTCTAATTACATCTCGACCCAGTACGAGGCCTCTTGGCGGTTCGTAATAATTTCTGCGATTCAACAAAGCACGGTTATTATTCAAGAAACAAATATGGCGCCCGGGCGCTTTGAAATGTCGCTTGGCATGAAATCGTGGTGCTTTCGAGAAGAAAGATTGCTTGTTTCAGATTAGGCAGGCACATGGCTCCCCGCAACTCTTACAATTGCCAGCTTTGTGGAGGAAATTACGAGCATTTTTGTACTTATCCATTTCACTGTGAAATCGTACGTGTTCGACATTTTCTTCTTCGTTTTGCGGCTGCGCGAAACGGCGAATTCCGCTTTAAAACAGGTGGTTTTCAAAATGGCTGCCGAAAATTCGCTGCTTAAAACTGAGCCGACTTTGTGCTAATATTGACGGCACAGAGCAATATTTGACGATCACTATAATTCGGCCTCTGTGTGGCAACACTATTTGTGTATGCATTGTCCAAAGCTGCCAGTTTTTTACGGCACAGAAGTCCCTTATAATTTTCCAATTAAAAGCTGAGTTTTGAATGGGATAAATCAAGCGTTTACGGTCGTATTCAGAGCTTTCTGACGATTGTGGAAATCATTAAAATACGCTGTGCAATCTACTTCTTGGGTGTTCTTATATTATGCAATATTATTTCTTTCTCTCTTTTTCCAGCATAGTTTGGAATGTGTATCATAAAGATTGTTCGGTTATAACTAGTTCTGCTAAGACGTTTCTGCGTGTGATATTTTTAGACAACTGTTGAACAGACGTAAGAAAGTGAAGTCGCATATTTCGTCTTGTATTCGCATGATTCGTGGGTTGTTATTATGCAAAAATGTAGATCATATACAAATGTAAGCACACTTTTTTATGATTCAGCGTTTACACTAACTGCATTGATTACTCACGGCTGAGCTTGCTTTATATGCACACCACATTATGTAAATGTCTGTATGGTAGATCCTTTGTATGAGTTGGTATTATTATAGCTAATCATTGACAGATTCACATTTATACACTTAGTGTTGATAGCTCAATATAACAAGTGAAAAATAAATGTACTGATTGGTGAAATTGGTGTCATAAACCAATATTGTGTAATATTGTAGCTCAAAAACTATACCAAGTTACTGAAGTTATTAAATTATATTTACGCAAACAAGTTGTGAAAAACTCATGGCAAATGAAAACACACACTCACAATTCGCTACTTTCGACACAAAAGTATATGCCTGTTTAATGAAACAGAGCCACTTCGGAACTAACTAACTAACTAACTAACTAAAACAATCATGGAGACCTAAATACATATCTAATCATAACCACTGATAACTTCTGCATTGACACACTTTTTTCTACGTGGTGAGTATGAAAAATAACAGCAAATGATAAAGTCTGGTTTTCGATTTCGCGGCCAAGTTCACGTGACCGCTCCCGCCGACTGACCGGCGCCTTTCGAGCGAACGCGCCTGGAAAATCGGCGAAATGGAGCAGGCGCCCGAGGGACGTGAGACGTACTATATGGCACGCTCAACGTTTGTTTAGAACGTGTCCCTTTGAGTCGCCATTTTTGTTTGTAAAATCCACCCTCAAAAACCTCCAGATATCAGCAAATATTTCGTTTATTATCGCGCAGTAATATTGGCGTTGCTGCAGCAGGTGGATTCAGCAAACAGTGGCGCCACATAGCGGAGAGAAAGCGCACTAGATTGTTGCGCGGAGGGAGTTTTATGCCGTGTGGTTTTTGTGGCTCCCACATTGGTGGATATTCGTCTGTTTACTCGGGAGGTGTGTGATGTTTGTTCAGCTCGGGTTTGCGCTTCTAGATGGCAGGGAAATCCTTGCTTTCTTGCTTTGCTTTCGCATTGCTCAAGGCGATGAAGTATTTTGTTTCTAGTGTGCACTATTTTTTTTAGTTCACTTGCAGTACTGTGTATGTTAATGTGTTGTTTAGTAAGAATACTGTGTCTTTGTCCTCCAATTTAAATTGTTTTACAAATATTGTTTTGTAGCCTTATATACATACATAAAAGTACAATTTTACTCCATTTTATAATGAATTCCATGAAATGGATCATCTTTACTGGAACAAAGAACATGCTTTGCAAACGTGTACTGAACTACATTGCTTTCATGAACATGACTGCCATTTTTTACCACTTCTACGTAGGTGCGTAGTCTACTAAATATCTAATGCTGCCCTATACCACACTGTTGCTGAAATGTGACGTCATACAATTACACTCATCCTCAGCTCCCAGACGACTGACATTTACCTGTCATCTATGGCAATTAATGAATAATGAGTTTATGCTCAGATTGTGACTCATTGTCCTTTGCACACTTTGTGGTTTGGAGTAGAACCTCAAACTAAGTCCACCTCTCTACCGAGAACACCTCTCTAATGTTAAAGACCCTTTGTCGTGGTCACTAACCTCCAAAAAGTGACCAACGTGAACCTTCATAAAGAAACAACCTCTCTATTTAGACCACCTCTAAAACAAGACTATTTCTTGCGGGGCCCATACCTTCATAAAGAAACCAGCATTAACCCTTTTAAAGAGACCACCTCTACAATTAGACCATTTCTCATGGTCCAAAACCGCCATAAAGAGACCACTGTGAACCTGCATAGTGAGACCACCTCTATATTGAAATCAGGTGTAACCAGTCCCAAGAATTGTCCTAATAGTGAGGATTCCACTGTAGACAAGTTCCTTCACACACTCTGCGGTCGGGGGCTCTGTCTCTGTGTAATGTGGTGGTGACAAACCGGGATGTTTCGCACAAGAACAATATCGTCTGTCCGCGCCAAACCCCATGTAACGTTGTCACCAAACACAACAAATCAGGCGACGAATCGACGTGACGACATCGCACTTGTGGTGGGAGTGGGAGTTTTAATGGGCGGGGGGGGGGGGGGGGGTAAACAGAAAGGAGGGTAAGCTAGTAATTTTAGTGGGATTTTTTCTTGTGGGTGGGGGGGGGGCTGAACAACAGTGGGTTAATGGGAGTAAAGGGGGGGAAAAGATGATTTGTGGACTGACAGTAAATTTAATAAAGCTGAAAATTGGATGTAGAACAGGTACATACAGATATATTCGTATGTGTGATATGACCATTTCTATAAGATGGTCATGCCATATAATATATACAAACAATGAGTTAGGCCAGTGTATATGAGTAGAATCTTTTGGCTCTCTGCAGTTTAATCAAGTTGACACTTTTATATGGCCGTCCTAATCAGCCAGCCCCAACTTCCGCCTCTATAAGCTGCATCCACTCCAGTGCGCCGCCATTCATTACATTGTGGCCGAGTGGGTCCTTCTGTGGGTAGCCATATGTCACCCCCGGGCTTTGTCCCCCAACCCCCTTAAGACCACATGTGAACTGAGATCATCTCTAAGATAAGACAACTTGTCACTGTCCCAAAAAGAGATCACTGTAAGCCTACATATAGAGACAACCTCCTTTTTGAGAAAGTTTGCAATTGACGACATTCCCCCTGGGTGGTCCTAATAGAGAGGTTCTACTGTTCGTTCACGCCCTCCAATGCACCTGTCGTGACTTGACCCCGGTTGCTGTACAGATGGTGTTTAGAACATCTACTTGCTACTCACCTATCAAGACTTATTTGGGTGACATATAGAGAAATAGAAACATGCATAAGCGATCTATTGTATTGGGAGCCCAAAAGTAACTGAGAACAACATAGATTGCTAAAGAGGACCATATGGTTCTGACCCATTCTGTTATTTAGATAGTATATTACGAAGACCCTACATTAAAAAGGCATAGACACACAGGGAGATCCTTTAGGGAACCCACAAGTAATTGACATCAAAGATCATACACATTTCATGAGAACAACACTTGTGCAGGATTCTGCTTGCATTTCAGTGCCAGGATTTATGCATGTTGATGCGAATGTGAATGATGATGACAATAGTCAATACTTGCACCCAAATATTAAAATCTTCCACCAACAACATTCAATTTGAAGCTGACACGGCCTACACGATCTGTAGGTTTTCGGAGAAAATGTGGTTGGTGGGAAACTAACACCATTTCATAGGTTTCGTATGCTTGAAGGAGGCTCTCGTGTATTCCAAAATTGTCATTTTGGGGGTGACCTGCCCATGAGTTAACTAATCACTCGCCCCACCCCCAACCCAATAAACCCCAACCACTGATCCCCAGACCCACCCACTCACACACCTGTCAGGACTTCACCCTGGTGACAGCACAGATGGTGGACATTAAGTCTAGAACAGCTACTTCCTGATCACCCATCCCACTTATGGGTTGATGCAGAGAAATAGACATCAGACGTCCGCAGGGAGTTCATGTATAAAGGCGGAGAGCATCAAACAAGGTGACAGAGAACAGAACTCCTGAAACCCAACATCCGTGCTCTATCATTATGCTAATTGGTCATACATTACAAGCTTCTGATTAACAGCCAACAAATCGGATCTAACATGTTTTCTAGATTCTAAAGATGCTCCAATTAGTGAAACATGTAAGTACCATGTACGACTGTCCAAGTGCCCATGGGTTTTCTGAGGATCGAACATATCACTCATCCGATGGTTAAGGGTGGTCTTTTACGCCAATGTCTATATTTACCATGGAAGGAATTTCAACCTCAACTTTCCAGAGTTTGATAGATCTACAATCCAATTTTTGGGGTGTGCCTTTAAATTGAGATGGGCGCTTGGATGGTTGCATATTATGGTAGTATTGTACAGTAAAAAAAAAAGGGACAAAAGACTTCCTGCAAAGGGCCCTAGTAATGAGGAGTCCGTATAGACATTGGAGCTTGTATGGGAACATTTACATATGACATGTAAGCCAAACTAGACTGGCTGGCCATGGTATGAAATCCTTGTTGTAAATACGTGTCTCATGAGTTTACAGTTTGTGCCAGATGTCAACAAATAAATACAATACATTTACAAATACATCGTGAAATTGAGCGTGTTACAGTTATCCAATAATAATGAGGCTCAACAATAAAGAAACCCTCGTAAAGTCTGTCCACGGTACGGGTGACAGCCGTGACGCCGGCACCAGCCGGGGCCGGGGCCGGGACAATGGGGCCAGGCAGGCGTGGGGACATGCATGACGGCAGGGCGGGGGAGGGCTGTTTATAGGGATTAGTGCATTTGTGATGCAAACAGTAGTTTATAGGGCCTTTTTATATAAGGCGTGACGACATTGTGTTTTGACCATCTTGTAATCATTGAACCTTGCATTTATTTAAATCATTATTTTGAATTGAAACTTGCATGCTTTGCGCTCTTTGTGACCGGCGATTGCTTTTCATTTTTCCTCTGGCTTGTGTCTATTAGAGGAAGAAGCTGTCACAATCCTCACTTCGAGCTCTGCAGGCGCTTAAAAAAAAGAAAAAAAGCTATACCATAAGCAATGTCTTATAAAATACTATACAGTAGAACCTCTGTATGGAGACCACCCCGAGGACTAGTCTCAAGTGGTCTCAATGGAGAGATGGTCTTCTTAGCATTACAAGAGTAAACATCTCTATTGCCCTTGAGTCAATGTTGTTCTTGCAACGCTGTGCTCTCTGAGCGCTTTAAATCTATTTCAATGTGTGCTCTATCATCATAAATCAGAAATCAGGATCTATCTTATGGCCTCTTTAATATCATCTTTATCTAACAGAAAACATGGATCCTGACATCCGCCATCTTCCATGTTAAGAATACAAATGTTTGACAATCAAGGTTTCTATGTGCCCATTTCATGCATATGTGTTTTTACTGCTCATGGTAATAGTTTTATGATACTATGCTCTTTACCGCACAAGGAGTGTGTGACGTATTTCACACAGTAAAGGAAGAACAGTATTTAGTGTGTAGACATGGAGGGCGGTGCATTGTGACTATAAATTATAAATGTTAATTTTTGCTGTTAAATTATATTGTTAGGTAGATATTAATATAAAAATATTATGGTAAAACAAAAATTGTTGTTTTGAAAAATAGAATTTTTTTCAGGTTTTTCTAATCTCAATTTGCTGTTCAGTAAAGTAGCAAAATTAGAAGGAAATTATAAAAAGCTTTACGTAATAAATGGCTTACACACTTTCAAGTTAGTTCCCTGAGGCAAAAGTAAAACTTACAAACAAGCACTTCAAGTATATATAATATGAATGAATTTTGAGATATATATTTATCAAATCATTTTTTTTTTACTTGAGATTGTAATATTATCCCATATTGGAAATCAGTTAAAATGGCAAACCAACGTAATATGCAACTTAAGTCTACATCAAATGAGAAATCATTCAGCCCAAGTGATGATCTAAAATCACAAACAGGAAAACAGAGTGGTGAGAAATCATTCGAGTGTAGTCAATGTGGCAAGTATTTTAGTAAGAGAAGCACCTTGACCAGGCACATGAAAATCCACACTGGAGAGAAAGAACATGAGTGTACAGTGTGTGAGAAATCATTCAGCCAAAATCACCAGCTGACAAGACATATGATAATCCACACTGGGGAGAAAGAATATCAGTGTACAGTGTGTGAGAAATTATTCGCTCGAAGTGGAGATCTGAAAACACATATGAGAATCCACACTGGTGAGAAACCTTATGAATGTAGTCAATGTGGCAAGTGTTTTAATAAACAAAGCCACTTGACCAACCATCATGAGAATCCACACTGGGGAGAGAGAGTATCAGTGCACAGTGTGTGAGAAATCATTCGGTCGTAGTGGAACTCTGAAAAATCATATGAGGATTCATACAGGAGAAAAACCTTATAATTGTAGTCATTGTGACAAGTGTTTTAATCAACAAAGCCACTTGATCCGCCATATGAGAATCCACACTGGAGAGAAAGAATTTCAGTGTACAGTGTGTGAGAAATCATTCAGACACAAGGGATCTCTGAAAACCCACAAGAGAACTCATACTGGTGAAAAACCTTATGGGTGTGCAGTTTGTAATAAAAGTTTCTCTCAAAGATATCATGTTGTTACTCATATGCGCACTCACACGGGAGAGAGACCATACAAGTGTGATCAGTGTGGGAAATGTTATTCTCAAAGTTCTGACCTGAATATGCACACGCGCACACACACTGGTGAGAAACCATTTTACTGCCATATTTGTCACAAGTCGTTTACAAAAGGAAGCCACTTGAAAAGTCACCATATGACTGTCCATGCCAAGAAGTGAGCTATTATTTCTCAACATCACTTTTCCTAAATTGTGTTTGCATATACTTGGATAATCTGGATACTATCTACTTCGTTGATAATTTAACATTCAAGATGTGAAGTAATTCTAAACCAATCAATTAAAGACTTTGTATTGAATTATCTATATAACTAATCTGTAACTTTCTTAGAGCTATAAACTATTTTGTATATATGTCTTGCATTCATTTTTCTATATTCTTGATGAATATCACATATGTAGGCAGGGGTCTTTTATATGTATTTTTTACATTAAACTCTATTCTATAATTTACATTAATCAAATATTTTTAAATCATCAGAGCAAAGTTTTGTGCCTACCATTATAGTTAAGAGAGCAAAGTTTTGTGCCTACCATTATAGTTAAGAATAAATCTGTTTTGTACACTTTGAAATCTTATCATTACTTTTTTTTTTTTTTTTTTTTTTTTGTGCACACCTCTAAACCAGCTTGATACCGTAATAAGAATTTGATTGTACTAATGTAAAAGGGCGCACAGTCAAAAAGCAAGGGCTGGGAAAATCACAGACTTGTACTTTCCACTTTGATCCCTCTGTATATAATACAGCGTGGGAGGCGAGATGTACCTCCAAAAGCCTTATCAGCAGTTCATACGGGGAAAAACATTATATCTCACACAATGAAACCACTGGCACGGAGTTGATTTTTCCTGCCAATTCATAGTGAAAATCAGCACAAATTATTGTGTTTGTGCAGAACTTGCAATAGACATGTCAGCTCCATATTGTGATAGGAATCTGACAGAACAGCACATATACTGTACAGTGCAACTTGCAATTAACACCACATATCTAGTGATATAATAAGGCCAATTCTAGAGGTATCAAGCCTTCATAAACACTTATATATCAACCTCTATATACAGAGAC
Source organism: Streblospio benedicti (assembly GCA_019095985.1). NCBI lineage: Eukaryota > Metazoa > Annelida > Polychaeta > Spionida > Spionidae > Streblospio > Streblospio benedicti. The sequence goes on from CM032663.1 coordinate 13,392,394, forward strand.
CACCATTATGGAGACCAATTGAAGTAGGTTCACTTTCTGATCGTAATATAGAAGTTCTACAGTAATAATCCTGCCTCCCTCCCTAAAAAAACACCACCACCACCCAGAGTTCATCCCGTCCCTTATAATAGCTGGGAATGAAAAGGCCCTGTAATGGAAATGCTGATGCTGAGGAGGGCCAAATTAAAGATCTGCGTTCGCTTCAAATGAACATGGTCTATGAACATGGCAATGCAATTTACTGTGCACTTGCTGTCCTGACCGGGGTGAAGTCGGGGAGATAGGGACCACCATAACCATGGCGTGCTATAGCTCTTCTGATGGCCAGGTCTTTATGAAGGATAATGGTGGGGTAGGAATTCCCATCAGTGGATAAGGCAGCTGCATATGGTCCTTTCCCAGTTTAGTTTTGTACCCAGTGTGTCTATCAAAAGGTTTTGGTTGTTTGATTGTTTTCGTTTTTTTGTTTGTTTTTTTTGGAGTTTTTAATGGTTGCAGAAGGCAGGATCTATGACTTTGGGTATCTGGGGAGTCGACATGAGACATTCCTATTGGTTTTGGATCCTCCCTCATAGTAGTGGTAGGGTCCGGGGTGGGATATATAATGGTCAACATTTTTTCCCATATACTTGGTTTGGTTCAACTCCCTGGCATCATCCAGGTTTTAGAGTTGGGGGGGGTTCCACTTGAGGGATCTCATGGGTTTTGTACGCACGGGATATGAAAATAAGGTATGGTGGGAAAGGATTGTGTGTGGGGGGGGGGGGGAGTTCCAGTGGATCTGGCTATGGAGCGGGGCTATATTACATGGACCTAGGGCTTGTCCTCATTGTATAATAAACACTAGAGCCGGGACATACCGGCAATGTATGCGGTTAGGTGGGAAACTATAAGAAATACTTGTAGTATATATCTAGATGGAGCCTACTTATATATTTTTATGTCTTTTTATGTTTTTATTTTGTTTTGGTGAACTTGGATGATATATTGATGAAATAATCATTACATAAAATACTTTTAGAACTAATCTTCAAATTCGGATCACTTATAAAAGTGAAATTGCTATGGTGATCGGTAGGAAAATACAAGAAATACCAGCCTAATCTTATCACCTGATAAAATAATTCTTTTTTTAAACTCACCCGGTTTTGTCTATGTATCAACTAACAATGGCCACATTATTCTGAATGGTATGACCCTAGGGAAGATGCAGGCAATGGAGAAGGGGACTATCCATTATTATACGGAAGTGGGATATTGAAGGGACACTCAAAAGAGGGATTTGGGTGTAAAATAGAAGAGGAGGGGTGTAATAAGAAGGGTAAAAAATCGTGACGTGGGAAATAAGACAAAAAAGGGGGATGTGGATTTTCTTGACCTCTTATAAACCCCTCTATCCAGGCCAGAGAGAAGAGAAACCCGTGTTAATCAAAGCCGAGTCGGCAGCAGTGGCAAGTTGTGTGCTGGGAGGGGTCCTGGGGGCGGGGGAGGCTACTCTCGGAGATGAGAAGTGTAATCGGGCGTGACGGCCAATGAAGACAGAGTGAGTAGACTCAGCTCATGAGACACGGGACGTGGGACGTACTTGTGGGGACGTTGGACGTCATGGCAGACATTTTTTTCTTACTTTATTTTTTCTCCCCCACCCCCATTACATCCCTTTCCCTGTGATTTTCTTTCTTACTTCTCTTTCTTTTTGAGGGGTGGGGTGGGGGTTATCAGGGGTTGTGGTCACAGCATCTCAGCTCTCTCTTTTCTATTTCCAGTTCACTTAGTATTCCTGGTGTGAACACATCCTCATGGCTTGTAGCTTGATGATTGTTGTGCTTACATTGTCCATGGGAGACTTTTGAGTCTATGAGACTTCTATGACATTAAGCAATATTTGCCATTAACCCTATGTATCATAAAGTATCAATTAGCAAGTGGTTTTAGTCTTTATGCAATTAAGCAATACAATCAATTATCTTATCTGATCTTATACAATTAGGTTACGTCATATTAGTATAATGTATATGTATTATGTAGTAATTAACTGTATGAAGTGATGCATGCATGTAGGTGATATTTACATTACATTGGTGGTGCTGAGCCAGACATGTCTGATATATTAACAGGGCGAGTGTAATCAGCTGTAAGAAGCAATGAGTGTGAGGTGTTAATTCAATGTAATGTATTTAGTTATGCATCAATTATAATGTAGGTCATGAATACTTAAGTTCATCACATCACTGTAAAACACAGGCACCTGCACCAGTGTTTGTGGAATTTATAACTATACTGCATATATTTTTATATCTAGGTATTCAAAAGACAGGTTTAGAAGTGCAAAAAAAGAATTATGCTGGTGCCTCTGTTGTAAAGGGCTGAATAAAGTGATGTGCTCAAGTTTACATAAGCATATGCATTGACATATAGCAGTGTAGACTTAGAGAAAAAATCCTCTATGTCAATATACCATATTAGCTCCTATTGCATTAATTATTACAATATATATATCTACGCATAATTAGATAATAATATATAATATTAATAATAAAGTTCATTAACTAGTATGCATCAATGATGATTGTAGCTCATGTATACTGCAAGTACATTACATACCTGAATACCTAATTACTTGTAGAGCATTATATAACTTAACCTAGCATCAAGCCTGTCCGTGTGTCTAACAAGCCAGACCTAATCAGATGTAATGCTCAGTGTTGTGAGGTGTTGGTATGAGCAGCTCAGTAATAATTAACCACGTGGTTAATGAGGCCTGGAGAGGCCAGACTGCGCAAAGTCCCTATTGAAGCTTGCACATAGACTACCCCTACTGATACATTGTATATATACATGGTCTACATATTGTGTCCATACCCGCTTGTTATCTCAAGTTGGGGAGGGGGTGGGGAGGGGTCCAAAGTTCCCATATCTCTACTTTTTGGGGCCTTATTTTCCATATCCCTATTTCTTTTTTCCCCTTTTCCCACATCCCACATATTTTAAGGCATTTTCCCACACCCCACCTCTTTGAAATGCTGTACATCCCTTGTTTTGGCCTTTTCCCCACATCCCACCTCCTTATAAGCCCCCCCTTCCATGCTTTATAGTATATAATAGCTAGAAAAAACATCGGTTCCAGCACAAATACTGCAGTATTCATTAGAATAGTGCATATACACTCTAAGCTTCCCACCAAACTGTGCCGAACCCTCCCTCCTCCCTGTCAGCCTGAGTCCCGTGTCCACCCTCTCCATAACCTAATGAGGCGCACCATTTAATTACATTGTCACTTGAGAAAATGGACTGTTTTTCCGCCTGCCTGCCTCCATGCGATGTGTCATGTGAGCTTCTAATGGACAAGTCACTTCTCTGCCAAGATCTTGTGATCAAGATAGGACTGCGTGATCATCATACTAATGAGGACGTTATGGGCGGTTTTAATTAAGGTATTAAAAATGAAAAGTTGAGTTTTAGATAGGACTTACATCTTGGTTTATGTTTATATGTGAATATGCATGTATTCTTAGCAACATTTCAATTTGAAAAAGAAAGTAATACTTTCTTAGATATTATTACATTGTATATATATGCTATGTGGGGGTGGGGCGGACATTGACAAAGTAATGGACAAGTCACTTTTCTGCTAAGGTCTTGCAATCAAGATAATAATGCACAGTGTGATAAATCTTGTGCATGTTGAGGCACCTGTGACTTGTAATTTGTATATATCTTTTCAAGCTCATGTTGTAGCATATGACTGGGAAACCGATATTCAAAAAACGTTAAACATGCAAAATTAGTGAGAGATCTCACATATACAGCAACACTTCTAATATTGAAAATATGAATGTATAAATCCTCTTTACAAAAACCTCATATTACCGTAACAGAGCCAATGTCATTGGCAATGAAAGACAAACTTAACTCACAGAGGCTCCATATTACCACAGTAACATTGCCCCAGCCAAGCCCTGCAAAACTGCCCCCCTCGCAAACTCCCCTAAAATGGCTCTAATCCAGCGGAAAGCCAGATTAACAGAGAGCCCCAGCCACCACTGTATTAGACCCCAGCCAAGCTCACCCTCCCCCCTCACTCCGCAACACAGCCAAAAGGCCTCTTTCAAGCGACTTTTCAAAAGCCTCTGACCCATTGAGTCCATAGACTTGTATTGTAGCATGCTGTCAGTTTTTAGTGTATTGTATTTTGAGCTTTGTTGCATAATACGCTATGGTAGATGTATAGATGTTGTGAATGGTGTTGGGTTTTTGTACACCGCCACATCTGAGTAAGCTTTGACCTTGACTCGTTGTCCCAGCAACCCGTCGCTATGGCAATGATCTGCCTCTTTATGGAGCTAATCTCAGAAAGAGGTTGATCTCTTGTGGCGGGACAATTTCGTGTATGGCGGGTTTTGAACGGAGGAATAATGGATAGAATAGGTTATTGTGGTTGGGAGATACAAAGTTGACATTGAGGGGCTTGTACATTGTGTGCAGATGCCACTTTTCATTATGAATATTTGCTTATGCAACCTTTACGTTTGTGGAGCAACAAGACTTTGTATGTATGTTTATGCATAAAATCCAGGACCATAGCTACATACATGTATGAGGCAAGGAGGCAACTGCCTCCTATGTTTTTGTATGGGGAAGTTTTTGTCACACCCTGAATAAACGTGAGTTTTAGCAAATTTGTGAAAATGTATGTAAAAAATACATCTATATGCAGCAGAGCCTGTTTGAATTGAGCTTGAATAAGGCATATTTTATGAAGTAGAACCTCTCTATTAAAACCACCTGGGGAATTGACCTTGAAGGATCTCAACAGTATCTTTATGGGAAGCTTATTGTGGTTTCTTAATGGTGAAAAATGGTCCTATTATAGAGATGGCTTTTTACAGAGGTGCTCTTAATTGGAAATTCTATTGTTTTTTAAATGATAGATAAATGATGTGAATCACAATTTCCATTCATGCTACAGATTTTATCATATAAATCCTCGGATGAGTAAAAGTTCACATCTCTATTTACCAACACTGATTCCACTAAATTAGCAAACAGGGTAAAATTGTACTAAATGTCAGGAATGAATAGAAATAAACTCAAATATTTAACAGTATAGTTTAATATTTCATGATACAACATTACAATATGTAATAAGCTATAACAATGTTTATAAAAGATAAATCGTTAAAATCATGTTACAGTTACAGTATATGGAACTGACTAGAACGATAACTTGTTTTGGCAACAATAAAAAAGCATCTATTAGACAATCAAATTAGACATTTGCATATAAACTACAAAAAAGAACATAAAATTGCATAAAACTAATTGCGCTATGTAGAAAAAGCTAAAAGAATAGATGATAAAATCTGAAAAGATGCTTCAACAATACTATAAAGAAAAATGCAGAGTATATTTACATTAAATCTTAAACATTTGTCACTTTTTTACCTAAAATTACTTTCATTCATAACCATTTTCTCTCTTATTTACAATTTATACATGAATTAATTCAGACTTCATTATAACCTGAATCCTTTATTTTCCAACATTAAGTATAAACTGTGCATTGTCGTTAACACTCAAAAAAGTCATAATTCCAGCCAAATATTTGACTGTTACATTGTAAAATTTCGTAATTCATAGGAATCATTCAACCTAGAACAATTATCATAATTGGCCACTAGTATCCTAATATCATTATAACAGTAAAATATGTATAATGAGAACCACAACATAGGATAAAGAGACCAACACGGTAATAATATATCTCACTAACACTCTGATCAACTATAAAAAACACGGTTTAACTTTACAAATCATTGGCACTAATTAGTTAACAAGTTGAAATTCCCTCGACATCAACATCAATGTTCATCATATCAAATATTCACCAGATTTAATACTTGCTAATACAAAAAACCCACTCCCCCGTCTATCTTTATAGCACATGGGTTTTTATGTGGATGCTGAGCATGTCTCATTATACGTATTCTGTATATAACCAACAAGACCTTTTTACAGGCTTCAATATATAAAACTAAACCACAAAAATACAGTAGAACATTGTTATATCGACACCATGAACATTTATTGGACTTTGCGCCATAAAAATATTATTGGTATTGTATTGTATCACTTATCTCAAATTTTCTATTATCTCATCTCATTATATCGATATCACTTATATCAAATTTTCTACGCATTATATTAGGTTGATTTTATTTCATTCCAACCAAATCAGTTGGTTATCTCAAAAATATTTGCTATCGTAAGCATTTTACTGTTCTCGCTAGTTTCGAAATAACGAGTTTCTAATGTACACAGCACAAACACAAGACATATAACAAAGTTATGTAACTCGCCAATAGGTGGTATTCTTCATATTTCTTGTTTCATTGTCTTGTTCCACCTGTTCAAAACTGTTTTCAAACTGGTATTATTGCCTATTTAGAATTTAGTAATATTACTTCTATTTTATCTCCAATATTTTAACCAATTTTTTCAGGGTGTCATCAGAAAATACCAGTATATACTATAATAGTAGAAATAGAATAAAAATAATAATAATAAATTCTAAATAAGACACAGAAACAAGAAATATGAACAATAGACATAAGACTTATAAATACAGTAACAGATCGTAAAGTTGTAAATGCAAAATATCAAGCATGTAGTTTGTGGAATGAGGCATCATCATTGTTCACTCACAGAAAGAGTCACTGGAAAATTATCACCAGTTTCCCGAAAATGTCAAAATCCTGGTCATTTTGCGCTCCATGTTTATAATTATATATACATGTACAGTACAAACCTTTTATCTCAATTCTGATAAGTTAAATTTATGGATAGAAAATGACAATTTCCCGGCATTATTTAAGATATTATCAAATCATCTTGGCATGACATTTCATGCAACTTGATTTTTTTTTTTAAATTTAGTACATTCAAGCTTGAGCTAATGAATCTGACTGAATATATGTTATTTCTTTTTCATTTGCAGGAAGAAGAGATATTTTTAAAATCCTTTCATTTGACACAAAAGTCGCTTTTATAAATTTTTTCCCAGTATCTTGGAAACAGAATAACACAATCACACACACTGGAATGCTTCGTGGAATGACTGTCTACTTTCCAGCAGGTTTCTAGAACGTTTCTAGAGTGTCCTCATTGGATATCCATCATGGAATGCTCTCTGGCTTTTCTGGATCACCCTGAAAAATAGTAACAAATCATTACACATAGAGAACTTAAATCACTAAAATCTTCCCTATAATGACTAGAACTTTATTTGAATCGCTGCAATTTTCCAGAGTAGGTAGAACTGACACAAGAGTCTGAATATTGTCTACAGAAAATGGAAGTCAACTCTTTCAAAATGTAATTTCTTAAACCCTGATTTTCACTTAATTTAGTATACAATGTTACTGATTAGAGAAATCTTTAACAATGATTTCCGGACAATAAAAAGAAGCTTATTTCATGTCTGAATAAACCTTATTTGAGAACTGAACAGTTTTGTAATATCTTTGTTTTTGTAACAACTGTTTCATAATCATCAAGACAAAAAGCTTTCAAAAAACTCAAATTTTCTTATAAGAGCTATCTTTTCAAGGAAAGAATTTAACCTATTTTTTTACTTCATGCTTTGATATTAAATCCAGAGCTATTAAAAAATCTGTACATTGACGCAATATCCACCAGCACTCGACGACCTGCTAACAATGTCTCAGCCAGAAATATGCAGAAAAAATCCTATTTGAAATATGGCTATTGGTTAATGAAGTGTTAATTCGCCAAACAATATAATCTTTTCAGCCGATCTACACTTATTTACTTATACTCAGCTAGAGCATAATATCGCACACAAATAAAAATGAACCTCCTCAACAAGATTACCTGTGTAGTAAGATCTGCTCCGAAATGGGACTTTTCAAAGGTTTGTAAATGCAATAAATATCAGTGTTTTCTACCTTTATAATCTGACCAACTGAAAGATGACCAAGTGACAGAAATTCCAATTCCAAATTTTAGGCAGGTTGAGTTCTGGATTAGATTATCTTTAGCTCAGGTTAAAAGAAATGTGATACGATGAACGTGCTCAGTCAGGGAAAAACTGTTCAACCTTTTTACTCCTTGTTAGAGTACAGATCCCAAAGTGGGCTTTTTCGAGGCACTTTGGAAAGTAAAGGCATTTACTGCTGATCCATTATCAGTCGAATTCTTACAAAAGTTATATTTGGAAGAATAAGTTGATTAACATGAATTCAAAACTTGAACTTTATTCAACTTTCAAAAAAAATGTCCAACATTCAACGTTTCGTTACACAGACTGCAAACACTATACAAAATACTACAAAATCACCATGAAGTGTACATCTTGATAACGGGAATCTATCGTATGCGCAGAAAATTGACTGAACCAAGAGACATTCGTCAGTATCATTTATAAACATGAGATAACATTGTATGAATTGTCGAATTCTCCTTAAAAACTGTCTACAACGAGATGAAAAATGTATAAAACGTGTATCTGTTAGTCAGATCAGTGTATATATGTAAGGAATCATCAAACGGACAACTCTTGATATACAGATAACAAAAATTGTCACTTCATATGTCTCTATTTTTCTATAACAAGAAGAGACACAAATGTTGATACATAACTGCCATGCAGTGACGTCGTATTCAGCTTCGACAGAGTGGAAAATCGCTAATTCTAAATATGTGCTGTCAAGATCGTAAAGATTGTAACATAAATTTATTGAATTCTGAATATGTGTTATTATATACGCTAGCTTTTGTCACATATGTCTTTAAGTACATTCTTCGTTTCGTAACTTGTAGTCTGTCCTATAACAAACCACATCTATCACCAGATCCGACATGAAGTCTGGTTTGAAACATATAAATATAGCTACAAGTTGATTGTTCATCTGACTAATTGAAATAAATTTGTTATAGGAAGAAGAAAAAGGCAAATCAATCTTGACAAGATTATCTCGTAGAATGAAAAATCTCAAGGAAAGCAATGAAAGGAGGCCACAGTATCATCATCTATCCAAGCATAATACTCCAAATCTCAACGCTTCCGAGCTGTTTGATAAACCGCAGCAGAATTGCTACAACGAACTGTATACACATGAGAAAGCGAACATCACAAAATATCTAACTGTCCTCCACCACCACCATGCTGTTGACTTGGACTCTTACACTCTCCTCTAGTCAGATATTCAAGGATAAAAAACATGTAATACACGTAGTTATACACACAATGCCATCAGAGCCAATACCATGTTCAGTAGAAGCTTCAATCAAGACAATGTCCATCTCATCATCGAGACCACCTCTGTAATAAGACCATTACTAACAGTCCTAAACTTTCATATAAACTCCAAAATGAACCTCCATACATAGAGACCACCTCTCTATTGAGACTACTTGAGGTCAGTCCCTTAGGTGGTCTTAATAGAGAGGCTAAACTGTATTAGTTTTGAAACAGTGTAAATTTAGGCTTTAACTCGCCCACTTTTAGCAGCTACCTGCAGATTTGATGAGCCAGAGATAATCCGAGTCACGTGGATTAACCCTAGAGATAATCTGTGCCACACGGCGGCCATCACACGTGGATTAACCAGATTTTCCAGCTCCTGCTCAGGTGTGAAAACGCGGAAAACTGATGTTTGCGCATTACTGTGTATTTTGATAAACGTTTGTTGGTAGAGATGTTGACTACTCCAGCAGCAAGTGTAAAGGTTGTTTTGTAAAGATTAGATTTTCTTTCCATATGTAGCTCAGTAGTATTACAATGGGACACTATAAATCTTCACTAAACACTTACATTGGTCACTGAAGTATTTGAAGAGTAGGCATCCAAAATATGATAAAAATACAGCCAATCTTTTATGATCAATATGCATCTAATTTGCACTATTTGCAACTTCAAAGGTTGAACACTGCTCCGTGGTATCTACATGTTAAATAGGTACAGTTCAGGCAAGTGAACGATAATGTGAGTGATGAACACCATGTGCTATGGTAACAAGAGTTGCATGCTTCCCAGGGAGTTGAGAAAACCAAATATAATGTAAGAAGGACACCAACTACCTGGTGGGAAAGTTAAGTTGCTTTTGAGCATGACAACAATGAATTACGCCTGTGAATAAGCACATTTACATCTATTTCTATTCCTATGACTTCATTTTGAAACAAGAAGTATCACTGTCCAAGAGCATAAACTGTCAGTACGGTTCACGGGCAGAACACTGATTTTCATGGACACCGTGAACAGATTTCTCGAGCCAATTACACACGTAAACAATGTGCACGGAACATTTCACACCTAATTTGTACACTCCATTTAGTGTTTCACTGCACATACGTAGCTTTATAATTGGATTAGTTTCATATAGTAACTTTTGTTGCATGGCTAAAGAAAGACATTTTGCACGGATGTTGGAAGATGAGTAGAACCTATATATGAAGATGACCGTGGGAGTCATAGGACAAAAGGATGTATTTTTTACGCAAAACGAAAACGATAGTCCGATGCCTGTTATAAGATTATTGCTAAAATCAATCAAATCCTATCTAATATTGTCATTTCCCCTGGGCATAGACCAGTATCTGACTGTCTGTCCACCACCTGAGCTGCCACCTTCACCCAGCCTCTCCCCAACACACCAGAATCAGTCTCCAGAGGAACAGAATCATCACAGCTGGTAAAAGCTTTCTCAGTTTAGAGCGCACAGCCAATGTGTATGAATATCTTTCTGTTGATACAATCATTATACATCTACATTTTACAGCAAAATGAGATTGGTAAGGCCATTTAAAAATTGTGGACTATAATTATGGATTTTTATTTTTTCACAAATGATTGGTCAGGCCATTATTGATTTATTAATTTTTATCCCCCACAAAAATTATTGGTCAGGCCATGGCCTTACCGCCTTAGCCCTTCCTACGGGCCTGAGATGTGGTCTCTCCATATTATGGAGATTCATAGCAGTCTCTTTATAAAAAGCTTGGGACGACAAGAAACAGTCTCATTACAAAGATGGTCCACCTGTACTTGACCAAAACTTTATCACCAAGACTAAAAACTAAAAAAAAGCTTCAGTCACGGTGAAATTACAACCAAAAGAGCATCAATGACCAAAAAAAGCTGACACCTGTAATTGTGCCATCTCAGTACGCACCGGAGCATCCCGTGTTTACCCACACGCCCACGCTGGCCGGACACGCACTGAGGACTGTTGTTCCCAGGCAACCACAGGCACGAAAATCACGTTATGCGGGCGATGAGGCTCACACAGGTTGGGGACTGTCCGCAAAGTATGGAGACGGGCGGAGGTGTGAAAAGGCTCGTGGTCGCAACTGTTATAATCTGAGATGGAGTACAATAGAGCCTTCCATTAAGACCACATCTATCTTGAGACCACCTCTATAATGAGACCAGTTTTCATGGACTCGAACTTTCGTATTTAGCTAGTAAATGAGCCTCTGTATAGACTACCTTTCTATTCAGACAACCTAACACTGGAGCAAAATGTGGTCCTGATAGAGAGGTTATATAAGGAGACCACCTCTATAATGGGACTGGGTATCTTGTAGTTTCAATTTCCATAAATAGACAGTGAGACCACATTTCTATTAAAGAAAGATGAAGTCAGCTTTCGGATGGTTTTTATGGAGAGGTTATGATGTAATCCGGGGTGGTGTCCTCCTTGGTTGGGGTGGGTGGGCACCTAATCACAACATATAGTTCTTTCATCATTGAGGGGGTTACTTCCGCAAAATTTCAAAGTTCTCCAAGATACCATAATTTTACAACTTTCGTTTAATAACGAGTTCTTCAATAATCAGGTATATATTACATGCGTGCTTCCGTGGCCGAGTGGATAGGGAGTTGGACTCGTGACCAGAAGGTCGTGGGTTTGATTCCTGGTCGGGTCTGATGGTAAGTGTTGAGCAAACTTACCTCTAACAGGTTGCATACTGCTCCGTGGTACCTACACGTTAAATAGGTACAGGTCGCAAATGTGGGTAATAAACACGTGTGCGCAATAGCAGCAATGCCGTATGCAGCCAGTGTTGTATGCTCCCCACGGAGTTGAGAAAGATATATGTAGTGTGAAATTGATGCCACTGACCTGGTGTAGATGTAAAGTCGCTAGAAAACGGCATGAGCTGTTCAGTGAGACTATAAACCAATACATTTACATTTACATTTACATATATGAACATAAAATCGTCAACCGCTGGCAAAAAGGAAACCACAAGCAACAAGCCCTGTTTCTTGCATGAAGACTCTGCCACAGAGACTGCCTTGTCCAACATACACCCTGTGGTCTGTGAGGGTGTGTGATCTGTAACCCATTTAAATGTAATTTCATCCATGATTTTGACTTACAAATTTGTCTAATACACATGCTAAAATGACCATGGCAACCACAATGTAATTCAACTTATTCAACTTTTTACTTTGTTGATTTCGGTGATTCAACTTTTTTCACGTTGATGACTTTGGTGCTAATTCAAGCAAAAAAAATTGACTTCTCTATAGAACTTTTGGTTTTATTCCATCATGAATTGAACACAAACCACAATATTACGTCAGCTAAATTATTGTCAAAGAACATCTCACGATTCATCACAATTAGACCTCACATACGAATTTCAGCTATCAAAGATACCAACATATAATAGACATTCTTTCCCTTCATCTACAACTCAAAATTCACCATTGCTCAGACTCACACAAACATCAAATATAGAATCAAATCCAACACCATGACAAGATCTACCATACCAATGACACCTGCCCCCACCACCCACCAAAAAAACCAGCAGAATTCCAAGCCCACCATTTGGTGCCAATCAATATAACGGTCGCTGTGACAACAGTGTCCATGGCAACAGCCATAGTAACCATGGCAACTAATCTCCAAGCCGCTTCCTTTTCTTTCTAAGTGGATGGCAAAAAAACGTGCGATCCTCGAATAAACATGGTTTGCCTTTCATCCGTTGGGCGATGTCGAATCGGTACCCACTCTTTATCTCTACACGAAACGGGGAAAAAACGTGCGTCTCTCTCATCCTTTGTGTTGTCGTTCTTTCTGCTGCCATGTTGGTATAATGATTTCGTCGATTTCATTTCCGTGCCGATTGTTCTGCATGAATGAAGACATAGAAATCATGGAGGGGATCAATGAAAGTAGGAGAAGGGGGAGGGCGGGGGCAACTTAGTGCTGCTGCTGTTGCTGCTGCTGCTGCTACTGCTGCTGCTACTGCTGCTGCTGCTCCTTCTACTGCTTGTGCTACTGTTACTACTGCCGGTCTAAATTACCACACTTAAAGGCTAGACATTATCAGAAAAGCCTTTTTCCACTATCCTCCCAACATAAAACCCAGTTACGGGCTAAGCTGCACTTCCCCAATCCTCCTCCAGCTTAAACCCGCACTTCAGCTTAGCAACCCAGCCCTGTACGGCTGATTACCTTAAGTAATATTGCAAAGCTGGCACTGCTACATCTACGATCATTATCATCCCTCCCGTGCCTTCCTCTCTTACCGCCCGAGGGTACACGATGGTTCTCTGCGTCCCCACAAGAGGACTCTCCACTCCTTCCTGCCCCTCGAGGGACCATCTCACTCTGGTGGCGATAAAAAAGTCACATTTCCTCTAGCAAACACCAGTATGTATATGATAGCCGCCCTCGGGCTAGGCTTTGATACCCGGGAGTGCGGTTTGGCGCGCCTCTAATGGCAAAATCGGTCGCTCGGTGCACTTGTTTTGTGATTGGGAGTAGATCATCCTGTTTACATTATGAGTTGTTGATTCCGTTTGTTCTCGAATTACAATATGGTGATTTATGGTAAAATGGGATTGTAAAAGATTCACATCCTGAGCATGATGATCATCCTTTTACGAAAAGAAGGACAGAGTCTGGGGGTAAAATGATAAAGTTGGAAGTGATAGAGAATACAACCCGACTCCTCAAATACAAGAGTCATCTTCCTGTGCATAGAACATGGCAAAAATGACTTCAGTTGTGTACATCAAGATTATCAATTCCAAAAACTAGCGATATAGAGTTTGCTTGGTAAAACATGGATCATATGGAAATCCTATCCCTAAACAAGCTTGAGTGTCTTACTTTCATGTCATTAACTGGAAACAGAGGCGTCAGATAATGCACATGAAAATGCTAAAACAATGACAGGGTGCCACTATAATCATAGAAAGAAAAAGCTTTTTTTCATCTCGTGTACAATGTAGCATATTATTACACCAAGATTATCAATTGCTAAAAGCAAACACAGGGTTCCAGGGTTCCATATGGGTAAAAAGCAAGTGACATGTGAACCAACAAGCTTGCTTCCACAGCTACCTTCACAGGGTTCCAATACAAATATGAATAAAAACAACATGATAGTTTTCAAGTAACATGTGAACTAACACTACCTGCGTGTCAGCAACCCTGCTATCGCATGACCCGGTCCCATCGACCTGCGATTTGCCGGCGTATCGGGATGATTAGCTTCAGCCACTCCCAATGCCAGCCATTGATATCAGCAAAACAGGCGGAAACCTGGGAGAATGCGAAGCCGATTTCTTGCACTTTGGAAGGACACCGAGAGAGAATACACAACCTCACAGAACAGGACATTAGAAGGCAATATGTAGAATATAACTACAGAAGAACCTCTCTATTAGGACCATGAGGAGGAATGGTCAGAAGTTGTCTCAATCGAGGTGGTCAATTTATGGAGCTTCGTGATGGTCTCTACTTTATGAAGGCTTGGGACCACCAGAAAGGGTCTTATAAAGTGGTCCTAATATAGAGGTGGTCTTAATTGGATTTCTACTGAAAAAGGTTTTGGTGATTTGATTTTAAAAGTTATGTTTCGTAACTGAAAATCTTTCAACAGCAAGAAAAGAACTTGAATAGAAACTTTACAGAACACAAAATACAACCATTATGGAGAATATTACTACAAGGTTTTGTTGACTTACATCAATAGATGACATACATTACAACCTAGACGTTGTTTCGTGACTAAAAATTTTCCAACAGGATAAAAAGAAGCTGACAACAAAAACCTTACACAAACACGAAATATGGCCCATAATTGGAACATCATAATCAAGTCTTATTAATTTTTCGATCAATGAAAGAAACATATCTTTCTTCACCAGGTATGTTATGTTACAACGTGAAAAGCAGCCAGTAATAGAGAAAATCACAATATCTGATTTTTGTTCTCTTGATTGAAAGAGAAATATATGTTTCCTTGTTACGGATTGTTTACGAAGATCTACGATCAATCTGAAATGTGATGAGGAGGTAGAATATCGCTGTATCAACAGGGTTTTAGTAATTTCGTTAAAAGGTTTTGATTATTCAGATTAATGAAATAAATTCTATACGAATATCAAGTTCAAACATGGAGACATATTTTAACAAGCAAAATTCCTAGTATGTTGTCAGACAAATCTAATATCTTACGAAATAAGTCTCATAACATTCTTTAAAACATGTTTAAAAATAAGCCATATGTACAACATTGCAGTCCAAAGTCGTACATTTACTAGGTGCACTCCTTAGTTGGGCAAGTATAAGAAATATCTGGACAAATTATACACTGAATATAAATGGCACAACTTCAGCCAATATAAGCTCTCTTTGACACAAACGTACAGAACATTTTACTAAAGTTTTCTTCACTGAATTTCCATCCCATTTCCATACTGCCAACAAATGGGTCTAGTCTAATTAGGGTAATATTATACACTGGGTATAAATGACAACTTCAACTAATAAGATATTCTTTGTCGCAAACTTTAACATTTTCAGCATTTTCTTCATCCCAATTCTATACCTCCAACAAATGGGTCTAATTACAGTAATAACATACACAAAGAACTAATAACGTTGCAATTAGCCCCCCCTAATTACAACATTCCGTTAAACCTCATATTTTTTTGCTTCATTGTGCTCAAATCTAAACAATCGCTATTGATTGGCAAAGAATGAGGCATTATACAGGAAATGAGGATTTCTCAGCTATAGATTGCGTTTCTGCACTATTGGCGGTGAGACACAATGCGGTTTAATCTTTCATAAACAAATTGTGTGAAGATTATTAAAAATGCAGTTAGCGATCGATGGGGATCTTGGGTTTGAAAGTATTGATTGATGAGCGCCAGAGGTAATAAGATCTGGAGGCAATGACAAGGCCTTACATGGGAAGCAAAGTGAAATTCTGCCTGTATTCAAGACATTTACCATGACTATGTATAGCACAAAATGAACTTGTTTCACTTTTTAAGCCTTTTAAAACAAATTCCATCTCTCTAAAGGCAACGAAAATAGAAACTGCTTAAAAATTCCAAACAATTTACAGTTTGACCTTCTAAAAAAGTAGGTATGTCAGTCAATACAGACGAAAACCCGACCGTGTTGTTGTGTGATTTCAACCCATATTAGGACCTAGAAAAGACGTTAGCAGATAATGTTGTCTGAAGACGACCACCGAAATAAGTGGCACGCTGATTGGACAAAATTGCACAAAACGATCGATATGTTGACTTTTCACTGGAAGATCTTGCAACATTCATCGATCTTCAATATCGGAGAATGCTGTGGGGTTTTTTTTCTTCTACTTTTGTCAGCCTAATGTCTGTAGCAATTTTGTAATGTTGTTCTTATTGAACACCTACAGCACCTACTTCTTTCCATAATTGTCGTCGAGATATTGAATGAAGTAAACGAAACAGAGGTGTTCTTAGATTATTAGAAGCTATGCTTGGCTTCATTTTCATTTAACAGCTAAAACGTTGAGTTGACTTCTATTTTGTGACAATACAACATTAGTTACTTACTTCACGTTTATATTGTTTTCCATAAATTTGACTTGTCAGAAACCAAGATAATCCGGATCAATTGTATATTGCACCATGCACAACCACCCAAGTGCCCATCCCCATCTAAAGGCCCCTAAATTTTGATTGCATTAATATCTACACCATTGAAATTCTAATACAAATACATAATCATGAAAATGGCCACCAAAACATAAAATGGGCATTGAGATGGTTGCATATGTATACAATATAATAATACACAACTACTTACCCAAATCCTATAATCTTTTCATTGAAACTTAACTACCTCATTATACTCTTTCATAACTCACTATCTATATCATATTTATAACAACACACTGCTATCAGAGTTTAATTTAACTGGTCAAACCATATATAAACCTACTGACCTCTATCATATCTCGCTCTCGATGACCCTGTGCTGTCTTGCTGGCTGCTGGGGTCGCGCTCCGGTGGGGGGTGGGGGCCTCGCAGGCGGCTGTCTGGCCCCCCTCTCCTCCCCGCCCTCTCGCGGTCTCTCCCCCTTCCCTGCTCCTGCTGCAACTGCCGCTCCATCCCTGCCTGAGCTAGAATTGTCCACAGCGGGGTCAGCCTGCTGCTTGCTGCTGCCAGATAAAGCAGCTTTAGGTGTTTTAGAGACAACTGCAGGGGAATTGGTAGCTGAGGTAGGTGTCTTATGGTGGAGTTCCTTGGGCCTTACGGACAGGTCAGAGTCAGTGCTGCTTGTGGCTTTGGCCTTCAGTGGGGAATGGTTCAGGGAGGCCTTGTTCTGTTCCTTTGGTGGGTCGAGGGTGTCACCCTGAGGAGGAGCAGGTGGTGGCTGCTGCTGCTGCTGCTGCTGCTGCTGCTGCTGCTGCTGCTGCTGCTGCTGCTGCGATCTGAGGGCGATCTGGTACTTGAAGGCCTCCCCAGTGTGAGGATGATCTCCGTGGCCAGCTCCTGCAAGCACAGAAAACAACGGCGCAGGTTAGTGATACTGATGGGAATGGTAAAAAAACGGTTTTGGTTGCACATGTGCACATTTCAGGAGTGTATTTACTCTTAAAGAAGTTTGGGTAAAGATGATGTCCATAGCAAGCCACTGAAAACCCAGAAATAGTGACATATCAAAGGTTCAGTTGGGTTGAGATATTATGATAGGGATGACGACAGTCTCAGACACCACCTCCTGAAGATATAAACGCAAATGTATGAATGTAAGCATTTCATAAAAACAAACATGTAAATATCTACATGATAACTACTTTTCATAGAGATGGGAAGTGTGAAGTATTTTTTTTTATAAAGTGTGAAGTATTGTTTGAACGTATTCATATGTTGAAGTAATGTGCATTTCTGTCAAAGACTTTCATTGTCAATGCTCTCGACAGGAGAAACAAAGTGTAGATTATTTCAATGTGTTGTAGTCATAATGATGTTCATAAAATTGCAGGTCCCAGAAGTTTGAAATTACAAAGAGTAGTACATGTTGTGGGTATGGAGATTCTCAAGTTAACCATATGAAACGGATACAAAAAAGCAAAATGAAAGAGCTTGCAAAAGAGTTTTTAAAGCATTGTGACCTCTCAACCCCATTTCCTTTGGAAAAAAATGAAATGTTAAAACAACTTCTATAGAAAAACAGCAAGTAAAGAAAATCCATTTGCAACTTCTATAGATTTCTGCGAAGGAAAAACTGAGCACCGGCCAGGATAAAATAACAGATGTGTGGGAATAAAACGGCGAAACCTAGTTTTGATGAACTTCAGATTGCACAATAATTACATATCTTTTTGAAAATCTATTGAATAGCGCGCCCTTCTTGATATTTCTCTTTACAGTCGACTGGAGCGCCAGAAAGGAAATATACATAGTTGTATTGTGGACTTGGACCACACATGCTCCCGACTGGCTGCTAATTCGGTACATAATGAACGTGGCTCAATGGAAAAATCACGCTTGGACGACTCGGGCTTTTCCCAGTGTTATATTACCGACAAGTTGTGGACGACATTAAAAAAAGAAATAAATATGTATTAATGTGCGCCACTATATACAGAGTGCCAATTTTGGGGTGTCAAAGGCGGCTGTATTGTTACTCTTTTGTTATCATTCGCATAAAAATTGGTAGAATAGCGCACTGAACGTGGAGCTGGCAAAGTTCTTCAACGTAGGAAAGTCATTTCATGGTCGTTTTGCCGTTTGACAGGTTTTGTGGAATCAAAAGCTTTACAGGAACTTCTTTTCTTTG
The DNA here is from genome assembly GCA_019095985.1 of Streblospio benedicti. Classification (NCBI taxonomy): domain Eukaryota; kingdom Metazoa; phylum Annelida; class Polychaeta; order Spionida; family Spionidae; genus Streblospio; species Streblospio benedicti. Next base: position 13,411,512 of record CM032663.1, read on the forward strand.
AGATTTTTGTGAATTCAAGAAATGTCTTAATTTTCGTTAACAAAAAATTCTATTGTAAAGAGCACAATGAAGAGTGATTTTATGGAAAGCCCATTCAATATTTTAAAGCTAGCTTTTAAAATAACTTTAGAATGTAAGCTTTCAACATCATGTCGGTATCAGATTAAACGGACGTAGTTTTTTTTATTAACGCTTCACACCTAAAGACCTTAGGTTCGAGTCCTCGTTCAGATCATCAAAAATATAATCCAGAGTTAAGACATTAAACAAAAACACTGTCCTGATATTTAAATTAATTACAAAAGGAATTGCATTTATATCTATCCCCATCACAGAATATAATTCTTCAACTCAATTGCACTTTACTTGTCATCATCAGTGGCCATCCTCACTTTTAGTAGGAAGTACAATACAATTACATCTAACTGTGCGCTACAAGCTTGTGCATTCCATCCTAATTACTTCTCTACAAAAAATTTTACATTCGATTTCAGTGATAGATGAATAGAACTGTTATTGCTATTCGTTTACAACCCACACAATATTATAGTTATACCTACTTCTCTTTGTTAGAACCATCCCTTCTTACTTGAAGTACCAATCACACATTTATGAATGTATTACAATTTAGGGACTTCTATTCCTTCTATTCCTTAAAATGCAGATTTAACTATTCAAAACATCAAACCCTATTATATATGCTTTTCACTATACATGTGCTATGTTTCACATTTTAAACTGCACTATCTGCGATATTTTACTGTGCATTTCAAGAATGCGAAATAAAATTACACAATATAATACAATACAATAGAATTGTATTGTCTATAGGGTTATTACCACTTTGGGAATTTCCATAAAGCACAGATTGAGCTAATTACAAGAAGTTGACAGCCAAATCCTCCGTTTCCCTCGTCACCTCATTAAACATCACAATTTAAAATCGACAAACTCCATCTTTTTTCATGGGTCAGCTGCAGAGGTCGCTCAAAGGTCGTGACCCAACATGGCCGCCACTATCCGTCTTGGTGAGTTGACGCCGAGCACAAAAAGTGTCAGAAAACAATATGCCACGGAGGAGCGAGCAACTCAATTAATGGCTTTTAGCTCAAAATGGACAATAACGCAGAACAGTGGGAGATATGGCACTATGCAGCAGAACCTCTTTATTGAGATCACCCAATGGAGGCTGGTTTATAGTGGTCTCAATAGAAAGGTGGTCTCTCTTTGTGAAGGTTCATCAAGGTGAAAATTTAGAACCACGAAAAAATTGGTCTCATTATATAGGTGGTCTCTTTAAAAGAGGTTGTCTTATAATTAGAGTTTTACTGTAACACATAATAACAGTGAAAATAAAGGCACAAAAACCGGCTTTATTAGGAAAACTGCCTCCTTTATGAGAAGCACAATGATGGTGATTCTTCCACCCGCTTGACCACCACGGCTATTGGCAGCGGTCAGTGGCTTATCATCGTGGTCATTGTTGGTGGTCAGATGGGTGGACAAGTCTCTGGAAACATTGGGATGTTATTGGGTACTATTGATAGTAGGTGACAATGCTGTTATCTTAGGACTGAGCAGTGGATGGTAGAATGGGTGGACAGCTTTGTTTCTATGGGTAGTGGGATTGTGTCATTACCATTGATTATAGATTGTCTATTAATCTTATTACATTGAATGTCAATCATGAGTTGAGAGGAGACAGTTACATTAGAGTCTATCTGGTTGAAAAAAAAGGTGGTTCCATTACAGAGGTGGCCACTAATAACAAAATTATGACCGTGAGCACCAGATAAGCCTAATATGCTCATTCTGACACGCAACACACCGAGTCATGATAACATTATGGAGTTTACAACCATTACAGTAGAGCCTACAATTAACACCACTTCTATAAATAGACCACCTGTATTGTAAGACCATTTCTATTGGTTGCAAGTCCTCTAAAGAGAAAAATATCAACCTCCATAGAGAGACCACCTCTCTATTGGGACTACTTTACGACAGTCACTGGGTGATCTTAATAGAGTCTACTGTAAAACAACAACCTATTAATAACTAACCACTCAACTCCTGTATTCTTACCAGCCCAATTATGCTGCTATCATCATCCATCTTCCCTCCTCCTCATCATTCTACATGATGATAACATTCAGCGATCCATCTCGCCTTTTTTCAATCAGCAGCCCTCCTAGTCACTCACCACCCACCCCCTTAACGGCCACAAGATGATGATAGCATTGAGTAATCTTTCTAACCAGCGATAACTCATTAAAGCCACTTTTCTACGACCATCTATTTCGTTACTGATCACTTGCCATCAACCACCATCCCAAACCATACAAAAAATAGACGCCCCCACCCCACCCACCCTCTAAACGGTCCCAAACTGACGATAGCATTGAGTAATCGTTCTAACCAGTGATAACCCGGTAAAGCCGCTTTTCTTTGAGCCCCCATTACATTGTGGCCGGCAGTGAGAGATGCGTGGTTGGATAACGTTGCCATGGTAACCAGTGGAATGATGGACAATGCTGTGGTTGAGGGATGCAGGGACGAATAGTTGCATGGGGACGTGGGATTTGTAATGATGAGGACAACATGTAGCCCTCGTAGACGAAATAATAAGTTATAATCACCTTTACAATTGATGAAAATGACAGTGGAACCTCCAATTAAGACTGCCTCTATACTGAGACCACCTCTATGATAAGATCATTTTTCAGGGTTCCAAGCCTCCGTAAAGAGACCACTGCCAACATGGATTAAGAGACCACTTTATTATTGAGACCACTTTGAGGTTAGACCACTAGGTGGTCTTAAGAGAGTTTCTTCTGACCATTGTAAAATGAAGATAACACCATCTAGAACTCACAAAGTAATAGTCATGTAATTATCATCCTTACAATTCAAAAACAACTTGTTGTTTATGATCATAGTTTTGATGCAACAAAAAATATATAGTTAGGCATTTCTGGAAACTCATTCAAATAACCAAAGATATAAATCATTATACCTCATGTTGCATATCTCTAGTTTCGAAAAATATTATGTAATCTTTGCTTTATTTTGCAATATTTTTAGGTAAAACGTATCCCTAGAGAGTCCCCTAAATGAAGTCACTATTTTATCTAGTGCAACATTTCGACCGTCCACCAAACAATAATGAAACCACCTCCCCAAAATGTCATTCTTTTATACAGTATGATCTACTAGAACCTGGTGGTGTTGATAACAGTGACTAACACCTCCCTGGGGACCGACTACATTGACGACACAATGATTATAACATAATGTACGATTAATTGACGCCCACCTACCGCTCTATATTATGGTGGTATGTGGGACATTTTGATTTCTCCCACTTTAGACACAATTGTTGTGAAGTCATTAGGTTTTCTTTATCTTTTTATTTTAACTGTGATTGCATTTAATCTTCTTGTGTAGCACTGTACATTTACTACTTCATGCATGAATTGAAAACAAAACATGTAATTTGGAATTGAATGATATTATCAAAATGATATATCTGGTTTGAATTAGAATAAGCTGGTTACTTTATAAAAAATAAAGTATTTTCTTTTGAAAATCGGTTAATCAAGGTGACTAAAAATCATAAAAATCGTTTAATATTACAATCTACATAAGATCCCTGATTGACAGAAATCCAGTGAATGTAATTACAAAACCAAAAACCCCGCAGTGCGATGTTTCACGTATTGTGACTTTTACGAGATGAACCCTGCTGCATTGTTAACTGCGTAACAAGCATTAACCCACTATCTCTCTGCCCATCAGAACGGCGCTAATTTCTGTATAAAGCCACACTTCACCTGTTTTCGGCCGGGTAAATGTACAAAATAACCGTCTAATGTGGCTAGGTAACAAGCTCGCTGAACCTGACCGATTCAAAACTGATGCTGATCTTCACATCAGGTCTACATGGGCTTGATGACATCTCTGATAGGGGGACTACTGGTGTAATGGGATCACCTGTGTAATAGGACTACCTGTGTTATTGGAACACTTGTGTAATGGGACAACCAAAAAATGATCTGACGTCATATAAGATCACAATCTCTCATAGAGGAGGGTTCTGTGATGGTAACCAAACTGACGAATGGGTTCTTCCCAACTAAGAACATGTGTCTTTTAATACCGTGTATGACCGTCCTTTCATCAAAATCAGACCAATTGAAATTCCAATAGAACTACACATTCATGTAAATGCCCACCACCTAACATAGCCGTTTTTCAGCCTCAAAGCCCATAGAAGTTTGAATGTTAATATACGCTAATACTCTCCCTATCAGTGTCTTTTTAACATGTACTTCATGCACTCGTCTTCATCGATCTCCCAACCAAATATCCTTCTTTTGCGCAAATCGAATCTCATTCAAAGTACAAATGACAGAAGTACCCCAGAAATATGAGCTTTTCTCACAGATTTCTCAGCAGAGTATAAATGCACATTCTACTCCATTGTATGCAACATTTCGGAGTGTTAAAGAATGTATTAATTTTTCACGCCACACTGCATTTCTATCGGCCTCTCCATGCGTACGGTTCCCAGCCAGTGATACAGCGAGAGAGTGCTATACAAACACAGCCGTCAATGTACCACCATTAGGGGGATTTTAAGCCGTTTTCTACTACATTAGCTCGAGTCCAGTCAGGAGTGAAGTCCTGAAAATTGCAATCGGCCGGGTTCAGCCTTCACCTTGGCAGCTGGAAAGTGGACTGCACTCTGTGGACGCCATTATAAAAATGGTCCACATTCGCGGAATGCTGCCGGTTTTTTTTTTCTCTCTCCACCAAAGTTCAATGCTTTTATGGAGTTTTACGTTTTTGAATATGGATTGCGGTGTCATTGTTGTCTGAAGAAAGCAGGAAAAGTACTCGCTGCCCTGTCCAAAACTGGCGATGTTCATATTTATCTCTGTGAAGAGCATTATGAACAGTTGAAAGATTTGTAAAGAATTATGCCGTAAATATATTAAACAAAAACTGTTGCTTTCTCTGTCAGTGCTTGTGACGCTAATTCGATATTCTCCTCCTTTTTAAATGCACCCACGCTTGGCAATTCTCACTATCATGTAAATTCTTCCCTTCTACATATTAAACAATTTGAAAAAGGAGAAACAAACAAGTCTAAACACCCCTGTCAAGGTCTCCTGTTAAAGGCCAAGTCTTATGTTATTCGGTTTATAGCCCCACAAACACTACAGTTGATAGGTCCTAGATGCCCTGCCGTAAATTGCAAAATCACCAGATCAATGCCCAACAACAGAATAGAGTGCAAATACGATTCAAAACTGACAACTATATGTTATCTTGACTAAGCACTTGCATTTATGGAATCTTTAAAAACATTCACAATCAGGTGTCCAGTCAGAACGGAACCTGCCATCATGGTTCATCGAATCTCCCCGACCTTCACACTCACCCACCAGCCAGCACCGGTTTACTCCGGATTTTTCCAGTTGAAAAGATTGAGCCGTTATCATTGACATCCTGTCTATTGTTTGAAACATAATTAGTGCATATAGATTGTGTGCTAATTTAACAAGTTCTGATTAGTTATGCTACGCCGAATTGCTGCACTGACGCAAACTAGACCAACGAGTGTGGTCACTGAACTGAAGTGTACATCATTAGTCTTCACCCAATTGCACTATCCAGGATTATCAATAACCGTTGAAAGAGAAAATGTAGAGTAAACTTCCATTTTTTGTATTGTTTAATACTGAATAACCTCTTTGTGTGCCAATTTAGGGCTATTAAGCACTTAACATCCAAGTATATCTAAATTATGAGTGGTTTTACAGACATTAGATATGCAATTGTAAATCCAACCAAGTGAGATCTTGATTGGTAATCTAACAGTATTACAGCAACTGAACAAATTATTCAGAGCATTATGTATTATGTAACTTCTAGAAATAGACAATTGTAACACAAACACCCTAAAAACATGCCAAAACACCTTTGCTACCTACACCACACAGACTCTGCAAACAAACAAAACTGCGGAGCCATCTTTAATGTATAACCACCACGCTACCAAGCGCACTCACAGGGAAACTCCTCCATGCGGGTGTTTGCCAGACTTGATGCCCCAGGGGTGTGTGTGTGTGTGTGGAGGGGGATCCTACTGACTTGCCCCAGGTGGTCTGAGAATCATCGTTTTATTTCAGAATGCTATAGACTTGCCCTGGAGTCTCTCGCTCCATTGTTGGCAAATGTTCCCGCTGTGCTGGCTCCAGCACTATACGGGGTTCACATTTTTCTGTCTGTGTCTATCACTTATTTTATGTGATTGATATGTAATGATGTTTCTTGTAAGTTGCAGGAAAATTGCGTACACTTTAACTTTTTATTCAAAATCAGTTGCTTAAGCAACATGCATATTCTAATTATTTGCATTTCACACACTTTGATGTATATTACATTGTCAGATATGCATTGTTTTTCAGAATACACCTATGTTGTTATAAGTAAAGAAAAAAAATAAGTATACATTAGCATATCACTACTAATCACTATGAATGCTTAATCTGAACAGTTGGAAAGTGTATCATTTGAGTAAAAGAATTGTCCTTATCCTTCGATTTTCTTGTGCTACTGAAATAAGTGGGAAGCCGGACGAAGTAGCTTATACCTGTTACATGGACAATTCTCATCATCGATCTCATAATCTCCGTTCAATTTTTCAACCGAAAAGCCCATGGGAACTTGGATGGTTTTAAATGATGTTTGTTATCCTTAAAGATGAACCTACAGTTTCTAAACACATTATCTCATGTAATCATTTTAAGAGAGGGACTTAACTGAAGTAGCATCACACTGCAGTATAATGCATTGGTCAATGAACAAAATAACTTAAGAGGCTAAATTCATTATCTGAACAGCAGCGTAAAAATAACTTAAGAGGCATTAACCGCTTGATTTCCAGAGAACACAATTATTTACAGCTATTTGAAGAAGACACCCGTATTTCGTTAACATTAACAAAGGTTAAATGAAGTCCGACAACAAACTATGTTGTGATAGTCGGATTTTCCCAGTCACCGGCAATGCAAAATGGCTTAAAACGGCGTTAAATTGCCTAATTCCGCAATGTCTTAAGGCCAACCAATGAACTACTTTGACATCGATACATTACGCCCAGTATGATGAAGTCAGCTTCGGTCAGGGAGCTGGAGTGTAAAAAACCACAGTACGGACGCATGAGCTCGAGTAAACATATCATGTTGTCGTGTCCATGGTCATTTAGGCAGCGGGGAACAGGGTGTGAAACCGCGTCATTCAGGCATGGGCTCGGATGAACATGAACGATAACGCACGATTGGTGAAGGTGGAAAATCTGGGGCTATGGACTGTATGGTCACTTGGGTACAGTGGGTGAAACTAGGTCATCGTGTAAGCTCGGATGGATATTGATGATGATACAGGTGGAAAATTAGCTGTGTAATGTCTATTTGGTGCTTCTCTTGTGCTCTACATAGTTAGTGCTTCTGGTGGGACGTTGTAATATGGGTCTATGATATAGAATGTATGGTCACTTGGGCACGCACAATGGAGAGAAAGGGTTTGAAGCTGTAGTTAATACATTCTTGGGTGAAGCTAAGTCATTCAAGCATGCCCATGGTTTAAACAATGGTGAAAGATCGCAGGCGTATATAAGACCATATGGGGATTAAGCTCAAGTGGTCTCAATAGAGAGATGCTCTTTATACAGAAGTTCTCAGTGGTCTGTTTATTAAGACTTGGGACCACAAGAAATGGGCCTATTATAGAGGTGGTCCCAATTAGGGGTGGTCTATTTATGGAGTTTCATATAAGTGTCTCAATGGAGGCTCGAGATAGCCAGAAATGGTCTTATCGTAGAGGTAGTTTCAATACAAATGTGATGATTACACTTGATTTCATTGGGACATAATAAATGAAGGAAGAATGACCCATATCATAAGGCTAGTGCCTCTCACGGCGAGATGGCTCAAGTGGAAACCACTCAGCGGTCAGCACGGATGGACAAGCACACAGACTGTCCCCTCTAGTGGACTGACCCATGATGCATCACTATCATTCAGGTCAGCTGGGAGCCGTGAGAAATCGGTGAAACCAGGTGGACTCAGCGGCGTAAAATGGGTTAAAGTGGCGGTATTCTGTAGAGAGAAGTGGAGTAAACATATCATGTTGTCGCGTCCATGGTCATTTAGGCAGCGAGGGAACAGGGTGTGAAACCGCGCCATTTGAGCATGGGCTCAGATGAACATGAACGATAACGCACGATTGGTGAAGGTGGAAAATCTGGGGCTATGGACTGTATGGTCACTTGGGTACAGTGGGTGAAACTAGGTCATCGTGTAAGCTCGGATGGATATTGATGATGATACAGGTGGAAATCTGGGGCTATGAACTGTATGGTCATTTCGTTATGGTGAGTGGAAACGTGTGTCATCGGAGCATGATTTGAGCATGAAGAACATGATAATGGAGATAAACGCAGGGGCGCTATGAGCAGTTACATGTACAGTAGAACCTCCAATCAAGACCAACTCTAATGAGACAACCTCTTATCTATAATAACACCATTTTTTACCGTCCCAAACCTTCATAACCAAAGCTACCAAAATGAACCTCTGTGTAGAGACCATCTCTCTATTAAGACCACATAACACTGGTCCCAAAGGTGGTCCTAATAGCGAGGTTCCACTGTATATTCGTTACAGTAGACCGACAGGCCTTGCTCCATGTGATCTCAATAAAGGTGGTCTCCTTATGGATGTTCATGTAGTTCTCTTTATGGAGGTTCTTAATAAAGGTTTGTCACCACAAAAGATGGTCTTGTTAAAGAGGTGGTCTCTTTATAGAGGTGGTCTCTTTATAAAGGTGGTCTCAATTGAATTTTGACTGTAGAATGTTAGATGTAGCTATCTCATGCCCTCACATGGTTGGTTAGTTACAGTGAACAACAATGTGAAGTGTGCCGTGTAAAGGTGCATCATACTGAAGGGTTTATGGTCAACTGAAACAAGTGGAAAATTGGTTAAACCGGGTGGATTCGTATAAAATCCTAAAGGTGGAAAATCTGGGCCAATGGACTGTCTGGTCACTTGGGCATGGTGGAAAATGTGAAAATCTGATGCATGCTGCATCACTATCATAATGGACTGGTTTATGGTCAATGAAAAGTGGGTTAAACTCGGCGAACTCATGTATAATACTGAAGCGTGAAGGGAAGAAGATACAGTATATGATCAGTGAGATGGGTGGTTTTCTGGCTACTTTGACAAAATAGACTGTACATGTTAAGCATGGATGAACTGGTGGGTGCTGAAGGGTGTAATGGTGCAGTTGAGGAATATATGGGAGCCATAATTATATGGATGATGTTTTATGTTGGTTTATTAAAAGTTTGAGACTAGGAGATATGATCTTACTTTTAAGAGGTGGTCTCAAATGATATGTTGCCTCTATTTAAAGTAGGGCTGGACTACTTTGGCTTGGATCTACAGGAAATGATCCAATGATAGAGGTGATCTCTTTATAAAGGTAAACTTAATTCTTTTTTAAGCCAACTTGGAGACTATGTTCAAGTGGTCTCAATATGAAGGTGATCTCTATATAGAGGTTCAAAGTGGTCTGTTTATTAAGCCTTGGGTCTACAAGAAATAGTCGTGGGTCTCTATAGAGGTGGTCTTAATGCATTCTACTGCAGCTATCCCATGCTGTCATATGGTCAGTTAGTCAAAGTGGAAAACTTGACTGGTGCTATCTGCGGGGTGGTTAAAAGGGTGTGAAGGAGAATCATTCTGGAGGGGTTTATGGTCAGTTTGAGCAGGCAGAAAATTAGTAAATCACCTGGACTCAGCATAAAATGAGGTGAATAGGGGTGAATTCCCAGAAGTGGAAGAATGGTGAGACACTGATGCATGGACGTATCGGTAATGCAATAATATGGGGAAATGTGCAGTTTTGAGGCAGAATTGTCAAATTTTGCATCCTTTTCATGAAGTTTCTTGATGTTGGAAAAAATAGGTAAGCGTTAAAGTGACAAAATGGGGTCAGTTTACAGGTGGAAGAATAGTTTGTCATGAGAAATCTTCATGGTCAGCTTTGGAATACAATTGAACCTCCAATTAATAACACAGCCTCTTCATATAGACTACCTCTATGATAAGACCATATTTTGCAGTTCCAAACATTCATAAAGATATCAACATGAACCTTTGCATAGAGACCACGTCTCTATTGAGACCACTTCAAGACAGTCCCCGGGATGGTCTCAATAGGGAGGTACAGTGAAAATGTGATAAAACTGGCCGATTCAGGAGCAAAAACTGGATTGTGAAATTGTCTGGATATCCGTGTGAAATGGGTTAAAGTTGCTCTGATCAGGTGGAGTGAAAAGGGACTGTGTTGGTGAGTTAGGACCACCCAGGGTATGGTATCAACCCATTTTACAAACATGTTGTTTATCATGTTATTATGCCACAGAGGCTCACTACCAAAACAATGGAATTGAACGTATAGTGGGACATATTTCGGACAACAAAGGAAAATAAGCATAGCACATAAAGATATACATGTGAATTGCATTGCATTACATTTTTCTATAAACTGTGTTATACTTCAACTTTAAAAATTGCAGTCTTCCCAATACAGAGAAAAAAATGAAAACCACACAATGATAGAGCCATAGTCTGCGATCTCCATCACTACAAACACTGCACACATGTTGTACATGGCACATTGGGCCGGGTCTAACCAAGCATGGACCCATCACACCTTGTGGCTTGGGGCTTCATCATGCTCGGGTGAAGCGGACGTAATATTAAGCAATCGGTGAGATACGGCTTGTTTGTCAGGGTGATTGGTATGTCTGTTGATGTAGTTGTAAGTGTCTATGTGTTCCTGCCTGCATACCTCAGACACTGTGGATGAGGCTTGGGGCTTGGCTGAATAGAATCTGAATGTAATCTTGGGCAATCGAAAAATTACACTTCACAGTCCATACATGTGCTAGTGTGTCAAGGTTGTATGTTAGTATAACTATGTCTAACTATATCTACAAATGTACATGTGTTTAATCATCACGTCTCACACACTTTACTATAGTGAGCATCGTCACCCAGCCTCAATATTGGGCCGTGAAGATGTTCTTTAAAACCTCACTGTATTTTTGTATCTGTGTGTGTATGAGTATTAAGGTCTTGAGTTAGGACATGACATGAAAAGTCTGTATAAAATAGGCACAGCACATATTCACGTGTGGTTCCCATTCATTCATGTTTCTGTGGTTCCACAAATCATGCTGCTATAGTAAGCATGGTTACCCAGCCCGAAACATTGTGCACGGAGCAAGGTAGCTAAAACAGAGCCAGGTATAGCAGCCAACTGGAAGAAGCGGCGTGCACTGATATGTTTGCGGAGACCACGCTTGGAAGAGTCCATGATGATACAACACAAATATACAGCATATGGTGGCCACGCAAAAATCATGCCTCACTACCAATATCAATAAACGCAAATGGTTTTTGGTATTAGATAATATGAGCTGAATGAGAGATGGATTGGAAAAAAATGTGGTTTTGAAAAGAAAGAGATTTTTTTTGTGTTTTTTTATCGAAAGCTGTTAATATGTTCTTAAGACGAGAGATAGATGGAATAAAAGTGGTTTTGGAAGAGGGATGGGATGGCATTTTGCAACTGTATTTGACTGCTGTTTCATTAGTAGATAGAAAGAGATTAGAGCGGATGAAGAAATAGACAAAGAAATAAACAGGGGAAAAACTGTTATTGAATGAAGCCTTTGGAATGAAAATGGCATGAAATCGATCAGCAGTGAAGAAAAAAACGTCTGCGTTTATCATCAATACGCGCAATCAATTTGCGGTGGGTGATGTTTGAAATAAAACTCTGACCACGTCGTTCATCTAGCGCCAATCGAGCGCAAACAAAAACATGAACCCTTCAACTAGATACGGCCGATTTCAGGCCCCCTGCTTGGGAGATTGGGACACTAGAGCTAAATATTGGCTTCGAGACACTCAAATCTACGGCTCAAATGTCACGGTGCCACACAACAGCAGCAGACGACAGTTTCAGCCAATCAGAGCGCAGCCGCCATCTTGAGTTCGGGGGGAAAATCAATGCTTCGCCCGAGATGGGCGAAATTCAGGCCCTATAATTATGGGTAATTTGGGAAGCAAGTCCTTCATTGCGGCCGCAACGTTTGGATTGTGATTGGTCCGCAAAATGCCAATGACTATCATAACGGTGGGGAAAAAAGACATTGTGTTCATTTTGAATGGCTAACATGTTGTTTCTTTGCAAAATGATGGTAGTTTTGGTTAGTTTTATGAAAAGGAACCAGTTGTAAAGGGAATGTCTTAATGGTCATTATCATGAAAGGCTAACTAACATGTAGGTTTCTTTGTCTGAAACATGATGCTAGCTTTCCTGTTTATCTTAAAACAAGAAGGGTATAGTTGCATTATAGCACCAACTCCTAGCATTGCTCTCTATAATCACATTTGAGGAGTGTTTCTAAGGAAAAAAATAGTGGGTGGGCCCAATAATGCAATAGATTTCTAAGCTGTACATTGCCCAAGAATGACAAAACAAAATTTTACTGAAAAGTATTTAGGCCTTTCCCCACCCAGCTGAATATGTATTACTATTACAACCAATCAATGCCCATATATATAGAAACCGCCCACCACCAAATGGCTGAGCCATCAAACCACCGGTCCTGAACACCATCAATACCAAACCAATGACCACAACAATGAGGCGTCGTCCATCAGCCTATATACCCCATGATAAGAGATCCGATGCTCATTTATTTCAACATCTTCCATCACGATTCTGCCGATAGCCGTCTATTGCGGCGCGATAATACAAATACGAGCGTTTCTTAAACGCCTTCCATCAACTTGGCGTCTGAGTAGCCGGAGAGGTAAAGTCCGTTTCAATAGCGCGGGCCATCAGTCGGCGTCGCCATAGAAACCCGAGCCGGCAGCCAATCACACTGACCACTCGAGTGGAAGACCAGATAGTGCGTCGTCGTGGCGACGACCCCAGCGATCCGCGAGAAAAACGGATCGATCCAGAGTACACAGTAGGGAGATTGAGGGATGTGGGATAGTGAGGGATGGAGAGAGTTAGGGTGTGTTGTTTGTTGCTGTTGTTGTTGCTGCTGCTTTTGCTGCTGCTGCTTTTGCTGCTGCTGCTGCTGCTGCTGCTGCTGCTGCTGCTGCTGCTGCTGCTGCTGCTGCTGCTGCATAAATGACAATTTTGTTGTTGCTTTTGTCTCTGGGAGCCTTTTTCACTCATGTGCTTTAATTTTTCACATATGACTTTATATTGTATAGCAGCTTATACACTTTACATTTAGAGAAACCCACACACATCGTGCCTATTACAACTCCCGCTAGGAGCGGGTAACACCGGCGGCAGTGACCACCATCTTCCCAACTCCAATGGGCCGCCGCTCAGCCCAAACATTGAGTCGCCGTGAGCGACAGCCGCCGAATCCTCTCGCTCCATTGCTCAATCAATCGGAGCCGTGTCACTGAGAAATTACCCAATCAGGCGAAGGCTCGACTCAGGCAAGAGGGGAGGGAGATGGAGGGTGCATAGGCCACACACATGACCAGCTTTTTCTAGAATGTTCCGTCTACATGAAATAACATATGATGTTTTGAATAGAATGATTGGACTTCCAATTTCCTATCCACACTCTAAATCATTCATTTTGAGCTACCCGGTATATCCATAGTAACGTTTGGGGAGCCAAAAACTTTCCTGCATAATTTCAAGATTTAATCTGTTTAAGAATAGGAACTGTTATTGCCAAGTAAAAAACACCAGTTTTGGCCCATCTGGATTTTGAGTTAATAAAGCCTTAATAACTTTTGCAGAGCCAAATTTTCCCCCGCATCTTTTCAAGATTTAATCTGATTAAAAAAGGGACGGTTATTGACAAGTAAAAAACGCCGGTTTCTGCCCATCTGTTGTTGCCTGTAGTGAGACGGAGACACAATGTCTGACGCGTCGGCTCCACGATTCCTACATCTGCTACCCACAGTTTTTATATATGCTCAGTTTTTAGTCTCTGGCCTCCAATGTACAGTTGTGTTCACTTTACGATAGTCCACTGACTTTATATGTCTCCATTCAACTGAATATTTAATATACATGTAGTAGAAAACTACCACATGTGACCATCCAAAGTTCAAATGTCCTTTAAACATGGTGCAGGGCCTTTACATGGTACATACAGTAGAACCTCCAATTGAGACCACCTCTCTACTGAGGCCAACTCTATAATAACACCACTTTTCATGATCTCAAACCTTCATAAATCTACCAAAATGAGCCTCTGTATAGGGACCACCTCTCTATTGAGACCAACTAACACTGGTTCCATAGGGGTCCTAATAGAGAGGTTCTACTGTATATATTAAATCCAAGGTTTTTTAATCACTGTTCAGACTATATTTTGCCCATCTCCGCTAATCTTCATGCTATCAGCCACACTATAAAGGCGAGCACACGTCTACAGCCAAACAATGGTGCACAATTACAGGTTGTGGCAGCAGCATAAAACTCCCCGGCTGGGAGGGGGAGTAGGGACTTGTGCCAGCACCGGGACCACGCTGGGTCATGGGCAGGGCAATACGTCAACAGGACAGCAGCCAATATGGGGGATGAGAATGCTTGAGCCGAGATGCTGAGAGTCGTGCTGAGACCTCACCACCCATCCACACAGGAGTTGTTTATGAATTGAGCTAAACTCTGAAGACTTGTACAGTAGAAGCTCATTATCAGGACCATGAAAACAACGGGATTTGTCTCAAGTGGTATCAATAGAGGGTTGGTAGGTTCGCTGTGGTCGTTTTATGAAGACTATGGAATGTAACCAATGGTCTTCTTAAAAAACAATAAAAAACAATATGGTCCATCTCTAATACGAAGGTTCTTTATGGTGATGTTTTTAAGAAGGCTTATAGGACTACAACCAATGGTGGTCTCTTTCTAGATGTGGTCTTAATCTAACATTCTACTATACTCCTGCATCTAGCTTGGGAACCATGCTGGGACTGGAACAGAACAATAAGTCAACAGGAGAGGGAGCCAATATAGGGGATGATGTGATACACATGTGGGAAGGCTTGCGCAGGACGTTTCAGAACCACGCTGCTTTGGACCACCCCCATACGGCAGCCATAGGGACGGCCAACACCATCAATTTGTCCAGCACACAGCAGGGAGTAAGGCAACATGTCCACCACAGTACTGTCCTGGGGACCATAAATACATCAGAACTGTCAGTGCGACCGTAAAGTCGTCATCGGGCGACAGGCAATACATCACCTCTGTCAGGGGTACGCTGGTCATACAGCGATATGCACAATAGGACTACAATGGTCAGACGTATCGGCAATATTGTGGTGGGTGGTTGGGAGCTGGTATGGTCTGATATATCACAACTGTCACCCATACGTTTGTCTCTATAGTGCTATTGTGGTGGGAGGTTGGGCGCTCGTGTGGCTATCGGGGAGTTACAATACATCACCAACATTGACAGTGATACGCTCACTATTTCACATCAACGGTGTCACTGATACTGTGAAACCTTTCTATCAAGACCATTTGGGGATTGTCTTTAACAGTGGTCTCAATGAAGAGGTGGTCTCTAAACAGAAGTTTGTGGTGTTATCTTTATAAGGTTTTGGAACTATGAGAAATGGCCTTATTGAAGAGGTGGTCTCATTATAGAGGTGGTCGCAATTGGAGGTTCTACTGTACTGTGGTTGTACGGTCATTGTTGTGCTTGGGGGGTTGGTCAGTGTGGGTGGGAGGGAACTCACGCTGGGAAAGGTGGACGTGTACTGTATGGTCCAGTATGGCAGCCTCTTAATCTCATCTGAAGTTGGAAAGTTTGAGAAAACATCAACATCGATGGCTCTATTGCCACCCCCAAAAAGGCTGCATGGAACTGAGAGGACACTTTTTGGATGTTCTTGGAAGGATGTTGACCAGTTTTCTTGTGTTTTATATATTATACCGGTAATTGTGACACTAGAATATGTACTAATCTACCAAAAACTACATAAACTATAGTATGAATCTTACACTATAGCAGCCAACACCAACTCTCACCATAGTGTCTGTTGCCAAGTCTGTTTTTGTTTTTCTTCTTTAAATCATTTCTTTCCCTAACCAACTGACATGCATAATTGAATTACGTATTCTATCTTATTCCAAATGCATTAATGCAAAAAGCCCTAATAGCGGTGGCTAACACTGTCGCCGCTCCATCATTAGGCAAGTGATTAGTCGCTCCACGCACTGATTTCCTGCCTCAACGGACACTGCATATTAGCCGGGGCGCGCCAGCGAAGGAATGACATGAAATGAGACGGTGGATGCTGCCTGATTAGCTTATAACGTAATCTAGTAAAGGGAGGTACACGGAAATGGGCGCTAAGTAATACAGGGTGTGGGGATGGTGCAGGAATTAGCCGGTATTGGTGGCATCTGAATGAGGCAGGCTGGTGGTTTAGTTACTTTCAGGGAGATTCATTTTACATAAGCTTTGGAAAAGGTCAATAGTACAAGTAAAAAAATGAACTGTCATCTTAAGAAGCAAAGATTTCAATTGTATTGTCATGGTTTTCATCTATAATAGGTGATCCTTTAGATTCAAAACTATTTGGTTGAGGTCTTTATTTCTTATATTTTTTAGTGTTGCTACTTTTGTTCATAAATCACTTCACTTCTATCAAAAATGATTTCAATCCAGATGGGTTTTCGTCTTTATTTATCTTTTGCTTTATAAAAACTTTTATGTAACTGCATATGACAGGTCAGCGGTTATGATTCTCATAGTTGTCCATTAATGTTTTAGTTGCATGTGCAAGATACAGATGTTGGTTAAAATATAACTGTAAGTATACTTATGGAATACTAAAGAAACTAGCTTTGCTATTATCCCAGATATTTTCTAAACTGAAGATGATTGATTCTTCAAAGTACAAATTGTTTTACCAAAAATACTTTAACTCAATGTCCATTACCTTGAACTTTCTTTAGGAATTCAAACTATAGTTCATCAACTCAAATTTCGGATGTTCAAATTTCAAAGTACAAAGATGTTCATTTCTGTGGGGATGGCAGGTCATTATTTCATAATAGCACTTCATCTAAAACACCTTTGTCCATTAATTGCTCTTCTTCTAAAGAAAACTCTGTATAAATCACAGTTGGCCGTACAACAATGAACCAAGATTACGCCTGCATATAAACTACACTATAAACTCTATCAGAATCAACCTGGGTAATTGGCCTCAAGTGGTCTCAATACAGAGGTGGTCTCTTGATAAAGGTTAATAATAGTTGTTTATGGACTTTCAGGACAACTTTTACAGTGGTCTTATTATAGAAGTGATCTCTTCACGGAAATGGTCGTAACTGCAGGTTCTATTGTACTTATTAAGGGTGGTGTTGTAATTTTTCGTCCATAATAACTTGTGGGCGGAACCTACGAGATAGTGCCCCCCGGCGCTTTATGCGATCTTCAGTACGTCGACACAAATCAAAAACGCCAAACCCAGTCACCTCAATCTCTGCCATTTTCCGCATCACTCCGTTTTATATGTCTCTCTTGTTGACACCTCCAATGGAGTGACCTCACGGCGCAGCGATAAATCATTAAGGGCCACGCACAGCCTTAACAGAGTTGGTTAAGGGCAGCGGCCAGCCTTAACAAGCACGCCGCCACACGATAGCTGTAATTATGAGGTTCGGCTGACACTTGACTTAAGGCACACTTTAAAGCTGATGATGACACACTTCAAAGAAAGCCCGAATTTACAGGTGACGGACCAGGCCGGGGTCGGGTGACATGGGGACCTCCTACAGGGATTAATAGTCACATCGGTGCATTGATCAACTACACTGGGCCGCTGATTGCTTGAGACACCTGTCTTTTGGCGAGAACCAAATGTCTTCGTTTAGCTGAACTTCCTTTTGACATTAATAGTTGTTTGTCACCTTACCACTAATGGTTTCTGACCATTTAGATTTGAAAAAAGCTGTAGGTGAAACACATGAACTTCCTTTAGATTTAAACTTTTATCAGTTTAAAATGGTTGAAATTTTGAACAAGCTGCAATGATAAAAAACGGCTGAAAACTATTCAAAGTCAGTTAGATAAAAAAGATAGCTTGCTAACTCTGTAAAATAAACCTTGAGTTTTCTCTAATTACTGTTACAGCCAATAAAACGGTCGTTTCCAAACACACATTGAATATAAAGTGCCACTTGTCCCTGCTTTAAACTCCATCAAGTTAAGGAAACTGCGACGGTTTCCCGGCGATTTACATCGTATTTTAAAGATCACCATGTGCTCTCCTTTGTACCATAAACAGGCTCATTTTCATGCTAAAATCTTTATGGGCATTAGAACGTCATTTCCAACACATCTCTCTCTCCTCAGATCTACGCATTCTGAAAACAAGCGTGCAACAAGATGTGCGTTTGATGAGTGTTTAGGCGCGGGAAAAACACACCCCAACGTCGGCACTGGTGGGAAACACGCCCCAATTTGAATCAATTAGTGTGGTCAAACAGGTGGACGCACCTTACCTCCGGCAAAAGTGGCCACTGAAAAGTAGATTTGCGTCCATTATTCTCTATTAATTTCCACTCGAGGCTCGTCGGTGATGATTACGTTTTGTTGGAGAAATCTGTGAGAATGACGCGATCACAAACGGCAGGGAAATTAAAGGTGTTTAAGATGCCGTGAGGAGAGAATGTGGAGAGGTTCGAGTGAATTGCAGGTGAATTAGACGAGGAAATGATAGACGGTCTGGCTTTATGGACTGTGCCGTATCCACGGAAACTGGCTGTTGCTAAGGGGACAGAGGGATGGAACAGGTTGGAGGAGGGATGGTCTGGGTCTGGGTAATGAGGTATTGGACTTCACTTGTGGTATTTCAGAATTTGAAAAGTTCATATATTTGTCTGATTGAAGTAATGTGGGAAAAAACATTTTGAGAAACAAATGTATTAGTTTCTGTGGAAAATATTTAACAAAATGTTGAATGTCTTTTAAATATATAGCAGAGATAGAATTTTAAGAATATTGAAGCTTCTGATGTCTATACCAATCAAAAAACAGAAGGATATGATGAAAGCAATAAAGGCTCTATGCTTCAATTACCGTTACATATGATAAATTGATTTTCCTTTGTAAAATCCTTTGAACATAAATGTACATTCAATATTTCTTATAATCATCAGAAAAAGCCTTTGAAATTCAATTTGTGTTTCCAAATATATTGTTGGTTCTCCAAAAAGCACAAGGTCAACAGTTCAGATCCAATCAGTTACAGGACTTATTTGCAATCAAAATATATACCCATAAATGAACCAAAGGGTAATCAATAGAAGAACCTTTTGAGCAACACGTTCTTTGATGGTTTGAAACCTATTTGTGGTTTTATTGTATTGATAATATTTGAAATTTACAGTTAATGTTCTTTTTGACTAGAGAAACAAGTGTGTGAATATGAAATGCAATTCTGAAAAGCACCTCAGGTTCAAAGTGTACGTCCCATCAGATAAAAGGTTACGTAAAAACCTCCACACAAATGACCCAATGAAAGTTTTCCACTAGATTACAACCTCATCAATAGCTTTTCCTCGCCAATTGTAGCGGTTTTGAAAAATCTCCTATTAACACTCACTTTAATCTGTATAAATTCAATGCTGCAAAACACGTTTTTCAGCAGCTACAACTGTTTGTTCAGCCAATGGTTTGTTTTCATTGCCACACTGCCGCTAAAGAGACTTTCGGCCCCCATTTTCGGCCCTAATCGTCGTCTGCTTCGACCACCAAAAACGGAGGAAAACAGGCATTTGTCGCGGAAAACCACCGGGGAATCGGCATTTGAATAAATTCAATTGTCGCCAATCTGTGTAAATAGAAATCCACTTTGGGCAAAGCTGTTCTCATTAACTAGGTCAAAGGTGGTGCCATCTGGGAGAGTCGACTTCAAATACTTCGGCTTTGTTTCGGTGGATTAAAAACCGGGGGAGGTGGACTAGATAAATTGGATATCGTCACTGCGACTTTGATAGTTGGGCCTCTGAAGACTGTATGAGGATGTTGTCGGGAGACGTGAGGCGTAAAGAATCCCCTTCTCGTCTCCGGGAGAGTTCCTTAGATCTGTGCTGTTGACGGGACGGAGGCATTTTTTGAAACCTCTCATAATTAAATGCACTCCCCCTTGGGCTTTTCTTGCTTCTCTTTAATTAAGTCTCGATTTGTGGGATGCATGCTTGGAAGTGGGCAAATGTAATTAGAACTTCAATTTTGAGCCATTTTGTTATGTGGAAAAAAGATCTACATGTATGTAAGTTTGATTATTGGAATAGAATGATTTGTTTTTGAAATTCAAGATCTGATAACTAAGGGACTGGTTATTTTCATTAATACATGTTACAATAACTGGAATTCACTCCAAATAAAGCATCTCTTTCAGGATGTGGTTCTTACATAAAGCAATCTTAAAGTTGGATCATGTCTTCCCACATCCCAAAACCTATCTCTCCAGCTGTCTAACATTCAAACCATTTCTCAAGTCACACCAGCTCAAAGAAAAAAAAAACAGAACAAAAAACGACCAAAGACCCCCACATCAATATCTGCCTTCAGATCTGCCCTTCTGTC
Organism: Streblospio benedicti; assembly: GCA_019095985.1. Lineage (NCBI taxonomy): Eukaryota > Metazoa > Annelida > Polychaeta > Spionida > Spionidae > Streblospio > Streblospio benedicti. The sequence continues at coordinate 13,432,264 of CM032663.1, forward strand.
AGCTGTCTCCCACTTAAGTCATTTCTCAAGTCATCGCGTTTTTTCTCTATCCGTCTCCCACTGATCTAAGTGGGTGATAATTCTCCATCCAGATGCATGTCAGGCTCATGCCAGCATCAGCATACAGCGAGGACTTTCTATCAAGGCACAAACAGTCTCAATAGAGAGGTTACACTGTGCAGTAGAATCTCTGTATAAAGACCAACTAGACGACTGGCCGCAGGTGGTATCAATAGAGGTTGTCTCTTAACAGAATGTTGCAGTAGTATAATTATTAAGGATTTGGATCGTGAGAAATGCTCCAATTATAGAGGTGGTCACATGATAGAGGTGGTCCTAATTGGAGGATTTTACTGTACATTCATACACGTTCTTCTTATTACAATAATAAAAAAGAGCTTTTTCACATTACGCTCATCAGTCCCATACGAATCGCAATAGTGCAGTCACACTATCATGCCAGATGTATAGTGAACATTCATAAATTGACCACCTCTATTGAGACCTCTAGTAAGGCCACCTCATAGAGAGGTCATATTGTACATTCATGCACCTACTGCTGCTGCAGCTCATAATATGAAAAAGCTTTTTCACACAACACATTACGCCCTTCAATACCCGACCCCCAACCACTCACATGGCAATAGTGCACACTGTCGTGCCAGATGTATTGTGTCAGAGGTACGTCTGTCATGCCATCAGAACCATCCATCCCTGTAATGGTGCGATCAGCCTGCCAGCCCAGCCTGCCAGCACCTCTCCACCCTCGCTCCCATTGTCTCTATTTCCCAGTCGCTGACTTTACGGACACTTCCCATTTCGACTCCCCGCAGAGTCGCATGCGCCATGGAGATGGGCAATTATTGCTTTCTCGGCCAATGGAGATACAATGTGAGATTTGATATGGGGTCCGAAATATAACTGCCATAGATAGAAGTCTATTTTCAAACCATTTTAAAGCCTCTCAGACTTTTTGTAATATGTCCACTTAGAAGCAATCTGTATATGTCCCATGTCTATAGATGAAGGCATTTTGAGTACGTGATCAGTTAATGAAAATGAACGTTTGCTCAAAGACCACAGAGCCAGTGACTACAAAACGTGGCCAACCCTTAGCTACGTTACCAAACAGTCCTAAAGATAGTAGTAACAGTACATCAAGTTGGAAATTTTGGAACTGGCCGGCCCTGGCTAAAATCCGCCAACACAGGGTCAGCAAGCAATCCTTCCTTCATACCCTTGTGGCTTTATTAAAGTAAAACATTATAAATGCTCTGGAAAAAACTGCTTCTCTATTTTATTTTTAGCCCTAGATATAGCTGCCACGACTCCCCATGGAGCCCCATATGCCAGGGTGGCTTGATCAACTCCTGCCGCTCCTGGGATGAAGTTATATGCCAATTTGTCACCAATTCTCACGCTTCCTTGCAGACATTCTGCATTCGGCAATTCTCCATTCCATTGTCACTGCAATTCAACGACGACGATAGGGCATTTTTTATGGGCGTTCAGACAGCCGTGGAAAAATGAACTGTCACAGGTGTCAAAAATGACCCAGTGTAGTAAATGTACTCAGAAGAATCGTATGTTCTGACCAGGGCCGTAGTTACATATGATCCATGGCCTCCTATGTTTTGGGGGGGATTGTTCTTAGGTCAAACCCTGAATGAAACTGAGCCTTAATACATTTGTTTTAAGGTTACTTTTCTGTCTGAAATAGCCTCAGATGCTATGAAAAAAGGTCTAAATTCTACTTTTCTTGGGGGAGCATGGACCTAAATCCCCCCTAGAAAATCCTGGCTAAGGATCTGTATATTTTAGGCACATTTATTTCATGTGTGCATGTTAAATTCTCAACCCCCACCGGGACACATATGTCGATCAATTCACACCATGATGAAGCTATATGTCAATTTGTCACTGATTTTCATGCTCCGATGGGTACATTCTCCCAACTGGCGGCTTCCAATAGACAACCACAGAGCACCTTTCTCAGGCGTTCATGCGGCTAATCCCACTCTTCAGGGAAGTGAAAACGGAAACATGAATTGACTGACACCACGGATGATGATGATGCCAATGACCTGGTGTAAATGTAAAAACATCTGCTACACTTGGTGTAAAAGTCATCTAGAGCAAAGTATGTATGACTGTCAAGATCATACCAAGATAGTTCTGTGTTGGCAGTTAGTACTTTCACTGCTAGGTAAATGTGGGTTTTCATATGTGTATACCATGGGTTTGAGTCCTAGTCACCAAAAGCTGTTTTGACACATTCCATTTCCGAACATACTGTGCTGAAAAACGTTCAGATTACATTTGGAGCATGCAGTTACATGTACATACCATCTCCACACGTTTCCACTTTTCACACATACGATACACAATTTTCTCGGCTTCCCCCACTCCACAGGTGTAATAATGGAAACTTCCACCCTGACTCCCCGCGGAGACCCATATGTTCATCATCTCTCGCCATCGAGCCTCAATCATATGAGCCTATATGTCGATTTGTCGTCGATTTTCACCCTTGGGTGGGTGCTTTCTGTGCTGGACAAGGGGCTAGCCCCAGGCTGGGAGTGGGGGCGGGAACCACTCCAATATGCCACCTAAACCTGCAACATGTCACCCCATGGGAATTAGGAGTTACGATTGGCGATTTTAATTATGTATAATATAACCTACAAATAATACCACCTCTATAAAGAGACCACTTCTATAATGAGATTTGTTTGCTGTTTAACGAATTCATAAAGCAGGTATTGTGAATTTCCAATAACAGACCACCTTTCTGTAAAGACCACTTGAGGCTAGAGCCCAAGGGCGGTCTTAATAGGGGTTATTCTGTACAATTGGTGATTTCAATGAATAGATGTGTTGAGGACACTTTAGAGGGTTATAGGTTCTAATCTCTTGGCATTGTTGAGCTCTTCTCGGGAGAAATTGCTTGTTAAGTGGGATGTTATGAACTTTTCTTTGCTACAAGTGTTATTATAAGTAATATCAGGGTTTCACTTCACACTTGTGAACTCTACTTGGTTCTTTTGGTTTCTGCTTCATTTGTCTTGTTGACATCATACCAACAAAATTAAGAATGTTTAAGGTGTCTACACTGCATATTTCTGTCCAATTGTACATAATGATTTCTGCTAGCTTGAGGTCTACCATCCACAACCTGCTTTGAATATAACTGACCACTCTTTTATCCCCAAAATCATTCATGTAAAAATTCTTCCAAGACATGGCTTTTATGATTTGTTTATAGAATCTCACATTTGTCTAAAACCAGATAGATACAGTGTAACCTATACCACCTCTATGAAAAAGACCATCTTGGTAATAAACCACTTCTTGCAGCCACAAGCCTTCATAAAAAGTTTACCTGAACCCAGGAATATCATTTATTCCTGCTGAACCCTAATAACAAGATGACATTTTTCTTGACACCAGTTGAAACCAGCCCTCGGGTAGTCTTAATACAGAGGTTCTACTGTAACAATATTAATACTGCAATTGGTGCAAGTGCAAGTCATAGCAGTATACATAAACTTCCATACTAAAAAAGTCTGTGTAATTGAATAAGACAGTTCCAGAAGCTTTTAAGACAGAATGGACAAACTTTTCTACTAACAGCATTTAACTGCAGTCACTGCAAGTGCAAGTGTGCAAGTCATATAGTAGCAGTATACATGTACATAACTTTCATAAAAAAAAAGGCCTCTGTAATTGCAGAATAAGACAGTCGCAGAAGCTTTTAAGACAGAACCATCAACCGACAAGCGTTCCCACTAACAGTTAACGACATCTCCCATAATGAGTGCATGTTTCACGATGCCTACGAGCCCCCATCCATTATTGAGCAGTAGCAGCAGCACGTGACCAGAGCTACCGGCTAGAGACTCCAGCTCGCTCAGGCGTGAACCAATCCCCACGCCGCCCTGCAAAATGGCCCATAACCGGTGTATGCGTTTGGCTGGGACACTCGCTAAGTCCATGATGTATGGTGGGATCAGCGTAAAGTGTACAGGGCTCAGTGTGGTAAATAGGGACTTTAGGGACCGTGAGGCTGCTTCTCGTATGGTGGCAATGCTGCTGCTGCTGGACTTGTTGTGTGTTGCAACGTTATTGTGCTGTTCTGTGCTTTTAGTGGGATGCCCAAACAATAGAAAATGTAGTTTAATTTTTATGCGAAATGAAGAGGTTATAAAAATGGGCATGGTTGTTTTGGAAGGGATGAGTTTTAAGAATTAAGCTTGGGAGCTACCTCCATTTTGAAGTTTGCTATTTCTGTCTTCTTTCTGTGAATACCCTAGGGGGGTGAATACTAATTGATGACTGAAGGAAAATTCACAATATATATCTTTTTTACACAACATTCATTTTGTTTTAATGTTGCTGGGATGTTTGGTTACAATGCTAGGATTGTGCAGATTTTGCATGTTCATAATTGATTGTACTGCTATGTGTTTTTTATGAAAAGTATACGCTACCACAATATGCAGATTAGTATTGTGTAGTATTCACTTTTCATATGGAGCATTTCTTAATTTTCCAGAGTGTTGTAAAAATGCTTATTATAGGCACTATATCCATTAAGAAAGTGTCATGTTTGCTTTAAATGAGTAAAAACTAGACAAAAATATTCCCGAAAAATCATTGATTTAAAAAATTACATCTATATTGTGTAGATGTTACATATATAATATCTAATGTAATAAAGAACAGAAAAGAGATATATCCTGCAAGTTTTGTCGACGAGAGCTTCAAAATGGTGGTCATGATTCAGCCATTTTGATGTGGCCACTTGCCTAAAGGTGGCAGCACGCAATGGTGGTGCATTTCTCAGAAATTCAAACCTACTCTCTGAAAAATTCACAATCGAAAATCTAGCAATCGCAATTACAAACTATAAATCTCTGCGGCAAAGAAAAGTACAAATTCCATTTAGCATGAGAATCAACCGCTCACTTTCTTAAGGAGCACGCATTTAAATCTTAATCACTATGCATTGGTCGAAATGCAAATTACAATATTTCGATAATCATCAAACATTCACTGGTGACACTTGAAAACAAGAAAAATGAAACTCGGCGGCGATTTGCATTATTATTCGCGTGATAATTAAGCCGGGTGATTAATGGCTGCTGCCACGGTGATCTGGGAACTCCCATTCACAGGCCACAAGGCTGGTCAATTCATTAGATTCATTAAAGACGACGACGCAGTCAACAAATAAATCACCCGCCGTCCGTCGACCGGCGTCCGCTTTAATTAATTTTCTGTCTTTCAGCTCTTCGTCTACATGTACGATGATTGAAACTTGTTCTTGGTGGTGAAGTTTTGAGGTGGTTGTTTGCGGAATGGTTTCATAATGGTGGACTTTAAAGAATGATGAGTATTTTTGATTAATTTTTAAGCTAAATTTGAGCATTATTAAGGAACTTGATTTGCTGATGTAGAGAGAAGATTTGTTTGTGCTTTATTTGAAAAAATTAGATTTTTTCTCATATATTAAAGATTCAAATCTACATTATTTTCTTCTTTGTGAAATGGAGTGAATTAAAAATCACAGAGGAATTACAAAAAACAAACTAAAAAACTGCTACATATTTCAACCAAAATATTAAGTAAAAAATTCAACTCTCCCAGAGAATCTTGCCCTGCCTACATATGCCTCAAAAGGATAAAATCCTAATCATGAAGAATTGTATCCAATTCACTCTCCTCACATTTACACAGCAACCACTTTAAGTGCAATTCATTCGATACCTTCAATACCTCTAAAATGAAATACATTCACCCAAATCTAATGACCTGCGAATATTAACCAAATTATGAAGAACTTAACGTAGTTGACAGTGAAAAATGCAGCTCTACCATTTCGCCAATCTTTCAAAATACCCTAAGGAAAAATAATCATCATCATCGCCCCTACCAGCCACTTCCAATATATTTAATTGCAATCTTCTTCTACAAGAAAGGAATCACATATGTTATTGTAACTTAAACCACATCGCAAACAACTTCATATTGACAGTTAAAAAGCATCTCTAAACTCACTGGCAAATATACCCCCGGGAAAGATGATCATCATTATCATTGTGGCAAACCACCATCCTCTCTTAAGCACCAAGCACTTCAACTAACGTATCTTTGACTGAGTTTCCTCGAGGGCCCCGAGACCATTTCGCCGACCACGGCTGCCCCCAGGGGGAGATTATCATGATGGGGGAGGAGGAAGGTGGGAGGAGTGTGGTTATTGGAGAGCCTGGGTCTTCTAGCTACCGTGGGAACATCTCCATGTACAGGCATCAATGCCTATAATGGATTACTTTTTGTTGGTCTTTTTTCCCCATATCCGACTGTACTTGAACCTTTTTCTCAATTTTTTCCAATGACAGTTCGATAAGTTTAAGCTTGAAGCTTGTGAGGAAAAATTACAAAATTTTTATTTTCACTACACAAAGATCTTGTATAGTAGTTACGTTCAGTTATTTCACTTTCAATTCACTAAGAAATCGCACATGTAATGGTGCAGAGTTGGCAGTTAACTATGAGGCTAAAGTGAATCAGAAAGTTAGGAATGGCTTCTTTTCAAGCATGTCTACAGCAGTGCATTTGATTTCAAAGGTAAGAAAAACAATTGTATTCTGAACATTCCTCAGCCATAAGAGATGACAACCCCTGTTATAGGCAAACGCTCAGTTGCACATAAATTCCACTTATCAGGATTCTTGATATTAATGGCTCTGAATCTGTGTGTTTATGAATTCTTCTACTTGCACACAAATACAGTAGAAACGTGTTATCTAAAATATTTACAATGCTCGAGATTGCCACTATTTGAGATATCTGAGAAATCTGGTCATGGTGTGCTTGAATTGAAATAAAACTAATATCAAAATACCAGAAAATTCGAAATACGCAATATTGAGATAACAAGTTTTTCCTGTACTTGATTGAAATAAAAAGATGACATCTTGCTCCTGCTAGAGGGAGGGTCTCTCTGGGCAGGACTGCGGTTCTTCGAGCCCCCACGGACCCCCTCCACTGCCGGGTCATGTTTTACGCATGTCACACACTTGTGATTTATGGACCTGTGCTCCCAGCCTACTTGCTTGATGAGTTTAATTAACGCAATTGCTCTTCTTTTGTCTTGTTTGGAATCTTTGTCCGACGTTTTTCGGAGACATGTACTTTCTTAATGAGTTAGTAAAGTTACATTGTGTCTTTTTAATCTTTGGTTTTGAAATTATCTTTTGCTGTCACCACCTACTTTTCTTGGAGTTTTTCATGAATGAAATTCTTCATTGTTGTCAATTTAATATTTGCTTAGTAAGATTTCCCATATGATGATATCTATCATGGTAGAAAAAATGCTTCACAATAGAATTGTGCTTTAATTGGATCTCTCTTTGTTGTGCAATGTGTGGAATAAAATGTTTGAACCAATATGACAGCTACAGAGATGTGTGAGAAAAAGCGATGGTTGCAAATGAATTTTCCAAACATCTCTTTTTCTTAAACTGTTTAATTAATAAGCCTGTTCTCTGCATCATAGAAACCTTTGCCTCGCACAAATCGCTCTCTTTGATCTGTTGAATGTTTTAAAGTCCAGCGAACTTTCCACATAATGAATTATGAACGCCGCATTTCCATTGGCCACACTACATTAGCTTTTTGTCCTATTGCGAGTTGCTTCATCCATTTTACACACACATATAAGGAGAACAATCTAGTGGGAACGACCTTGACAGGCAGTTTTACTATAGCCGCCAATTTATAAAAGACCAACTCTATAAAGAGACTTCCTATGTAAGGAGATAATTTCTTACGATACCAAGCTTCTACAACGATATCAACATGAACCTCCATACAGAGAACACATCTCTGCTAAGACGACTTGAGACCATGATAAGAACATGCCATCCACATGTCCATATAGAAACAAGACTATTGAAATCCAGTATATTCATAATACAAATAGGTTTTCCTGAACTTACTTTATCCAACCTTCATCTCATTCTCAGCTTCAAAATTATGGATATCAGTTTCTACAATATTACATTTTATATCTCATATTTTTAATGTGTGTAAATGTCATTATTCATTCACCTTTTGGCTATTTTACAAAGTTAAATGTTGATGTTGAAAGTTTATGTAAGAGTGTGCATCAAACTTATGCAGAAACACAAAAATTGTTATGTAGGGTGCAGTAGTTTAGTGTGAATCATTTCCAATGCTTTTCAGAATAAGTGTCTAAGGATAAAATAAAATGTTACAGTCCAAAAACTAGTGGAATGAACTTTGTGGTATCAGGACAATAAATACATTCTAAATAAAGAAAAATACCCAAATGCATTACCAATGTCTACAGCGGGGTGTGTCTCCTACATGCAATGTAGCATGTAATGCGGAATGGGCCAAGATAAGGACCAATGGTGGAGGGCGGTCACTCTCTGGCCAGATAAGGGCAGGCAATGGAGCCAAGTGACACTCAGCGCTCATTTCACGCGATTCCGACACCGATAATGACCTAATGACCATTGAAGGAGCGTCTCCACATCAGCCTTAATAATGTGCCCGCCCATCATCATCATCACATCAGCTTTAAATGGCCAGAAGTTTGATATTTGCTGCAGATTGAATGATGCGGTGTGCATCAAGTGATCGGTTTTGACTGTTCGATGAATCATGGGCATTCACTTGCCTAAATACAGTGGAAACTCTCTATATCAAGACCACCCGAGGGCTGTCTGCAAGTGGTCTCAATACAGAGGTGGTTGATTTATGGAAGGTATGGGACCGTGAAAATTGTGTTATGAAAGAGGCCATCTCAACAGTGAGGTGGTCTCTTTTTGTTAGAAGTTTGTGGTAGTCTTTTTGTGGAACTTTGTAACCATCAATTGTAGTCTTATTATAGAGGTATTCTTAAAAGAGAGGTGGTCTCTGTATGGAGGTTCACGACGGTCTCGTCCAGCAGAAATGATCATTATCATAGAGGTGTTCTCAAAAAGAGAGCAGAGGTAATCTCTTTACAGAAGTTCAAGACGGGCCATGTATGGAACTTTGGAATCACCATCATTAGTCTTATTACAGAGGTGGTCTCAATAGAGAGGTGGCCTCTTTATGAAGGTTCATGACTGGTCATCACCAAACTTTGAAACCACCAGAAGTGGTCTTATTACATATGTATTCTTGATAGAGAGAGAGCTATGATTTGGAGGTTGCGCTGCATTTAGGCACATTTCCAACCCTATAGCTACTGGCATCCATGAGATGAAGTCCCCCACCCATCCACAAGAGGCCCCTGGGGGTCCCAGCCAATACCAGGCATCACTGAGCACATATTGGGAGAGATCAGACGTCGTAACACGCATCACCACAGACTGGACACCGGTCAGTGAGTGGTCAAGTGGAGGGATGTGCACCATTAATCCTGTGGTCATCGAGCGGTCAACGCTAATGGTCAGTTGGCGGTCAAGCGATGTTGGGATGTCAATTCAATGGACTGATACTCCATGTGACATTGTAAGAGACCCAGATGTTGTAAATGCAATGGTTCATGATTTAAAATACACTCGCTTGACAGCAATACGCGATTTATCAACATGCTCATGTAAAGTTTTTGTTTCTTCTAAAACTCTGTTGAACTTGCATATTGAAAGACATCACTGAAGCCATAGTCAGATGGACGGCTGTCAAGTGATGGAATGCATGTATTCTGTCAAGCTGACCACTTCCATCACTGGTCAGTTGGTGGTCAATCCAGTGTGTCTGAAGGGGCTCGTCGGGGTGGGGGTCAACTGATCATCTTAGCTTGTAAGCATTGAAGACTTGTAGAATGCTGTTACAGTGACTTCTATGGTAAAACCCCCTACGGAATCCCTCGATTCCAGACACATGATGATGTTTTATGTGTGTAAGACTTGTAGAGACTTGACCAAAATCCTCAATAAACACTGATGAATTAGGAGCTTAACGTCCCCACCCACCCACCCTATGGGCATCCCCATCACGGATTCCCAGGAGCAGCCTTAGATCCGTCCACTAATAGCCTTAGCTCTTATAATGGGGACATCCGGGGTAAGACTGATGGCTGGACTGTCCGCTTGTGGCAAGACTAGTCAGCCGGGTCGGTGGTTAATGCTCAGACTGACCACTGGGAGGACTGGTGGGCGGAGGAGGCAGGGGCTGGTGAAGTATAAATGGTAGACTGCGTAGTTCCAGTGGAACCTATCAAAATGACAACTGCTCTATAGTAACAACACTGATATTGTCACTGTTTCTTGAACCAGATCCTTATATTACAGAAGGTCCTGCTAATCTTCATTTTTTTAAGCTCTGACAACATAAATTTATGGATAACTTGCAGTAATGACTACATTATAATAATAATCAGACTGATAGCTCGATTTTTGCAATACTCGAATATTTCATTCCCTCGATTCACATTCGAGTTCTAGTTAAACATGCCTGACTGAAAATTTTGATTGGTTGTTGAGAAAATTTATGAGTAATATTAACATAACTGAATGCACGATATAGACCTAAACGTTCATATAGAGACCACCTATATAAAGAGATCAATTCACAACGTCATGAACCTTGATTCAGAGATCACCTCTCTAGTGAGACCACATTGACAGTCTTAATAAAAGTTCTACTGTAGATGTTAAAGACCTGGAGGTCTTTACTTTAAAAAAACACACACTAAAAACTGGTTAAAAAGCCACAGGAGTCAATGACAGGTCTTAATCCCACCCTAAAGGTTGACGTTTTGAGAAAGTCTCTGCCTCCTGGTGCATCATCAGCTGGTGCCACATGAGACCATCATGCCCATTGAAATAGTTTTATCAAATGCACACAAGATTAGACTTCATTGATATGCACAAAACTTAGAGACGTTTAAATACGCCTGACGAAATCCAGTGGGTGGGTGGTCCTGATGGGTATGTATTTAGCAGTAATTCATCATTTGGCGATCGTTAAAATTTGAGCTCTGTACCTCAATTTTGGGTCAATTAATGTGATCGATTAATGATTTGGCGATGATGAGACGTCATTAAAATCTATGCCTCTATTCAGATAAGACTAATGAAGCGGTTAATTGTAAGTTTGCATTTTTGAAGCGTTTTATTGACTGTGACAACGTGCACATATGGTGGTGGGGGCTCGTAGAATGCTCGATAAGTCATGCAGGGAACAAAATGTACACTATTTTTTGTTGTCAATCTTCAAATCTTGGTTTATATTTTTTGCTGAAGAAATATGTAGAATACTCATACTGAATTTTATGATATATTACTGGTTACTGGAGAGTGAAAACTGTGAAATACTGTCACAAGTCTGGTAGACCTTACCTATAGGTTTCAAATCTCCTCAATAGTCTGATAGAACTAATACATTTCAAATCTACAGTTCAAACTACGAACATGCTTCAATCAATATTATGCCACTCTCAGTGAGACCAACACAGGTTGTCATACAATCACAACAAGAGTACCAAACAGCAAGCTGTTAAAAGGTTACATGGCTGAACCATTATCTCTGTGACCCCCAGCCTACACACTTGGTCTGTCGTCATCTCAAACCATTGTTTCTGGGTTCATATCCCACCTAAGAACGGAAACATTTTCTGAGGTCTAACAACCTCGGGGTCATGAGTGTGAGTCCCATTACGCCCACTTGATATAGTCAAATTGAACATTGTCTCAAGCTTGGTCAATATAACTGTAAAGTTATTGCGATAGAGAACTGAGAGATGATAAGAATTGAATGGCAAGAAATACCCATTAGATTTAAAACATTAAACAGTTCACCACCTCAGCACCAGCCCTTATTAATCATTTAACCAGCTGGATTCACAGAAACAGCCCCACAATCAGCCCAACAACATACCACACAACAGCAAAAAACAACTTCCAACGATTGCCGGCTCGTAATTATTCACGACGCGCGAGTTCCGCAATATTCAATTATCCGGCCGACGCCTCTCTTCGTAATAATCTGCCACGCACTTACCATTCGATTACGATTTAATGTACGTCGGGGAATTATCTCGCAGTGATACGTCGCGTGAAACCGTGTCAGCCATTAGTGTGGCTCGCTGGTCAGCCAGGTGATTGGATCACCTGCTCCACGGACACGATAATCGGACTGAGTTTTCCACCCAGTGGTTGATTTTCAAGGTACGAGAGTCCGAGTCTTTGATGAACTTGGTTATGAACTTAACCACTAGGTCAAAGTTACATATGAACGGTAATTGGTATAGCAACCCCATTGGTTTTTGTACACACTATATACACCACAGTCACTGAGTCCCAATGTACATCTAGAGACACACACCTCGACCTACCATATCGGTCCCTACCTATATAGTAGGTCAGGGTGTGTGTCTCTAGATGTAAACAAACATTGGAACTCAGCGACTGTGATATACACATATAAACTGATTTTCAAGGTATGAGAGTTCAAGTCTTGTATGAACTTGGTTATAAACTTAATCACTATAAACTAATATAAAATATTATATATTGATATCAACTAGCTTTTTTACAGAGTTGATAGTGGCTGACATTAACAAGACTTGCTGGAGATAAAAAAAATCTCAAAATGTGCTTGTTTTTTATTTTAGTATAAAAGTACAAGCATTTCCCTTTTTAAAAATGTATAACACTTTAGGGGTTTCGGGAATAGATTTTGGTTTATGGACCATACAAAAGATCATGTATACAATTTCGGTAAAGTCAAAATTAACATTGACTGAATTTTTCATTGTATTTTGTATGATCTTTTGTATGGTCCATAAACCAAATTCCATTCCCGAAACCCTTAAAGTGTTATACATTTTCAAAAAGGGAAATGAATGTACTTGTATACTAAAATAAAAAACAAGAACATTTTGAGAATTTTTTTTATCTCCAAATTCTTTTATCTCAAGCAAGTCTTCTTAAGTATTAGTTGGCATAATTTCTGTCCAAGTAAAGAAAATGAAGCTATATATAGAGATTTACAAGTCCAGTGTTAGTATTTTATTTCCTACTTTTACAAACAAACACATCAACATTTGGCTAGTAGACCTCTTCCGGGAGACCTCTGCCATCAGATTTCAATTCACACCTGTGGTATAAGCAAGATAGCGTGAAAAACTCTTGTCCCATGCCCACTGTAGTACAACAATGTTGATTTTGACAATAAACCATTGAGTGTGTACTAGTACATTATGTTGGATGGCTGGTCAAGGCATTAATACAATTAGACACAAGGCAATGGCTGGACACTAATGAGATTTTCCACGGAGGCCAACTGCTCCGTAAACCCGGAATGGCGATGTTTTACAGGTAGCGGAGCCCATACAATAGACATCACAGACATCATTGAGTCACAGGTGCAGTACGATAGCACTTCTAATGATGAAGACCTCATCTCTATTGAGACCACCTCTATAATAGGAGCATTGTTCGTGGTGCCAAACCTTCATACAGAAACCAACATGCATATCCATACAGAGACCACCTCCATTGAGACCACTTATGGTTCGTCCCGAGGGTGGTCTTAATAGAGCCGTACAAACTTTACGTCTGGGCTAATTTTTTATTCACTAACTTTCATCTGCACCAGCATTGGCAGAAGGGACATTTCAGCCTTGACTGAGCTCTCAGTGCGCGCTTAAGTCCAGACACACGACACTGCACATGAACCCGGAATGGCAATGTTTCACAGGTAGCGGAGCCCATACAATAGACATCATAGACATCATTGAGTCACAGGTGCAAGGATAGCAAGTCTGGGTTATTAGTTTTTTGTCAGTTTCACAGCCAGCAGCACCCGACAGAATGGACATTACAGTGTTGAGTGAACAATGAGTGCAAAACCAGCCAGTGTCGCAGGTCTTTACTGTCAGATATTATAGCCTTGACTGAGGTACAGTCAGGTAGGAGATATTAGATGGGTTGGTGTTGTTCTTTCATGATGGCTGAATGGTCTTAAGTGCTTGGGGAATAGGTGCCACAGTGGTAGTGGTCCAGGGTTCGAGTCCAGGCAGAGGCTATGTGATATACATGTAGTTATATATAGACTTGAATAAAGAATCCTCTATATCAATAGTGTAGTGTGTATGAGAGATTAGACAGAAACTATGGGAGTGTATGACACATACATCAGTATCTTATTTGGTAGGTGTTGTTACGATGTCTAAATGTTATAGTACTTTCTATTACTCTGTCAGTATGCTGACAAAGACCAACAATATACAGAACATACAACTTGGGAGGTGCTTTCCATTTTTCTATTTTATTATTTTCTACATCCGATCATGTGATGCTTTGAAATATACTTTATTATAAAAAAAAAATACATTTGCATCAAATTCAGACTCAGGCCTTGTTAAGCTTATTCAAACAATTGTTGTTTTCAACACAATTTCTGTCATATTAACCCCAGACTTCACCAAAAATACTTTGCTGCATATAACAATACACTTGCACCAAAGTCAGAGTATATGACCTTGTTCAGTATATTCATTGACACATACGTGCATATTTGCCCAAGTCCATGATAGTCCAGTTACCATCTATGTCCCCTGGACCCCCTACCAAGTCCACTCCATGTAATATTTTACGTTTCATCAACTCTGTCTACGGAATCTTTACTATACAGCACTTTAAAAAGTCAAAAGCTCATGAGAAGTCTAAATAAAACTCTTTGAAATATAGATCAAGCTTATGTTATGTGAATTAGCAGTAAATATTGAATCATCAGCCCTTGATCTTTCATATTTGTCCATTTGTACCTAAAGAACTCTGAGGGAACTACTAATGTGGAAAATATGGCATTGATATTAGTTTGGAAAGAATTTAGGCCAAAAGATGTTTTATAATTTTAAGAACACGGTGTAACAGACAGTGATCCAATGTGTTTATAGATATCGTGTGAAATTTTCAACTTTGCCCATCCAAAATGTAAAAACACACTCACAAAAAACAAAAAATCTCTATGTTTTGCAAGATGTTACAAATGGTATAAGTTGTTTTTATAATTTTGCATCATTTGTGATCTAAATACGAAATTTAGCATGGTAGCCCTAAATGTATTTTAGCCAATTTAATTCATTGACAATTTTCAAAATGGCCGCCATGGACATGACAATACAGCATTAAATTAATTATGCACACACATCTTTCTATCTTTCTCCCATCATAAAAGAACAACCTTAAGACCCCAATATTAAGTTCATGTCCAGTTTATAGTACTATCTTTTAGACTTTTTCTGCTGAGCAACAGTATATCTGCTCATTATTTACACTGTAAACACAGCAGGTTTCAAGAAAAAGTGCCATGATTATCAACAGACTGACGAGATACTTTCTAAATGACAATACAAACTTTGACCCCATTGGATCAAATAAGGTAAGTGACCCAAGTCCGTAACATACGTATAACATAACAATATAACAAGCAAAGTGCTTGGAATCAACTACAGCTCTTCTGCTCAAAAAGGCCCTTCAGGATCCACCATAAGCATTGGAAAAGCACAGGAGCCATATGCCACAGCCAGCATCTTCAACTCATCTCCAACACTCATTTTGCATCCGTCATACGCTATTCAACACTTCAGCAAGCGTCAAATAACACCATCCGAAAATCGAAAGCGGCCCCGGCGCCACCATCTAGCTGCTTTCCAGTCATTAACACTAAGCCACAAAGGGATTTTTAAAATGAGTTTTTTCATCGACATGAAAGACCAGTTCTGCGAAAATCGAAGCGCTAACCATCTCTTGTCATTAACAACCAGCGTCAAAGTAATATTTAAAAGGCGTTTTTCATCGACATGAAAGCGCACGATCGATACAAAAATGCGGTTCATCCGAAAATCGAAGCCCTCGCCACCCCGAACCCCGCCATCCCACTCTCATTAGCGGCCAAAGGGATTTTTAAAACGTGGCATTTATCCATCGCGATGAAAGCTCCGTTCCTCGCTCCAACAGCGCCGAAATGGTGATTAGCCTCGATCAAACGCGACCATTAGCGGCGCAAGCCTCGACATCACAGGCGCGCCTCTAATCGCC
Source organism: Streblospio benedicti (assembly GCA_019095985.1). Taxonomy (NCBI): domain Eukaryota; kingdom Metazoa; phylum Annelida; class Polychaeta; order Spionida; family Spionidae; genus Streblospio; species Streblospio benedicti. The sequence goes on from CM032663.1 coordinate 13,448,334, forward strand.
CACTCTCGACGCGCCGGTTGGCCAGCCATGGTCGAAATCGTGCCCATCGGCGCGCACTCGGCAGCGCCCGATAAGCGCTTTAAGGTTTCTGGACGAATTCTCGCCGATTTTCCGGTGGAACTGGTCACCACCGCGAGCCCCCATGCTGCTGCTTCCCCCCGCATCTCGAGGGTGGCAGCCCCATCTGTCCCATTACGACAAACACTCGGATTTCTCCAATTCTCATCACCGTCTAATCTGACACGCATACACAATGATTTTAACGCTGCCGTCACCACAGAATCGTGTCCGATTTCTCGATTTCTTGAAGGCGATTGGTTTTTCTGCAGCTCTTCTTTGATTTCAAAGCTTTGCCATATATGATTTTCCACTAAATCTGCTAATTCCAATGCGCATAGGTGATTATATCGCTTCGCAGTGTCCGATTTCTCGATTGTGATTGTTTGCCGTTGTTTAAATTCAAGCTCATCACATACGATTTTACGCTAAATCTGTCGCTGAATTTTCCTCATCATCATACACGATTTTCCACTGAATCTGGCATAATTTTTCCCCCTCTACACTTCAATTTCAAGCATATACACAATTTTCCAGCAAACTTGCTCAGGTCCAGGCCAATATAGGCGACAGTTTGCGACCTCTCGACCTCTACGACTTCAATTTCCACACGGCAAACAACGAGATTTTCCACTTGTACGGCACTCAAGAGGGAAGACGTTTCCACAGTCCTGGGCTATTTCCCACAATACCGTGAGAGATTAAATTATCTGCTATGGCGGGCCCACGAAGATGGAAGTAAGAAGGTGGCGAGACTTAGACACTGTACAGTGTAAACTCTATATAGCGACACACCGGGGACAGGAACCAAGTGGTCTGAATAGAGGTATGTCTCTCTATGGAGGTTCGCTGTGTACTTGTGTTGGTGGTCTCCTTACAGACAGCCACAAAATGTTGTCTCATTACAGAGGTCTCTCGGGTGGTGTTATAAAACATAACACTGTATCAGTCCATTGCTACTACGTTGTCCAACTGACACTATACACTGTGTCCAGCCAAGCTGAGTCCTATTCAAACACATTCAGCGGCACTAACAAGCCAAAGGGAGAGCGCATAATAAACTATTACAAGCCAGGAATAGACGCATTATAAACTATTGCGTATGATTGCTGACACTGGGGGGTCGGTGGGTACAGCCTCTTACAGGCGGCGATCAGGTAAAATAATGGGGCTGCACAGATCACGACCCCTGGTTTTGTGCCATACACTTTAGAGGATTCGTGAGGTGGAAGTAATATGTGTGGAATGCTGGCTCCAACATCTGATTAGGGACCTGGACTTATAATGATAAGAGAGATTGGAATGATAATGTTGTTTTTTATGAATGATATAAGTTGCCAAATTCTTGGTTTATTCCTCTGCATGTGACAGGTTTTGAGCTCAGAGAATGTGTATGGAAAGGTCTGATTGGGAAGCTTGGATGGAAGAGAATACAATGAAAATGGCTGAGGTCAAAAGGCCCAAATTCTCAGGTTATTTCCACATCTGACTAATAGACTGTGTGCGGAAGGTTGATGGTTTGATTAGGACACCTGGATGTACAATAAATTATGCAAAATCCTTCTATGTGAGGCTATTTCAATAGGGACATTTGCTTGATTTGATTCTAGTTAAACTGACAGCACTGCAGTGATGTGCTTTAAATATAAAACTCCAGTTAGGCTGAACATATTGATAAAAGGGGCTATAATATTACATTATGTTAAAACCCAAAACTTGGCAAAGATTTGGATGTGCAAGAGGTTGTGAGTATTCGTACCACTGAACAACTTTCCAGCAGACTCTTGTGTACTCTGGGACGGAACTCAAATGAGCAAGCTGGTGGTCATGTGACTCAGTCATGTGACCACAAGCTGGTCATTTGACACAGTCATATGGCCAGTGTCAAAGTAAACAATCAAAATTTCTTTCTAATCATGAAATATTGCAATGTACATTAATAGACACTTTCTAACTTATAACATTTATCTATCTCCGTCTCTCTTGAAGAGCTTTATCTCATGTCTGCATTTTCCGAAATCATTCCCACAGCTGCCTGCAGATGTCAGCACTACAGTTGAGCAGTGCCCAGAAACAGCCAATCACAGCGCAATGCCGAAACAACCAATCACTGAGCGGCATCAGGGGAGACTCATAAAAATCGTTACCATGGGAACCAGCAGCAGGACAGTCGGCCAATCATTTCGCCTCGATGGTCGCGGGATTTTATCCCCACGTAATTAGCAATTTAGTAGGTTTTTTATTACGACAAAAGTACGATGATTACATTGATTATGTCTGAGGTTTTTTTTGCCCAGTTACGTGTTTTGTCTCATTTTATCTCATTTTGTCTCATTTGCAGCTGTATACAAAATGCATTTATTCCAAGTAGAGCAGAAGCTAAAATGAAACAAAACGCTGTAATTGGGAAACGCACTGTCAAACAATTAATAAGCCTATGCATGGATTTTTCAGAGTCATGCTAATGTATAGAATTCAGTTATGAAAATAAAGTGGTTAGAAGATATATGTGTTTCATGCAGCATTACCATCATTGTAGGTATACATGTACTAAACCACAACATTGGAATGGAATTATTTATTCTTTAGAGTTACAAATATGAAGACAGCCTTAACCCATTTGTTTTTTAGATATAAGGTCTGACATGCATCTCTGAGGGTGTGCTTTGGGCTTGCCTAAGATGGTGGCACCCGGGAGGAGGCATCAGTTTGAAGCAATCATTTGTGCCCAACGATCAGGAAATCGTGTTGTTTGTATATCACATAATGTAAAATGTAGTCAATCATATTATTATGATCTTCACTGTGATACTCAAGATGGAAATGGCATATATACATAAATACGCAAATTGATGAAAAATGAACACATCATGATTATTGCAGATGTATTAGATATTTGACAGTCATGTTTCTGTAAGTCATAGAAGCTACATTCAATAATAGAGAGTACAGTCCTGAAGCCAACACCATCCTGACTAGCAGCCTTACTTAGATTATGGAGGAAGACAATGGTTTAGGCCAGAAAAACCTCAATGCAGGTTTAAATCCACAGATCAAGGTAGATGTTCGTCTATAAACAGCATCTAACAACATGACATGAAGACGTTTGTATGGCATATTGAAACTGTGATCATCGATTCCCCACGTCTCCTACCCAAGTGAAGTAGATTACAGAAAAATAGCCTTCTAGGGCTAAAAAGGCACGGTTTGAGTTTAAATCCACTGATCAAGGTAGATTTTTTGTCCATCCACGTCACCTCCCCAAGTGAAGCGGATTACAGAAGAGCTATCAATGGCCCAAAACACTGGGTCACCCGGTGCTGGCGTTCCATGCGTTATACCAGATCAAAGCAGCGGCGGTGGAGGTTATTTTGGAGACGCTCTATCTCTTTACCATAGGATCAATGGACTGACAACCTCATGCTTGGCCATGGACAGAGTTTTTCCACTCCGGTTTCTTCTATAAGCAAGACCATGACTAAAAGGAGACCACTTCTAAAGTAGGAGCATTTTTCCATGATTGAGCAATCTTCACGAACCTCGAATAAAACGACCACCTCTCTATTGAGACCTCTTAAGGCCAGCCAGCCCATATAGAGATCATATTGTATATTCATGCACCTACTGCTGCTGCAGCTCATAATATAAAAAAAGCATTTTACAGAGCACATTACGCCCTTCAATACCCGACTCCCGGCCACTCGAGATCTATCACAAGCCACATTCACAAACATTGCACATAAAAAACTGAAATATATTTAAACCTTTCAAGGCCATAGCAGCCACGTAATTTGTTCGATCATTATTGGAGGCTGTTTTGTTCATAATACATATTGAATGGCTTTGAACTGCTTCTCGCCATAATGGCTGATATGAGGCGTGCATCGATCCAAGGCCTGCTCCGCCATTGTTCGACGCGGGGCCTTTAAAATGCCACAACATCGATGGTGCGGTCGATCGTGGCGCCACCTATGAACAGTTGGATCCATATCTCTCCCAAACACACACCTGCGTCGCCATCGACAACGCAGTAATCCATAATGGCCGCTGCTGCCAACGACGACGATGACAAAAACGCCACCGACGGCCTTCACCTTTTTCGCAGACAACAGTGGCGCCGTCGGTAGTCACTCGAGGAACTACTTTTCACTGTGGCGGCGTATGCATGGCACTACTTTCAAAGTGGCGAGTCGACGACTGACTGAAAAAAACCTGCAGGCCGGTGGTTCACAGAGTGCACGAAACACGGCAGGCAGAATAAAGCGGGCTTGGAAATTCATTACCGATGCATTTAGAGCGCTGAAAGCCGTCTATTTACGCCACTATAAAGAGACGGATATAATGACAGGAGCCTGGATCGAGGTCTGCACACGACAGAGCTGTGCGTCGTTTTCTCATACTAGAAATGGGTGGAGCTGGAAAAGAACCGGTGATGACAAAGAATAGAACTGTCTCTTTTATCGGAAGAGACGAGGATGGGCTGCAACTAATTGTGACAGGGGGGTGAAAAAAGAATTCTCTTTTTTTTTCAGTTTCGAAGTTGTCTTCAAATCGTCAGTCAGGAACCAATGATGATAGAGAATCAAATAGTTGACTGAGGCTGGTTGTTGTTCTGCACGTGTAAACACACTGACCCGTCGTTGCCGTGGTTACATCAGAAAAACAAATTTTCCTCCTTGTCGCAGCAACAATCATCTTCATAACAGCATTTCTATGGACACAATCATCAGTAAAAAGGAAGCTGCTTTCACGGCGAGACCAAAACCAGAAATTTCACGTCTCACCAGACACACAGTCATTCATCAAATAGGCCTTTTTCATATCGAATTCCAAGTGCCTTTCATGAACTTATACGTTTTTTCTCTATTCGATTTCTCCTCTTTTCATTATTATCAGCTTTGTCAATAGTGGGAAATCTAATAACGGTGTATGACGAAAAAAGTCGCTGATTAGAGGCTGCGGATTCGCCATCTTTCCATCTGGACAGTCCATCTCGTGATGAAGCGCCACGCTTGGTCGCACTCCCTCCCGATAATTAAAATCATGTGTTTACTCGAATGTCACCAGCCGGAAAACGTGCGTAGTAAAACTAATTCCGAATAGCACAGCAGAAGTATGTGAGGATCAAAGTCTTCGCTAGCGAGTGGCCAAAACTCATCTCTGGTCTGTGATTGCCACAGACGAGGCGGGTTCAGTCGGTGGACGGCGTTTTGCAAAAATCATCGTGATTACATGGGGGCTCCGAGATGTCTAGTGCAAGAGGACAACGATCGGAAACTGATGAAATGGTCAAGGACGGCGAATGGCAGGCCAAAAATACCAGCGCTCGATGAAGTTGGGACATATCGCTGTGTCTTGTCCTCTTGTTCAAGATGCTAATTCGAGTATAACTACTTACTATATGCAGTGAATCTCTTCAACAACAGAACCCAATTTGCAGTCACAAATTCTTCCATTGTAGATGATTTCCGTTGTTTACTCAACAATTCACTGTCATTTTGAATAGATAATGCATGAGAAAAATTTCCGTTATTCCGTTTTTCAGTCTTCTGTTTTTGAGGACATTCACTCTACTGTATATATTACCAATACAAATGTACAGCGATCAGAGCCCCGGTCTTTTTGCTCATGAAGTTTTGTCTATGTTGATTTCTGTGCATTGCATTTAGATTACCTGCAATGCAAAAAGGACAACAATCAGAGTTAAAATGGTCAAGAAGTAAGATGGAAAGTGGTCTGAGCTAAAAATACCAGCATAGGATGGTATATAGCATGTACAAGAAGTGCTATTACGCGGGCAATATCACTGGGGCATCACGGTGCAGTCTTCTGCTGGAGTAAGCGGGACATCGCACGATTACACACACTTCACGCACATTACAGCCTTTATACCTTGTATCTTTCAACATTAGCAGTGAATTTCAAGATCAACTCTTTCTTAACCTTGAACGTGTTCATCTTGTTTGGTAATAAACCTCTAACTATTCACATAAAAGGTCATAAGGGACTTTGAGGTTGAATCGTGAGCAATTTAGGAGTGGGTTTTTACGAGGGTGGGTATTTACATGGGTGTTTCAATAGTGCTGATGCTCGATATGATCTTATATAGGAGGTAGCTGTTACATTAAGAATGTGCCTTTCCATGGATGTTTAGGGAGGTACATAGTACGCACATAGCTTTTCTTACTTCAGAACTAATAGTTAAGAACTGTAGATTAAGCAGAGGTGAGATTTGCTTTGTTTTTAAGCATTACTTGTGAAAACTTGTGTCAATTATTAATCAATCAATCAATCAATGAAAATCAAATCCTATATTTATTTGGACAGGCCCTGATAATTCCTCATTCAGAGGGTGTGGATTAGCTGCCCAGTCTACATCTCAATGTGTGTTTCAGTTTTTGATAGTATAAGATGCATAGAGCACTACATGTATGTCTCCACCATATTTACACAAAAACTTTTAACATGGCTGTTATTTTCATGAATGTTTCTGTAAAATATGCATAGTAGAGGTTTCATGATACTTCAGTGATGACACAAGTGCATTTGCAAAAGGTGATGCTTTGCAAAAAATCCAAGGATTCTGCTCCCACTTTACAACATTGATAAACATCATCATATTGGCAGCGAATTTCAAGACTTATTGAGGTGCATTTTTTTAGACCCTTCGACTGCTGCATGATAACTCCCTGATTACACGAGAGTGCTTGAGATACACAATGGTCCACTGTAGCACTGGGACGATCCCACTTCTCACGCATTGTCATCTAACACAGCATCGCGTAACTGCCCGATTCTTCACGCATGATCCAGTGAAGTGTAACACTTCCCCCACTTCAACAAACACTGGAGTATAACAGACCATTAGATGGTGATGCTAAAAAAAAAGAGATTCCGTCCATCTAACGTGAGTGCTTGTTAAACACTTGAGGGCTGAGAGAGAACCCCCTGAAGCTGGCATATCAAAGACCGACGCCCGCCTTCAGTCACTTACTCCAGGGTCCTTGGGATCTTCCCTGGACTCATCCTAGCGTTCTCAAGGGGCTTTTACCTCCTTACCTGGGTGCATCCTCTAATTGAGTTCATCCCAGCATTCTGAAGGGTCCACTTTGGTCTTCCTAAGGTGCATCCTCTCCTTGAGGAAGAAGGCCTCCCATCTATTTTTTCTGTCTTGGCCAACAGCTGCCGTAATATATAACAGGCACACCTTAACCACAGAAATAGCACCAGCTCATCCGAGCATTCTTGGAGGGCCTCTTGTACACCAGGCTAGGTGCATCCTGACCTGGGGGCCAATCGACTTTCTCAAATTCCCCATCTCTTTAATATCGCCGACTTTTTGCAACAGCAGTACTTATGCACTATCATTTAAAGAAGGTTTGAGACTGCTCAAAATGATCTTATTATAGAGGTGGTTTCAATAGGTGATCTTAATTACTGTAGCTTTTCAGTGGCCCATTTGGCGCTTCAGAAGGTTCATTCTATGATTATAGTAGAACAACTCTATTAAGAGGACCCATGTGACTGGCTTCAAGTGGTCTCAACGGAGATTTTACGATCTTTCCTTGGGTTGATCATACCATTTTGAGTGCGTTCTTACTCTTCTTCTTAGAGTCAATCTACAATTACAAGAGCTTTAATATCCCCTTCCTGAGGTTCATCGTGCCCTTGTAGAGAGTCCTCCCAGCCTTAGAGCTGTCTTAGAACACAGCTACCTCAGTGCATCACTAACCACAGCAATTTTTCTGCATAAGGCTAATAATGCATTCAATCCGAAAAGTTATTCATTTCATAGCATGTATGTGCAACTGCTTAGGGATCACATGCCTGCCAGTTACTCTACAAAAGCTCATGTTGTATTGACAAGTCGCCCATGCTTTATGACATCGCTTATCTTAGCATAAGACTTATGGATCAATCTCACAAAAAGACTGTTACACAGGTTTATGTAGGATTCAAACCCACAACAGCAGCACTTTATTGCATTCAATTTGTTAGGCAAAATAATTAACAACTATCAAACCAGTCTGTCACATATTTACTCAATGTCCGAAAAGAATTATATTACACAGGTTTTATACATGGGACTCAAACTGATGAACATGGTACCCAAAGTACAAAACATTTAGAGCTTTTCAGACATTGATAATCAGCATTTTTTACCAACTACAGCATTTTATATCACAGTACACATAGTGGAAAATCCATTCTATTGAAAAGCACACAACGATTTTAGTTCCTCCGCTGTGGTATAGGTGGCGCGTCGCAACAAACACATATTCGAAGGGAATGTAGTTTCAGTGCCGCCGAATTCCTACGTAATTACAAGGCATACAAATCCAACTTTTTCATAAAGAAATCTCTTTTTAAGAGGATAAATATTACCATTGCTGTTGGTGTATGATATTTTTTACATTTAAAAGGGTAACTTGTGGGCCTGGAGGCAGAAAAACCACAGAACTAATCGGGCGAATACGCGAAACCTGCAACCTTCAACACCTGTAAACCCCCACCAATGCCATGATTGACTATACTTCTACTGTGACGAAATTTTCGGTCTCGTCATGAATGACATCACATGGAGCAGGTATTGTTGCAAAATGTGACATGAGGATGGTCTTCAGATGACAAGACCGAAAATTTCAAAGTAAGTTTAAAAACACTGGATTTATCTTAAAATCCCTCTGAAAATATTATCAGAAGAAATCCAGTGAAATTGTACGATACAATATACTATATTATATAGTCTAAAGTGTTAAACATTTTCAGAGATCACAAGATCTCATTCTGTAAGTTGGGTTTTGTCTCAAAGTCTTTCGAGAGAGAGAGAGGGAGTGAGAGGGAGTTCGAGCTTTCCTCCTATACTTCCCAACACCACCAGACCTCTTACACCTGAGTAAGAACACAAATGTCAAATTCTTCAATGGGCAGGGTCAGTTAGACTCATCGTCCCCACACCCTCTTAGCATTAAAGTAGCCCCGCACCTGCATTTCTGTCTCCAGTTATCACCAGGTTTTGTCACGACTTGCCCCACATTCTGTACCCAAGTGACTCACCTTTAATTGTCTCTCGGACACTTCATAAAGATTTCCCAATCTCAATCAATAGTAGGCATTTCAGGAGTTGTGCATTCTTCCTCCTGGCCCATGGTCCATATAGAAATTTTCATGAGTTACGTTTAAAGTTTAACAAGTTTTATATCAATTTTCATGAGCTTCATTTCTATTTCCATAAGTTTCATATCAACTTTCATGAATTACATATAATCATGACTTTTTTGGTATCATTATATATGAAAACTTTGAACCTTGAAAGATCATGAGTTGAAGATTTTACTCAGTATGCTATAGGCGAGGACTTGTAACACAGATTGTTACAGATAGCAATTGGCAACAACACATACATGTATATACAGTAATATAATAGTTAAATACTTTGGGCTCTTGCTGTAAAACAAAACTGAAACTCTATCTAGTATGAAACAAGCTTTTCAGGACTTGTGCTGTTGTTGTAAAACATCACTGAAACCATAGCTACTTAGAAAGAAAAGATTTAGATATTTCGTTCTCTACTTACATAAACTATTTTGTTATATACAGTGCCCATTTTAGATTCTTCATCTTACTTATTCTCGCTCCATAGATACAGATGTTGAAATGTAACAAATTTTTGCGATATAATTTTTGCCCTCATATCATCCATTCCAACGCCTACCACCAACCACATGCAATAGTCATCACCTCCGCTTTTCGCATCTAATGCACCGTGCAGAAATTTCATTAACGAATAAAAAATCTGCAACAAAATGTATCTAAAACCCACACGCTGTATCCAAGTTCCACTCCTCTATTGCCAATATCTTTTTTTGAGACACGCATCACATGTTATAGATATTTCTTTGATTGAATGAGAAAAATTGGCCACAAACATGAATGTGTCATGCAATGGCAACAACGAGGCGTTGGATGGACCACCATAGAAGTTGGTGTAACATGTGATGGTATTTGGACCCGTTTCAATTCATGCACATGTTTTGTTACATATCGGTACAGGGGAGGAAACTCATGAGAATTTGCTCACGGATCAAAGGGCCGAAAAACTTTATAATCCAGCAGGGCAAGGCATACATTAGCCAGCACTGGGCCATCGGGTAGACTCTATTTTGTACCCTGACATATGGCGTTATTATGATACGGATGCCCTTTACCCATCAATGATGTGAGTGTGCAGTGTAGTCCGCAGAGCATTAGAAAAGTAGAGTTCCAAGGTAAACCACTAAGTTTGCGCACATTCTAGCGTACAATGTGTCACATAAGCCAGGTGCAACTCCACACAGGTAAAAACAAGCGGCCAAACTATACTACACTTTACACTATGATACATAAGGAAACAATGTGCGTACATAAGATATGAGCCACCCTATGCAGAGGTAACCACAATAATAATGTGTCACCACATGGTATGAGGTATGCTCTTGGGTACACTATCACCAAGGCGACTGTCAATTCACCACCCTATACCTGCTATATAGGTGGCTGCTATACACAGTGATATTGCACCCAGAGTGGCAGTCCGGAGTATTTGCTCGCGACCGCGACGCTTTTTCCAAACGACTCGCAGGAAATGTAATAGATTATCTGTTTGCGCAGACACGCATGACTGAACGTACTGCTAATCCAGCGTGAAGCAGCGCCATCGGTTGTTCTCATACGATCTTTCACAACGTGGTGGCTTTTTCCGCAGTCTATGTATTATGCAGAGCCCCCATTTGCGACAGTGTGATGTTTGACACACTCAATATTAATGCACCTCGTGCGGCGAACAAAAAAACGCCTGTTTTAATTGCTGCGATAGGTGTGAAATGCTTAAAAGCTTTGACATTTTTTTGGCGTTGAATATTGAAAGATTCTTATCATGCTTTAGGTGATTTGTGGATGAATAATTGACGTTTCTCATGGCGAAATGCATTTCAAACATCATGGATTTCATTACGTCAACCTTTGACCTATCAATCCCTTGATGATACATGAAAATCTAGCGACCATCTAAATAACTGGTATCAAAAAAAAGTTTCTTAGCACGCTTTAGGTGATCTGTGGATGCATAATCGACATTTCTCATGGCCAAATGCATTTCAAACATCATGGATTTCATAATGTCAACCTTTGACCTATCAATCCCTTGATGATACAGCAGTAGAATCTAGCGACCATCCAAGGGACTAGCATCAAATCATCTCAATAAAGAAGTAGTCTCTCCGTGGAAGTCTGTGTTGCGACTGTTTATGAAGTTTGGTACTGTAAAACATGGTCTTGTTACAGATAACATAAGCGGTTGATGATACAAGTGGTCTCTATTGGAGGTTTTATGATACAATATGTCATTGCACCGGTATTGAAGAGTGGTGGTGGTGGGTGGTGGTGAGGGGGAGGACGCTTTAATATCATAGTGGGTTCGAAGCTTTAGAGGCTTTGATATTCTCCCGTTCATGAATATATTAAATTTCATTAGATCAGATGATTCCTCCCATGGACTGGAACCATTGACATATTTCCAATTAAGCCGTGACTTCCAAATATCATAAATGTCTCAATGCTATCCTTTTATTTCTCCTACTCATTAGTATCTTTAATCAAACATTTATGGCACATAATCAAAGCAGAAACAATCAAATCAAAAAGTCATTATAACTCATGAATATTTCCCTAGGAGTAAGGTGCAATCGTGTTATTTTGCATCTATAAGTAAAGAACCGAAAGTCACATCACCACCATCAAAAATTGAACACTATTAGTTCCGCAATACGTACAAAGGTGGCGCTTCAAGCCAAGACATGTATTTTCACTCTCGGTCACCTTTCGTACAGGAAATTTCAAACTTGATTAGAGCACAACGCCTAGAAATAGGTGTTCACGAGGCATATGCACATTGTCCAATTGGCATATACTCATGCGTGAGCTCCTAATGTTATTAGAAAACAATGAATCCACATCGCTGCCTTTGTGATCGAGAGCTACTTAGGAATTCAACATGGCGGACAAACGCTGTATTCGAAGAATGTATAAATATGGCATTAATGGCACTGATTGGAACATTTTTCTATTACGTCTTTTATTTTTATAGTAACCCTTTAACAAAAGTTTTATTGAAAGTGTTATTACAACGAGGGCCCACTTCACGTTCAATTAGAATCGCGCATACGAAGGTGCGTTTACGCGTAGTCAGTGCGATATATGGTATACAATAGTCAAGCCCTTACCAATATTTGATGTAATCAAACCTGCGTGATATTGGGGTAGTAAGAAAATAATAGTTTGAAATGTACTTTAAGGAATACGTGTTCTTTTAATTCAAAGAGTGCTAGCTTCAAGTGTTGAAAGGTTATACTTGAAATAACGAATTATTAATTAAAAAGCCTGGAGTGTAAGCTTTTCAGAGTTCTAATGATAGCGTATGTTTTTAAACATTCTACACACTACACAGTTTACAAGCATTGTGTGTAGCATCCATTGCGTTTTCCCAAAGTATACAAAACTCTGTAACTATGATGCATTGGAAACCTGCTTACACTCTGAATTATACCTACATCATGGTAGCTGCATATGACATGCATGTACCTATAAATGTTGAATGCCTCACATAAAGTTTGTGCTTTTAAATCTACACCATACAATCAACTAAAAAGGATTTATCATGAAGACTTTCAAAACAAAGCATTTTTGGTTGTTATCTAGAGGTATGAGCATTCCATAAGATTCATATGAGGTAAAAATGTATCAAAACCATTGCAGTGAAGGTACTTGTATATAGTAAGGGAACTTGTACACAAGTTTTTTCTTCAATATTCTATGAAATATAGTGCTGTTCATGGGCACTTGCACAGTGGTAAGCTTAACTCAAACTTCTAGCTTGCTCAGCCATGATTGTTTTACCCCAATGATCGTACCAAGGCTAGAGAAATACAACACATTTTAAATATTCCAGTAATGCCCTTCAAAACAAACCAACATGCTAAATCTATATGATGTTTGCCGGTACTTTCTAGCTAGATTCCAAAAATGACCCATTTTTGCTCTTTATCTAACCACTGTTGTTTTCTTCCACCACTTTGTGGAGCCCCACATCAGGTGTCTCTCCCACACTCCCCCTACCTAACGACAGCAACACTGAAAATCACACATGGTCCCAGCAGGTTAGAACAACATCCGCGAGGTCACCGGGTTCAACTCCCGGCCCGGCCCCATAATGCTGTGCGATCGAGCGGAAACTCTTCAAAGTGCTCCCTGTGTCTCCGCGCTTTTGGTCATTTATTTCAAACACGCACCGTTCGAAGATAAACACAATGCGCTCCACGAATTGTAAACACGGTTGTCCCGGGCTGCGATATTGTAGGTGTGACATTGTGATTGTGCGATCGGGCTGAACCGGCCTCCACCGATAAGGCATTAATTGGGTAGCAATAATTATAAACTACTTAGAATGTATATGTATGTATGTTTGAGAATACAATGACATATTGAGAGACCACCCAGGGCCTGTTTGATGTGTTTATTGATTAACGAGGAACGTCGTATATGGTTTTTTTGCTACGAGGTGTTCGATTTGGTTTTTTCTGCTTTTGTGACATATCAAACTTGAAAGCTTGTATCTTTGTATGTCCTTTCGCTTTTTAAGCTTTATGAAAGAAGCAAATTTTGAATGCTTTTTAATGTACTGTGTTGAACTTGTGAAAGACGATCATTTTGTAGATAAGGTAAATGAAATGAGATAAATAAATTCACTGTCTACTTTTAACTATACCCACTTTTATGTTTATGAAAATTGAAGAAGTTTTGAAAAAGCTTATAGAAGAAAATCAGTCATTTGTAAAGTGCAGAAGAATTCTGACATATCATAAAAAGAAAATTCTTATATTCACAATAAACTTCCGGAAACTTCTACAGCAGACTATAATTTAACATAGTCAATAACATATATTTGCAATGAATACATCTGAAATAATACATTTCTAAAGCATTCAATAAAACATTTACACTTGATTACCTGGTAGAAAACACCACCAAGAAACCCAATCCTCCAATATACCACAAAAAAGACCACAAGTCAAGGTTCTACATGCCCAATGCAACACACTACATTATACCTCTAATACAATGGAGATACAAACCAGTAAAACATACAGTTTTTGGAATCTGGTATGTCAGATTAGTACTAGTGGATTGATTCAATGTATATCAGATACGGGACAAATTTACACTTAGTATGTATGCTCCCCAGGGAGTTGGGATAGATATAGTTTGCCAAGGATGCCAATGACCTGGGTGTGAATGATTAAAAGTCACTAGAGCACGATAACAGTGAATTGCGACTGTAAATGAGCACATTTACATTTGTATACTATATGTGTAACAATAATAAGCTCTGACATTCGGTTCTCCATCATTCACAACTGACTGTGTAGTTGGGAGATGAATTGACACTGCAAAAGGTGGCCCAATATTGCAATATTGGCTTAGTATCTGATAGATGATGGTAGCCTTTGTGCAGGACTGGTTGAGAGGCTATCTGACTGGCAGTTGACTGTGTTAGAACATGATAAGATTTCAGTGTACGTATAGTAACATTTTCATACATCTACACACACCTACTGAATACTCACTGTGGAGCGAACAGCAAAGACTGCGAAAAGTGCTTGCTCGAGAGATGTGAGAGACATAACATCACGAATGATTTCACAAGCTTTGGGAACACTTGCAGATACAGGTGTTGTAAAAGAGGAAGGGGTGCACTTAAGAGATCCCCACGGTTTTGTAAGTGCGCACATGCAAGAAACCCCATGAAAGTTAAATATTTAGGTGGGAAAGAAAGGGGGGCACAGGCCCCCTGCACCACCACCCTCTGGATCTGCCAATTAACTGGAGAAGACGAGGCAGTAGTGCACTAATAAGAGACGGAAGGCTGAAAAAGAGTCGACAAGCATTGAGATCTGGCTACTAACCGTGGACCGTACGGAGAAGACGTGGCAGTAGTGCGCGTCCTCGGCCAGGTCCTTGGTGATGTAGGCGAAGTAGTTGAGGTGGTCGCCGTCCTGACATGCGCAGAAGATGTTGCTGATGTCATGCTCGCAGATCACAACCTGAAAGCAGACGAGAACGTAAAATAAACGTCAATTTGGCGGTTTATAGTTGTGATTCAAGTCTTGCTCTCACGGCTTTACATTTTACACCAGGTCATTGGCACACTCGTTGATAAGTTGATTATTTTTTACATCTACAAAACATTTAGGGCACAATGCTAATCACTCACACACTCTTTAAACCCATGACCTGTACCTAATTAATATGTAGGTGCCACGGAGCAGTGTGCAACTATTTAGGGTTGAATTTGCTCAACACTACCACAAGATCCGACCAGGAATCAAACCCACAACCTTTTGGTCTCGAGTCCAACTCCCTATCCACTCAGCTACAGAAGCACAAACATACAGTAGTCACGGAGAGACCAAAAACAATTAAGGACACCTTTCATTCTCCTGTAAGCTATATGATTGGTTAGTTACTAAAATTGCTTCACTAATAGAAACATTTTCTGTTATTCTGAAGACACATTTAGGAGACTACCTATACGGATGCTGATGCTTTTGTTTCATATGACTACAACTGAACAGCCAGCCCCAAATTACTACAGCAGTATTATTATTCAATTCTATTCCTCACACACCTTACATTTGTATTATCATCATTATGCAGCGACAAATGAAGCGCGTAAAAATATTCATGTGGAAGCTCAAAAACTAACATGTTCATGATCCAGCCTAAAACAATCTGCCTGAAATAACAAAATGGCGAAAATCTCGTGTTTACGCTGTTCACAAGAGCGAAAAGCATCACTTCACACCAGCCTAATGTATAATATTATTACGGTGGAGTCTTGAAAAACCATCATTGCAAACGAACCATGGCTATATTATGCATAGGAGATTGCATGGGCACTGTAACTTTGGGGAGTATTTACTGTAGAACGTTTAAATTAAAACCATTTGATGGACTGTTCTCGTATGGTCTTACTACAAAGGTGGTCTCTTTATGGAGGTTTGTTTCAGTCTCTTTCTGAAGGTTTTCGGACTTCAAAAAATCTTATTATAGAGGTGGTCTCTTCAAAGAGGTAGTCTTAATTAGAGAGGTTCTTCTGTACTCATCTGGGCAATGCTGTTATGATACAAGGCGAGGCCTGAAGCCACCTGCGCCGCAGATTCCGCCTCATCGAACTCACAAAAACATTGCAACGAAACACACAACAGTCGCACAACGCTTTCATCTACCACGGTAAAAAAAACCCACACCAATGTGACCTAGATGCTTATTTCTGAACAATGGATAAAGAGAGAGGTGGAAAATATATGTGAAACAATGGCTTCTGTTGTGTGGAATCGATCGCTTGTGGTTTGGGAAACTGGTATAAGTATAATTGTAGGCGAATGTCATTCATAGAAAACTAACATGCCACATTTGAGTCATTCAATAATCGTATGTCTGGTACATGAACGCTTCGTAGTGAAGGTTCGATTGGGCAAAGCGCATGTCCGCCATTTTGAAATCATAACGTCCCCGGCAATTGAGCACAACACGAAAGTATCCTTGAAAACAGTCGGTTGCATTGTGGACCGTTGTGAACAGTCGTACACTCGATAACCTTTTCACGTACAGTAAAACTTCTCGATTAATACCAACAGACTACTGGCCTCAAGTGGTCTTCAGATGGAGGGGGTCTCTTAATGGAGGTTCAAGATGGTCACTATATGAAGTTCGGGACTGTGAAAATTGGACATATTAAAGAGGTGGTCTCGTTATAGAGGCAGGTTTCGATGGAGGCTATAGTGTATTAGATTAATGCTAACAGTAAGGACTTGAAGAGAGGAAAAAGCCAGCGATCGATCGTCCAATGGGGGACGTCCTGGGTCGCAGGGTACAGTGATCTCATCGGCGTCGCTATGGCAATGCCATTATGTGCTGCGTGTTCATTGGCTCACAATCGGGTCAGTGTAATTTATGCAGGATTCAGTGTTTTTCTATTGGTCAAAAGCTTGGGAGACAATGCTACTTATATTTATACACATCATACGTTATGTATTTTGTGAGGTGAAACATGAAGCTTCAGTCCTATTGATGACAGCAAGTGGGGTCTTAAATATAATGTTACATGATTTTTTTTTGGAGGGGGGGGGGTAAAACAACTTTGAAGAACAATAAATTACTGTGGATTAATCAAATGGTATTTTAGAACACACAAATTATCAATGATTTCATGTCTTATGATCATTTGATAATTGGTTTACACTTAAAAAAAGCCACAATCAATTGTAGGAATCTTATGTAAACGCATTAGAAGTCCCTAAATGGGATGCAAAAATAAGTTCTGTGTTCCTTTTGACATTACAGGATTCCTTTGATCCAAGTCTATTGGGCTATATCACCTCGGTGAATAGGTGCCACAGTGGTAGTCGTCCAGGGTTCGAGTCCTGGCAGTGGCTAGGTGATATGATCATGAAGACTTGGAGAAATGAATCCTAATGTCCATACTTGCACCTGAGTCAATTAATTCCAATTAATTCCAAAATATCTATGTATTTCCATGTCCCTCTGTCTTTTTTGAAGATCATCCCTTTTGATATATTGAAATACTAGTGTGCTTCATGTCCATAGATAAGAATTTTTAAATGTGTCACCTTTACTGTAAAAGTGGCTAAAAAATGGTCTTGTCACCGCCTCACTTTTAACCCAGGTAGAATCCTCATTAGCGTGTTTGAGCATGAGTTAAAAGCCCTTATGTCACCAGCTTTTCTGCCTGATTATGATGAGTATCGGGTGACCCGGTTAGGCATTGATCCCAGCATGCCTCGGTGGGCTGATGGCTGGGTGGGAACAGGTCACCGCACAGCACCTATAGGTGGGTCGGGATGACCCCCAGGTGGGACAGGTGTACAGTGGAATCTCTGTATTCAGAGCACTTTGAGAGCTGGCCTCATGAGAGAGGTGGTATCTTTATGGAGGTTTCTGTTACTAACACGAACCAACAGTTGTTCTCTATGGAGGTTTGGGACACCAAGAAACGTTCTTATAATAGAGGTGGTCTCTGTGCAGAGGTGGTCTTCGTTGATGACTGCAGGGTGGGGCAAAAAAATAGTAGTGCATTAAAACAACCCTGCAGACTGGCCTTGGTTGGTTTCAATAGAGGTGCTCTCTTTATGGAGGCTCGTGTTGGTCTTTTTTATACAGATTAATGACAGCAAGATGTTCTTATTATAGAAGTAGTCTCTGTGCACAGGTGGTCTAAATTGGAGGTTCTATTATAAGTGGGTCAGGATGACCGTGGGATGGGTCTCAAATGCCTTGCATGCCCAAGCTCAGAGAGGTTCTGAACCTCCCTTATAAGTGCCATATTTGCTTCTGATAAGATTACATATGAAATGTTCAGGGAACCCTCGTAAAACCATTCATTGGACAAACTGAAACCCCACTTTACAAAAATCTGAGCACGAGCCTGCATTGACAAAAAATTCAAGAAGATCATGAGGTCCTACAATGTATATCACTCACCTGTCAATCACCATTTTATGTCCTTTTACATTGTCATAATTAGATAGTCATGTTGGGTAAATTTTCCATGCCAGGCGCATCATTAAAGAATGGCATCATGATGATGAGGATACAGGCACACACTGATTGTAACTTTGGTGAATATCGAATGTGAAAAGTCCCAGCTTTGATTCTTCATACAAAACATTATGATAGACCCTTGGGGTGGGGTCAATTTCCGCCCAAGGGGCACAATTCGACTACGGAATGATGACCATATCGGCATACAAGTTGTGTGCAAGTTTGATGAAAATTGAATGATACATGAAGAAACTATTTTGCAAATATGAATTGTCGACGAACGACAGACGAATGACAGACTGAAGGTGATCACAAATGCTGACAATGTCTCTGGCAGGTGAGCTAAGAAAAAGAAACACTGGTTTGTCACCTCTGGTACCGCTTTCATCCTTTTACTGTGGCAGCGGACATATGCCATGTTTGAGCCAGCTGTCAAGCGTGGAATGCACTTCACACCTGATTGGTCCCCGCCGTGTGTGGCTAATACTGTGTGAAGGGACACGCTCACAGTGCTGACAGGTAATACGCAAAAGTAAAAAAAAAAACACAAATGTGGCTGTTATATAGTCTATGATAGAGATTCTACAATAGAACCTCCAATTAAGACCACCTCTATATTGAAACCACCTCTGTAATAGGACTATTTTTCATGGTCCCAAACGTTCATAAAGCAACCAAAATGAACTTCATTATAACGACTAACTCTCTATTGAGACCACTTGAGGTCAGTCCCATGGGTGGTCTCAATAGAGGTTCTACTGTAAATGTTTTTATCATTTATCATTATTCAAAGATTATTATGTTGAGTAACAAACATGTAATACACCACACTTGTTATTAACTATCATGGTCACACATATAATATGGATACGGCAAAATGGCGATAAAACAGGGAGATAGAGAGAACTCTATGACTGGGAGGTTGTGGGAAATTTGGAACTACAAATAATGGGATATGGGATATTACAACTCCAAACCCTACCCACTGCCTTTGACCCACATCTATGAGGCATATCGAGGATAAACTTATACACAAGGGTTTTTAATGCTGCATTGTCATCATTTTCATGATCCTGACATAATCCCAATTTGGGGGAATTTTTCCAAGAGTATTGAATGTATATGAGAAATCTGACTTACAAATGAAGGGATACATAGGCAGATCCAAGGGAAGCGTAGTGCCGCAGGGGGTGCGCAACCCCATTTTCCCCACCAAAATACCATATTATCATAGGGTTTTTGGCATCTTCGCCATCAATCGCATGTACGAAACCCATGAGATCCCTTAAGTGTTCCCCACCTTTTCCTAAATCCTGGATCTGCCTGAGGTATATGGGGTATTACAAGCCCTACAACCACCCCACCACCACATGTTCACGGCGTAACGAGCGTATAATCGTGTGTACTTGTTAATACCACAGCAGCAGGTGAATTAGAAACATCGCACTCATTATGGCAGAGTCATTGGCTCAGAAACCACGACGGAGAAACTTGAGGTTTATACATTATGAAGTAATGTGCTTATTCAAAGTCGCAGTTAACTGTTAGCGCTCAAACATTCTCCCGTTTATCCGCCCACCCCCTAAATTGGTTGATTTTAAACTCAAATGCCCTGGGCGCTTGAATGAGAAGATACAGAGGTGATATAGAGGTGGTCTCATATAGAGGTGTTTCTTTAGATAGATGGTCTTAATATAGAGGTGGTCTTAATATGTAGGTGGTTTTCAATATAGAGGTGGTTTTATTATAGATATGGTCTTAATATAGAGGTGGTCTATTTATATAGGTGGTCTTAATTGGAGGTTATACTATACAGCCATTTACTAACCATTAGCAGTTTCCCAAAGAGCAGAAATTCCCTCAAATATATTGTCATTATAAGGGTGGCTCCCACACCTGGGCTCCAACATAGATTTTGATTTTACAATGACAAGTAATAATCATATCATAATGAATTTAAAAAACTGAGAAAAGCACACAACACACAAACCATGAAATCTAACACTGATACACATCTCTATTTATCAGGTTCAGCTTCAATCAGGCAGAAGTCCTGTGGTTATAACGAAACATGCAACACTATCAAAATACGTGGTTCAGCCAAAATGGAGGAAAGCTTAACACTAAATGTTCACAAATTTCTTCACAGACCACATGGCGAGCACCTAAGAAAAGTAGTCAGCTCTGACAAAATATTTATAGTTATATGACAGCCCTTAAAAAAAGTTGCCTGCCATTAGCCCATGGAAAATTTGAATCAACTCTTACTTGCACCCCATTTTCGGAAAACCTGGATCTGCCAGTGCAGTAGTGATCATATGAAAAATTATCGTAAAGTTCCAACCAATTAACTAATAGGACCGTGACTTGAACATGATAAAGACTAGATAGCATTCTACCAATGAGCTGGTGTAAACTCAAGTTGATACGAATGTTTTGGCCCTGACATGTCCCCCTACGCCAAATATTGACAGATCCCAACCAAAACACATTAACCTTCAAGGTGAACATGTAATTGTGTAATTGTCGTAATCCCCCATAATAACACGCTGAAGGTTTCTCCGCACACTTTCATCTGGTTATTTCAACGCTTGAGTGCACTCAAGCGCGAAATCAGTTAAACGCTGGTTTTAGACCAAAACAAACAGTGTGTGTGATTGTGTGTTATAATGCGGAGACTTTGGGGGTGAGATGTGTTAGATGAAAACCGAAATTGAACAAATATGTTATATGATACGTGCATCACAGGAGAACTGCCAATTGTTACCATCTCTAAAAAGAGACCACCTCTGTAATAAGAGTATTTTTTGACATCTCAAGAGACCATACATGGCTCCGTGCCCGAATAGATAGCGAGTTAGACTCGTGAACAGAAGGTCGTAGGTTTGATTCCCGGGTTCAAGTCTGGTCCCCAACACAAGAATGATCACAACACAGAAAAAACACCCACCTTCTTAATAGTAAAACAAAACAAACAAAAAACTCACTCTCTTAACTTTCTACCAGTAATTTGATATTCCACTATAATCCTTAACATTCATTTAAATAGGATCTTTTATCCAAATAGAATGTGATGTTTCAGATCAACACCATCCTGAAACCTCAAATGTGCTGTATCAACACTATTCCACTCACAATACATAATGAGGATCAACAACAACACCATTCAATCCATGATAACTGTCTAATTCCAAGCACCTGTTTGGATTTCCTATGTTCACGTATCAACTATAAACTTCTCGGATAATTCCCAACAACATGTACCCCCAACACCTCGACTGTGTATCCAAACTTATCCTTTAAAAAACTGACCTAACTTATAATTGAGGCCAGACACATGACTGTAAATCCACAACACAGCTCAACATGTAGCTTTGAATCATTATATTCGTCTTTTATTATGTTTTTGCTTTTTTCGCTCACGATCATACAACACCAACTAAATATTACTCCACACATTTCATCATATCTCCAAATTTTTATATTAAACTGCTATCCATACTATAGAAAACACCCATTCAAGGGCCCATGCTTCTGTAAAGACCCATTTATCCCTTGTAGTGTCTATCCATAGATTTTTCATGATGGCATAGAGACCACTTCTGTAATAAGACCATTTTCCCTGTCCCAGAACCTTCATAAAGAGACCACCTCTGTAAGAAGACCATTTTTCCCTATCCCAAACCTTCATAATGAGACCACCTCTGTAAGAAGACCATTTTTCCATATCCCAAACCTTCATATTTAAAAGAGACCACCTCTGTAAGAAGACCATTATTCACAGTCCCAAACCTTCATAAAGAGACCAACTCTATCACTAATGAAGAACAAACACTCCCGCAATGGTTGAAATAGTTGCTTAACACTACCAAGCCCACCACCCGACCCCCTAAAAAGATAATCCACTGTATATCCATACACTGTTAAACACAACTTCTAATTAACACTCCACCACTATTCAATCCCCAACACCAACTCAATATTGACTTTTTAGAATCAATTGAGCATTTTACTCATTAGCGTATACATACAAACAACACACATTGCACAATGATACAAGCCTCCACTTGACGTCTGCTATATACAGTCCACACGACCCAACATACACCTGGAAGTAACTCTCCGTCATCGGCATAGGAGGAGGAGACGCTCCGTCACCGGCGAAATGGTTGCCTTGGCAACAGTCATGGGTCATGTGACTCTGCACCCGTATTGTGCGATCGGGTGCGACAAGCGAAACATCGCACGCATAACGTACCCAGCGAGTGGAGGGAACATCGGGACATGCTACAGTGCAGCTTCTAAACAAGGCCACCTCTATAAAATGACATGTTTTCAATGTCCAAACAACTTTGAAAAGACAACTTCAGCACAGTAGATCCCCTCTATAAATAACATATGGGGGATGGCATCAAGTTCTCTCCATAGAAGTGTTCATTTTATGAAGGGTGGAGACTTATGTAATACCTTTGAGAATTTTTCAATGTTTCAAACCTCCATAATGAGACCACCTCTGTAATATGCAATGAGAAGGTTTTCACCGTCCCCCGGCCCCCATGCCACACACACATTTTGTTTTTTTATATCCCCATGGGCCATGTCTCTTTATGAAGGAGAGGGACCCCGAGAAATGATGTCATAGAGGTGTTCTCTTTAACAAGGTTCTCAGTGGCCTTTTCGAAGGGTTTATATAATGATCTTATTATAGAGGTGGTCTCTCAACACAGGTGGTCTCTGTATGGAGGTTCCGCTGTACTGTGCTGCCCCCTAACTGTGAGTTCGCGCACCGTTCTGTCCCAGTTGGCCGGTTTATTAGTTAATCCAGCTTCAGGCAGCTCAAAAGACGAGTTTCTACCTGACGGACGATTGGTCAGTCAGTCGGTAACTCTCGCCTCGATTTGGGTCACCCTGAGTTTGGTTTTATAGATTGCTGTATGTTAATAATGCAATTATTATCTTATCTTTTTTTCTACTGCTTATCTTCCATCTAAAGATAAAACAATTTTATGTATTGCAAGTTTTAAACATTTTTTTTACATAGACTCCATTTTTCTTGTATGCAAACAATTGATCAAAAATGGATTGTAGATATAGTTTGTCCATTTTGCTAATTCGGAATTGTCTCTTTACTTAGGTTTTGAAACATGAAAATTGGTCTTTTCTGTCGCATTGGGTCTCTTCATGGAACTTCGGGACCACCATGTTGTCTTATCATAGAGCAGGTGTTTATACAGAACTGTAATTGAAAGTTCTTTCATAGTTCAGTACATTCTTTTCATCATTCACACTATCATTCAACCACCAGACCAATACCTATTTAATAGGTAGGAGCCACAGACAACAAATCATATAAGAATGTGTTTGCTCAACGTTTACCGCATACCTCATTATTTCAATATTATTCATCTCAAATTTTCAGTTATCTCAAGGTTAGTTTCATTTCCCTTCTACCACCTTATGAAGTTGCTTATCTTGAACATTTGCTATCTCAAGCCTCTTACTCAACAGGGATCCATACAGATTCAAGATAACAAGTTTCTACAGTAACTCGTTTAACTATTTCTATATGACCCCTACTAAAATCGTACAAGTTATTAGCACACACTTTTGACACAGCCCCCAATAATCACATTATCTGTGCTGTTGCCACTAAAAATAACGGACGCTGAAAAGGTGCGATTTTTTGTGCGATGAAGCAATTGCTCCATGTAGCAGAAGTGTACTGGAGGTCGTAGGTCGCGGGGTTCGTGACCCACGCAGGGCTGAGAGAGACACGTGGGACTCTGAGAGGGAGAGATACGTAATAATGCACTAATCATTTATAAAGTCTGACCTTTTGATCTCGAATTCGAATGCGTCAAATTTATTAGGATAACTTCAGCAAATACTCAATTCAATTCACGATGTGTTTAGATTAGAATGGGATCCGCTGTATTCAAACTTGAAGAGAGTGAATACAAATTAGGAGCTATTAGAAAGTTTCGCCATCAGAATCACTCATAATTTGTAAACCGAACATGATAACTTGTTTGTGTTGTGTTGGTTCAGCTGCTGTATGATTAATGAGTGCGACCAGCCAACCAAAGAAACAGGTGCAACATGTAGGCCTTTTGCAAGCAGAGCCCAGTCAGAGGATAGAACAGGATTTGCTATGGCCAGATTATCAATAGAAGTATCTGTTAATTTTTTTATTGAATGAGCGATGGATCCAGGTTGTTGGCAATAGTCGGTTTCATTCTGTGATGTCACTAGGCAGCATTATAGGATTAGATTTTCTTTTAAACAGTGGAGGAGTTACGACCCTGCGATCCCCACCTCATCCCCCCGCCGCCTCTGAATGCGCTACTGTACTGAAAATGAATTGAACTTTCAAGTATCATCTCCAGTTTTATTCCTAGTACAAAACACTGGCCTGGTATCTATACATATACTTTTGGCTGAAAACACGGACCTGATAGAATAGAACAAATATATTTTGTTTATCACATACCTTTGACACAATGTAAAAGCAACGATTGACAGTACTGACCCACATGATTGACAGCAGTGACCTACATAAAGCAATGATTGACAGGACTGACCTATATAAAGCAATGATTGACAGCACTGACCTATATAAAGCAATGATAGACAGCACTGACCCATGAAAAGCAATGATTGACAGGACTGACCTATATAAAGCACTGATTGACAGCACTGACCAACATAAAGGAATGATTGACAGCACTGACCCATATAACACAATGATTGACAGCACTGACCTATTTACTACAATATTTGATCCTTGCCACTGACCTTTGACCTGATATCGATGAACTTGACCCCTCGGTATGAGATCGATAGGTCGATCGTTGGAACTTTTCCCAGAGTTCCCGATGACTTCTGAAAAACACAAAAACATGATTGCATTATTATATATTGTCATACACATAAGTAAAAGTGTTACTCAAATCAGTATGGCTGGACTTTGATTTAGTACATTTGCTGCAATATACTGAAAAAAATGTGTTCACAAGAACATTGCAGATTTAATCTACTAAGACATAAAAAACAATCCGGCTCCCTTAAAATTCCATCTTCAAAGCCAAAACAACCTAAAATCCAATAGTCATTATGTAAACATTTTGGATCCAAAGAGTAAAACAGAAAAAAAAACCCAGCTTGAATCTACTTCATTTGTCATTCGTTTTTTAAAATGACCGCTTAAGTTCAAAGTTTACTTTTTGAGTGATAAATGAGCGTTTTTGGATTAAGTATAAAAATACAGTAGAACCTTTCTATTAAGACCACCCAAGGGATGGGCTTGATGTGGTCTCTTTATGGAAGTTCATATTAGTCCCTTCACAAAGAGTTGGGACCACATAGAAAATGGTCTTACTATATAGGTGATCTCTTTACAGAGGTGGTCTTAATAGGAGGTTCTACTGTACACAACAATTTGGTGTAACATACAATGTTTTATGCAGCCCATTGTGACTGGAACCAAGTTGCAAAGGACAGGTTCAAGCAACTTCTCAAAGCATCTGAATGTATCCTTAGTATCTTATTTCTCACTAACTCTTTGCATATTTCTAATACCCAAATGATTGTAGTATCCGATATGATATGTGAAAATGAAATAAGATCTTGCAAAACACTTCATTGACTCATTCAAAACATATCCTTTTCGACACATCAAACAAATGTTTCGTTTTCAATACATTGATTCCAAATGACATACACTTCATCCATATCAATAGCCCTATCCGACGATACCCCCCACCCACCCCCTTCCCCGAAAAAAATACATTACCACAAAACACCAACAAAATAGCATATCCAATTCGTCACACTTTCAATAACTTTGAACGCTGTGCACTCCTTCCAAAAAACACAAACCATCAATAACATAACCTATCAAATAACAACAACAGAATAAACACCACCACACACCACCCTATCCCACCACATGACCACCACCGCTATACTGTTCCCACCGTGCACACTTATATAGCCTGCGTCCACCAAGCGTGAACACACCTGACTGTGGAGCCGGGCAATTGAGGCTAGCATACAATGCCTGATTACCGGCGATTTGGCGTGCACTTGTCTTCTCTCTCGCTTCAGATGGCGCGTTTTTTACAGCTTGTTGCGACCGTTCTGTTCAGCGAATCGTGATAGTGAGAGCGCTGGGGTTGAAACTCACCACGCGCGTGTGTGTGCGGTCAGAGAGGGTATGAGTGTTTAATGCACAGTGGGAACTCTTTATCACGATCATTTGGGGTTCAGATAATTAGTGTACTTACACATACATTTCCACCCAAATGGTTATGGACATTTCTATCTACAAGACATAGTCAGCCATATGCGCTAGTTGGGTTGATATTTGAGCTTACAATTAAAGACAGATTTATAGTCTATAGATTTATGACTATTTTGACGTCAATTGCTGAACTCCCTGAGGAGTATAGAGTTGATGTTATATGCCTTTCCATATTCCTATAATCTTCCACAAGGAGTCGATCACATTCATATATATGACCAAAATTATTCCACAACTGCTTCTCTCTACAACTAAAATACAACGGAAATGATTGCAATGGCAGATCCAGGATTTCACAGAAGGGGCAGATGGTCATTGAATCGCAGAAATGAAACAAAATCAAACCAGTGGGTCCAGGGCCTGGCCAAAATCATGAAAATTTAGCATGATACAGGTGAGCCTGCGTTTCCCCTTATTCTGTACATCTGACACTGAATTATCTTGCTCATAACAATTGAAACAGACAGGTTTTGTAACAATACCATCCAGACCTTCAATGTACACAAAGACATGGTCTAAAGCTACAAGCCATCACTTTGTTATGACATTCAGACAATGGTGTGTTTTCCACATTGAAAGTGATCATTTTTAGTGAAATATTTAATTGAACGTTGTCACATTAATTTAGGAAAAGTTAGACAAGAAAAATCACACAATGGTCTTCTATGGAACCTCTCTATTAAGACCCCCAGGAAACCAACCGGAAACCGATCTCAAGTTGCCTCACTATAGAGGTGGTCTTTATGGTAACCTGTTCATTTTAGTCTCTTTTCTAAAGGTAATAGACTGCCAGACATGGTCTTATTATAGATCGCAAGAGAGGTAGTCCCTTTTTGGAGCTTCATTTTGATCTCTCTGTAAAGTTTGTAACTTCAAGATATGGTCTTATTACAGAGGTGGTTTCAAAAGAAAGATGTTCCTTTTATGGAGGTTGAATTTTACTCTGCAGAAAATGGTCTTATTATAGAGGTGGTCCCCAAAAAAGAGGCTGTATTCATCTGAGGTTCTACTGCACTTCAGCCATCTTCAATGCACAGTGTTTACTACCAATCAGTTTGTTATGACATTCAACAATACCGTATTTTCCACCTAATCACACCCTAGTAAATAATCCTGTTACGTTGCCGGTTCAAAGCTGCGTTGTAATCCACTGGTTACCGGAGGTTACCAGGCATTGATCCCGTAAATGGAGGACAAATCAGCCTTGCGTGATGCGCGGAACGGCATGCTTGTTAACATTGTAACATCTTGCATGGTACAGTAGAAACTCCTATTGAGACCACCTCTATAAAGAGACCACCTCTGTAATGAGACCTTTTTTAGCTGCCCTAAGTCTTATCATTCATATGATATGATTGCAAAACAATTTCTGCAAACAATTACAGACACAGTGCTGTTTATCATATAAATTACTTATTTCACTTAATTTATATTGGAAATGTCTGGTAAAAAATTTATTTCATCCACCAATAGTCTTCGGCTGCTTAACAATTTTTATTATTTAATTCCTAAGAAAGGCCATCAGGTGATAGTAGGACCTAAATGGTTACAATTGCCTTCTATAATAAATATCAAGAAGCTCAAAGTTGATTATTTTTCCCATAAAACCATATTCGTATCCTTAATCTAGAGAGGTTACGCATTATGACCTTTTCAGAACGTACAGCATTCGTCCAAAACAATGATAAAGAGATTCGAAGCAAAAGAGAAAAAAGAATGTCTCAATCCTAATATAGAGGATGTTTTGTATTTAAAAGCCAATGGTACAGAGTCAAGTGTTCAAAGATCATGAGTCTCTCCTTCAGACATCAAACTTCCCAGCAAAACGTCACTTGCAACATCAAGTTGATTTGCCGCCGAAAGTTCAACACCTTTTGTGCATGTCTAACGATCATTTTTCATTGGGAAAGTGAGTGAAACTGGCATTAGAAAAGTCGTGCTGTTTTGACACTTTTTTGCCCAATGAGAGTTTGAGTTGTGCCGATGTCATAATGACAACGCTGTACTTTCCCGGTACGATGACTGTGCGATAAAGCGTGACCCGTGCACATGATGAGAGCACATACAGCACCTGCCATGTAAGGTATTATACGATTCGAATATACAGTAGAACCTCTCTATTAGACCACCTGACAGACTGGGCTCAGGTGGTCTCAATAGAGAGGTGGTCTCTGTATGGAGGTTCGCCTTTTATTTCTATGAGCGCTTTACTTGTGATCATGAAAAATGTTCTTATCAACTTGCCAATGACCTGGTGTAAAATGTAAAGTTGTGAGAGCAAAATACTTGGATCACGACTATAACCAACCACATTTACATAAGCGTTTCCATTGTTACTTGAAATACGGCACACATTTGTGACATTATCCTGTAACAGGAATAGAAAGTCAGATGTCAAAAATGGGACTCATTACAAACTAAACAATTACCTATTGGAACCTGTCAATCTGTCTTGGCTCGATCATTTGAATGTTGGAACCTAACACATTCATTGATCAAAACGCACGTGAGTAAATGGTAAGTGTGAGTTGCAAGTAGTTGAGTTGTTCACACATCAGGTAATGGAAGTGACGGGTCGGGCTGTTAGTAGGACTGGGGCGGGGTGTGACACGCATACAGGGGGGGAGGGGGGGGGGGGGGGGGGGGGAAGTAGTTAGTGTCTAGTGGTTTGACAGAAATAAGAAAGGGAGGGAGGGGGCCATGGGGAGCTGACTCACAGGCTGGCTTACATGGGCATATTTTTTGTTTCCTTATAAACTATAATGACGTTTGTGCATACCAAATCTAACTATCATCAGTAGAAATAAACTACTACAGTCAAAATGATTTCAACTTCAATAGGTTGAAGCATACATATATATGTACCTGGGCATATACAGTACACTTCTATATAAAGACACCTCTCTATCATAACAGCCTCTGTAATAAGACCATTTCTCAAGGTCCCAAGTCTTCATTAGCGATCAGCAAGAACCTCTATAAAGAGACCACCTCTACCGAGAACACATGAGTGATCCTAATAGAGAGGTTCTACTGCAACATCTACCATCAGACAGTGTCTTTTTCCCTCATTGGCTGCCAATTTTTTTTATAGAACCTGGTTCCAGCCATCACTACTGAGATGACGCTTTTAACTTTATGAATCCGAGCGTGCAGGGATCATTCTGTTCCCATAGATCAACGTCGGCGCGTGAAGAACTGACGGCTCCCCGAGTCGAGCGGAAGAGTCCATTCTGCGGGGGTCGCAGGTCGACGGGAGCTGAACAGGAAAGATAACGCCTCCGCCAGCTCCGATTTGATCGGATTCATGGAAAACTCGCTGAAAGAGCTTTTCACGATCAATTATAATGGACGCAATGATAAGCGGCTTTTTATTTTTCCTTAAAGAGGTGATAAGTGATTTGGGGGGGGTAAGTGATTTGGGGGAGGTCACTCATGAGGAAGGACTTTAACCAATCTTGGGCTATCTGCGGCTGCCGATTTGTGGTGGCTATTTTAAGAGAAAACAGATTCCAATCAGAATGGAAGCAATTAACGATGGTTTCTTGGTCATGAGAAATTCTTGCACGTGATGATATTCCATATGGTAAATTGAAACTTTGATCAATATTTGGACAGGCCCTGATTATTCCTCAATTTGAGAGTGTCTTTCCTGGCTGCCCAGTCTATTTTCTCATTTATCATAGTAACTTTAAACTTTTATGTCCGTGAAGTTATTGTCATTGCTTTATATCAGATGTAATCCCTAACCTCAAAGATGATTGCCTATATTTCCAAATAAAAAAATGTCCACTACAATCAAAACCATCATATTTTTAATACAAGCAGAAGAACCTGCAATTAAGGCCACATCTCTAAAGAGACCACGCCTACAATAAGACTATTTTTCATCGCCCCAAGTCTTAATAAACAGACCACTGAGAACCTTTACAAAGAGACCACCTCTCTGTTGAAACCAGTAAAACATATGGTCTTAATAGAGAGATTCTACTGTCAGAGGAAATGAAACAGCATTATTGACAATACACCTTCCTAAAGATGAGCAACATGTGCCTTTGTTAATGAGAGGAGAAAAGAGACAGTCACATTTCAATGTCCAGATGTCACCACTCAAGTGCATGCCACCTCCCCACACATCAGAGGTACTCATCTTCAAGAGGAAGTGTGTGCTAAGGCGAGGGTGATTCCTGCTTTGAAAGTTAATGGGCCATATTTATAACAATAACACAATCGTAGACCCCATATTGAAAAAAACAAAATTGAAAAAAAACATTTCATATTAATATTGAAAACTATGTACAATTAGGGCCACTGACACAAAGATCAGTCTGGGCCAAACTAAGCTTGTAGTGACTATGTCCTTAACCTTCAGACCGAAAGGGTGGTGGTGTGTGGCAGATGAAATACATATTTCAAGGGCCTGGTCTAAAATCGTCACAAACGACAGGTTGTCTCTTTTTTGAGTTTTGAAAGCAATCAAATTAAAGATGGTGATGGTCTGTTAACATGTTCACAAAGATGCATGTGATTGTCTGTTCTCTTGCATATGGACATCAGGAGGCCTACAAGCGCGCAAGAACATTTTGTAGAATTTGTGCTATAAAAATATTATTGTATTGTATTGTATCATAAAAATGAAACAAGAACATAAAGATATCTATGTAATGGCCACATCGCTTATTTTCTGACTACCCCATGTAGGGCCCTAACTTTTGTGACCCCTTATAGTGTCCTCCAACTCATCATCACCACCACCACGGTATTAACGCCGCTGTGAGTCACAACGTTTTGAGTTACCGTGGATACTGAGGCTGACCTTGCAGGGGTCACTTTGACGTGATCCGACACGACGTTAAATAGATCCGCGTCGGATCGGATTACAGCCGGAGATGGGAGGGATGGGGGGATAATAGTGAGACATGTGTTTGGGCATGAGGGCTCGCGGGAATGATCGTTTACAGTAGGATCTCTCTATTTTGACCACCTGTGGGGCTGGAATTGCTTGGTCTTGGTAGAGAGGTGGTCTTTTGGGGGAAGTATTCTTGATGGAGGGTTGGGAACACGAGAAAACTATAACGAAGTGTTATTTTCATTTATTCTTTAAGCTTTCAAATCTTTATTCCAACTGTCATATATAAGAAGAATACTCAATAGTTACAAATATACAAATTACGAAGATAACTTTATTGTCAGCAATTATTCATGACAAAAACTTCTTATTATAGACTTGGTCTATTTGACATGGAGGTGGTCTAAATTGGAAGTTCCGCTTTATAAGATGACCATGTGTTTGGCTGATGTTTGGGGAATTAGGGGTAGACTCGGATTTCATGTGTATTTACATTTATGTAAAAGTACAGCTCTTAAAATGGCTATTTTACCCTCTAAAAGCCCTCACATGGTTGAATGGTCGTATCTGATAGCTGTGAGAACTTTTTCCATCTATCACATTTTACATCTGAACGGTAACTTCCCCAATCCATTAACTGCCCTTAACCAAGCAAAAACTACCATTATTTTCCCATTCAACGATTTCTTCAAATATGTCCCCAACCAAGCCATTCACAAACCCAAACGAGAAAAACTATAATCACCATCTCTCTCTCTTTTCAAGCCACCACTCATACATCTACTAGGCCCTAACAATGCTGCAACTACAACTCTTTCTCCATCCATATCTCAACAATTCAACAACTTTCCCCCGTGCCGGTCTAAAGCAATTCACAATCCAAGACGAGAAAACAAATTACGCCAGCCATTGGCCCGTCCATAACTCCCTGCTGTCTCACCAACAATGACCGTTCCGTTCTGCATATTTACGAGTGCAGCCGCCGTCAAGTGCGCAAATCCATCGTCGCCGTGACAATGAAACGCAACAAATCACGCCCATTCATCGCGGGGATTTTCCGCCCGCTGGTTCCCGCTGACAGCTGGCTGGTGCCCGTCGTCGTCGTCGCGCCAACACTGATGCATTGTGGGCTCTCCGCAGCGGGACACGGCCATATTGGCGCATGACACACCGGTTTCGACTGGTTAGGCAACGGGCGTTTATTAAAACGGCGCGCGCCGCGATATTTGTTGTTGTTGTTGCCGACGGTGACGATAAAACAAGCCCGATTGGCGAATTTACGGCCGCGTTATTGTGTAATATCGAGTCGGCGGGTAATCGCGCGTGACGTTTTGTTTCACGCGCCTGTCACTAGGTGTCACTAGGGGCTGGTCAGTGGTCGTTATTAAAACGTGGACGAAGCTGAGACGAAGTAATAACATGGGACGTAATGAACGCAAAAACGTCCCCAAAAGGGGTACGAATATGAGAGCTGAGTCCACTGCTCATTTTAAATGTATTAACAGTATACAGTTACAGTAGAATCTCCAATCAAGACCACTTCTCTATTGAGACCATCTTTTTAATAAAACCACCTAACACTGGTCTCAACGGTGGTCCTAATAGATAGGTTCTTATTCTACTGTAAATTGTTGGAACTCGTTCATCTTGATTTCTGATAACTCAAATATATCGGTAACTGAACCACATAACCATTTCCCTTTATGTTATTTTACATTATAACTCATTCTGATATCTTGAAATTTCAGATAGCTCAAATTTTGTATTGACTCATTTAAAGTTCAAGTTGACCTGGTCTTACAGTTAAAAAAAGACAACTTCTTTGAGAAGACATTTGTGATCCTAAATGTGTGTCCATTATAAAAAAACACGGTCATATGAAATTTGTGCTTTATTGCAAAATTCGGCTTTCAGTTAGATCTTTAGATCTACACATGACAAAGTTTGATAGTGTATGTGTTGTCGCCCTAAAAAAGCAATTGTAAAACTTTTACTTTATAGCACCATAACATCTAAGTAATGTATTATATTTTACTTGTCTAAGCGCTTTAGAACACTTAGAATAAGGCGATCTATAACTAATCGTACTATCATATTATTAGTACTAGCTGGCGACCTGGCACTACCCGTTCAAAACAGGTGAGATCAGGAACCGATTAAACGATGGCAACATAACTTTTTTATCCTTGGCACAGTTTACAAGTTTGCATTGTATCAATATATCAGCCGCCACAAGCTAAAAAACGTCTGCGTCCATTTTACCCCTTGTGAGGTCCCAGCTCAAGCGCTTTGTTACATGTTTTAATAAAATCGTGCGTCATGTAAATGAGTCGGTCAAACGGCTGCTTTACGGTAGTCGCCTCCGCCCGATAACATGGTTTACGGTAGATTTACGAGCTTCAAAGGGTTATTGGTGGCACAGGAAATTGCAATTTTGACCTGAAGATGCAAAGCAGGTGCTTTGTCTTGCTTTTAAACGTTAATTGGTTTTGTAGGAAATGTGTGTTTTGGGAGTTATATGCTGGGAGGTTGTGT
Organism: Streblospio benedicti; assembly: GCA_019095985.1. Taxonomy (NCBI): domain Eukaryota; kingdom Metazoa; phylum Annelida; class Polychaeta; order Spionida; family Spionidae; genus Streblospio; species Streblospio benedicti. The sequence continues at coordinate 13,482,734 of CM032663.1, forward strand.
GTCGGAGACTGGGCTGGTAATAACCGAATAGATGAAACAAAAATCAACACTTTATAGCCTTATTCACATTGCAATTACAGTAAAAAACATTTATATATATCACTTTGAAAACCACTGTGTAGTGACGATTGATGATATTTTCTATATCATATGAAAAGAAAGGTTTGAGTTTAAAGATAAGTAGAAAACCTGTTATAATGTATAAGATGAACAGCATCGATTAGGAAGAGACCCGGTATTTCATTGATTTTATAAAAGATCTGTATATAGAGGAAACGTTTCCGAGATTGCATTTTTATTATTACGGAAATGATTTTCTCAGTCTTGTTCTATTCATTATCTAAAATCATTTTAAACAATAGTAATGACTTATTATCAATATATTTCACACTCATTGGTTAAAGTCTGTACTATGAATGTTGGAATGTAAGTGTTATTCATCTTAAGGAGTCTCCTAAATTGACTCCTTAATTTTCAATCTAAAAGCTCATGCATGCATAAATGGTTGTCCATGTATTTCTTGGTCTTGGCTCTTTCCTGTTTGTAAAGATGCAATAACTGAGAAAGTCTTGTGTTTTACAGCGGATGTTGATTTGTGATTCAATTCTGCTCAGCCAGGGCCGTAGCCAGGATTGCAAAACAGAGGAGGCAAAGAAGTTTGGCGAGGGTGCAGGCAATTGCCGTAGCCGCGCAGCTGTTCTAGAGTGGATTTGGGGCACCCCCACTCCAATATATTTTTTCTATTAATTAGCCTCTGAGGCTCAGAAATAAAACACAGTTATTGATTAAGAAAGCAAAAATTACATATGTCAAAAATGAAAGTATGTTTGTCAAGTATGAATACAGATGCTTTTCAAATTTGTATCCAGTTTGATTTACGTGACAATTATATATTTTTTGGAGCATACAAAACAAATATGTTAACTTAACTCTCAGTTTCATTCAGGGTTTGAGAAAAAAAACTCCCAAAAAACAGAAGCGGCAGTACCTCCCCTGCATCATAAGTGGCTACGGCCCTGTCAACTATGAGTTTGAGGGATTAAAGTTTTCATTGAACCAGTCAAAAGATCAGATTCTTGTTCCAACTAAATTTCTGTGTGACTTAGCTATACTGTATGTAGTGAGTTTATAAGAAGCTTTTGCGATAAACAATAATTATCTATTTTTGATATATGACTGGTTTATTTCAATACAGATTATATAAAAGAAGACATCATGAAAAATAAAAATAAATTTATAAATCTATATGATAAACAAAGAGCATTTAAAAACATCGCATTGGAAGTGAAATATTCTTATTTCTTGTCACATTATCTCCTAATATGGTACACATTCTAGTAAAGCTTCATTTAAACAGAAGAAGTGCCAATCAAGTATATATTTTTGCAAACAAAAGCTAATGAATGATCATCATATACTTTATGGAATACATGTATTAATATTGTCATCATGAAGATTTTGTACTCATCTCTAAGATCCTGGTAAATGAGAATGTGACCAACATACAGGGAAAATATTAGTGAGGGACCAAGCCAAAAGTTGCTCGTCTGATAACTAAGTTAATTCTTTAACTTAGCTCAGAGACCCCCCCCCCCACCCCCCCCCCACCCTCCCGCACCCCCACTCTGTTAAGTTAATTAGTAAAAAGTTGATTCTGCGGAACGACAAGGAAGCGTTCAAAATTGACGTCAACAACATTTTGCCACTTTCTGACCCCCCCCCCCCTTCGTCAACTTTCATCAACTTAATGAGACCCCCCCACCCCCGCGTCAACTTTCGTCAACTTAATGACCCCCACCCCCCTTTTTCTTTCTCACCACTTTTTACCTTCTTCTACAACTCAACAGCCTTCTTCTGGATGTCGCTTTTATAATTTTGTGGATATACTTTTTAATTGCTGATATAATGCTTGAATTTTTTTTATTTTTATCCATTATGATACGTATTATTACACTGAATCATTAAACAGCACATGGTGTTTGAAATAGGTCAGCAAATCACATAAGAAACAGTTGAGTTCATCATTACTTTAAAAATATTTTGTTACGTTGTTTTGAATGAAAATTTATATATGTGAACCATTATGAGCCACAAAATTTCTTTCATATCTGTGCTAACTAAGATGACCAAACTAGCTTAAATCACCAATTCAAGCTTTATTCCCTTTGATTTATATGATATCACAATGTTCTCATTCTATTCTTCCACAATGTTCCCAGTGTTACTGGTCAGGTATAGATTTAGTCCTAAATTGGTAACTTTACTGCAGAAGTTAAGATACAAATTTAAGTTAGTTCAATGTACAAATTTGGTGTCAACTTGCCAACCCCCTCCTCCCGCGTCATCCAGTCAACTTTTCAGGTGCCCCCCCCCCCCATCAATTATCAATTTTCGTCAACTTTTGATGATCCCCCCCCCCTCCCCCGGTCAACTTTCATCAACTTTCGCTGACCCCCCTCCCCCCACCTTCAGGGTTGACGTCAATTGTGAACGCTCCCCAACACCCCCCACCGCCCCCGCTAATATCTTAAAATCTTAAAAAGTTGAGTGGGCACTTGTGGAGTTGAAATCTTCCAAAATAGGGGGAGGGCGGACAAACGGGGGAGGGCATTTGAGTCAGCAGGTACAGTATATTAGAATAGCTGACAAAATATTTGTCATTATGAATCCATACTGTTCCATTATAGCTGTGTATTCCCAAGAGTGTTGAAATAGGCTAGATATTATGACAAGAATACCCATCACTTGGTGTAAATTTGCAAGCTGTTAGGCCTTGTTTATTGACATGTGGCTTAAGACTAGACGCTGACATATAGATTTTCATAGATGTTATCTAGCGGCTTTACCAGTGACTATGCAACTGATGAATTTTGTTGCGAACAGTTTTTAGAAAAACTGAATTGATATATAGAGTAGAACCTCTCTATTAATAGCTCTACAGTAACTGTCCTCAAGTGGTCTCAATAGAGAGCTGGTCTCTTTATGGCTGCTCATGGTGGTCTCTTTACAAAGGGTTGGGACCTTGAGAAATGGTCTTATTTTAGAGGCTGTCTCAATAGAGAGGTGGTCGTAATACTATATGTAAAACCTATGTTCAGCTATGACTATCATTTTAGAAATCTGTTTGCTAGAGAGATGTGTGAAAGAGAGAAGGTTAGAAATGATTTGATATTCAACTGGTTGAAATAAGAATAAATACAACTGAAGTGTGTATTATGTTTCTATATGGTGCTGTTGTCAAGGGAAACGATGCCCTGAGGACGTATTCTCCTAACACACACCCACACCTGCCATCTCAGACTATATCCCATTATATCATAGCAATCGAAAACAATAAAAATTGATGAGAAAAATACGTAGTCTCTAAAAAACATCAGACATATAGGACTGCTAACTTACATGCCAATCGGAAACATAAAAGGCCCAGTTGTTCATATCTGGCATCCCATCGAACCATCCATCCACAACCCCATTTTCCACAGCTTCCTACTACTACTATGGCACACACAATGTACATAGTACATACTTTTACACCACAGAACCTCCTTACATATCCACACAGCACAAACAGAAGATGTCAATGAGCACCACTATCACAGATCCCCCAGCTATTAGCTGTAACAGCCATAGACCCCTCTACCACGACCCTGGTTGGGGTGTTGTAGCGTCCAAGAGCATCCTGTCTGACCCCGCGACTCTATGACCCCTGTTGGTGTGTTGAGGGGTCTACTGACCAAAACCGCTGGACACAGAAGCTGTAATTACAGTATGAACTCCTTGCGTGATTATTGTGGACAGCACAAAATCTACAGTACAACCTCCAATTCAAGACCACCTCTATAACAAGACCAATTTTCATGGTGCCAATCCTTCATGAAGAAACCAACATCAACCTCCATTGAGACCACTGGAAGTCAGTCCCTACGATTAGTCTAAATAGAGAGATTCTACTGTACTGACCACCAACTGACCACCAACTGACCAGTCAAGAGATATATGGTGACATGAAAATGGCTGGGTAGGTGCGATGTAATGAGTGTATTGTGTATGTAAGTGCATTATGCCACTAACTTTTTGACCATCTACGATCAACACTGATAGGAAAATCACCAGGTTTGTGGTGGCTTTATTATAGATGTTGGACATACGTGGATTTATAGAGGGCGTGGCTTCAGTTGGTCGGAAAATGTCATTAAAAGGCTTATACTGGTCAATTGGCAAAAGTGAAATTTCTAAAAAAATGTGATAAAATTCTTACATTTCAAACTTCATTTTGCTGCGATCTCCGGATTTCCTTCGTCCTCATATATTTCGGGTTTATTTTTCAATTCACAATTTATTGAAAATAGTAGATATTGCAAGACTGCTTATAGGCAGAGTGAAAGAGATTGCCCATACCAAATAATAAATTCTAAAAAATCCGCGAAAAGGCCAACACTCACTTTATAGCTGATATGCACATAAAGACTCAAATATCAGCACCATTAGATATAGCAATGTACAGTTTAACCTATAATCAAGACCACCTCTAGGTAGAGACCACCTCTACAACAAAACCATATTGCATGGTCCCAAATGTTCATAAAGAGACTGTGATCCTCCATAAAGACACCACCTCTCTGTTCAGACCACTTGAAGGCAGTCCCCAGCATAGTCTGAATAGAAAGGTTCTACTGTAACATTATAGATCATATTGAATAACAGATATAGCCATATAAATATCCGCTCATAAGCCCACCATGTAAACTGGCCATGGTTAAACCTTAAACCCCATGGGCTGTTACATAAATGTTTAGGGTGTACATTGACTATGCCCAATGGTTAGCTTCTTTGATGGGTTTCACAAATGCCACATACAACCATCCAACGCCCCAAAATTTAGACATAACCAAAATCCTGACCATTAAAATTCCAATGTTAAAACCAATTACACATTTATCTAAAAGCACATCCCTATATTGACAAATGTTCAGCCTAAAACCCATGTGCATTTGGATAGTTGTGTACAGAACAGCTATCATGGCTGCACCATACAAGACAGAACCAAATTTCTCAATTACAACTCAATTTGAGCTTTCATTCCACCCGAGTTGCCTTCCCCCACCCACAAACTTGACACCTGATCATTGGTTCTTCTCACCAACCCAGCAATTGGGTGGACACACGACATAGCGCCGATGGCAGGCCATTGTGCAATGCTAATATACGTCGAAACCCAAATCATTGCTTCTCAGCATGCCATATATAGAAAACTAACCCGGTGATGATTTTTCAAGGCGGACAAACTACGCATAGCCTGTGGCAGACACAAGTTACCCATTGTGTAAGCCCCAAATACAGTTAATTGCAAATCTGCTGCCACATTTAGTGGGAAGACACAATGATTGAAGGAAATAGCCTGTTGATGATCTTTAGCGGGTGGACACACACTTACATAGCCTGTGGCACGCACAAGTTCTTATTGTGAAACCCACAATTGGGCGCAATGGCAAATCATTCACGGCACAGTGGTTTGCGAGACAGTCATATGCTTTAAGAGATTGTTCTCACGGACACACTTTAATAGCCCCGGGCTGCAATCACAGGTTGGTCGTTGTATAAGCCACAAAGCCTCCCATTTGCAAGTCCTTCACATGATCAACATTGCCGCAATCGTTGAAAAAGTACAATAGAACCTCACTATTAAGACCACCTGTGCGCTGGCTTAAAGTGGTCTCATTGGAGAGGTGGTATCAGTATAGAGTTTCATGTCAGTCTCTTTTTAAATGTTTGTGCTTGTGAGAAATGGTCTTATTATAGAGGTGGTCACAATAGAGAAGTTGCTCTAACTGAAGGTTTCATTGGTACTGGTGAGACATCGCCTCGATGATTGACACAGCCTTTGGGGTGCGATAAATCGCCCGGCAAGACAGCGAGTGATAATCGGTGAATGGTCGCGCTGACAGCATGTTCGGCGATGCGCGACGTTTCTCGTCAGTGCCACTCGGACCGCGAAGTTTCACAGCGAGTGGCGAGATTCGACTGAGCCGGTTGGGTGTGTCGGGGAAATAATTGGTCTATGCACAGATTTATTGTTTAATTGACAGACTTTTGTCAACCTTCGAAACTCAAACAAATAGATATGGGTCATAGATTTATACGCATAGTTGGGTGTGTCGGGGAAAATGATTGCTCTATACTTATTAATTGTTATCACGCCTTATGTTAAACTTATTAACCCAAACAATGCGAAGAGATGCCAATAGTTGACCTATTTGGGATGAGTTTTTTTATCATTCATCAAAAGGTTTATTTACATGATACAGGTGTGTCATGGTGAAATAATTGATCTGTACATATTAATTGTTACCAAGACTTTTGTCATGTTCATAATCTTACAGGGCTGTTTGAGATTCCGATAGTAACCCACGTTCATGTTTCTTACCATTCGCATGGCCGAGTGTGTCAGGGAAAATAATTAGTTGACCTGTTAGGACATTTTTTATCGTGCGCCACAGATTTGTTCACACGATTGGGTGTGTCGGGGAGAATAATTGCTCTGTGCTGATTAATAGTCACACAGACTTCTGTCATCCTTCCAAACACAACGAATAGATGTCCACTTCAATTGGTACAGTAGAACTTGCAATTAGGACCACCTCTCTTTTGAGACCACCTCTATAGTAAGACCAGTTCTCGCAGCCCCACAACTTCATAATAAAGAGACTATCATGAACCTCCATACAGAGATCACCTATCCAGAAAGACCACTTGAGACCAATCAAGTCGTCTTTACAGGTAGGTTCTATTGTATTTTTAACAGTTTCACGCAAAGATTCATTCACATGGTCGGGTGCGTCGGGGAAAATAATTGCGGTGTATAGATTAATTGTTATTGTCATTTTTGCCGAGCTCATAAACTGACGGAATTGGATGGGATTCCGATAGTTGGTTGACCCACGTTCATATTTCTTACCATGTGTCTGCAAGATTTATTCGCATGGACTGGTGTGTCTCGGCAAATAATTGGCTTGCAAAGATTCACAACCAGACAGACTAATCTCAACTTCCAAAACTAGAATTATAATAAGAATTGGACTTTAATATGTCAGCGTCACAAACTCAAACAAACACATATTTGTCGACTCTATGGACGTTATTAATAAAACTGGAGAGTTTCATACAGTACCACTGGCATTCTTCAGGATGAACTTGTGTGTCAGGGAAAATAATTGCTTTATGTAGATTCACAGATCCAGCGTCCTATAGATGTTAAATTTTGAAAAACTTAAAAACCTACAAAAGTCATGAGTTTTTCCTCAGGTTTGTATTCAATAGATTTTTTTTATTGTCAATTACACACATTAAACATAAGAAAAAGCGACATGCACAAATGCTCATGAAACAATATAATAAGCATTGTTATGAAAGTAAACAAGATATAAGTTTGATATACTGAATTGAAGAAAACCTTTTAATAGAATATCCTTCATGAAGTCAAAAGATGTTCCAAGAGGTCAAACATCTGAAAATTCAAATTCATATCCCAATATTATTCTCTATAAATTCAGCAGTTTTAGCCCATATCTCCCCAGGTTTTAACAAGAACATTTACAGGTCACCAGGGAATCCCATAAAGACTCTACAGGTGTCTACAACTAAATCAAAATTGCAATCGGTTCATTTTGCTCCATCCACTAATAACATCATCTGAGGAACGTAAGACCATTAAAGATCAACTGACAAACCCCTCCATTATGGGATCATATTCAAACGTAATATCGTTGTTACATCTCGGTGACAAATTGGCAGCTTCCACATTGATAGTGGTGTCAAATTGGTCGCCTGCTGGGATAATTGTATTGGTGTCTGTGATGGAATCAACGCCCAGTTTAACTCTGGGATAAATGTAATGGGTGTAGATGGGAGACTGACCAACGTAGGTAGGCAGTTTTGCCTTAAAAGATAATGCTCAACCAAAAAAATCATTTGTTCAATAAAATCCAGTATTTTTTGAGTGTTTTAGAACTATGTATTAAGTCAGATAATCACCTTGGATTTTGCATTCTGGAGGATCTTATTTCACAGAATGCAAAATCCAAGGTGATTATTTAAGGCATAAATTTCAACACAGACTCAAATATACAGCAGGGATTCAGCTATTTCAGCTATTGCTTCATCCATTTGTGCTTATTCAATTCTAATCCCTCTATCACTTCTTCGTGGCATGTTCCTAAAACCATTTTGGGGGATCTAAGCTTTTATCTCTTTCTTGAGACCACAGGGTGGTACTATAGACAGTTACAGTATAACCTCAAAATTAAGACCACCTCTATATTGAGACCTCCTCTATAATAGGACCAATTTTCTCGGTCCCAATCCTCAAAAATGATTCTTATGGGAACTTCGATGTAAAGACCACCTCTCTATTGAGACCACTTTAAGTCGGTCCCACAAATTGTCTTAATAGAAAGGTTCTACTGTACTACTGTAATGCTGAATGCACATACATGGAATGACCACAATGAGTTGGTCATCGTTTGTTCATCTGGTCCCATCATCCAGAATCATTGCATCATGGAGAACAAATGTCAACATCTTAGAACACCCGAGAGAAGCATCAACTCCTAATAACCCGTTTATCATCTAAAAAACAATGGCGTTGTGTCAACATCTATTGGCCAAATGCTATTTCTCACAGCACAATATGCTCATAATGCAGTAATTTGATGTAGTTTTGAGCGTGTGGCGTCTAGTAGGACCTCTCATTAGGGCCACTTCTATAAAGATACCACCTCTATAATCAGATAATTATTCTGTCCCGTGTGTAAATGAAGACATTAGCGTAAACCTGCACAGAGAGATCAGCTCTATATATTACAATTTTACTGCTGACCCAAACATCCTGTACACAATAGTGTGAACCTCCATAAACAGACAACTTACGGCCAGTCTACAGGTGGTTTTAATAGAGGTTCTACTGTAATCACATACAATTGCTTCGGTAACTAAAGAAATCATCTCAATAAAACACATACAGATCCCATAATCGAGCCCCATTGATAGGGCCCAACTCATCTATTCACAAACTCATCATTGACCTTTGTGGTCATAACGTCCTCTTTCACATGTCATAACGTTCTGATTCACATTGTATGATCATCATGATCAGAATCCTGGAGAAACCTTCATCATTAGGAAGTATTCAGCTGCTAATTCGATCCTATCATGATGTGGATTTGCAAATACGAATCTACATGTATTATTTGTACAAGTAACTGAGAACACACGACATAGGGTGCAATAGTGACTTGAGAGAGCAGCCCACTGGTAGATCCCGGTTTTTGGAAAAGAGGGAAGAGGGGCGCATTAAAGGGATCTAATGGGTTTCGCCATGCATGATAGACAGTGGACATGTAAAAAACCCAATGAAAATGAAATCTTTCTGTGCAAAACACCCCCTCGATCTCCCTATGAAAGCCTCTTCAATGTGACCCTCTGTTTAATATGATATCATATGGCGGACCAGGCAGTTAGTTACCCGTAGATGCCTATAAAACCTTTAACATGGAGATTTGGTGACTAAAAGTAACGCATTTAAAGGCTTACATCATGGGGAAGTTTATAAGGAGGTGTTAGTGAGATGTGCGGAAAAAAAGGCTGGAAAAAAGATTTTGTGAAAATAGGAACCAAAACAGAATGATTTGAGATTTTAGGAAGTAGGAAGTTGGAAATAAGAACAAAATAACAGATCTTTGTGATTTCTTGACTCTGTATATCATCCCCTCCATCCCTTTGGTAGGGTTTTGACAACATTCCTAATCTAACACTCTCTGTATCCTGTCAACATGTGCACTTCTTATCTACAATAGAACCTCTATTAAAACTACACCGGGGAGTCTGTATGCAAGTTCATGATGGTCTCTTTATGATGGTTTGGAACTGTGAAAATTGGTCTCAATATAAAGGAGATGTCAATAGAGCTGGTCTCAATTGAAGGTTTTACTGTACCTATGTTGTGGTCAGGAGAAATGGTCTCATTATAAAGACGGTCTCAATAGAGAGGTTCACTGCAGTGTCCCCACTGATGAGGGCCTCAGTCCTTCAGCCTGACTGGTCCAGCTCACTAGGCATCACGATCCGCCTAATAGATCAAATGGGAGCGAGTGTGACAAACTCACTCACATACTAATGCACACAGTTTTTTTAATGGTTTCAAATATTTGCATGTAACAATCAACCCATACAGAACAATTAAGACATCTCACAATTAGATCTGCCTATAACCAAACTTTTCGCATTTTTCCCATTAAGTAGACAATAGTGTGAACATCCATAAACAGACCACCAAGGCCAGTCTACACATATATGAGGAGACCTGCCTCCCTCTGTTCCGAGGGAGTTTCATCAAACTCGATACAAATTATGCGTCTGTGTCCATATTTTTAACGTCTCCTTCATTTTTAGTAGTTTTTGCCTTATCTGTCTTATTTCTGAGCCTCAGAAGCTAAGAAAAGGGGCCAAAATTTAAAAAATATATTGACTAGGGGAAAGGGCATGTTACAAACCATAGAACAGCTGTCATACCACATTGTTATGCACCCTCGCCCAACACATTTGCCTGCCCTGTTTTGCAATCCTGGCTACGGCCCTGCTAAGGGGTTTTTTGCAATTTGTTGTTGCACGGGCACAGAGCTGTATTAGTGTGTTTTTTACTTTGGTTTTTTACTAATATCGCTCAAGCAAGGAAAATACTTGAAAATAATTGTGAAATTTATTTACAATTGATTGTTAATCATTTGTAACCTATACTCCACGGATTAAATTTATATGCAGTGGTTGTCATCGTGTAATAAGTCTGATTACACAGGTGTTGCCGATTCCAGTCAACTCAAGATAAGAACAATGGATGGAATTACTATTATTTAGCTAGTAATTCCCAATTTGCCCCCTGTTTACAGGCTCCCTGGGAGGCTATTATCATTTTTGATAAACCTACCCAGTCAGCATGCCTACACCTTACAGTGTTGTGGAGAGGAAAACACTCTAAGGGATGGTCGGGGGATGGTCAGGCCAACTTAAGACTCAAAACAAAAAGGATGGAAAACAGGGGCATATACTTCAAAAAAACTGTGACAAAAATATTTTTCATGCACTAAAGCACTTGGGTTGAGTTTCAAGCGAGGGGGTAAAGGGGGACTTTGAAATCTGTTCTCTGACCGAATAGCATTTTTAAAACCATTTTTGACAAAGTCTAAATGATTGCAGAAAATATTGCCCCCTATTGCTGAAGTAAGTTTTTTGATTTTTCAAAATTATGGAGGCTTTGTCTCTTTTTGGACATAAAAAGAGATTATCTTGATTTGCATTGTATGTATCTAAAAAATGGTATTCAGTGAAAAAGGACCTTCTTTGTAACAAATAACATTTCCAATTGATCAACAAGTTTATAAATAAAAATGGCAAAAATTAAATGGATCTATAAATTAACATTTGGGTGCAAATGGCCTTCATTCTTTAGTCTGACATTTAGCTCAAATCTTAGCATATTGATTAAGTGTATACTAAAAATTTTTTCCTGTGATTCCTTCCAATTTGGTAAAATAAAGAACTGTATTACATAATCATATGTACCATTAAGACATTGATTTTGACAGAAAATATCATATTTGAAATTAAATTTTCATGTTTTTTTTGTCAATATTGTTTTCTGATTTGGAACTTTTTAAAATTGACGTTAACCAAGTTTTTAATATCATGATCATGTATTTTGCTGTACAATATACCAAAATTTTGGAAATTTTGTCAATGTTAAAACTATAGCCATATTTTAAAAGGACTTTTTTAAAAAAAATGGTTTATATCATAAATCAATATGTTTTTGATTAAGGGATCACTATTAAGCTGTATAACAAAGAAAAAATGAATAATTTTTGAAAATTTTTGTTGTATAGCATTCACTATACATTTTCAAATCTCGGTTTGATGTATATTTTTAGGATATGTCATTATCTCTTAAGTTTGTACGTTGGCCCCCACTTATTAAATTTGTTACCTTTTAACAACCATGAAAATTCAATGATTGTCAATGATGAAATAGTGTGCCTTTCTATAGGTTCTTAATTACTTCGGTAACTATAAAATCATCTTGTTAAAACACATCAGATCCCATAATCATAAATTGATATCCTTAACTCATCATTCACAAACTCATCATTGACCTTTGTGATCATAACGTCCACTTTCACATGTCATAACGTTCCCGATTCACATTGTATGATCATCATGATCAGAATCCTGGAGAAACCTTCATCATTAGAAGTATTCAGCTGCTAATTTGATCCTATCATGATGTGGATTTGCAAATACAAATCTACATGTATTATTTGTACAAATAACTGAGAACACAAGACATAGGGTGCAATAGTGACTTGAGAGAGCAGCCAACTGGTAGATCCTGATTTTTTGGAAAAGAGGGAAGAATGGCGCATTTAAGGGATCTAATGGGTTTGGCTTGCATGATAGACAGTGGACTTGTAAAAACCCAATGAAAATGAAATATTTCTGTGCAAAACACCCCTCGATCTGCCTATGAAAGCCTCTTCAATGTGACCCTCTGTTTAACATGATCATATGGCGGACCATCAGTTTCCCTGTACATGCCTATAAAACCTTTAACATGGAGATTTGGTGACTAAAAGTAACGCATTTAAAGGCTTACATCATGGGGAAGTTTATAAGGAGGTGTTAGTGAGATGTGCGGAAAAAAAGGCTGGAAAAAAGATTTTGTGAAAATAGGAACCAAAACAGAATGATTTGAGATTTTAGGAAGTAGGAAGTTGGAAATAAGAACCAAATAACAGATCTTTGTGATTTCTTGACTCTGTATATCATCCCCTTCATCCCTTTGGCAGGGTTTTGACAACATTCCTAATCTAACACTCTCTGTATCCTGTCAACTTGTGCACTTCTTAACTACAATAGAACCTCTCTATTAAAACTACACCGGGGACAGGTAAAGCCTCTGTATGCAAGTTCATGATAGTCTCTTTATGATGGTTTGTAACTGTGAAAAATGGTCTCAATATAAAGGTGGTATCAATAGAGCTGGTCTCAATTGAAGGTTTTACTGTACCTATGTTGTGGTCAGGAGAAATGCTCTCATTATAAAGGTGGTGTCAATAGAGAGGTGGTGTCAATAGAGAGGTTCACTGTAGTGTCCCCACTGATGAGGCTGCCTCAGTCCTTCAGCCTGACTGGTCCAGCTAATACACACTAATACAGTCACGATCCGCCTAATGCATGCAAATGGGAGCGAGTGTGACCCGCATAACTCACTCACATACTAATGCACACAGTTTTCGTTAATGTGGTTTCAAATATTTGCATGTAACAATCAACCCATACAGAAGAACCTCCAATTAAGACCATCTCTGTATAGAGACCACCTTTCTAGTGAGACAGCCTAACAGTGGTCCAAGAGGTGGTCTTAATAGAGACGTTCTACTGTATAATATTTTGTCACCCAGAATTAGTAATTCCTTGGCTATTAATGACAAGTTAAAACTTGTGGAGGACAAGTGGAAAGTTTTAGCAACTTTTGACTAGTAGCAAATTCTAGTCTATTTTACATCTAACATTCATCCCATGTTATGTAATCCCGCATACTTTATGTGCAAAGGTTTCGATTATGTGGTTTCAAATAGTTGGGTGCAATTTGGAACTCGTGATTCAGAAAATTGTCAACTTTGGAAAGTTACCAATTTTTTATGCAGTTTATGAAAATACGGGACTGGGGAACAATAAATGATGGCAACTTCCTTCATCAGTTTCAAATTTCCACAATTTGCATATAACAATCTTTGCGTATTCAAATATAGACATTAAAACATCTCGATAACACATTAACAACAAACAGATCACATAAACGTTTGCTTCAAATTCAAATGATAAAATTCACCATTGAAACCCAAAAAACTTCAGCCATAGGGCCATGCATAAGGTCAAAAAAGAAAGGTTACGTGCCTATTAAAGACTATAAAAAGAAATTCAGTCAGTATAGAAGAAATGTTTGTGTGTCTCGTGTTCATAGATAACGATTTTCAAATGCGTCACATTTACAAGGTAAAACAGCTAAAAAAAAACGGTCACATCACTTCCAACCCATGTTCAGCCCCTATTACAATATTTTATATTATATCGGATTATAATTACAATAAGCCTTTTACCGACTCTACCATCTGTCATCTTCTTAATCCCCCTGAAGACATCCCTATAACCTTCTCCTTGTTGCGTAACCATGACGATCCCCCACCCCTGGGGTCATCTCCCGCGACGATGACCTCAAGTGGTCAGTTTCCGCCTGGCCGGTGGTCACTTGGGGGATTAGTGACCACTGCATAATGAGCTCTACTGACCGCTCACTGACCACACCATAATGGGATGTGGGGTTCAAAGGGGCCTGCAGAGTTGATGATGGGGTGTATTGGCAGACTCGAGGCGAGAGTTTGGTCATAAACGGTTTTTAGTTTGTGTCCGTTGGTTCCCTGTTGGTTTGTTTGAAGGTTTCGATACTTTTGCTGCCACTCAAATATAAACTCCAATTAGGACCACCTCTACATGGAGTCCATCTCTAATACGAGACCATTTTTCGCTGGACACAGCTGACCGTAATGATTAGCTGGCTTGTAGGAAGCAAAATGAAATTGGTCAGATAATTTGAAAACGTTGGTCTAACACAAGAGCAATAGCACAACTATACCGATATACAACTATCTCGAGAAGTGTAAAAGAATAATATTCATCCTCAAAACGCTCATAGTTCACGTAGATGACATTTAGATAAAATTGACCAAAGCCTCTACCACACTGCAACAACTAGATGAGACTATATACCTCATTAACTCAGTGACTATATATTAAACTGGTTATACAGGGGAAATTACACAGAAACTTGTATCGGGATCTAGAACATGAACAACTTTTGGTCCATGTGCTTTTGTAGACAAATAGACCAGAAAACAAATTTAATTGGCAGTACTTAACATTCGGACTACTAAGTACTCAATCAAAATTTAGGAAGTCACATCAGTTTGTTGAAATGATAATTTTAAAATCTATCACTTTTGTGCATTTGCACATACAATATTGTATATACATAACCTTATGTTTTTATTACCAAAATAAACTAGTCATTATCATTCATTCTATTGTTAACCAGCACAATAACCTGTGATGCTTCTCCCAATGCAACTTGCAAACCACCCAAAACAAAACGATCACCACAACACACATAAAAAATCCACATAAACCTTGGTCACAAATATACGCAGCCTAAAATCAATCTCGTTGAATAGAACGTCCGATGCAAAGACGAATGTGAAATCCATGCGACTATTCCCCGCCACGAGCCCCCACGGCGATGTCAGTATTGGAGCCCCCACATCTCCCCATTCTTGGAGCCCCCATCCCCTTGAGCAATGAGCTGCTTTATGAATTCCTATTGATGTCAATACGATTTTTCACCTGATTTTCACCGCCCGTTTCGCTCGATCGAGCTCGATTTCACGGATTTCACGGATTGCGCCCACGCTCGGATTACTACGCAGAAATGTTCCGCTTTCGGGATCCCGGGGGTCGTGGGGGGGTCGCGGAGAGCGGGTAAAATGGCGCTATGGTGTGTGCGATTGGGTAGGATCAGTGGTTTTGCTCGCTGTTTTCGAGGGGTCGGGATACATGACTGAGGTCACGGCCCGCCGAACAGAAAGCAATCGGCGATGTGATGTCATTAAACGCGGGGAAACCGGCCGGAAATATGTGTGGACTCGGGCGGATAGGCAGAGGGGGGAGGGGTGGGAGGGGGCTGGGGCTTTCACATCTTGAGTAAATAACTGGCCATGGGTACAAAATAAAATGCAGACCATACTATGAAAGTTATTCAAATGACTTTAAATTCATTATAAGATTACGTTATAGATACTGTGTGTATATAGGAAGTTTTGTGATATATCACATACAAGGAAGTGTTTGTGAATATGTACACTCTTTAACATTGTCCTGTTTGTCTAATCGTGGTATGTCAGATTAATTGTTATATATCGTGATTTCAGACAACACCGACTGATTTCAAAATTGGTTGTTGTCCATGAGAACATTTTCATTAGTGGGTTTGTTACCCGCTATTGGTGATATATCATATAAAAGAATGAGACAAAATGGGATTCATTGGCCTATAAAATACTTCAATAAGTAAAACAAGTTAAATAAAATGCGTGTATTTTTAAATCCACATAATTCATTCATCATGAAAATTATCAAAAAGCAGAAATAGGTGAAAATAACATTTTCCAATTATAACCATTATGATTAGGGCTCTGTAGACCTGAAAGGCTTTGATAAAACTTAAAACATATTGGAAATTTGTCACATTTAAAACTTATACCATAGACAGAAAACATATTACGAAAAACAGTCTATAGTAGAAATTCTGATATATAATCAATCAGCTAAAATCTTCAAGACAAATGTGTTTTAGGGATAGACAAGTCGCATTTCGTCATGTCGAATCCTTTTTCATTTTGAAATAACATGTGTATGTTTTGATAGCCTCCAAAAACTTCTTTATTCAGCATGAAAATTATAGCCAAAAAGCAGTCATGAGCAATTGGTGAAAATACCATTGAATCCCCTAATGAATTTGTTGCTGATTTCCTAATGTCTCGAGTACAACCAAACAATGGGCTGACACTCGAAATCGCACATTCGATGAATAGGGTCAACACAAAGGTCAACAACAAGGTCAAGTGGCGGGGTCAGCCCAACGTGGCAGACGGGTAATCCACGCAGGATTAACAGGATTAAGTGGATTAAGTGTAATCGAGACGAGCTCCGCCCAACTTGTTAGTGAGATTGGCTGGTTTGGGGGGGATAGAGACGGGTTTGATAATGGAAATTGAAAAAATGGTAATACGTGTATTTGGAATTTACATTTTGAACATGTACGCCAGGTCATTGGCATATTAGACATAGAAAGTTCTTGTTTGATAGATTTAAGTAGGTTTGTAGTCGCAGAAATTGGATTGTTGAGGAGAATGGTAATGGAAATTTTAAAAAATGTGAAAAAAGTTCTTGTTTGGAATTAAAAAATCCACTATGTTCTAACAAAATATGAGCATTTACATGATAATTCGTTTTACCAACAAAAAATTGAAAGTTTAGAAAACGGCCAAAGAAGTTATATATATCCAAAAAGATGAAGAATTTGACTTGGGAATCTTCAATCAGACACCAACATAACATAAGTGTTAAATTGCATCAAACAGTTTCTTTTAGGTTCTCCTATTTTTTGTATGACTGTCCAAGCCTAAACACAATGCAAACTTCTGCTCACATCATCACAGTCAGAGAGCACCAAAATCACAATGACCTCAACAAAGGAGCAGAAAAACTGATGTTGCCTTGATATGAGAAAAATCAAATTTTCAAGCCTTAAAAATAATATCTGATCTGTACTGCAATTAAATAATTATTGACCAGCCATTGCCCCTTATAGCAAACAAACTCACTGTGGATTTCATGATCATATGCAATATTGTTATTACAGGCCTGACACAAACCATAGTAAACACCAACAAACAAGATTTTCAAGCATGCCTTTGAGAAAAATTGCATTTCAAAATCTCAAAACGCTACTTGTTTCATAAAAGTTAAATCACCAAAGATAAATGTATAAAAATGAGCATTTCTTACAGAACAACAAATCAGGGATGTTTTAAAACAAAAGCATACAGGTTTCATACTCTTTTGCCCAAGAAAGGACGTTCCCATGAAGTCTACATTTACTAGTATAATATCGTGAAAAAGCATCCAATTGCCCATCCTTATCATGCACAGGCCTAACCCTAAATTTGGGTTATATCAACATCTAAACTATTACATTCAAATGTATAGACACACTAATGTAACAACAGCTCTGTTAAATAAAACATATTTCACCTACAAGCCCTGGGTGTTTGCATGGGCGTATACAGCAGGTGTACCAGGATCAGTTTGCACTATGGTTGACAGCGCAATAATTAATTAAAATCAAAGCACTTCTATTCAATATAAATCACAATCAAAAAGAAATTGCAGCGGTAAATCTTTTGTTTCAGATGACTGAATGAACAAAGTCTACTGTTATACTTTCTGCTCACAACCAGACAATCACAGCTCTAACATCGTACAATGAACCATCACATGCCTGAAATATATATTGGTCGTAAACACAGAAACGAGCCAAGAGGCCTTCAATCCCTTCATCCCTGTCACATGGGTACTAGTATGTGGACGGTTTACCAGTTAACCAACTACAGTTGATTTCATGATTAAACAATAACTACTACTACAACTGCATTTTCCAACTTGCCGGTCAACAATATAACACGAAACATATGAACCACGAATTTTTTTCACAAGGTAGATACAGGGTCACCCCGATGTCTAATCAATATATCATTTCGCTCGACGTTTTTTGACATGCACCATGCATGCATTTCTTGAAAATGAAATGAAATACTTTGGTGAGTGATAATTCCCGTTTAACCGATTACAGTCCAGTATTATAATGCCGATTAACCGGTCTCAACTGGTTTGAACCGTCCGCATACTAATAGGTTAGGTACTGGTGTTTTTGTCCTACCTTCATGCGTGTGATGGACTCCTTGGTGGACTCGATGCCCTGCAGACTGGTCACCAGCGTCGAGCCCAGGTACTGCAAGACACAGGGAAAACAGCAGTGTTAGAGCTAACTACTCATGAACTTTGTTGGCTTAACCCGTATAAACCAGGACATTGGCATCTTTATAGCAAGCACTACATTGTTTACACTTGCTGCCTTAGCACATAGTACAGTGAAAGTCCTCAAATATGCTAGTCTTTAAGGATTTATTATTGCCAATTTCTCGATTAGTCAATGGTTCTAGGGTAACCAACCCACCTGAGCACTATAGTTACAGACGTCTTCACTAACCTTTTTCCCTTTTTAGTTGTTATGTACAATTGAACCTACAATGGTAAGACCACCTTTGCATCCCAGTAGTGGAACGCCTTGTGTACTTTCGTGTGCAATGAATGAAAAAAGTTGCCAACATTCATCAGTTGCATCTTCATACCCTGAGGCAAAAATACATACCTGATGGGAATTTTTGTATCATCCAAATGGGGTCACAGGAGGGGTTAAAAGGTCAAATTATTTTTTGAGACATAAGGCCTTTCACTTAGAACTACAGGTGGTCTTATACAAAGGTGGTCTTATACAAAGATTCCACTGTCTGACTTGGTACGCAACCCACCTGAGCATTGCAGTTTTACTGCAAATCGGGGTATGTGTTGCAGCTAAGCGACCCACCCGTGCGTTGTAGTTTTATTGTACATAGAGGTATGTGTTGCTAAGCGACCCACCTGAGTGTTGCAGTTTTACTGTACATAGAGGTATGTGATGCTAAGCGACCCACCTGAGCGTTGTAGTTGCAGCAGCCGCGGACCAGCACCTCGGGCCGGTGTCGCCACTGCTTGATGGGGGACGAGCCCAGGTCCGGGGGTCGGATGTTGAGGGGACTGTCGGGGTCAAACGCAGCAGCAGCAGCTGCACCCGACTGTAGCAGCAGATATTGTGAGGTTAGACGTTCAGAAGACTGATATCTATATATTAATAGCTTTGGTCTTTGCCCAGTGAACTCCTCCTAAAGGTGACTACTCTAGGCCCGATCTGACTACAGACAATCGTTCATGGTGCAGGGTAGCATTGCAAGTTATGTTTCTGGTGTTCATGATGGTCCTGTATGCTGTCTAAAGGCGATTTTATGTGAAACAAAATAGCAGACAGCGGCAGCCATGACAGCGTTATAAAGACACCATGTTGGAGTCGTTTGATGCCAATCTATACGCGCACAGCAAACGCTTGACGTTCCACCAACCTCCAAGCAGGAATCGTAATGTCCTCTTTCAGTGACTCGGACTAATCTGGCAGTTTTTTTTCACATTTTCATTTCCATCACACACAAAATAGTCTTCATAGGAAACAGGCCAGCCAGTCTAATAGTAATTGAAATGAGAGAGGCGAAAATAGGTAGCAGATATTTATCATATACACAGGGTTGACATATGGGTTGGTTCGTATTGAGCGGAATACTGGTAATAATCTATAAACAAAATAAAACATATGAGACACTAATTAAACTAAATATGAATAGACCAAAATGTCAGAAAGAAACATCAATAAAAGTAGATGACACTTACACAAATATTGCACCTATTTCTAATTATTCACAAATATTGCACCTATTTCTAATTATTGACTTCTTATGTGATAGTAATCTTGACTAATTGTTAATGTTCAAAACATAATATAATCTCTAATATTACATAATCCCTAAGAAACATAAAAGTACAACATTTTAAATAAAAGGTACATTATAGTCTGCAAGAAAATATAACAGTAATTGTAATTTTTATAATAACAAGGCACAGCTTCACTAGTTGAGTGTCCAGGGTAGAGTGGCTAGTTTATTGAAAAGTCACATAACACAATAATGTGTGACATACACAGCTGTCTTTGTTGCTGTTAAACTATTAACCTTTCATGGACCCCAAAACCCATAACTCTACTAAATGTGAGGTCATAGGTAAGACACAGGTATATTACAATTTTGAAATATCAACAGCACTATGTCAGTGACCATTTTTGTGAGTATACAGCTGAGCAAGTGAAAATCTTCACTGCTTCTAGTTCTAGTAGATATGTATAACTTATGTTACAGAAGATAAGTCTAAAGATCAATATTTGGGCATAAGGCCTCCTTGCATATTCAGGATATTTAGTTCATAAGGCCTCTCTTGTTACAGAAGTAGGTTTGTATATTATCATTTTCAGGAATAATGTAATTTCTGGAGTAGGTTTGTATCAACTTTTTCAGGAATAATGTAATTTCGTTTTTACTTTTGTCAAATGAACGGTAAGACCTCTGAGGGTAAGACCAGAACAGCAGAAAATTCATGCCAAAACACAATGCAATCATCACTGTGAAATACAAAGCCTGCAAGTCTCAGTCATAATGCAAACTCATATTGTCAGGACAGTCACCCTGTTGCAAATGGTATCATTGGCATTTACCAGAAACCCATAAGAGCTCTTATTCTAGTTGTGCAAAAATACAACCTCAGGAGGTTGTGAGTTTGAGTCTGTTCAAAGTTATACAGGGTTTCCCCAACTTTTCTCACCTGCTGTGCCTCCCCCTGCTGCTGTCTGCTCTGGGTCGACGTCACCAGGCTGTAATCCTTGAACAGACTGTCGTCCTCGTCGTCATAGTAACGCTGGAATAAACATATTGTGATAGTCATAGTAATGCTGGAATACACACAAAGTCATAGTAACATAGGAATACACATATATATGGTCATGGTAATGCTGGAATAGACATTGTCATGGTTATGCTAGAGTTAACATCGTCATGGCAACATAGGAATACACATACAGGTTAGAGAGATGCTAACATAGGTGCTTTGCGCTGAAAATGAACTATATAGTTAATGGTTCACACACTTTAAATGAGAGTTAAACAGCACTACATAATTTACAGCAAGGAAAGTTACTTTTCATCACAATATTGTGAGTTCTAATTGAGGGGTGTTTCAGCACAGGCTCATGGGCCTATAGCAGATATTGTACGTATCCTTCCCCCCCACCAACACCACTCAGTAAACCCTCAAAATAGAGATTTTGCTGGTAAACAAATTCATAAACTATGTATATTTACTAGAAATTATACACAAAACAATAGTTACGGTAATAATCAATACATATACCGGTACGTTATACCTTGAAAAAGATACTACTTTGAGTACCGAAAATTCGGTTTCTTCTTAATTATAACTATAGCTATTGTTTCAAAATGAGTTTTGCATATAATTTCTAGCATTTTTTTCTGTTGTTGCTACATGCACAAGATTACAGTGACTCACCAGACTGCGCGGCGGCAGTCTCTCGGCCTCCCCGGTTGCCGTGGCAATGGCGGGGTCAGCCGGGGTCACGTGGAGAGATGCGAGGATCCGCTTACGATGACCCAGGGACGTGATGTTCAGAACCTGCAGAAACAAGGAGGGATGTAACGTCTGATATGATGTCATCGGATTTCTTCTGATAATATGTACAGTGATTTTATAATATGCACATTTTAGGATAAATCCAGTGTTAAGGCGTACTACTTTGCAACTGAAGACCATCCTCAAGAATGACGTCATATGGAGGTGTCGATTTTAAACGCTAGATTTATCCTAAAATTACTCTGTACAAATGGATGTGATGTGAACTTTGATGATAAAGTGTAGGATTTGAGCACTCGATTGCAGCGTTCAGAGTAAAATTGACCATGCTGATGTACAATTCACCCAAATGAAGTCAGAATCAAACGTTCACAAGTTTCTTCACCTTTGGTGAATTTTTAGTGTGTGCACAGATTGCGAGTTGGTAATATTTTCATACATTTAATTGAGTTGTAGACAAAAGTGTGACATAATTTCCGAATCTGTGATTCTTATGTGCATTATATAGCGTGCTCCATCCTACATTCTATTACTCCATGCATAAATCATTGCCAATACTCTACTGTGATTTGTCGAAAGGCGTGCTGAATTTTGAATTATACAAATGACTGCATGCTGAATCCGACAACACAATTTAAAGAAGGTCACCGCTTCAAACTGAGGGACTTCATTCAGGTATATCAGACGTCAGCATGCTCAATTTTAATTGACACTCCAATCTCATCGTCAAATTCTACAATGGTTCTGTTGAACAAATTCATTAGCTGCGTTAATTCATATACACTGTAATACAGTACTTTCTACATAGCAACAGCTATCATAATTTAGAAATATATAACTCAATATTTTGGCAACACATCGGTTTACCTTTCTCAAGAGTGTGGAGTGTGCTATGAAGAAAGTAGGCTACTGTATTATATATACTGCAATGGTTCATTTGTAATCCATTGAAGAATTAAAAGCCCTGTACTCACATAGCACACGTCGAGCTCCCCGATGGCCTGCACTTTGTACATGGAGTCGAGTTGATGGCTGCGGAACTCCTCACTGTACTGCTGCAGGTTCAGGGACTCCAGCCTACAACATGCATGACAGGGTCAGAACAGGGTCAGAATGAGGTCGGAACGAAGTCAGAATGGGGTTAGGAGGTTAGAAGGAGGTTAGAACAAGGAACAGTTTTAAATCAGCGTTGATTTTTTGGACATGGGACTATATATTAATAGATGTAATTATGTGATTCGACTGATGACCCCAAGTAATGTGACAAAATGGCGTCCTGTTGGAATCAAATGTGTTGGAGTGGATTAGTAAGTTAGCCGGAACTGCTAGGCGATTTGCTGCTACTTTATTTGGTCGTGGGTCTGAATCATAGGGGAAGATGCGTTTGAGAATTTTCAGGGGAGCCAAATTAAAGATTCTCTTCATCTATTTCACTATAGCAGTATGAACATGCTTGCTGAAGAGCACTGAGAGAGATGATGGCAATAATTATGTCTCCTCCCTGTTACTGGGTTTGAAAAAATGTCAGACAGCAGGACAAGTGATGGTTGTGTGTGCGTGCGTGTGCGTGTGTGTGCGCGTGTGTGCACATGTGTGCGCATGTGTCCATGCGTGCGCGTGTATCACTCACCACTCGTCCACGGTGTCAGGCTGGTGGATGATGTTACTGATATGTGTGTGTGTGTGTATGTGTGTGTGTGTGCGTGCGTGCGTGTGTGTGCATGTGTGTCTGTACATGTGTGTGCCTGTGCATGTGTTTATGTCCTCACTCACCACTCGTCCACGGATTCCGGCTGTGGGAAGACGTCGGTGACGGGCACGAGCGGCGGCTGCTGGGCAACGGCGGCCATGATGGCTGCGCGGTGAGGCTGGGACAGAATGCCCACCTCCAGCAGGTCACAGTCCTCCACCACCGGCGGGCACTGGAGGGGGGAGGTTAGAGAGTATGGTAGAATAGACTGCCCCCAACCCGCCTTGGAAGAGCACATCTGGCGCACTGGGTAGGGCCGGACAGGGAATAATGATATGGTAGAATAGACCATTAGAGTAGAGGAGAATAGATCAGAGGTATGGTAGAACTTGTGTATAAAGACCACAGGGGGGCACTGTAGGGAAGGGGTATGAGTATGAATAGAATCCCCCACCCCAGTTCAAAAGAGCACATATTAAGGGGGCATCTGGGACAGGGAAATTAAAGGTTAGAGACATGAGAACCTTTCCATTAAGACCACCACCAGTATGAAGAAATCAAACTATTATGGTATGATTTCAGGTCTCCGCCTATATTTGTTTGAAATTATCAGGGCAACCGAATATGTTAATTTTACATACCAGTACACATAACATCCATGTTTGAAGGCTAGAGTTGCACATAACATGTATAAGCAAATTAATGGGCCTGTGAGAGGTCTATTTTTACTACAGGGAGGCACTGGAATAGTGCCATAAAGATAGATTTACTATGTAACTGAAACTCACCACAACGTTCCTAAGACTCATCATAAAGTTCCCAAAACTCATCATAAAGTCCCTGCGACTCATCCTAAAGTTCATGAAACTCATCATAAAGTTCCCAAATCTCATCATAAAGTTCCTGAGACTCATCATAACATGTTCTCCACTCACCAGGAAGTCGATGTGGTCGTATCCGTTGGCGACCAGGATGTTCTCGTACTGCTGGAGGCCGCGGGACTCTAACCACTCGCCCACAGACAGCGGAGGAGCACAGCCTGAGACAGACGTATACTATGAATTCTGGGAGTTACTTAGACAAACAAACCGAATCACATGACTTTTCACTTCTTTTACAATGCATTCTGGGAATTATTTAGACAAAGATTGAAAGAGACTAAATCGTTTCTTTGTCTACGCCATCATAGGGTCTGGTTGATCGAGACTAATTTACCTAGTGGCCGAATATGGTGCTTTGGTACAATCGTACCCTAATATTTCCATTAGAAAACAAATGTATGGGGCAAAGCCCATTAAAATCCTGTAGCACCTTGTTATCTTGAATTTGCCGTCATCTGGAAGTTGGTTCCATTTTTTTAATACTTTTGTTGTTCTTTTCTCCAACTCTAGCCTCAAAGGAATTACAAAAGTGTTAACATATGTATCATCCTCTTATCAACTGTTAGCTGTTTTCGAGACTGAAGTCTTCCTTTGAAACTTTAAAAAAAACACTTAAGTTTCCTACATCCACATTTTTTAATATGAACAGCCATTTGGTTACCTCGAATATTGGCTATATCTCAAATATTGTAGGATATGAGCACGAGATAAGAGTGCTCTAATACCATTCTATCATGAAGAAGACCCTATTATATGTTCCACAAAGACTAAATACGCACAAATATTTCTTTGGATTCAGTAACCCATTTTACTTTGTGACGCGTCTGCTGATATAAATCTGTTTGGGGATGTCTAGAAACATATGCTATGGAAAATATCAGAAAATATTAAGTCCCCCCTTAAGTTTTGAAATGGAGTTATCATAAAATTAGCCTAATTATTTCTAACAATGGCTACAACACCACAACTGATTTGGCTTCAATATTCGGTACTGCCTGAACGCCACTTTAATGACCATTACCTTCTTCAAGCAGATGAGAAAAATCCTCCTCCAGTTCGTTCAAACTCGCCGATTCGCGGACCCCAGCGGAGTTGATCCCACCACCAAACGAGGCCATTATGTCCGCAATCTGACCAATCACAAGCCATGCGCAATTAGGTCAAGCAGTTTAAACGAACCAATCGCATGCAGGCGTTAGTGTGGAAGTGGGGAAAGCACCGTAGACGGCTGAATAATAGGCCATGATTGGATGAAACAAGTGTGTGTTTCAAAAACAATCAATTTTTCCAAAATGATCCATATCGTTCACATTGCACATTAGTCTCTTCTGACTGTCCAGTGAGCATAATGTATCCAACAATATAACAATTAGTTTCCAAATGTTTGATGCTGAATACAAATAAATGGTGCTATGTTTCAGCCATCTACGGTGGGTGATTCCAAGCTGTAAAGCTGCCTGATCCTAGTGAAGGAAATTACTTCTAGATTTGATACATTCACCCATCATATTACTGCTGTTAAAAGCATGCTTTATGAACCTTTTTGAAAATCATATGACATGATTCGCTTATAATTGAAGAGTTTTACATACGCAATCAATATATGTATAGAATTCTTTAAATATATGTATAAAAGTTAATTTTTCCAGAAAAATTGCTCGTTACATCTGCATATAAATACATAGCTGTTAAAACATTAAGGCAATAGTAGTATAAACGGCAAACTGAGGATCAACCAACCAACAAACAAAATGAACCACAATATCAAAAAATTTCTCACAAGTCAAATGTTCAATTCTGATATTCAGCATGTAAAAGCCGACTTATTATTTGGGTTTTGTAGTAATTTGAGTAAAAAGTTAAGTGTAAGAATAGGGTAATAGTTTGTTGACCCTTCAGCGTTGAGAATTAGCCATTGTCAAAAGTTTGGTATGAAGCGAGGTTGTGTTACCAAGGCTGGATATACAGGCGGCTTGCTAGTGAAAAAGACTGTTACATTGTGTTAGTGAAAAACAACATGTGAAGGTAAAAGACTCAGTCACACAAGACACACCGGTTCATGCCATTTGGTGTGTTTTGAAAAACATTTGGTGTGTTTTGAAAAAAAATTTTTTTTGATAGACGTTACTTTTGAATAAATTCAGCAGGGTAGGGTGCAAAATAAAGGACATTCCATCAGGCCAAGGCTGGTTAACTTCAGCCAGGACCAGCTACTAAAGTTGATAGTTTGCCAGTTTAAAGTTTTAATGTATTTAATTTCAAATATTGAAAAGGATTCACTGTCAATAAATTACACAACTGTCCATTCTTATCAAGAGGGCTGGCTACTTTTTATCTTTACCAGCCTTGTTTTGTAGTTCAAAATCAAATTTTCAAGACTTTTATACCCTGTAAGAACATATTTGGATATGTTTGTTAACGTCTAATATTAACTGAAATCTAAAGACTGCCACAAACCGTGTGTTTACCAACTCTGTCTCATCCTTCTGTTTAGTGAAGATCGCACCAAAACAGGCAAAAATAGACGCTTCATCAGCATTAGGGTGATATTTACATATTTGCCAAAATACTATAAATAAACCAGAGATCCCAGAGACACTGCAGCATTCTAATCCTGGGTTTATAATTTCCTAAGACATCAATGCATGCCCTACCAGCTGGCCCCTACATCTTTGAAAATTTGTAAGATTCTACCCCAAGTATTAGACCATTAAAATTACATTGGCACACAAATGATTAGCCCCGTGCTCTGACAATTTTTCAACTTATAGCCTTTGTAGTCATTTACATTATAATAAATCTATCTCTGACAAATTGTGCCGTGTATCATCATAGCTTAAGAACAGCCTCTATCTTCACCCGTTTTGGTGCATTCAAATCCCACCACCACCACCACAGCCACCACGATGCGATCAAGAGTGAACATTAACGTAAAAAAAAGCAACGTCCGCTGCAAGCTGAAAGCCGAGTGAAAACCACGTCGATCAAGGCTGCTACCTTTGTCGGCCCCGCAATCCAAGATGGCCGCCATGGAGCGCTCGAAGTAGTCGGAGTCGTCGAGACAGTGGGACATGTGACAGCCCACGCTAGACAGGATCGCCGAAATCTGCGCCAAATAACATACGAGTGAACAACGAATGTATGCTTGCTGGGATGCTCATTTGTAAACAACGAATGTATGCTTTACTTGCTGGGATGTTCGTTTGGCCTGATGAACATGATGACAGGTGCCAAACCGTACGTATTAAGTTTCTCTATGTAGGAGTAGTCTAGAGATCTATGAGAGTTGTGATATACAGTAGAACCTCTCTATATTAAGATCACTGGGGGTCTGACCTCAAGTTGTCTCCATGATGAGGTGGTATCTTTTGGAGGTTAGCTCTCTTCTCTTTGTGAAGGTTAGGGAGCATGGTAAAATAGGTGTTATTATAGAGGTGGTCTCTTTAAAGGTCTTAATTGGAGGTTCTACTGAATTTCTAAGAAAGGAAAATTCTAGAAAACAACTAGCCTAAATCAAAGATCTCTGGGGTCAATGACACATTGTAGAAATAGCCTGGAAGGAAGACTGGTACAGTTAACAAAGAATTACACATAGAGCAAAAGCTAATGTAGGTACATTATTCTTGTCCTAAGTGACAATATAAACACACATTCCAGCATTGTATAGAAGGGGGATGGTCAATGTACAAGGTTTCTGCTCAGTACAGGTCTTTCCACTACATCATCCAATAATAATGTTGCTGTCGTCTCGACTTAACCGCCATGCATATTGAATGAATATTCGTTTAGAAAAATGGCAGTAGCAGATCCAGGGTTTCTTGAAACACCCAAATTCTGGCAGGTCCCAAACCTGACCAAAATCATAAAAGTTTAGCCCATAAGTGGGCGGTCCAGTGCTCACTGCCCACATATAGCCAACGCGCTTTTGTAAGTCATGCGTGCACGAGTAGAGTGGTTGTATGCATAATATTTGTTTCCGCACATGGCAGTTTTTGCAGGATTTTGCCTCACACGCATGAATGCAAGTCATACACACACGTCTACACAAGTGTATAAGTACACACAGCATGTTGCCTCTCTCATCTTCCGGGTGGCACACCTACCTTGGCCCACTCGTCGTTCTCGTCCAGCAGGGGGCTGATGCCCTCCTCCCCATCCTCCTCCCCCAGCCCTGCTCCTCCGGACTCTCCCCCGATCCGCCCGGTCATACTCGTGGACATCAGGTTTTTCTGTAAACAACAAAACATTCATTAAAAACCTACAGATATTTTGGTAATGGTCGATGTTTTTGGCCTATATAGTAGTAGCCAAGTAAAGCTGAAATGTAAGCTGGAGATCCATAAAATACAATGTCGTCCAATATTTTGGAAAGTCAGTCTTAATTGTAACTCCATTGTACTTGTACACAGCTTTGACCACATCACCATGCTATGATGTTTCTAAAAGATATCTATAAATGTGTATTACATCTGAAGCAACTCACATTTCTGCTGAATTACCGTAAACCTTACCTTCCCCTCAACGTTTCTAGAATAACGTAAACCTTACCTTCCCCTCAACGTTTCTAGAATAACGTAAAGCTTACCTTTCTCTGAACTTTTCTAGAATACCAAAAACCTTACCTTTGCCTTGGTGTTTCTAAAATACTGTAAACCTTATCTTTCCCCCAACGTTTCAAGAATACTGTAAACCTTATCTTTCCCCCAATGTTTCTAGAATACTGTAAACCTTACCTTCCCCTCGACGTTTCTAGAATACCGTAAACCTTACCTTCCCCTCAATGTTTCTAGAATACCATAAACTTTACCTTTCCCTCAACATTTCTAGAATACCGTAAACCATACCTTGCCCTCGACGTTGGAGTTTCTGTCACACAAGCGTCTGCTGAGCACCTCAATACTCCTCCTTTTCTCTCTCCATCCCGGACTCTTGTGCCGCTTTGTGTTTTCTGTCAACTGAGGCTCTTCTTGGTCTGAGGGGAAAATCAGACAGGTATGAAAATATACCAAATAAAACGCCGATGTCAAATTTAAGTTTCAAAGCAAATACAACATGTACTGTTAATAACATAAATCTGGAATGCGGTTTAGAAGTAAAGTATCTTTTGAGTATTAGATTGTCTGAATGAACACTACATAATATAGGGGCAAGGCTGAAATTTGTCTACCTATTTTTATTGCCACAATTAGTTCAATAACAACCCCCACATAAACACCTCATTGTTAATCAAATTTACTCTTGTTATCTATTGAAACAAAATACTTTACTTTCATATACATCAAACGTTAAGCACAACGAAAAAAAAACGAAGCAACAAAAAAAATAGAATCCAGCCTTTACCATCCGCGCTCTGCCCATCCTCTGCCCTCTCAGGAAGCGGTGCAAAGCCACGCGCGTCCTGGCTGCAGCCCGCGTAGCCTCCAGGAGCCGAGATCCGCTTTTTGTGCTTGGCCGCCGGATGCACGAGCAGGTGGTCGTAAATCTGGGACTTGACTCTCCGCTGGCCGAGGATCGAACCTTTGTTCAGGCCTAAAGCGGCAACGAAAAACATTGTCAACCATGGATGGT
This sequence comes from Streblospio benedicti, assembly GCA_019095985.1. Lineage (NCBI taxonomy): Eukaryota > Metazoa > Annelida > Polychaeta > Spionida > Spionidae > Streblospio > Streblospio benedicti. Next base: position 13,512,932 of record CM032663.1, read on the forward strand.
ATTTTTGGATACAGGTGTAGACATCTTATACAATAAAACACAAGCTTTTTAATATTGGCAAATCAATTTGTGTTAAGTCTTGACGGTTTTGTCTTCCTATTGCACTGTGATAAAGCGCAGGAAGTTCATAAATTAACGCCAAAGTTATACATAGATACATGGACTTTGTGTGGATGCATGAGTATTGACATGGAGGGTTTTTTCTGTGAGTTCTGTCAGGATGGCCAAATTGTCTAATGTGACTTCCTTATTTTTGAGTTAAGTGCTTGGTGAACAGTGGTAGTCGTCCAGGCTTCTAGTCCCGGCAGTGGACATGTGATATAGCCCTGTAGACTTGGAGAAAGAATCCTCAATGTCAATGAAATACATGGTCAAACTTTTGCAAATTGACAACTATATTATTAGTGCATCTTTATACGGAGTGTTCAAATCATATTGGTATTGGAAATAGTTTCAAAATACAAATATTGTTTGCACACTGGTATATTGGCAATCAAAACGTGCTTCCATCTAAAATAGTGCATACATTTATAAACTATAGCAAAAAATAGTAATATCTCTTCACACAACATATATTTCACAACATGTAATGGACATTTAAAATAAAATCAACACATCTTTATTAAATCCACATCTTAACAAAAAAATAAACACACCGAACAGATGAAAGAATCTTAATTTTACACAAAAACAGTTTTAAAACACAGAATCGCTCATTGTAAGCCCATCAATAAAGATAAACAATAATCAAATACTTGTAGACAACTAACTGAACTCAAAATTACACAAATTACTAAAACACCATATTCATGTTCCAATGGTCTAACACCAACAGAAAACCATAGCACAACCGCAGGTACATACGAATGTATGTCGATGACATTTATAGCATGTGTGTGTTCATGGGCATTTGTTCCAATGAAAGATATTTATAAACATCTGATGTAGCATCAAGATTGACGTAGCTTGCAGACTTCTCACCATATGGTCATGGTTTCAAACAACCGTACATGAGTCTATGAAAAATGATTAAGTCCTCAATTGGGGTCGTCACCAATATGTAGGGCCTACTTATTTGCATAATTTTGTCATTTGGGGGCCTATTTTAAGTTTGCAAAGCTTAAAAATCATTGCCCCAGCATTGACACTGTATTTGGGCCCAAAATGTTTTTATTTGATAGTGACGCCCTGGTATATACCTCCCCTAACAATTTTTTGTTCAACACATATCTCTTATCATTGACACACAAGCGCCCGTGAACCCACAAACACAGACATGGTCTGGTTTCCATGGTAACCAATTACTTACACTCCGGGCAGTCTTTCAGTTCCTCTACACGCAGCACAGAGAGAAGAGAAAGACCAGATTTTCAAATATACACCACATCATCAACGTTTTCCGTACACATAACATTTTATACACGGCTATAAACCCTTTGCTGGCGGGTTCGTCATTGATTCCTACTATTGCAGCCAAAAGTAAAGCCTAAAATAAGCTGAAATTTACCAAAAAAGATGTATAATTCACGCAAACCCAGTAAGGTTGTGTCAGACATCATTTGTGATGACTTTAAGCTTGTTTTAGACTTTATTATATATTTTATTGTAATAGTGGAACCTTTTAGTATGTCATACACTACTAAAAGGTGGAGACCCCCCCCCTCAAAGTGTAACAACATGATGTTTATGAAAACTTGAGCCTGTACAGCTCTGTTAGTTTCATGGCTATTTGTAGAGCAATCAAATGAAATTGAAACGAAATCGAGAAGTATTGTTTTTGCATTCAACATCTGATTGAAAAGATTACTTTTGGCCAGAAAAGTATTGTTTTAGAGTTTTAGATTTTGTTTTGTAAAAATATATAATTTTGAAGATATTATGTGACAAAAATACCACTTACTTAATACATACAATATTGTCAATACAAAAGAAATGGAATAGATAACAATCAGACAACAATGGCAGATCCAGGATTTTGTGCGCCCACAGCCCCACACCCAGGATCAGACCCCACTGTGTACGATGGGAGCTTGTGTATTGTAAGTCTCTCTACAGATGAAAAGCTTACAAGTATTTAAAATAAAGATAAAAGAATTTATATTGTGTTTTTCAAACTTTAAACTCAGTGGAAAGAACGACATTTAAACATAATATGCTGACCAACCCCTTAATACATACAATATTGCTAATACAAAGTATTTAATGAGACAAACAAGTCAACAGACCCTCCAGGGATAAAGCCCCTCAGCAAACTACTGATTGCCCAATTGCTTTCTCTTGTAATCAATGTTTGTGGCATATACACAAGATCTTCAACTAAGACTACTTCTATAAAGAGACCACCTCTAAAAGAATTCCAATTTTGTGGACATAAGTCTTCAAAAAGAGTCCACTGTAAACCTCTTTAAAGAGACCACTTCTGTTTTGAGACTACCTGAAGCCAGGCCCATGGGTGGTATTAAAGAGAGGTTTCACTGTAAGCCTTGTTAGATAAATAGTCCATAGTAGGGAAACTGTTGTTTGCACCTGAAATCACCACCTGTCTTAAATAAGCCTAATTGAGAGACTATTGATAGACATATAAGGTTACTGATAGTTCATTTAAGTGACCTTTGGACTGGTCAGTTGAAAAGTGACCCATGGGTACAGTGCAACCTACCTGTTGTGACTTCAAAAGCAGAAGTAGGAAAAAAAGCTATTTTTTTGCTTATTTACACTTGCAATTCTCAGATTATCATGCTATAATGATTTTAGATATACACCAGGTCATTGGCAACTTTAATACACTATAGGCCACTATATCTTTTTCAACTACTCCCTGGGGATCATTCACCATAGGCTGTAATAATGGCATGTAGAGGTATTGAACAGCCCATTCAAGTTGAATCAATATATAATACCACCATTATTTCATTTATAAAGTTGTTTTTCCGTCAATTACATCAAGAAGTTTATCATCATTAGGGAAATTGCATTCATAATACACACCATTTAGCAATCATAGATTACAATACAGTTCAGATTTCATATATACAAATTCAATTTGATTCTAAAACTTTGCATCTCAAAAATAGCAATAATTACATGTGGAAGTATGTCAACTTAAGACACCCCTTCACAATCTATATGAATCAGAGCATGGAGTATGTATGCAACATATATTACTGTATTCAACTGGGCCCATGAGTAGACAAAGCATTCCCATTATAATAAGGGTAGTGGCCCTGGGTAGTGGTCACTCTAGATAAGTTCCTCTGTACAACACATGTAAGTAAGAATGATGCAACAAAGACAATGGTAAAGGTAGGGTGCCATGCCTTATCTAGTTTGGATATTTGGAGACAATAGTCAACAGGTATATAAAGTCTCACTTCTCTGTTTGAATGTATCACATGCTTCAGTTCAGTTCATTGTGGCAGTTAGAATCTTGTTCATGTGAAGGATACAAGCACTTGTCCAGATGTTCACTGCAACTGGTTTTTGCATATTTGTTGTCCTATATTTTTTAATAGTAACATGTTTCATTACTATAATATTGAATATTACGAGAATCTTTCTTGACGTTGATAGGCCTAGGTTAAGACATATTAGGATTCAGGGCGGAGATCCTTATGAAATGTACATGCTGAGAGACTTGTTTCAAGCCATGGACATAGAACATGAAGAATTGGAAAATCAATTTGAATTTTTTCATAGAATGATCGAAGAACAACGACTTGTTTTTTCACAAACAGGATAAATCAGCATTGAAGGAAAGCTCTGAGACTTTTTTACCATTCAATCATAAACATTTGGACAAAATACTGTTAGCAATAATAGGAGAATCAAGATGCCAAAACCGCGACGAATCAATGTGTGCGTTTTGGGTAAGTAACTTCACAGATATATCCAAATTATACTTTTCATTGCTAGGTTCATTGCCACATATGTGTGGCATATTTCTTTACCACATATTTAGGAAAAGTAGTGTTTGAAAGTATCCGGCCTTTATCATAATTCCTAATGCTGGGACCAAGTTAACTAGTCTGCCCACAGGGCCATTTAACCTTTCTTTTAACGAGGCTTCCGAACCTCATTATTAAGTGTAAACTGTGTGTTGTAGGTGACTCTGGTGTGGGCAAGACAGCTCTTGAGCGTGCGGCTCGAGCAGAACTGCTTCATCTCGCGCACGCAGCTCACCATCGGGGTGGAGAACTGGATCCTCAGAAACGTCGAATTCAACGGACACAAGAAGTTCGAGGTAGGTGCTACTGGAAAAATCTGCTCATTTACAGGCGCAATTGACTTGTTATCGTACTCTAACCTAATACATGCGGCTAAAAATCCTGTGGATCACTATCGTCAGCTTGTTTAATGATATAGTCACCAATTTGCGGTTAATGGTACTCTAGCAACTTTTACATTCACACCAGCTATTTGAAGGTTCTACTGTATGTGTTTGTGAATTTCCATGACTATATATATATGAGTGACGCTACATGGTAAAAGACTTTGACTCTCAATTTTTCACTGATGTGGCGTTCAACTGCGGACACAAGTTTGCAGTCGGTTGCAGGGTCTTTTTCTTTAAACTTCTGCTATAGGCACAGACACATTGCCATTCTTCAGTCCTCAAATCATGCCCTAAGCAATGAGATTCTTATTGTACTTCCAACAGGTGCGCCTAGTGAGCTCCATACTTAGTTCTAGCACACTCATTCTCTCCAAACACTACTGCTTGTTACTGCAGGAACGAACCAATTGATCTGGTTTAAAACATTCTGTCCCGAAGTCCGACCTCCGACAGTAATAGATTTGGTGTTAAAACTCTACATATTCATTCCCCGTGTCAGACATGCAACATAAATGTACCGATAGATCTGGTCCTATTATACGTATTCTGTCCAACTTCATCTATGAATATACCAATAGATCTGGCATTAATTGTTACACATTTTGTCTCCAGTCCAACAACTTCCAATTCTATAGCATTGTACCAATATACAATGTATCTTGCTTTAGCACATTGGTACATCCACATCACATAGATTCTGTTCAATTTTTTATCACACCGACATGATATTGGCTCTATATGGATTAGAATGGTATCAATAGATCTGCTGTTTAAAATTACACATTTAATTTCATCGCCAAGTCCGACATCCTACATGAATGTACCAATAGTTCTGGTGTTGAGAATGTACCAATAGATCTGGTTTATAGACAAAACTGGGTGAGTTTGTAATATGAATTACTTTATCAGGTGAGTCCTTGGGGTGTATCACGGCGAGCCTGATGTGCCACAAGAACGAATCCTGATAAAATAATTCATGTTACACAACAAACCCGGTTTTGTATTTATCATTCATTTCTAATCAATTACAACACGGTTTTAAAAACTGTGAAAAAGTAGTCCAGCTGAGAACAAGTATGATAACCATGGTATCACCCCTCTTCGAAGAGGGGTGATAACCCTCTCCAGGTTATCGGGTACTTCTAGATCATGATAACCAATGAAATTACATGAAAAAGAATGATAATAACTGTCACAGGTGCGTATCGCTGACACGGCCGGCACCGAGAAGTACGCCGACCTGCAGACCCCGTACTTCCGCCGCGCCGACTGCTGCCTCCTCACCTTTGACCTCTACAACCGCGAGAGTTTCAAGTCGCTCAACAGTTGGCGCAACCGCCTGCTAGCGCATTGTAAACACCACATCAGTGACGACTTCAGCTTCCCATTCGTGCTCATCGGGAACAAGAGCGACTTGCCTTCCAAGGGACGGCAGGTGGGTGTGAAAGTAGTCTTTTATTTGTATACTGGAACCTCTTTGTTAATTCTTATAGGACTGTACCAATTGGTCTGGTGTTTCAAATGCATTTATTTTATCCCCAGGTCCAACTTACCATGGTAATTTTTCATTTTTTGTGTGTATTTCCATTGGTGACTGCATCTCATCAGCTAGCTGATCCAGACTACTCTTCTCAGAGCTAAATCCACATATCCCTAAGTCTATATTTTTCAATTTTGTTTCATTCAAAAATATGCTGATTCACACTGAGTGAAAAGAATGATTGATCTCATTATCAAGGTAGTCACTTAAAATTACATTTAAGCACGTCTTTATCTGATATTAAACCGCATTTTTCAGGTTTCGTTTGATGAAGCTGACAAGTGGGCACGCAACCTCAACATGCCATACTACGAGGCCAGTGCCAAAAGCGGCATGAACGTGGAGATGTGTCTAGCCGTTGCCATCCGCAGGTTAATGGACTTTGAGGAGGTTTACCACACCGAGGACCCCCACCTGTGCAGCACAATCAAGATCCACCGTCCCGAGGAACAGAAGAAGGGTGGCGTAGGCTGCTGCTGGTGTGGTGGCAACAAGCCCGTGTAGTATGGGGTCTGGACACTCAGTATGGATCTGGAGAGCGGGGTGGGGGATGAAGAGGGAAGAGAGATTGCTGTTTCTGTGGAAACATGCAGGGAGGGGATGGGGCTGGTTTGGATCTTGCATCTGGACAGTCAGGCCTGGATTCTCAGGACATTCAATATGAATCTGGAGGGGAAGGCCGGAAGGGGTGGAGGATAATGTTTTTGTGGGAAGAGGGCCATGGAGGGAGAGGAGGGCCTGTTTGGATCGTGCATCTGGCCAGTCAGGCCGGATCATAGGGATATTCTGTATGGATCTGGAGAGGGGTGGGGGGAGGCATTGGTTGCTGTATGAATAATAAGACAATGTAGGTAGAGAGGGGAGGTATGGACAAACAGTATGGTTATGTGCAATCGCTCAGGACATTGACATACGAAAACAGTCAGTCTGCTTATAGATGCGTACTCAGGACATTTATGCAGGACAGTCAGGCTAGATCTGAATGGGAGGGGAAGGGCTGTTGATTCCGGAAAGTCAGTATGGATGTGAATGGATTGATGTGAAGCAGTGAGTTCTATAGGAACAAACCTGTAGTATGAGTGTGGCCCATGTGTCTGGATCTATAGAAGGGATATGCTAGGTAGAATGATGTGAAAGAGAAGATAGCAAATGTATAGAAGGTTGGGGTAGTGTAGATATTACTGATATGGCTGTTTGAAAGGATTTATTCAGGGTTTGCAAATGTCAAATGTTTTTCAGTTTTCATGTCATTTTGACACACAATGTATATGGTAATTTTAAAATGTCAAAATAGCAATTCATGACATTTATTTTTCTTATTTCATGCGTCCTTATGATATATACATATTGAAAATGTTATAGATATAACTTCATGCCATTTATTTTTCTCTTATTTTGTAAGCATTTTTCCAAATTCTTCAAATATGTCACAAATATCACCACTTTATATTTTATATTCATGATTTCACGAGTCATGTTGACATTTATAGCAATTCGAAAATGTCTAAATGACTCACGAAATGAGAAAAATTAAATGTCATTAATGGCAAAATAACTCATGAATTTTGAGAAAAATAAATGTGCTACATGTGACGACATTTTCATAATATAAATGTCGACATATGTCGATGCCAACCCTGCTTTGTTGGAGTGTAAAAGATAATGTAGATTAGTCTTGATAATCAGAAAAGTTGATCAGCACACTGTGGTATTTTGGTATTTTCTTAAAGTTTCATTGGTGAAACAGAACAATCTTCAAAAAAAAGGTCACTCAGGACAGTCGCTCAGATCATTATTGATTCAGGACAGTTCCATAGTTTTAAACAGCTCTAGGTTTAGTGCTTTGTACAAAAGTCTTATGACACTCATGCTGCATGATGTTTGGCCACAGCAGTTAGTCAGGGTAGTTTTTGTACTGGAGCTTTCAATCATTAATGGTCATGGAACATATGTTATAATTGAACAAAACGATTTGTTTTGGATATGTACCATGTACAACTGTCTAAAGGTCCACCTCCACTTCCCCAAATTAACACCCACTCAGAAATTAGAACCATATCAAATTTAGAGGTTTGCAATTCCTATAAAAATACACATTAATGTAAAAACGCCATCTCCTACTAAGCATTTTTACATTCTCAATGTCCATGGGCACTTGGATAGTTGTACACGGTACACAGTATATCTGCAATCTCAACTGTAAGAAGAGTCTTATTTGCGAAGTTTCCACTCTGTTTTCTATCTGGCTTCCATGCTCTACTAAAGTAGATTGATCAAGCCATTGATGAAACTTCAAGAAACATTTCCTCTAGCAGTAGATATTATAAATATGAATTTGTATTTGCACTTTTTTTTATTTTCTCAGGAAGTAGTGTAATTTGACAATGACATTTGAATTGTGTTAAAACTCAAAGAACACTGTTCAGTAATTATAATGCTCCTTGATTTTGAACTAATTGTATAGTACATGTTGATTGCAAATTACATGTAAAAAATCACAATAAAGCGATTGTTTCAGTACAGGTGAAGTCTTATTTTTACAATTTCATAAATTTACAATGTTTGGCTTATAAAAATCAACTGGATATTTCTGATACACCAGACATCATAACATACAAGTACATTCATCTATACGCCTTCATACTTAACATTTCAACAGTAGAAATCACTGATAGAAAACACAGTTAAACTTCTATGAAACTGATGACTAAACATAGAGGTTGGACTGTACTCTTCAAGTTGGCTGAATCTATATCAAACTATTCAGGATTACTCTCAGACAAGTTATTGAAGGTGATACTATCTTCACATACTGCAAGGCTTTCATGCACCAGTTACTAAGACAAACCAACAGTATCAGCTCAAAGTCAAATAGCAAAGAATATCCAACAATTATAAAACAGGACATTTTCTTTACTAGCTGAGATACATTCATGTACCTACTAAAGTTTTCAAGCAACAATCGGATAGAGAATTTCATATCCAGCATACTACTAGACCGCGACTATTTTAAGCACGCTATTTAAAAATTGATCACAGAAATGGGAAATAGTAATAGAACTGCGTCTCCTCCACGGAGTATCAAGGTGGGTGAATGTGAGTAGGGAAAAGTGTCCCATTTAAGATGGGAGGGGGGGGTTATGAGGGATCAGGAAATCCAACATTTCTATTTTTTGGCTTTATTTCCCACATCCCTAATTTTTTCAGCCTTTTTTCCCACATCCCACTGCCTTATAAACCAATTAGGACATAAAATATATAATTCATTTAAATACTCATCACACTGGATATCCTCTTAGTCATCCCTAAAATTTTATTTTCATGGATTTTTGACATCATGACCAGCTTTAGTCTTTACAAAATTCATGAAATAGCCCCTCTCCTTTTTCTGAAAGCCTGGATCTGCCAATGATCATAAGATTAATAACAAAGCGTGCACTAGACGTGAAAATTTACACACCAATAACTGCTTTTTTTTGCTCCGTGAAATACGCTACAATTTAAGATGTTTTCCACCAATGGAGACAAAAACGTAAAACAAAAGCGCATTTGTGAAAATATATGTAAGTGTCTGGTTTATTGTCTTCTTCCCCGCTATGCAGGATCATTCTACAGGTCTACCTGAATTCTTTCACAATATGAGCTGTTATTGTTGTTATTTTAATCAATTTCCGCCCACCAGATAGCAGTTCTGGGAGACCAGCAAGTGGGGAAAACGAGTCTGGTGATGCGACTCACGAAAAACCTGCACGTCAGCGAGTATAGGGCGACGCCCACCATACAAACCTGGGAAATCCCGATCGTGGAGTTCACCAACCCACAGGGAAAGCAGAAGTTCAACGTGAGTACAGTACAACCACCAATTAAAACCACCTCTATAATGAGAACACCTCTACAATGAGACCATTTTTCTCGGTCCCAATGTTTCAAAATGATTCCAAAGGGAACCTCCATATTAAGATTACCTCTGCATTGAGACCACTTCACGCCAATCTGCAAAGTGGTCTTAACATAGAGGTTCTACTGTATACGAAAAACGCCATATATAACAGTCATAGAACCCACAGACCGTAGCAATAAGTGAAGACAAAACCATGATGTATGACATGAACTTCTTATATTATTCTTGATCAGTTACATTAGGAATAGGATCTTTCAAAAGACAATTCCCGTCCTTATTGAGCTTGTTAACCTGGTTGGTAAAATAGTCATGTTTGCAAATAAAATGTTTATAGCACATTCACAGGTTCAGAAATTTTTAGTAACCAACTCCAACCATCACACACTGCCATCTAGTGAAGGAAAATGGAAGAAGTCTCTTCAAAGATATATGCAGATTGTCTCTTCAAAATACGTACGGCCATACATGTACATGGCAAATCTGCCATTCCGCGCTTATAAACCCAGTGTCTTATCATAGTTGCCATACGTCCTTTTTCAAGGCTCTGCTTGATGCCTTTTTGATACCTGTTTATTACCTATGCCTAATAGAAAACTCGATCAAGTAAATGACACGTTGCCGTACGGCAGTCGTATCAATTACCCCCAGGCGATAGAGAAATCTGCCGTACGGCAGAATTTCACTGTGGGTTTAACCCTATGTAAACTGCATTGGAGCAATCCGCACAAATTTTTCATTCACCATACGGGAGCTGCAGTACGCCGCTGCAGTACGCCGCTATGCCACTAAGAATTAGTCGTTTTAATACCTCAAAAATTCATTCTCCTACATCCCTTCAGGTACAACTGATAGACCTCATGGGTATCATCAAGCAGTGGTTTGGACAACAAGACCAGCTTTCTGTCGCCGACGCGTGCATCCTAATGTTCAGCCTCGATGATCCCAAAAGTTTCTCCCGCCTCGACCAGTGGTACAACACCATGTGTGCCAGCAATCGGCACGGGATCAGCACGGACTTTCGTTTCCCGTTCGTTCTCATCGGGAATAAGAGCGATTTGCCACAGGAGTCGCAAAAGGTTAGTATAATACGTTACAATACAATATGAATTTGTATGCTGCGAATTTCCATGAAATGTTTGTGCGTGCTTGTAGGCCTCCTTGAACAAATGGTGCTTTAATTGGGATTTTAGAATGGCATTAGTTTGATTGTCTTATGGACAAAGGAAGTTTATTCCATAATGTAGGCACTCCTATTTTAAAGGCTTTATCTACACAAGATATCTAAGGTTGCATTTTTCCTTTGCATTTCACTATAGACTAAATCGACAGTCAATTAACACCATGTATGTGGTATCTCGTACATGTGTGTATCTACATAGGGAATACCTTATTTTTACATTTTCTGTTTGTTCCAAACAAGAGACATTTTCTGCACTAGAGGTTGGTTTGTAGAGTCTAAATCTGAGGTCTAAATTACTGGTGTTTTTCAGTCAAAATCTCTGTTGGGGGTTATTTAGAAAGCTCTTAATGTATTTTAATAGGGTCGTGTCAATATACTTAACAAATCATTCAGTGACATCTGTGAAAGTTTTAAAAAAGATCAGGAAGGTATTTCGCATAAGATTTCCTTATAATTTCAATATTTCCTTTCAATTCTTGTCTCAGATAGTTGTTGATTTTTATTACATTGTACAACGGCAAACAAAATTGGTACTGAACTCTTTAATAAACCAGCCTAATTTCTGCTGCTTCAGTTTTCAGCCGATTACTATATAAAACGTACGACGGAATTTCAAGTAATAAAACACTGCAGAAAACTGAAGGTGCCAAAACTAGGCTGGTTTACCCTATATCCTATTTCCTGCTTGTATTCTTTAGGTTTCATTTGACGATGCGGACAAATGGGCGCGGAACCATAATATGCCGTACTACGAGGCGAGTACCAAAAGTGGTGCCAACGTGGAGATGGCACTCGCTGTCGCCATCCACAGGCTCTGGGACTTTGAGAACGTAAGCACCTCTAGTTAAGACCACCTCAATAATGAGAACACTTCTAAGACCACCTCAATAATGAGGACACCTCTTATTAAGACCACCTCAATAATGAAAATGCCTCTAATTAATACCACCTCAATAAGAACATCTCTAATTAAGACCACCTCAATAATGAGAACATCTCTGATTAATACCACCCAATTAAGACCACCTCAATAATGAGCACAACTCTAAGACCATACCATTTAAAGCTGTCATTAAATTAATGCAAAAATTATTCATTGTGAAACTTGGTTCTGGAGACTTCCTCTCTGTTAGATTGCTTGAGGCCAGTTTATTTCATACCCAAATGGTAAAGTCCATACCCAATGAACCATCTCTGTATAATCATACAACTTCCATTTACTCCTTGACACCTAGGAATCCTCTTTCTCTGTCGATCTCCCTGTCTGGTACCAGGATTATCACACCGACTACCCCCAAAAGGGGTGCAGCATCACGTCTATCTTAAGTCCATATCACAATGAAACATCTCTATATAATCATACAACACTGACTATAAAACGTCAATGATTATTTGCATCTGCCCCCAGGATTACCACACGGACGACCCCCACAAGGTGTGCAGTGTGCGGATCCCCCGGCGGGAGGAGACCAAGGGTGCGGCCGCGGGGGACGGGGGCTGCTGCCCGGACTGCTGCAGCTGCTGGCTGTGGTGCTGTGGGGGCAGAAAGGGCCTCTGCTGCTGCTGCTGTTGCTGCTGTGAGGATGATGAGGACAGATACACGCTTATACAGTGAGGATAGAGTGGTGGTGCTGCTGCTGCTGCTGCTGCTGCTGCTGCTGCTGCTGCTGCTGCTGCTGCTGCTGCTGCTGCTGCTGCTGCTGCTGCTGCTGCTGCTGCTACTGCTGATGACCTATACAAGCTCACACACTGAGAATAAAGGAGCATTGGACAGGACAGCCAAGGACAGGGTGTCTTCTGCGCATCTGTACATGTATATCATACATCATACTTACGATGATAGACTTTCTTTAATCATATTTGACTGATAGACTTTTGTTTTCTTTTGAGATTTTTTTCGTGTTGAATTATTGTAACAATTCAAAGATGTATTTGTATGCCTGTTAATCAAACAAAATATTTTTCTATTTTGTTGTTATTTTTGTTATTTGTTTGACTAATCTATAATTTAGATTATTGGCAACTAATATTTAAGTTTCATTTAGCGGATAAATGTTTTATTTTTTACTGATACTCGGAAGTATTAATTTTTATTGCTACAAAACAAAATGTACTTTTTTATTCAATAAAGTGATTGGACATGTCAATCATTCAAAAGTTTCAACAAAAGTTCCAAATGAAATTCAATGTTCTAATTCTGAATTTCATTCTTCATTCAAATGCCCTAAAATATAGAACAGAATCCTACATCAGGACCGTCAGGTTGTGGAGATCACTGAGGTCGTTATGAATTCAGACAACTCATTTTCTAGTGATTTTTCTATAATTAATATCGGAAATAGACTAAAACTATTACTGCTAAATATGAATGTCTGGTAGTAATAAAGATTTAAGTTTTTCAAGATCTATTTTCAGCAAACATGACGATATATTTTTGACATAATTTATCAGACATATATATATCAACCACTTTACTCCATAAAAATATCAAACCTTTTCACTCACTCGTTAACCGCTACTAATGAACGATCCTACAACTTCAAGCCTTCAATTATTGACATAAAGGTTTAAAATCTTTAAACCTATTAAAAGAAGTCCCAAATCACTCACAATTGATTTAATGAAACCCAATGGTGATGATTATCTTTTATCCATCCATATAGAAACCCTAATTGCATTGAACACTATCTCTGATCAAAAACTATGCACTTATCTCAAATTATCCATTACCACAAGCTTTCTTTAATTTCCCTTCAGACAATCAATTGAAAAGTGTTCACTAGTAAATGGCATAGAACCATGCACAAAGACCATAAACTAAATTGCTCTCCATTGTTTTCCACCAGTTCTATCCATGTGTATTCAATTCAATTTCAAGATAGAGAAGTTGCCAAATTTACTTCACAACTTCCTTATTTCCAAATTATGGATTCCAACATCACTCTAGGACATGTTGTAATTTTCCAAAAATACTATTTCTAAAACTCTATACGATACATTTAACACTTGTAATATTCAAAGACAGTCTGGTTTCTATACAATCTTTGCACGCACACAGCAACTGAACCACGTTTTAACACAGTGTCACCTGCCACAATCAAGTTCACATATTTACGGAGCGTCCTTATTGTGCAATCACCTCATGGAGTTTGCTTCATAAACCACCAGACAGAAGCATTGACCAGACATAAGTTGCACTCTCTTAACATGACGTATTTTTGGCCAATTCACTGTGATACAGTAAAAAAGGTCTTTTACGGTGGCTGTGTTGACGAATTCGGCTGTCTTAATATATGCTAGGTGAATAGGTACCACGGGTTAGGGTTTGAGTCCCGGCAGTGGCTATGTGATAATAGTCATTTAGACTTGGGCCAGTAATCCTCTTATGTCAATTTTTACACCCAAGTCAATCAATTCCACTATATATCTAAGCATTACTATAGTGAAAACTTGTTACATGGAATCTGTAAGAATGACAGTAAAACGATCGATTGGAGATAGCGAACAGGTATCTGTTCAAAATGTGAGGTAAGAGAAAATTCAAGATAAGCAATATGAATATAACAATATCCGGATATTCAAACATTAAAAAGAACTTGTTCTCACCACCTTGCACATTCATGACTAAAACTAGATTATTTTGCCTGCGAGAAGTTTCTCTTTCACCAAACAGTTTCAATGTAGTAAAGTCTGCTTTTTACCAATCAGTGGTCCTACAGGGTTAACCACAATTTTCAATAAGGTTCAATTTTAATTGGTCTATTTGTTCCAGCACTAAGTTGTACAAATAACACAATGCATAAATCGGTTTGGCCTCACAATTGCTCCCCCCTACAGCCATAAAGGGGAAACTATGGGTTTCGGGATGTACAGTAGAACCTCTCTATCAAGACTACTGTACGGCTGGCCTCAAGTGGTCTCTATAGAGGTGGTCTCTTTACACAGGTCAGCACTGGTCTTTGTATAAAGGTTTTGAATGCGAAAACTGGTCTTGTAATAGAAGTGGTCTCACTAAAGAGGTCATCCTAATTGGAGGTTCTACTGTAGAAGTCTACATCCATCTTCTCTGATCAATTCGCGCCTGTTTAAACAGAGACTTTCCACGGCCAAGCATTGATCCTGTCGGGTAAGGACGAGATGAACTCTACTGCACCAGGTATAAACTGGTATAGGCATCTTGCAAAAGGCAATTTCATTTGAACATTTCTGTCAAACATTTCTATGCATCACATGAATTTTTAAAACCGAAATGACTGAAATAATTACATCTATTAATCTAACACTACATGGAGGATTTTTGACATCGAGTAAGTCTGACCATCATTCATCTCTTATAAGACAATTTCATTTTTTGCACAATATATCAAAGTATGTTAAAAAGCATTAGTTTTGTTAACCAGCACAATATATTGCATCAATCAAAATTCTTTAAATTATGAAATTATGAAATTACTAATCCAAATCCTATTAAGAATCTCTGACATAACAAACGTACTTCAAATATTCCCATAGTAAGTCTATCTTCAATATATCGTCTGAATATCTTCTTACCTATGGTGTAGTTCTTGGATATCCTTAAAAAAATTCCTTCAAAACGAAGTCCGCTTTAATAACAGACCACAAAAGAATATCCCCTCGAACAAGCACCTTTGTAAACGCACTGGATTATGACAGGAGAGTGTTAAGTGTGTGTTATTCAACTGGCTATCAACCCATCCAACTGGCCATCTGCCCTTATGCTTAAATGATTTTCAAAGGATTATAAAAACACCAACTTTCACTGACCAGTGACCACTTTAAACACTTACAGCTGCATCTGTCCATGATGGAACTTTTGTCACAAAACCTTGAAATCATCATTTATAGTAGAACCTCTCTCTTAAGACCACCTAGTGGGTGGTCTCAATATAGAAGTGGTCTCTATAGAGGCTTGTGATCACTTTATAGAGGCTTAATCTCATGAGAAATGAACTTACTACAGAGGTGTCTGTTTATGGAAGTGGTCTCTACAGAGAGTTACTGTGATCACTAATATAAAGGCTTGGACCACGAGAAATTATCTTACTATAGAAGTGGTCTCAATATAGAGGTGGCCTCTCTACAAGGCCTTGCTGTGGTCACTTTATAAACGCTTGGCCCGTGAGAAATGATCTTATTATAGATTAGTCTCTTTAAGATGGTCCAAATCAGAGGTTCTCCTGTATTGTAGTGTCTGTCACAAGGAACTTTTGTCTAAAAACCTTGAGTTCTTCATCATTATGGTTTTTGACATTCTGCTCTTGACCATTCAATGACCAGTCATTAGTGATGCTCTTTTTATCAAGGTTACTTATACTTAATCAGTGAAGAAGTATTTCTCAAGGAGACAGATCGCTTTTTTGAATGTAATTTTGATTAAAAAGTAATGCACACCCACAACCTACCTTTCATAACAAACTATCACAAGGCTTTTAATATTATAATGACCAGTTTTTTTATTCAAAGTTCAATGATCAGTTTATTGTTACATAAAACAATAGAACTTCTGTTATGTACATTTTTGACTAAAATGAGCAAAATGGCAAACTTTTCTAAAGAGAATAATTAAGTAAATTGCTAAAAATTCAAGTATTCAATAACTTCATCAGAAAATGCATTATAGAATTCAAATTAGTTGATTTGATTTTAACTGCAACTGATAAAGCCAAAACAACTGCCATCTACTTTACCTAATTGATACGTTCCTCTGTATTAGTTATCCAATCAAATCCTAAATTTCCTTGGACAGGCCCCAATTACTCTTCAATTTGAGGTCATAAGTTACAATAAAACTTCTGATCAAAGCACTGACATGTCATCCACTATATGGATTTAGAGCCATATTTTCCTTTTCACTTGAAGGCTGGTATGTTATACAGCTTAACATTTACACCAGGTCATTGGCAACATCCAAGGCAATCATATTTTACCCAAAGTCTACTAAAAATCATTCTGTAATCCTTCTTACTATCACACTGTTCATACATCTACCAATATGATTTCTTTTGCATTTTCCTTTAACACGTTCACAAGTTCTACAAAGTAGCTATCAATATTCCGATTTACCAAAACCAGCAAAAATGTTCACAATAAAAACTGTATTCCCAAATAATAATACTAATTTAAAAGCACACAATCCTGTTCAAGTTTTACATAATCACACCACAATCTCCCACCATTTACATATGTATAACCCAAACCGCAATATAACCACCCCAAATAAGGCAGTTAATTGGAATTGACGGCCCCATCACCCACCATCGTGTCTACGTATTACTCCGCTGCTGGCAAATTGTGTAAATTACCCCAAAAACAGACGTTTCCATAGACATTGATACAATTGTGGCAGCGAATCTATTTACACTTGATGGATCGTGATTTCTTGCTGATACTTCCCTTTGGTTACAGAGAAACCTTTCTAAAGGAACAAATCTAGGCTTTCTCTTATTTTTGGTCTGATTGCACTGGTCAACACATTTTTTGTCTCATTAGGTAGGTGGTCACTTTATAAAGGCTTTTTGCATTGAAACCTTTTTACGGCGAACAAATTATCAAGGTTTTGCGTTCTTTGTGGTCTCCTTCCACAAACTTTAGAGAATCTGGAAATATGGTGTTATATAGATTGAAAAGATACACTTTACCAAGTGACTGGTGAAATGTATACATGCATTATCATTCGATATGGCACATGTTTGCAATTTATAAACTTACACCAGGTAATAGGCACCAAAGTCACACCACTTTACTCTCAACATTTTCTAGGAAAGATGCATTCTACCCCATAGCCCAATAAAAGCTTTAGCATATAGAATAGAACCTGTCATGTAATGTGGATCATTTTCTCTCCTCCAAAAAGTGTCCACATAAGACAGGTTCTGTGGTATATGCACGTTCTGTATCATACATAGTAGCAGGAATAAATGAGAGATAGTAGACATGGGAATGAAAAAAAGTGGAAAGTGTCCATGGTACATAATACAGGTGTCCTTAAAAGAGGTGTCCTTAAAAGGTAGGGGTCCACGTGGACAGTTTCCAATGTAATAAGATATAACTGAATAGTAAAAACAATCTACATTTATCAAAACAGTAGGGACATACCCAGTATGATATTCTGACAGAAGTCAAGTGTCGCATGTAACTTGATCGTTTCCACGCTTTCACTGGGGAAAAGTGCATTTTACACTCTGCGTGTTTTCAAACATACATCCCACACTTATCTCATTACACCGATTACAAATCTCCACTTTTCTCTTTGACATGCCAAGTTTTGAAATCTTTGACACCTTCCTTTGTGTGTTTTTTGCAGTTATTATCTGTTATTTTGGCCATATTAGCTTGAAAACCTGCTGGGTGATGACATTTTCATGTAACAGGCGATGTTTCACGTGTAAACTAGGTTTGTGGGAACAATGCATATTGCAATTAACCATCCTCAGCTATTTCGGGCTTGTCATTCAAATGAGAAAATATTGAAAATAACACCTCATAATAAGGGCCATATTTTGGGGGTAAAATATTCACGGCCTCAGCCAATGAAAACATCAATCACAAAATTTTAGGTTTAGCTGCGTTAAAAACATACAAATTTACATGGCCAAGTAAGAAAAAAGGTTTTTAATTTCAATTGCTACATAAGCTTAAACGGCGAATTCGTCCAGTTAAAAACAATAAGCCAACTCACATAATCAGGAGACCCTCCAATTAGGACCACCTCTCTATTGAGACCACTTCTACAATAAGACAACTTCTTTGCATCCCAAGCTTCATCAAAAGACTGCTGCGAACCTCAATAAAGTGAGCACCTCTCTTGTAAGACCACCTCTATAATGAGATCATATCTTGCAGTTTCAACCTTTAAAGCAATACCAAAGAGAACCTCCATAAAGAGACCACCTCTCTATCGCAACTGCTTGAAGCCAAGTCCATGGGTCATCTTAATAGAGAAGTTCTACTGTACTAATGTAATAGGGGATAAAAAAAAAAGTTACTACTCACACAGACACATCCAGATAGAACTCATAATCGTCCAAAGCGTCTGCTAACATTCAACAATATCCCAGCTTATCCAAATCCCACAACAGAGCATGATAGCGAAATGCCATAGGACCAAGTATATAAACGATTCCTTCCTAATATCCAGAACAACGACTTAAATGTTTAGTGCACATATTTTGTGTAGTAGCTTCTTTCAAAATTAACAGTCACAGAGATACAACCACCCAAATGCCCATGGGCTTTTAGGTTGAAAATTTGGCAATTAAGGGGTGTGTTATTACATGAATGTGAATTTACAGTGGAATATACAATTGTTTAGTTATGTAGGATGGGCCCTTGAACAGTTACATATGGCAATAGAACAAGTCAACTCAGTCTAGTTTAGTACTTACTATTATATATCTAGATTAACACCACATCATTGTATCTTTATCACAAAAACTTTGTATCACAAAGTCATTTACTTCACTAAGACGGCTCTGCAATCTGTCTTGAATGCACTTTATCCACAGAATATTATTCCAGCTGGATATTCACCATTTTGAACATGGTGAGCAGATTGACTTCCTTCATAAAAATATATCCATTATAAATGCACATACGCAGAACTTCAGCAAACAAATTTCAAACAGACTAGCAACTTAATGAGTATAATACAGATGTATATCCCTGAGGTATATCCAATAAAACAGGCGTATGCCCTATCCTAGCATTAGAAGCATTTTGATTTCTGAAATTTTCTTTTATGCTGTGCGTGTATATCACAATATTAGATTTCTGTTTAGTAGCAGCATACACACACTATGGGCAGGTTTTTGAGGTGATGTTAACAGGACCGAGTTACTCGGTAAACTGTGGCATGTGACCTGTGGTAACAGCTGGCAGGTCTCTCCATACAGAGGCTGGGGCTGATGACCCCGTCGCAACACAACATGCCACGGCCCATTAGCCACAGTGACAGGGTCACCATCAGTGAGAGTGTGCTACTACAGGGAAAATATTAGTTACCAATGGGAACCTATATATGTGATTATTGTCTAATGTTTTCCTTGTATCATGAATAATGGAACCCAGGATGAATTCAGTATGCATTCTTTGAAAGTGTCACTATAGTCACCCTCAAGAGTACAGTAGAACCTCCAATTGAGACAGCCTCTTTAAAGAAGACCACCTCTATAGTAAGACCATTTCTGGTAGTGGTTTCCAAGTACCAAAAAGAAACCGCAATGAACCCAAAAAAGACCACCTATTCAATGAGGACCACCCTATAATAAGACCATTTCTCATAGTTCCAAGCCCTAATAAAAACATCACCATTAACCTCCATAAAGTTCACAACCTCTCTATTGAAACCACACCTGTACAAAGACCATTTCTCACGGTCCCAAACCCTCATAAATGCATCACCATCAACCTCCATACATTAAGGCCACTTGATGGGGTTTCTAATATAAAAGTTCTACTGTATGCAGCTGTCACAAACCACTTAACATGCTGCTCCATGAGTCATCAGACACTTTAATGCAAAGGTCCCTTGACAGCAGGTCTCCTGATCCCTATCACAAGGACTACACAGAGACCTACATCACAACCTCCACATACCATACAATAAAACCTCCAAATAAGACCACCTCCATGAAGGGACCACCTCTATAATAAGATAATTTCTCACGACCCAAATCTGCTTAAAGATACCACCGCGAACTTCCATAAAGAGACCACCTCTCTATTGAGCCCAGTTTCTTGGGTGGTCCTAATACAGAGTTTCTACAGTACGAGCAGGTTTTGCCTCATTACCTTTCTCCATCACACAACAAGGCTGCTTTATGCGTTAATCTGCGGTCTGTGGGAAAGTACTCCTCACGCTCAATGATGTTCACATCTCACACTGGACGCACTGTGTGGTCAATTTTTGGGCTTTGAATATCACTTCTTTGCTTTAGATTCATTTTAATACATCTTAGATGTCCAAACATACGCCAACTGTTATCGGTTGAAAAGTGGTGGATTTAGGGGTGCGCTTTTACATGAATATGTATTTCGGCTGTAATTTTGATGATATAGATTTTGATATATTTAAAATTTTGGTGGTAGTTCGTTACATATGGATCGTGGGTCCTTGGAAGTTTGAATATTGTAAATACCCAATCCATTATAGTAAATGTCTTCAACAACGGAACCCAATTTGCAGTCACAAATCCTTCCTTTGTAGAGGGTTTCCCTTGTTTACTGCATCCTTTACTTACATTATTATAAGCTAATTCGTGAGAAAAGTTTCCTTTATTCAGTTTTTCCTTTGTTGAGGACATTTACTGTAAATTCAAATTAGCAATAAACTGACAAATGCAATCCTCATCATAACAAACCATTATAGCTCATACAATAGACAAGATTCACAAAGAATATCCCGAAAGGCAGGTTCTACT
Organism: Streblospio benedicti; assembly: GCA_019095985.1. Taxonomy (NCBI): domain Eukaryota; kingdom Metazoa; phylum Annelida; class Polychaeta; order Spionida; family Spionidae; genus Streblospio; species Streblospio benedicti. Next base: position 13,534,325 of record CM032663.1, read on the forward strand.
GTACCAAGATTACCTACAATAAACAATCCGGTTTGAGATGTTTTTTCTCTTATATATATACATGTACATGTATACTTTCCATCTGGTCAGTGAATGTCCATGTAACATTGAAAAACATGAGCAGGAGTAAAAAGTCAGCAAAGTGCCACAAAAGCCGAAACTAGCAGAAAGAGGTGAAACCTCTATGGCCTATATCATATTATCACAAACATTTGGTATTAGACTCGATCCTGCTAACCCATTATCCTGGCAGCAGCAGCTGGTTAAGCGTCTGTCACGCCTCAGCGACTTCCTGCTAGAACAAGAGTCCAGCTGGAGATTTATGGGGCTCTAGCTGCTCCTGGGAAAGTGATGACATTCGCTGCTTCTCTTTGTTCTCTCTTAGATCTCTCTGTTCTCTCTAGCACGCACACTGGTTCACTGGTTCTCTAGTTTCAATGCTGCTGTCAGTGCTAGCAGAAACACATACAGTAGAACCTCTTTATTGGTTCAAACATATTTGTTTATTTATACAAAGTACAATAGAGAGATTGGGCAACAGCTAAAAATGTGATCAAAACCCTCTCTAACCTTAAGACCACACAGGTAGCTCAATAAAGGTGGTCTCTATAGACCCCCTCTATATGGAGGTTGATGGTTATCTTTTTATTGGGGCTTGGGGCTGTAAGAAATGGTCTATTATAGAGGTGGTCTTGTTAGAGAGGTGGTCTTAATTGGATGTTTCACAGTTTAACTGGTGCTAGCCATTTAGCCAGTAGTGTGAAGGTCTGTGTATGGTCAATTGGCAGTTTAGATTCATAGAGATAGGCACAATAAGTTGATTACCAGGGTAGGTGAGACAATTCAGCATCTTTATGGATCAAATTTCGACCAAACCTACCTGTCTGTTTGCATATGCTGGGTAAAGCCATTTCCTCATCACAGATTCTATAGGTTACTTTTATCCATGTAGTGTCATAGATAATGCAGTAAACTCTTAAATCATCAACAATGACAACTACAATCTGGATACTTCTTCGTGTTGGAAACAATATTCAAGCTCCCAGGAACATCCAACATCATTGAGGCCCCAGTCTGAGAGTCACGATTTAATATTAACCTACAGCCATCTACAGTCTGGTAGGCTGAGATATATCAAAACAACTGCAACTGCTAATCCAAGGCAATATCTGCAGTACAGTTGGAAATTTAGAACTATCCAAAAGTATCATACAAAATAAATAGTTTTTCATATATTAAGGTAGTCCTTGCCTAAGAGATTTTAGGTGAGTTACAATGATATTTTCTGTTTGTTATGTTGGGAGAAGATATTCGATCACCATAAAACCTTTATAATTAAATGTTCTGAAGCCTACTTAATAAATTTGCATGTTCATTGCAGCACATGAATAATCCACAACTAATTTCTAAGATTAGCCTGATTTATGAGACTGTCCTGGTGTTATCCTTGATCAGCTAGTCTCCTTCGGTACCCAAAATGGTATTATACGTTCGAGGCTATTTACTGAAAAAGCCAAGTCAGTTGGTGCCGAATCAATATGGTCACTATTTCGGGTCTCTGCACCAAAAACAACACTTTTACAATGAGACAATGCAGCAATTAACAACAACAGCAATACAAGTGTGTCTGCTTGAATATTCAGAATGTCTGACTGCACCATAATCAATCATCTGAAATGTCTGACTGCGCCATTATCAATTATCAGGAATGTCTGACTGTGCCATAATCAATTATCAGGAATGTCTGACTGCGCCATAATAAACTTTCTGCCATGACAATAAATGCAGCAGCATGCACTTTCATTTACCACTCGCCAGAATGATGATTGCTTCAACGTAAACATGTCATTGTGGATAGATATCCAAAATTGTGTACATGTGTCCATGGACTAGCTCCTTTGGTAAACCTACAGTAGAAACTCATCACCTCAATATTGCTTATCTTGATTTTTTTTGTTATCTCAAAGTTATGTTCATTTTCATTCAACCACCACACTATGACCAAATATCAGTTGGTTATCAGTTGGTATATCATAATGACAGTAGGTATAAAGAATTGTATGTCATATAAGCTATCATCCTGTGTAACAATAGTGTTCAGATTTCACAGTTTTATCAAAACTCCCCACACTTTTTACATTTCTCACACAAGTCTGCTGCACTTTCATTTCACACTTATCATCTCACATGAATAAAGATTGTATGCTTATCAAAATGAAAATCCAAAACACTGCTAATAAAACTGTAATGCCCACGGACTAACTCCTATGCAACAAGAATGATGTCTCACTAGACCACAGTTTTATAAAAATTTCTTATTTTTTTTAACACATTCATTCAACAAAAGTCTATGATTCCTCATTTTTTCCCCACACAGTCCCAGCTATGAAAGGCCATTTTTCACTGTGTTGACACACAAATGCAAAACATGATGATATGATTTCCTCATCTACATCAAAACTCAGTACAGTAAAACTTCTACAAGACCAATTTCAGTGCATAACAACATGCAGAATTACGGTTCGTTTGTATCACATTTTTATAATACAGTTGGAATAGTGAAGAAATTTGCTGTGAAATTTACAAACCTTAACTAAACATCAATGAGACCACCACATGTTGGTCACTATATGAACTGACTTTTATATTTGTAATAAGTGATATTTGGAAGACAGAAACGAAACAGTTTAATGACTTTCATATACAAACACACTTATGGTTTCATGGTCTAGATGTAATATTTTACATTTGATGAGGATTCGGTGTATTTGAAGCCTGTTCTGTTTATCATCTACATTCCACACACATGACTCAGAACGGACATTTTTGGCAAAAAGTCTTTGTTTTTCTTACTTATAACAGACATCATAAGAATGTTGAGAATTACTATGATAACTCATTTCTAATCCTCTCTCTTTTCTCTCAGGTGCAATCCTACCACTATCATATGTGACTATATTGACAAAGCTGAAGACAATCTTCTATTTACTTATATCAAGTGACCCTGACGGGACTCAAACTCAGGACCCCGTGGTTGTGGGACCAATGATACTATCACCCGACACACCCAGCTGATATCAAGATTCGTAATTGAACACACAAACAAACAAACATTAGATGATTTCACTTCAAAATGTAAATGTGCTTATTTACAATCGCAATAAACAGTTTTGTCACTTTCTAGCGACTTTACATCTACACCAGGTCATTGGCAACCTTTTCACACTATATCTTTCTCAACTCCCAGGGAGCATACAGCATATTGCTACTGTAGCACAGACGTGTTATCACTCACATTATCTTTCACTCGCCTAAAAGACATATGGTCCTGCCAAATACAGCTTGAAACTCAATGTTCAGACTCCTACACATCAAGTGCTTTGCGGTAAGTGAGTGCACTTGCACTTATTGACATTTTTTAACTAAAATGAAAACCACCTGTTAGCAGCTACTGAGCTAAAAACAACAACAACAGTAAAATTGCATTCCAAAAATAGACAGGAATGGACATATTGTGTACACAAAAACTTCATTCTAAATCCTAGAATCTATATTTGCTGTTAAAATGTAACAACATTCCTCGATATAGTTTGCTACAAATAAGGCTCCACAATAAGATTTGCATGCTACACAAATTTCATTTCATCAGCACAAAAAACAAACTCCAATCTAATTCTGCTGTTCACTGATTGAACTGTCAATTACCATAATGTTATAACTTCAAAAAACTACCCACCAGCCAGCCAGACTAGCCTACCAGGCACAACGGATCAAAGTGAGGTGCCAGCATTAATATGACCAAATGAAGACCATCACCTTTTCCACAAGATTGAAAACAACACCGAAATTTTCAAACAGTATTGAAATCAACTGAAAAACATTATCTGTTTACTAAATAGCCAAGAAATCAATTCATTTATATTTCAAGAGGCATTTATGTACATAAATATGTTTTGGCTATTTCTTATTACCGTATACGACCATCCAAGTGCCTGTTTCCTCCCTATGTAAAAACTAAAAACCCATCCCTATAGTAGGACCATATCCAAATATAGACCATTGAATTTCAAACGTAAAATACATCTACATGAAAAAAGCAAATGTTTACCTTTGTGTCAATATAACTATATTTGATTTCTCTGTCTCATCATGAACCAAACCGGCTCTAGCCTTGTCCTCTAAGAGGATATAGTGAGCCCTGACCAGAAAATACATGCATAATTTTCACCTTTAAAAAATCCCATCGGAGTTTGGACGGGTCGTATACAGATATATAATAGAATGCTTTATGAGTTCATAGACAAAACAAACCTACTGACACATGTTCAAAGCTCCTGTCGGTGTATTCATCCAATCAGAAATGATCGAGACTTTGCAGACATGTGACAAACCTTTGATATAGTCTGCCTTATCACTCCACCAGCAGACGTAACGTTTAGTCACTTAGTTACAGCAGAACCTGTCTCAGACGACAACAGCTACCTTTGGAACTCAAATAAAAAAGTCATTTTAGAAAGGCTTCATTTTCACCAATTTGAATTTGTAATCATAAGTTGAAAAGTGTCTTAGATGAAGAGCGGTCACCTTACTTCAGAAGAGGTTGTAATTGTTGAGGGAGCGTCTTCTTAAAGAGGTTTTAGGTTTTACTTGACTGTATTTATAGCCTACAAATGATCAGTTTGTGTTTGATGAAATAAAAGTATCATCATTAAGTGGATTTTGACGATGTACAGAGCAACCGCAGCATTAAAATACAGTAGAACCTCTCCTTTAGGACCACCTTTGGGACCAGCGCTAGCTGGACACATAGAAAGGTGGTCTCTATACAGAGGTTCCTTTTGGTAGCTTTAAGGAGGTTTGGGACCATGGAAAGTGGTCTCATTAAAGAGGTGGTCTTAATTAGAGGTTCTATTGTATGAGACTTTGAGTGGTCTTGATGTAGAGGTGGTCTCTTTGTAGAAGTTTGCAGAATTCACTTTATGAAAGTCCACGACCACAAGAAAGTCTTATCATAGAGGTGGTCTCTTTATATATACAGTCTTACCTAGGGTGTATATCATAAAGATGAACTTGCATCATGTCAAACGTACATGTGAAAGCATCAAATAACAATGAATCATGTGAATGCCTCATTGACCATCATTGCAGAGTCACTCGGGACAACAACATAACTTCGGCCCATATACACTGTGAGTGGAGCTCTTATTCAAATATGCCTATGTCTGTACAGTAGAAACTTGGTATGGCGAAACTGAAGGCAGAATAGTAAAATGCACAAGTTATATTCAATATTTGATATAACGAACTAATTTTTGCATAGATATAATGAAATTAATTGACTTGGGTGTAAGTAAGTATAGACTTGGAGAAAGAATCCTCTAATCTCAACTCATATGTTTATAATGTAGCTGAAGGGAATAGAAACTAACCTCAAAATAGCAGAAAATTCCAGATGACAAAGTTGTACTGTATATCCTAATATACATATGTGACATCTTTTCCCAGGCCTCTTTTACGTGAAATCCTCAACTTGTATGGCGCTTGGATAAGCTATTGCTTGGAAAAGCACAACTACACGTGATGAATGTTATAAACAGTACCATGGGCCAGTCTTACTCCTGAGAAGACAAAACATTGCATTCCATGATGTTAAAAAATATGATGAGGATCATCTATAAATTCAACTTAATGGCATTTGAGCTTCATCTTCTTTTTCAGACTTGTTAAATCAATTCACAAGATATTGAAAATAGTCGATATCATTGTAAGACGGCTTAGAGGCAGGGTGAAAGAGATTGCCGTGAACCAACAATTGAGTTTGCTATAACGTGTCCAACTGTGGTAGTTTATCATAGCTGGCCTAGCTGTTCGTTGACCACGATTGCTACATGTTATTCAACCCTAAAGTCACAAACAATAAATCACGTTCTCTTATCACTCGTGTACCAAATATAGACGTCAGTGCTACTTTTAACAATTATGATTTTATCTCCCGAACTATCAAGATGTCATCTTTTTATGCTGCCAACAACAAATCGTTGTGAATTGTGAAAAAATCACAATGGTCTTCAGATGGAAAGACCAAAAACTTTGAATTGTCTGCATTTATAATAAACTATTTACTATATATATTCATTAGTATTTTCCATCGATTTATCCATTTATTTATCCATTTTCCTTCATTTGGAGCCTCACGTTCTTAACATTTATTACAGAGTAACAAAATGAAGAGCTAAATTATGAAATACTTCTCCAGAGCAAAGTATCATTTTACACTTACATTTAGACATTTGATTTTACATCCAAGCAACATGAAGCCTCGGTCAACAAACCTTTCAGACAGCTGCACATAGATGAAAGTTTTCAGCTATTTTCATCATAAAAATAGCATTGTACAACAATATAGCATTTTCATCCTTCCAAATCTTATAGGTCATTCTCGAAGTGTGTCCTGCAACTGGTACAGTTCTAAACCCTCACTTCACCATGGTTCAAAGTTGAAGCCCCTAGTCAGACAATCACGAATGTTAAATCCCCTAAAATTTACATTGCGGAAAAAAATGAAGAATGAGAAATGCATGAAAAAATTGGGATCTGTTTTTAAATAATAACTCTGTGATGAGAGAAGTTGCTGAATAGCAAATGCTACAATAGCAAGGCTAATTTGGCTTCCATATTCAGGGCTGTCTGACCCTAGCATAACATTCCACTATAAATGACTGATAACTTTCCTGTTACAGTTACAACTGTATAAAAATGCTCTTTTGCGTCAAGGTCATAAATTTTTCTCAATGTTTTATATTGTAAAAATCAGTATCAAACAGACAGAGTTTTTTAATGTCAATAATACTTTTGTACATCAATGCTGAAATGATATGAGCTGCAGCAGGTTTTTAGATTATGGAGAAAAATCTATTGTATGTCCTTTGTTATTCAATTCTAAACATAATATACGTACTGAAAATACATGTATTACAAAGTCCTTATGAAAACAAGCATTACTATTGATATGTTCAAGTGTACCTATAATCAATCTATTGCTGAAATCGTGACTCAAAATATTCAAAGACCCCAATTAAATACACACGTTTTGCATTGTTTATATTGCACCTCTATAGCAAACAGCTCGAATGAAGGACATAACACACTTATTCGTGAACACAGTCCACCCCAGAACTGTGCCACTTTGCATTTGCTCATGGATCGTAAATCCGCCCTTAGCTCAATATGCACTCGCTGGTCGACGATCGCAGGCCATCTCCCAGCCAAGGTCAGGACATGATGTATGATGTATGGCATCAGCGGCGCCGCTCTATCCACCCTTTTAACCCACATACTTTTGGGGTTGAAACTTTGTCGATTGATTTTGGTGGAATTTTATGTGAGTGAGTATCAATGTTGACTTTTAAATACAGTAAAAACTCCTATTAAGACCATCGGTAGATTGGGACCACCACTTTTCATGCTCCCAAACGTTCATAAAGTGACCAAAATAAACCTCAATGAAGAAACGACCTCTCTATTCAGACCACTTGAGGTTAGTCCCTGGGGTGGTCTCTTCATGGAGAGGTTCTACTGTAGTGCTGCTATTTGATACAATGGTGAGCTTTTATGTATTCATCCACCTTTCTGGGGTTGTTTAGGGTAACAGAATTATAGAAATTGGAATACATTACCTTCAATGTACTCAACATTATGGTGAACGATATCCAACCACAGAACATGTAATCACAGGGCTCATGACATTTTCCTGTCATTGATAACAACTAGTCACATCTATATTGATATATCATAGACTATAACTATATTCTATAAAGAACTATCCACAGATAAGACTGTCTTCTGATAAAACATCCTGACAACCACACAGCACTATAGAGTACAATGGTATCACCACTCAAGGTCTACCAAAAACTGACAGTAACTGAAATACAAGTGAAGAAACATCAAAACATCACTCAAATTGTACATGAAAAGTATCCACAAACCCTCTCTTCTAAACCCAGTACTTCAATATAGAGGGGCACAGAAACTACCAAAATTGGGAACGCACATAAATTACTATCCATCAACACCAACAAACCAGTGACCACCAACGTCTGCCAAGTTGTGTGCTCTACAGAGCCCTGCTGTGTGCTGTTGATACGAGCCATACACAGAGTGAGTCTACTGCCAAATACTCATGTGGGGAGGGCAAAACTCAACAGCAAAGTACAGTGGGGTTTCGCAATTACAATGTAGACATTGCTTGCGCAGTGGGGCCTTCGAATTTATACATCAGTTATACAGTAGTGACTTGGAATCTAGACATCATTTTTACAGAAGAGACTTGGAATCTAGACATCATTTTTACAGTAGTGCCTCTGAACCTAGACATTAATCATACAGTAGTGCCTCCGAACCTAGACATTGATTATACAGTAGCGGTTACTTTGTATGTTAAAGAATTGATACCTTATTTCTCATAAGCATTATGCCAAATTACATGATTCATCTCAAGGTTATCATCAAATGGTGTTGATTTTAGACTGTGTCACCCTGAACTGCCTGATGACTTGGTGCCTTCCAGATAAAGAGTTTCTACTGTAGCCTGGTTTATGTGACTGTGACCCCCACAATATTCACAGGCAAGAAAAGTGGCAGTAATAGTTGTGCTCAGAACCAGTGAGCTCAAGCAGATAAAATTCCCCCGTAATCTGATAATCTACACCGCGGGTTGTCACCCCTCGGGAGAGTTATCCTGTGGACGTTAGGGGTGGTGCGGGGTTTGGGAGGGGGGTTGCAGGGCGGGTTGAGGGGATACACATTACACAAGAACGTGCATTATATAATCTACACTCATCATAAAATTCCACACACAGGAGGGTTCACTGTCCCACATACAGAGGGTTCACTGTTACAGACATACAGAGGTTCCACTGGGTCCCACATACAGAGGGTTCACTGTCCCACATACAGAGGGTTCACTGTCCCACATACAGAGGGTTCACATACAGAGGGTTCACTATCAAGCTTATCAAGTTTTATCCATAAACATTATCATATGTAAAATGAATTTCAGTGCTGGCGGATTGACCAAGTTTAATACATGCTTCTATTGTTGACGCAAACAGATTATTCTTCACAATGTTTGGGTTACGAAGCTTACCCCAATCCTGCCACTGACCCACTTCCTGATGTCATGTGATGTCTGCAGCTGTGTTAATACTGTCAGACATTCACTGGACATTGGCCCTGAAGAAGCCGTCTTGATAAGGAGAAAATATTGAGCTTTCAAAAAGCAAGTTTAAACGATTTACCGTATCTCAAAATTGATGTACATTAGTAGATGGAGTATATTTTGCCATATATGCACACCTAATCCAGGTACTTTTTAATGACAACAGAATCCAAATAGCACTAATATGGTCTCACGTGTTGGACAAGTCCACTAACTTTAAGGTGTGACATAATTTGTAAATTTACTAATATAAAAACATTACATCTTAGACAAAAGCACTAGAAAAACGGCATATAGCTTTCATGTGAAGAATGTATTAAGTTGGATAATTAACGTTGTATAATTAAGTTGTATGCATTGAGAAAAAGAATGCAGTGTGAGTTTGCCCTCGGGGACTTCGCCACTCATGCAACCCCCATACCATTCGTTAATTATCCATCACGTAAAACTGTGTTTTTGACATTATACAAGTCAGACAACCTGCAATTAAGATAATAAGCAGGTTTACGCGATGTCTCCTCATTAGGACTATGGTATTTCCCTGTAATGTATTCAAAGGACACGAATTGTCAGGACACTTCTGTTATGTTATTTTGTTAGCGCAGCAAAGATATTCCCTACATTGTATATTCAAAGGACATAGAATCGGGTGGATAATTTTGTACTGTTATTTTATAAATGCAAGTTTTGGTATCTGTATACACATTGAATCTTTGAAACTGTAACTGTCAAGTTCAATTGTGTGTTGGCAACAAACGACACAAAATGGAAATCCTTGTGTATATGACAACACTATTTGTGTGTGTGTTTCATGTGGATTCTGGAGAGATTCATAGATCCAGTGTAAAGCACATGATGATGCACAAGAGAAGCACCTCAGATGACAATGGTTTCAAGGAATATGTCTACTGTTATGACTATTTCATGAGGCTGTTTGATGATAACGTTCTTACATACCGCGATGTGTGTCATGCCAGAGATAAACTACGAGTGTGTAAGGACAAAGTGATAGAGGCGTACCCAAGAATAGAGGAGCACGTAGGAAGAGGATACCAGATTATGTATGAATTGGTAGCAGATTTCTGGTGCACGTATAATACGACCCACCTCCACCCCGCTGACCCCTTCTACACTATGGACGCCATGTACCTCAAGTATATACAGTGTCCTTATGTACATGACCCAATGTTAACACACGAGGATTTTTCACCACAGATCAAACTTAGCAAGCAAAGAGCACTATTTGCCAAGAATATCCTCAAATACACTAGTGGTGATGGTCTGAGTAAATGGCAGCTGAACCATAACTACAGCGACCCTCAGGACCCGGTGCACAAAGCACTCAGTGCTAGAGAGTGTGATTCGTATAAGTATAATGCATACATCACTGACAACATAATGAGCAAGTACTGTATTATAGTGAAGCATATATTCAGTGATCTGACTGATGTTGTGGATACTTATGACAGACACAAAAACAGCCTGTACAACTGGACCACAAGCCTCTGCACTGAGTATGAAGACCCTCTAGAGCAGGTAATGAGACTGTCACAGCTAGACAAGTGGCTCAGTAACCAGAAGAAACCTGATCTACCACCATGTCATGACCACAACATATATATAGAGGGAGCCACTTGCCTCATCATGTTCCACACAACACTTCCCCCGTACTCAGATATTCACAACTTAATGCAACCTTTTGTCAAGAAAATAGCAGAACTCAACTCCTGCTGGGACCGAGTCATATCTGGATGTCCTCATCCAAGCAGTGCGAGCAGAAACATCAGTCTCATCATTGAGATTTATAACCTGGCAAGTGATATCAGCAAGGAGGATTCAGCTCAGGTCTGGGATGTCATATGGTCATGGTCGGATCTGTACAAGAAAACAAAAGGAGCTCAGGGGAACTTGCAGTTACTATATAACCAGCTATCAGTAGAAGCATCCCCCACCTCATCCTTCCCACTGGCATTCAGCAGCAGCCTGGAGGCAGCGCTGAAAGCCAAGTCTCCTCTCTCTAACAACATCACCTCTTTATTCTCAAAACTTTCCTCTGCTTTACATATCATATCAGTGGTGGGAAACGAGCACTATCATGGTGTTAACATATTTGAGGGGTTCAGCACCATGAATGGTTATGTACTATCACTACTGCTCAATTGCCTCCAGACTCTGTATGAGCTGTTTGTAGAAGAGGGTCAGTTTGTGCAGTACAAAGGTCGCTGTCCAGAGTGGTGGGAACTACCATGTGAGTAAGAAAGATCCACAGTGCTCGCCTAGAGTCAGGTGATCTAGACTACAATATGGAGTGCTGACCATGTACATGTAATTTTATCACTTATTTGTAAAACCCTGATAATATATTACTGTACACTGTTTATTATTTTGATTATCGACTCATTCGAAGTGTTTATGGTTTCTACGGGGTTTTTGTTTGACTCTTAAATAGAAAAACAAGAAAGATTGTATTTTAGAGTTTACTATCCACGTATACAATACATTAAAAATACTATCAATAATCTCTTTATTTATAGTGTGGTAATCTCTGTATCATCAATGAAAAAGAAAACGAAATCTCTGCTTAAAATCCATGAATACGATATGTATGTGTTACTGTGCATTACTTATTATAGCATTAGGTGTTGTTTATTCCATGTGATTTTCTCATTTGTGCTGAGAATGTGAACATGACACGATTATATTCACATCATTGCTGACTCAATTTTATACAAAATCACTATTTATTGGTTACTAAAATTGTTCATTTATCTTGTTGACATTCTTATTCACTAGGACATCAGTGATGAGCAAAAGGATCTTCATGATGACAATATTATATTCATAAGATATGATTATTTATTAGTTTTGTTTGCAAAAATATATACTTGATTGACAGTGTTACTTTTCCTATTTATACAATGTTTTACTAGAATTTGTACCATATTAGGAGATAATGTGACAAGAAATAATAATATTTCACTTCAAATGTAATGTTTTTAAATGCTCTTTGTTTATCACAAAGATTTGTAAATTTATTTTTGCTTTTCATTTAATATAATCTCTTTGATTATATGTAAATTGCAATAAACCAGCGATATCATATTAAACACAGATAATTGTTGTTTATCATAAAAACTTCTTAAAAACTCAAACTCACTGCATATATCTAAGTCACACAGACGTTTATGGTATAAGTCTGACAAATAGATATGACTGACCATTGGAACAGATCAATATCCAACATAAACTTTTGTATTTTGAAAAACTGCTCACCCATGAATCAACACACTAGGCCAGACATCCATCTTGGTACTGTACTGTATTGGCAAAAGTCATTCTCAAGGAAACCCATGTCACATCATCAAACACCAGCGAGGTGAAAACATTGCCATGTGTGCATACAAATGCACAGAAAGGTGGCATTTTGTTTTTACATGATATTTCGATGATTGAAGTTGGTATATTTTGCTATTTATGAATCAAAGTTGTGGTTTTGATCATATATAATCAAAAAGAAATCTGCACCTTAAACAAATGTGTGAATTCAAACGTTTTAAATCTGTTGTTTAACATCTGCGTTGTATTTGTATCAAAATGGCACATGTGCGTTTGTTTTCACCACATTTAAACGGGAAACGGGAAGCAAGGGGTTTTCTTGGAGACTTGATTTCAAGACCTCCTTTCACCTACTTGTATGTAACACAATTTAAAGCAAATGACCCATGGTCATTATCAAGAAGCCATCCCTTGGCAAAGAAACTTTAAGTCAAGTTAAGCACACACACATTGAACGCTTGATTCATCCTCATCAATGGTTCACAGTCTGAATTACTTGTTATATTGTTGATACACCTCATGGGCCATAATAAATGGTAGACCCCTCAGGCTTTTTTAGGCTGCAATAGGTATCAATGACTACTTTACCCGTCCAGTAAAAGGTTAAGACGAATAAAAAAAATCATTATCAATTTTCATAATACAAGAACCACTTCAGAAAGGGCTCCCTGCTCTTGCCAGCATCCCTCAATGGTACATCACAGTATCAAAAAGTTATACATTAGAATAAACAGCAATGGTAGCGTGTTATGGAGTCTGCCAAAAAATGTAAATCTTCACCAACAGCTAAACTGAGCTATAAACATTCTCTATGGGTCCAGTAGGATGCACAATTTTCAATTCTTTGCATCCTATTGCAAAATAACAAGTCCTGGACTCGGGACTCACATATCACTGAAAATAGAAATTTGAAAAAAAAAAAAAGAAAAGTTACACTCACCCCAGAAAGGCCCCCTACTGTCAGGGTTGGGGCCCCCATGGGCCCCGGGGCCTGTGTCCTCGGTGGAGGTGGCGGCTGCCGGCGGGGGAGATACTGCGGCTCTGTAATCGTCTCCATGTCTCGAGATCGGCGTTTATCCTGGGGAGAAGAAAATGGCAAATGCTCAAGTTATGGGCACATCCTTCGTATATCTCTGAGGGAACGAACACGTTTGACACTAAATCAAGACATAGGCTGTAATAACAAACAGGAGAAGAATGACCAATTTTTATAGCGAATGTAAAGCTTGTGAATATAACCCTACAAAGGATGTGACCATAACTTGAGCACTTGCTCTACAGTGAATATCCTCAACAACGGAACCCAATTCGCTGTCACAAATCCTTCCATTGTAGAGGATTTCGATGGAAGTTCATGGAAGGACTATAAAAGGATAGCTTAGAGGATTTCTGCAGTTTTAGTCCATAATCTATTTTCATTATTACCGGTAATAGGCAATGTGTGAGAAAATTTCCCATTATTCAGTTTTCCGTTGTTGAGGACATTCACTTTACCGTAAATAGCTGCCGTATCATGTAGAACCCATATAGAGTATGCGTGTACATTTTGAAAAGCGGAAATTAGACCCATGATCCATATTCTCCTGTAGAAAATGAACCCCTTTAACTTTTTGCACATTAACATCATTTTTGCTGTCATTGAACAAATAACTAAATTTCCATATTTATATGGTAATTAGTTTCTACAATCTATCGTTAACACATTTTAGAAGACCATCCATTCAATCTAATAACCAAGCAACCAGACAGCCACTCATTCAACCAACCATTCAATCTACCAACCCAACGGCTAGCCATGCATTCAACCAACCATTAAACCAAGTAACCAGCCATTTATTCAATCTATCAACTAAGCAACCAAACAGCCATGTATTCAACCAACCAATCAATCAACCATCTATTCACCCAAGTGACCCAACCAATCAACCTATAATCCATTCAACTAACCATCCATTCAAGCAAACAACCATCCACTCGACTGATCAACCAACCAACCAATCAACCAGCCACGTACCCCTGGTGGGTGGATCCTCTCTGCGATGCCCATCTGTGCGGTGGTGGGGCTGGGCGGGGGGAAGTCGGGGGTGGGAGGCTGGGGGTATCCCGTGGGTGACAGCGGAGGCACAGCGGACGCTGCAATACAACAGAGCCAATCAAAACCACCTCTCTATTGAATTAAATAACAGTTTATTAGGTTTAACTAGTTACATAAAAACTGAATGAAGACCACCTCTCTAATAAATTACACAGTAGTTTATTTACTAGTTTAAAATATTGAAAAAAGTACATATTAACATAAAAAAAAATGATCGTTTTACATTGTGGACTTGTTTGAAGAGCTACAAAATACAAATGGCGAAAATGAACAACACAATACAGAATGCCCAGTTTATCTTGACCTATGATTATTTGAATTATTAATAATTTGAGGAATTCAGGCTCAACTGTATAAAACAAATGGAGAAAAATATGCCGCGCTATGCAGGTGGCTAGTTTGCCCTTACCCGTGGAGGACCGCCGTGCAGAGGTCACGGTAGTACCGCCGGGGGTCAACTCGAGGGAGGGTGGGCGAGACGTAGAGGCGACCGGTGCTGGAACGTACACAACTTACACTGTACACGACAGTCTAAATGCCCACAGCTGGGTATTAGGGTTGAAAAGTTGGAAAATTAGGGGTTACATGAATGTAATGTTAATTTTTAGAGCCCAAAACAAGCAACAAATGCAACTCAGTCCCATACTTACAACTTGAAAACAGAAATTTGAGAATTTTAAAGATTTGGACAGATGACCGTACCTTGTATGTCGCTCTCCGCTGCGTCCCGAATCCCACGTTTCTCCACGCGGCCACTAGACGGCGATCCGAGCCCGTCAAATGTCGTCTGCTGTCGATATTGCACCGAGCCGCCGCCGTTTTCGCTGGACTTCACGTCATTATTGTTGTCGTGTTTCCACCTGCACACGTTGTCGTCTGCTTGCCGATTGTCATCGTGGAAATTTCCGTCCATTTCCATGGTGATGGTCGTGTTGCTGTTGTTGCCGTGGTTACTGTTGGTGCGGTCGTCGAGGCGACTTGACGTCGTGACGACCGCGCCATCGCCATAGTTACCGTTGTCCTGGAGACTGTGGTGATGCTGGGTGATACTGTCATCGGGGTGGGGGATACTGTTGCCGTTGTCCGCTGCTGCCGCAGTACTGCTGCTAATACTGTTTTGTGCGTGCGGCGGAAGAGGCGGCAGTACTCGGGTTTGACCCGTGTCCTTCATACTGGAGCCGAGGGGGGCTGAAAACATGTGATGTAAAACAACTATTTGAACATCATAGAAAGTAAAATATTTGAGTTATATTCTCTGAGTCGTCCTGACCGAAAGTAACCAACTTTCAAGAAAGTTAGCGACTTCCTTAAACAGCTTTTGAAAATACGACCGTCCAAGCGCACACACCTGTGGAAGTAGATATGTTGAAATAAATATTGATAGAGATATTCATTTGCTGACAGGATGTCGGCCATTTATCTCCGTGCATTTATTAGGTCTCTAACCACAATTCCCAGCAGCGTTGGGTCTTGGTGCATCAATGAAGCTTAAACTTCTATTGTGACTTCTAGACTCACATCCGATCAAACTCCCACCCCCTCCTGGGCACCCGCTATTTTGAGGAAATTTCAATCTAAATGCCCAGGCCACTTGGATGGTCGTATACGGTAGACGCCCATGGACAATACACTTGTTTTCGTATAGCTAGGAATCATGGGAAATAAATAGACAAACAAACCAAACACGTGGCTGTTATTCATATGCATAAAGCTTTTTCGCTGTCTCAATAGAAATATTTCAGTACGAATTTTACCCCCATGGTGCCAGTCTCAATCAACCAAAGCTCTGTGATGTACGGCGTGGCAGAAAGAAATGATAAAGACTGATACTGTTTGTCTATTTTTTTCCCAGAATGCAATTGTTTGTAGCCACCTGCTGGTTTTAGACAGGAACTACGATCACACCCTGAATATTTCTATTAGAAAATAAGTGTATTGGAGAGTCACAATTACAGTAGAAGCTCCAATAAACACCACCTCTATAATAAGACCCCTTTTCAGTCCCAAACCTTCGTAAAGCTACCGAAATGGACCTCTGTACAGAGACCACCTCTATTGAGACCAGCTCTTACACTGGTCTCAAAGGTGGTCCTAATAGAGAGGTTGTACTGTACACACCTGGTGCTCCGATCTGTGCGTATATGTGCTGCGTCTGCCGTGAGTCGTACGGATCACAGCTCGACGACAGGGAATCCTGGGATAGCAGTGAGTCCTGCGACTTCTTGAACGTGCGTCTGCGCGGCGGCTTGCGAGGCGTCTCCTGTGGTACGATAAGAATCATCATGATACTGAGATGGTTTCATCTTAAAGTGTATAAACAATATTGTTATCTTCTATAACATTTCTATAGTATTTACGGTATTCAAAAAAAAAAATGTTACCATTGATTTTGGTAAGTTTAATACATATTTACAGAAAAAAGTAGGTACTGCTTAGGATACATGAGATTATAACATGCTTACTATAATTTCCAACGTGTGTGTGTTTGTGATATTGAATACATGCTGTTGATGTGGTCCAGAAAAGGGGTGTGCAAGGGTAGGGGGGGTGACATATAAGGAGGCGCAGACGAATAACCTCCGTTCACCCCCGATAGTGTCAATTTGGAAATTCTGTGTTCCTAGCTGCAGATGACTGGGGTTAAGGGTTTAACCCTCAGTTTAACCCCTTAGATTCACTACTGGTATGATACTGAATAAAGCAGTACCCACCTTGTGATATGTGTGATACTGAATAAAGCAGTACCCACCTTGTGAGTATGTGTGATACTGGGGCTGTCGTTGGGTGATATAGAGGAGCAGTAGTACGGACTCACTCCGTTCTCACCACGGAAACCTGTAAACAAACAAGTTGTCTCGGTTAAATTACTGGGTTTTTTGTTGCTATTGCTATCACTTGGTGAAATATATATATTAAAGATTGCATAAGATATTTTAGTGCCTTTTGTGTCTCATAATACCAAACACAACAGAGCAAAATACAATTTACATGATTTAAGTGATTTTTAGTCTGCCATGTTCAACTTTTTAATGAGTGTGTACAAGCTTTTTTATAATTTCTGAGACAACTTTTAGAAATACTTTGATACTTTAAACACAGCGGCCCTGAACAATAATGCACAATAAACCTGCGCACTTGCCAGACAAGGAATAAATGTCCCCGACACATAGCTAATACTTCCTTAAAAAGTAAATTTCTGAGTCAGAAACAATATGTTTGTATTTTTGCTTCAAGAGACAACTTTCCACATTCTTCAAACATAGTTTTTACAACTTTTTTAATCCTTACACACAACTTGAAACTTTATGGGGGTGGTCGCAACATATGGTTTACAACTCCCTCTAAACCCCCTCTGGTGCCTCCTCAATCTAAGGCCCCGATCCCTCCTCATTGTCGATTCCCGGGAAACTCATGCACACTATTTATGAGCAGTCTTACAACATGTACCGTGGGTTAAACGTCACATTATATTGGGAAATTGAAAACTGAACACTGAAAACTTGGCTCAGACTCTGTAAAACTAGAATATTTCGTGGCTATTAATTTTTAATCTTTATTTCTAAACTATTCTAAACTATTTCTATTAAACTATTCAATTTTCAGATTTTGGTCCAATCTGGACCTACTTTACATAAACTATCAATGTTTGCTGACTATTTAAGGTTGCGGTTTTGCACCTACCCACGAAATTCGCATATCAAATCGTGCGCAAACATTTCTAGTTTTACAGTAGCTAAGGCCGCGTCCCACCTGCTCTGTGCGGTGGCGTGTCGTCGGCTGCGTACGATGAACTCGTGGCACTTGACAGACTTTCCCGCGACCCCGCTCCGCCCGTGGGGTCGTTGCCGCCGGTGATGTCCGACCCTGCGCTACGGCGTTGCCCCGGACAACGGTCGCCGCGGTCACGGCAGAAGAGCAAGTCGGAGAGGGACGAGGAACAGGTGCTGGAGCTGGAACATAATGCAATCAGTGGTGACTGTCCTGATGATAGAGTGTGAATTAAAGCGTGTTGACTAACAAGTCTGTCAAAACCAACTGACAAACACGAATAATGTGGCAAAATATGTTGTATGTGTGTCATAGGTAATGATTACATCTAGTGAAGTATTGTTGTGGAGATTCGCATGCTTTGATATGAAATTTAGTAAGGTTATAGTGTCGATTTAACATGCATGGTAGTTTTTAGTACATTCAGAACCAAGTAGACTACTCGAGTCTTTACTTGGCCTGGGCGGGGATCGACCCTGACCCTGGACTAAAGGGGTTAGTCTACTTGGTTCTGAATGTACTAAAAACTACCATGCATGTTAAATCGACACTATAACCTTACTAAATTTCATGTCATAGGTAATGTTGTATTTGGTCAGATGTGTTGGCTCTCATAGTCTTTTCACATCTCAACCTAAATAGCCGTGGGTGCTGAGATGGTTGCATACAGTCCCAAATCATACTCTGAGAATGATAGAGCAAAAGTATGTCTGAGGACAAAATGGAAAACTGGTGCTTAAGTATAAAGGCAAAAAGATTGATACTTTCTGTTTCCTTCTGTATATCAATGGCTATCAAAAGTGAAACAAAAATTACATGATTTTGATACTCTTGATATTAAACAAAAGCTTAATATTGTGTTTACTAAATTTTATTATTGTACGTCAAAATTTCTATTGCAAAGTTTTAATATAGGAAAAATAAGTTGTATCCTGGATGTAGCCTTTGTCAAGGCCCCAGAATATCATTTAAAAAGAATATTGAAATTTGTGATCATTGCACTCAGAAACCGCACCAGACTAAATGTCTCAGCTTTGGGATTACATGTATATTCTTAGATATTTAAACATCATTTTTCTAGTAGAGTCAGTCTAAGATATGCACATGCATGTGAACAGAGTTGTATTCTGTGTGGGTGTTTTAAAATGAAGGAAACTAAATATGAATATTTAAACTAAATAATAAATATCATAGCCTTTAGAAAGGCTATCCTGGATGATGTAATAATCTACATTCAATTATATCCTTTACTTTTGCTTGTCTTAAATAACAAATACATATTTGTGTATATATATGTAATGGTAAATTAATTAAGTTCAAGGTAAATAGTGACTCTATAAGCCAAATAATGGCCGGGTCCAATATCAAGATTTAGTTTTTTTGTTTTTACTAATGTTCGGACATTGTCATAATTATAAATAAACTAAACTAAATTAAACTATACTATGAAACTGACAATTCACTACTCACTATGAGCTGGCTGCGTGTGCTGAGGCCCGACCTGGGTCTGACCTTCGCGGGGGTCGCGAGGGTCGCGCCGACCGGGTCGCCGAGGTGGCGTACGTGTCGTCTCGTGACCTCCGGTAGCCTCGAACGCGCAGTCTCGGCGGGGGAAGGTCGGAACGAAGCTCTAGGTGCGCTGTAATGCGTGGTGGTAAGATGATTCTACTGTATACTCTCTTAGGAGTTATACTCTCTTAGTGAGTTAATAAACTGAGTTGAGTTGAGATTGTTATCTCTGGATAGTTAAAAGGAAGAACTATTAATAAACATGACTATGGAGTTTGTTTGTATTCGCGATTATTCATGGTTGATTGTTGGAACATGCCTGGATATGTTGTCAAAACATTTTTATCAAGCAAAATGAATACAAAAATGGGAAGAACTATTCAAGAAATTTTAAAAAAAAAAAGAATATTTGAATTCTGTATTGTTCGGAAACTATTAGTAAATAATTTAGAAATTTGAAATTTATCAATTTTAATCAAAACAATATCATATGTTTTGACGCTTAAGACTAGATTTTGTTTATATTTTATCATTTTGTAGTTGTATTTGATGTTTATTTCCCTGATGGAAACACGTAGGATATTGTTTTAAATAACATCAATAAATTTCAAATTCCTAAATTATTCACTAATAGTCTCCAAACAATACAGAATAAGACAAAGATATCAAAATGAGACCATCTGTAATGTCCAAAATAAAACTACATGCATGCAAACTAAATTGGTAATGGAGGTTAGCGAGGTCAGTTTTCACCATTGGGGCAAGCTTCCAAAACTATCATCTGATGGTCATATAAGAAAAGTTGGGTGAAAATAAAATGTTAAATGAATTTATTTTCGTGCAAAATACCAATTATGGTCTAACAACAGACGAAAAGTGATCACAATAATTCACCTTGCCGCTTGTCACAGAGTGGCTGTTAAAGCTGAACTGTAACTACAGTGTTTAAGTATATAACTATTTAGCAAATAAACAGCCATGAAGAAAATAAATTTAATTTGAAATAATATAATTGAATTAATTTTCATTGAAGTAACTTTTTTCAAGTAACCACAACAGTATATGATCCACGGATATTGCAATATATCCTTGGATTAAACATTTGAAGGCTTTAGGTCCATTTAGTGAAGACATTGTGATAAAAATAATAAAATATATTTCAATGGACAAATGGCTTTAGCAACAACACATGCTTCATTTTGGTATTTGATTAACGTACACAAAATGATAGCTGAGTAACTTTGTATCCATATTTGGTTTTAGGTTTGATGTGCATAATTTGTAGCGTCTACCAAAAGTCGAATTTTATCATCAACCATTTAATATATATAAAACTTCTTCCTAAGTGTTCAATGTCAATTTAAAATGTGAATCCAATAGTAGTAATTAATATTTGAGGAACAGGCTATTGAGCCTGTTAAATATACTCATCAATAAAATTTTTAAAAAAATCTGACCAATATATGTAAACCAACGGGAGTCAAAGAGAGAGAAATATAAATGGATACACAAACACATTTTATGTGATATATTCTAAATTCTAACATACAATAAATAATGCAAAATCTTCCAATTTCATTTACTCTATTATTGCATGGTGAGAAAAAATTAACAAAATGGGGGGACCAAATGTTATTATATACCATATAAACTGATTTTAATAGTTATATCATGATAATTGAAAAATGTACATGAATGTAATGTAACGTAAATGAATACGTAATTGATAAATAGATCGATGCACACCCACTTCGTGCATTTCAATGTTGAAAGAATCAAATGATTGTGATGAACCCACAATAGTGTTTGATATGTCAAAATAAAGCTACTCACTTATATTGTCGCATGATAATCACAATTGTTATGATTCATTAAAATTATACGATTTATGGTGCAATTTGTTATGGCATTTTGTGTGTGGCGATAATAAGGGATTTAAACATACATTAGATCCTACTAGAAATTTTATTTTTACACTTTCGCACCGGGAAAACAATCATTTTCATAACAGTAATATTATATGGTATTTGTTAGAACCCTAATAATTTCATTAAAATAACAATGTGGGTGTGTACACGAACTGACTGTGAGGTGCTCCATATAACACTTCTCTTCAATAACTTGCAAAACGTTTGCACCGAACACTCAACAAGAAAAAAGTTTTTTTCTCTCCTCACCAAGAATGAGTTTTCCGATGTCGAGTGAGATCTGCGACTTCTGCTCACTGAGCACGTCTATGGCCGTGCGACTCTCACAGTCCACCAGGTCCGGGTCGATGCCTGAAACAGGTAACATGGTGTGATTGTAACGTGCTTGCAGAAACGCGCGTAAAAAGTGTAGAAACAGCATACCGGTAAGACTTTATTCTGTCAATTCCAACGATCAGCTCTCTTACAAAATCGATAACCATCAAATTCAAACACATTCACCAACAGTATCATATTTATTCACACACAGTACTATCAATTCCTCGGCGGATGGGGGTGGGGGGTCTTACTATATGTTGAGTAGTACGGATTTGCCACTTCTGTGGGTCACCTTTTTAGACATCTCGGGTATAGTGAATAGTCATGGGTCTAAATTTTGTGATTTACTGGTATAATTATGGGTCTAAATTTTGTGATTTTTGGTATAGCTATGGGTTTTTAATTAAATGTACAGATATTGTTAGAATAAGTTTGATTTTGTTTGATACTAATATAATTTTTTGAATTTTTTGTTGATAAAATGTTAGCAGTATGTAGTTTCATTATTTAATAGGTATAGACATGGGTCACATTTTCATCGTCAAGGTATAGACAAAAGCCACATAATAAGAAAGAGCTCTTTTTAACTCATGGATTGAAGCTGGAATAGTTATGGTTAGCAACCTAAGATTCATAGGATGTGTGCTTGATGATACATATGTCTATAATAAGATTAGGGACAGGAGAAAATTTTTCTCAGATATGTCAAAAGTGAAAGAAGCACTGAAACCTTTTAAAGAGTTACCAAATCTACAACCTTTGGCAGCACAAGAAAATCTTGAAATATAATCAATCAATGGAACTTCAATCCATGTTTTTAAACAAGCAAAAGCAAAGCCTTTTTATAATGCTATGCAGATGCTTAAAGACACTATTCAGGTTATTAGCATAACTTCATTTAATAATAATTTTAATTTAAATGTAGTCAGCCCTTAAAGGTAGCACTGGTTTTGTAGTAACTAACAAAGATATTATTTTAGGTAGCTGGAAGATTGAAAAAGATGCATTTTGCAATTTTATTAATATCATATATTATTCATAAACAATGGGCAAAAGAAAAAATAAACAATGTAAAAAGATCTGTTCATAGCTTCTTAAGGGAAGTCAAATGTGATATTAGACATAGAGCTGCATTGCAGTTTATAAATAATATATTGGTACAATAGAATTAGCTGATCTATTAAATTAATTATTATAATGATGCTAATTTGTTTAAACCTTTTGACAGTAGGAAATGTAAAAAAATATAATAAAAATGATATGATATACAAATATCCATTAAAAATTATCTGTGAATTATAATGATTATTCTGATTTACTTTTGAATCCTTGATTATGTGCGTGAATATTGTGTATGAAAATTTTTAAGAGAGAAAAATTTGCTTTATCCATTATAACAATTGTGTATAACATTGTAAAGAGTCATTGTAAGTCCTGCAATACGACTCTTATGTAAAATGGGATATGGGTTTGAAAATGAAAATAAAGTATAAAAAAAAAATGATTGAAAAAATGGCTCCCAAATTGTACCATTGGTGTTGTAAATTCTATTTTTCTTTTCCTTGTTGATGCATGCTCCTAGACCCCCCTGGCCATACTGAAACTATGTCGGCATTTTCACGCCTACCGCACTCATTTGTTACATCACTCTAACAAGAGTAACACATTATTCTGTTTCTCATCTCATTGCATTGATACTCATTCCACTAATATCTCGTACACCAAAGGAATATTAAACCCATCCAAAGAGGGGTCCTCATATAATAAAAGGATCACAAATAAAGCGTTTAGCAATAGCCATTTATTCACAGAGAAAGAAAATAAGTTTTAGCTCTGCTTTAATCAGCTTCTTTTTTAATTATATTTGTATAAAATAAAAGGGAATTAATTTGTGTTTATAATCATGGACATTGGATATCTTAATTTCTACATTATAAAATGTAAAGATACATATAGTAAAAACTAAATATATTATTGTGAATATTACATTTTGATATTAATTTTTAACATCATGCAAACTTACAGTGTATGTAACTCTTACATGGGTCTGTGCACACTGCTTTAGCAGACTATTAAACAGTACACTGGGGTGTCCTACTAAATAAGAGCATGCCTTGATGTCAAGAACAAATCTAACTATCAATATACAGTAGAACCTCCAATTAAGAACACCTCTGTATTAAGACCACCTCTATAATAAGACCACTTTTCATGGTCCCAATTCTTTATAAAGCTATCAGAATGAACCTCTGTATAATGACCACCTCTCTATTGAGACCACCTAACACTGGTCCCAAAGGTGGTCCTAAAAGAGGTTCTATTGTATTGGTACAATAGAACTAGTTGATCTATTAGATTAATTATTATAATGATGCTAATTTGTTTAAACTTTTTGACAGTAGGAAATGTAAAAAATATAACAATGATATATACAAATATCCATTAAAAATTACCTGTGAATTATGATGATTATTCTGATTTACTTTTGAATCCTTGATTATGTGCGTGAATATTGTGTATGAAAATTTTTAAGAGAGAAAAATTTGCTTTATCCATTATAACAATTGTGTGTAACATTGTAGTCATTGTAAGTCCTGCAATACAACTCTTCTGTAAAATGGGACATGGGTTTGAAAATGAAAATAAAGCATTATAAAAAATATCAAATTGATTGAAAAACATGGCTCTCACATTGTACCATTGGTGTTGTAAATTCTATTTGTTTTTTTTTTTTCTTGTTGATGCATGCTCCTAGACCCCCTGGCCATACTGAAACTCTGTCGGCATTTTCACGCCTACCACACTCATTTGTCAGGTCACTCTTCACAAGAGTAACCCATTATTCTGTTTCTCATCTCACTACATTGATACTCATTACACGTATATCTTGTACACCAGAGGAATCTTAAACCCATCCAAATAGGTCTCGTCAAATAATATCAAGATTAAGAATCGCTTTGAAACCTCCTTACTTATCAGAGTGAAAGAAAATATATTATAGCTCTGCTTTAATCAGCTTCTTTTTTAATTATAATTGTATAAAATATATGCGAATTAATTCGTATTTATAATCATGGATATTGGATATCTTAATTGCTACATTATAAAATGTAAAGATACATATATAAGTAAAAACTAAATATATTATTGTGAATATTACATTTTGATATTCATTTTTAAAATAATGCAAACTTACAGTGTATGTAACTCTTTCATGGGTCTGTGCACACTGCTTTAATAGCAGACTATTAAACAGTAGACTGGGGTGTCTAATATGTTTATCATGCACATGTAATGAGATCTCACACTTGTCTCTTTTTAATCACAATGATCTAAAAAATGATGATGCAACTTCTAGATTTAAATACATAGTCTGAACAGGTTATTTGGTACTAAATATTTTCTGACATTTTCCCATGTCCATCTTCTGAGACTTCACTTTAAGACTGTCACATGCTGCCACCTAGTGATGGAGCAAAGTCTCAGACGATTGACATGGAAAATGTCTGAAAATATGAGGACAGTTACAAATTACGGGTAAAATGGATTTTCTCAAAATTAGTCCATCAATCCAGATTATGAACTGTCCAGATTAACCATAATGCAAACAACAGTTATGGTTCAAACATTGTTTTGTGGCATCACACCATTGAAAAAGTTCTCATATTATTCATTGTTTCACTCACTTCTGTGACCAGACTAGCACCAGGTTTCCGAGAATCACGCTTTATCGCTGATTTTTTTGTCGTTTTTGCTACAGCGATATTGGTGAATTTACCGTTGAGGGGACAGGTGCCAACTGGCCATGAAATAACTGCTTGTTGTGGAGTGTACTACATGCTCACTTATTCTTTAAACTTTGTTTCTTCTACATGTACAGATTTATGAAAACTTTGCCTACAGATCCACACCAAATACTTATGCAATATGGCATAGAATCAATTACATATTAGTTACAGAACTTAATTTGGTCTTCGTTATGATCCTTCAAAAGTAGTCAAAGTGAACCCAATATGCTTAACATTGCCATGCATTGATTTTTTTGTATCACATTTTATCAGAAGTGGTATTGTCGTCTGTTTTTACATCCACACGTGCCGGACTAAATGCACATCGGGAGACCTGTTGCCTGATTCTGGCCTGTGTGACCACTGAACTGGACAGTAGAATCTTCCAATTGGGACCACCTTTATAAAGAGACCATCTCTACAATGAGACAATATTTTTCGGTCCCACTTCATAAAGAGACCACCAGTCTATTTGAGAACAGATAAGTTGAAGTCATTGATAATCTTCCAGATATGACTTTTTTCTTTACTAGTATATACTGTCAACTTCACAGCATAAATGTTAGATGAATTGAAGTGAAATGCTTGGAATTGGCGCAAAATATTCCCAATAATATATCAAGGTTGTAAAGTCGCAACAATCACATTGCGATAGCACAAGTCATGCCTTTGGGACAATGTACGTTCTGTCACAATCAGCAAAAGTAGAACATAGCTCTGTTTTTTCTTGACCCCATCTCTATACATTAAATAATGTTCCACTTTTGACTTGGGTAGCACATTGTACACCATCAGTAAGTTTGACCCATCCGGAGATAGGTGTTCATATAATTATGATTAATAATAAAGCATTTAGGATTCTTCATTCAATTTTACATAAAGAAAGAAAATATATTGTGGCTTTGCTTTAATCAGCTTCTTTTTCAATTTTGATTGTATGAAATTTAAGGGAATTAATTTATATCTATAATCATGGAGATTGGATATCTTAATTGCTACATTATAAAATGTAAAGATACATATAGTAAAAATAAAATATAATTATTGTGAATATTACAATTTAATATTCATTTTTAAACATAATGCAATCTTACAATGTATTACATTGGTCTGTGCACACAATGAGGTGGCCTGTACAATGACCATACATGCACATATATGTACATGATCCAACAGTTGTTTTTTCAATTACAATGGTCTCAAAAATGATGATGCAACTTCTAAATTTTCATACAAACTTTTACATAGTCTGAACATAAATAAAAAGGTTATTTGTACCTTGCATATCATAACTTCACAATCTTTTTTTGGTTATCTCAAATTTATTGCTACTCTTGAGAGCCTTTCAACAGGGAGACCTAAAGATGTTCACCTGTAAACATGATACCACTACAAGATGCAAGATATGATTTGGTCATCTATCGAATTAATGTGGTTAGTGAATTTTCCAAATGAGGTGACTCGTAGCACAGTGATAGTATAAACTGTATATCCGTACCACACTTCAGTCTCCCAGTTAAGGCCTCAATACATGTAGTTACTCTTCTAACTTTACTAACTTTAAAAGGTACTGTGACAATGACTGTCCTGACCACCTACCCAACATTGACTGTCCTGATGACAATGACTGTCCTGACCACCTACCTTTGAGCAGCAGCAGCCTCACGACGTCTGCTTTCCCAAACAAGGCCGCCTCGTGTAACGCTGTGCCGGACTCAGTCTGCGGAAAATAACAGCAACAATGTACGCTGTGGACATCTCTGGCAGAAATGAATGACTGTCTCATTGACAAACTCATTGATATACCATAAACTACCCGTCTACTAGTATTCATTATTTGTATACATGTTCATAATTGCATGCCGCATTGTCATTATTAAAAATAAATGACGAACATTTTTATATTTGTTTTATTTTCTCTCAGCGCCATTTTATAATTGAATATCAAACAAGCAATTTGTTTTTAATTCATCAAAGCTTTTCAACTCTAAAGACTGAAGACTCATAATCATAAAAACGCTGTTATGTCTTGAAAGTTGCAAAGCTTAAATTTTGTATTTCTAAATTCCTTTAATTTAAAAAGAATTTAAGGAAAAAGGTTTTTATAATAGGACTTGTTTGATCTTTGATAATAAAACAGCATAGAAAGAAAACAAATACAAAAACAATACATGAGATTACTACTATAAGCCACACGTCTCACCCTCCTGTTGATGCAGAAGCCGCTGTCTATGAGGGTCTGGACCACAAGGCGGTGGCCGTTACGCGAGGCCAGGTGCAGCGGGGAAACCTCGTCTACAACAACACATGTGTCAGTCAGACAGACAGTCAATCACTCAGCCAGACACAGTGAGTCAGTCAGACAGTCAATTGATCAATCAGTTGGTCGATCGATCAATTAATCAATTACCCCCACACCATCCATACAGGCACACACGTAAAAAAAACACACACAATCAATCAGTCACCTTGTCTGCAACAACACCCACATGTCAGTCAACAAATCAACCCATCAATCAATCAGTCACCCCATAAGATCCGGAAGTTTGCCTCCAAGACTTATCATTCTTTTCTTTCCCAAAAACTTGGCCCTGCCAGTGGAGCTGCCTCATATCCCACCTGTGACGTCAACCCTCAGCAAAAATATGATCTAGGATCTTTCGTCTTGCTGACTAGCTAAGCAGCACTTTCCCACCTAATCTTGACACTGATATTCACACAAGGCTGCTTCATATCCCACCTGAGTAGTTATTGTGAATCAACTAATACGTGCAAAGCTGCAAACTAGCATAGCTAAGGGCAATCCCACCTATGACGTCCCAGACGAGGACTGGGTATTTCCTCAACAAGAGCATTAAGTAGGAGGATCTCTCTTCTTCCTGAATAGTTTCAATAACTTGTGACTTGACTAGTATACATGAGCTATATGAGCATGCTCCCACCTGAGACGTCCCTGACGAGGGCGGGGCACTTCCTCAGCAGCAGGTGCACAGTCTCTAGCCGGCCGTACTGGGCAGCTAGGTCCAGCGGAGACTCGCAGCGCAACGTCCGTAACAGCGGGTCAGCGCCGTACTGGGAAATACACAGCAGCATACTGAAAACAAAGTGCTGTACTGAAGACACACACACTGTCAGTGGGTCAGAATAATGGACGGCAAGGTTACTAGCAATGCAGAATGGTCAGCATTAGAGTATGTAACGTTTACCTGACGCTAGCCACTTTTAGATGGGTTATAACTTCATCCATATTGCACATAGACTAATATTATATACAGGTATAACTAGAAGAATAATACTTTAAGATGATGTATGTTCTATTTGCATATTCCCAGAAATGTAACAGTTACTTCTAACGCTGTACAATAATATCGT
The DNA here is from genome assembly GCA_019095985.1 of Streblospio benedicti. Taxonomy (NCBI): domain Eukaryota; kingdom Metazoa; phylum Annelida; class Polychaeta; order Spionida; family Spionidae; genus Streblospio; species Streblospio benedicti. Next base: position 13,563,659 of record CM032663.1, read on the forward strand.
GCTAACGTGTTCTCACATCTGTGTAACATTTACTCACTTGTTTTGGCGTGAAAAAGGACACATATTACGTCATATGCAACATTTTTTGTAAACATTTGCTGCAATTTTTTATAGTATTTTTATTTGGATATTTTTTCACTTGTAGTATGCATAGGTGTTAAACATGATTTTAAAATAAAATAATAAATTAGTTTTCATAAAACAATTGGAATAAAGTGCAAGTGGGTGAATGTTAAAAATTCTATACTGAAAACATACAGTCGAAATTTTCAAACAAATTTTATTCCCGGGTTTTATTAGGTGGGGGGCTGGAAAAATCATACCATAATGATTTCATATTTCCATAAGCCCCCTTGGTTCATAATCACTGAGATATAGCTGTTGGGGTAACTCTGGGAGCTACCCCAACAAGATGGAGGCCCGGTGATAAAAGATGGTAGCCCCCTACAAAGGTCATGTGTCTGAAAGTAGCGTTACAACCTTCTGAACTGGAAGAGTCCTACTTATTCTAAGTTATGCACCTTTATATTCATGAGGACACATTTGTGGCATTCCACAGGCGACTTACGTGAATTGATAAAGAGATGAGATGTGTAATGATGTAAGTAAGAGAACGCAAGACAAAAGATGTGACTCAAGGCGCATCTTTGCCACTGAATCCTTTTTTCATTTTTGAAATAAAATAAACTATCATCACAACTGAATTAACACACCATAAATAACTTAATAACATCATAAATAAGCGAGTCAATGTTGCAGTTATTTATTGCGGCATCTTAATTACTCCGTCCGACACAATCAATGACCAAACTGATGGTAAAATGCAGTTAGTAATGGACATTACGCTATAACCAGCCTAGTTATGTAAACATAACCACAGTACGTAAATCAGCCAAGTGACGACAGGCAGTAATAAAATGTCCATAACGAGCCACAAGCAGCAGGGATCTATGAATATTGATGTTACGTCCATCTACATTAGAAATAGCCACGATACAGACAGCAGAATGTACGGGTTGTAGATTATGCATCCCCATCTAGTTTGGGCATTGCGCACATGCATCTTAGATGGCAGAAATCAACTGAGATCGATGAATGGCCCTTCTTTCTTTTTCCCCTTCATTGTTTACTTATAGACAATGAAGGGGAAAAAAAGAATGGCCATTCATCCAGTTGATTTCTGCCCTCTACAATGCATGTGCCTATGTTTCGGGCTCCAACCTGTTTTACATGGTGCATTTCTGCCAATCAGAATATCAGGATAATTACGATTTAGCAATGTCAGTTGTATGATTTTAATGGTCAAGAAAGATGAAATGGTTATTGATTTTGCTTGGGACGTGAGTCTAACTCGGTGAGCTTTTTCCAGTTGAAAGAGATCATTTAACCCATGACCATTGATGTAAAGAATGTGTGTGGACTAAAGCTATGCATGAGCGTTGTCTTTGCCTGCTTGTGTGAGCATCGGCAAAAGAGCACGTAGCTTTTGTTAGATCCATACTACAACATACCATTCCTTATATGTGGAATATGTTAAGATACCTATAGGAACCTGTACCTGTCATGTCGGCGAGACTTTCATCGTTGTCTCAACAACTTCATCGGGCCAAATGAACATCTTTAGATTGTTACGTGACCACCATGGCTTTCTTTCGGTCTGATGAAGTTGTTGAGACAACAACAAAAGTCTTCCCAACATTTTTTTTCTTATCTTAATAATATTTCGGTCTTTGCACCAATTTTCAAGTTTTTAGAGCTTAAGTTCACTTCATTCCAAGTTAAATGGATGAATTATATAATGTCAAACTCAAAATCTTACAGTCATTCTTGGGGAAAATAATACCAAGATAAGATAAAATGACATTTGAAGATGAAAAAACTAAACAGGAAAAAGATGAGCGCTATACATATCAAAGTGACATAAGAGAAACGCCGAGTCACAGCATCTCTATAAACCACAATATGATCATAAACCCACATCTCATCCATAAATCCAGATGATAATCTTTAAGGCCAATGATAATCTGGATCTGGCTCATAGTGTGGGGTCATTGACATCCCTCCTGACCTCACTTGACCTTGGGGTCATACCCGCATATCTATGTGTGGGGGAAAATGATGTACAGCAGGGTCTAAGGAGTGATATAGAAGCTATGAAATATGACTGTGAAATTTGTTTTGATGATTTTCAAATGTTCAAAATACTGGGATGAATTGTTCTTGGGAATACTGAAAAACCTACCCATAAATTTACAAAAATCATATTAATATCATAAGGCAATCTTAATGATGTTCAAATCTATGACTTTCAAATGTTCTCTATCTAATGTATTCAACCCTCCAAGAGCCCATATCCCATGTAAAAACCCACCCCTAAATTTGGATCATATGTTATATAGACTATTGAAATTCAAAACAAAAGCACCATCATGTATCAAAAAGCACTGAATCGATCAAAAGGTCTTATCGTTTCACACCCATGTTATTCTGTGACGCTGCTATTCACCCCACCAATTATCCCGTCCCTTTCCCAAGTTTTCCATCATGCCTGACACAGCCCCTGCTCCACCCCGCAGACACAAACAGAAAACCCGCCAAACAATCGTGATGTAAGCTTATTAAAGTGGCTGATTATAGAGAATGGATCGCATTTCAAAGACTGCCGTGCTGTTCGAAGGGATAGGGAGTTGGAAGAAGGTCGTGGGTTTGATTTCTGATTGGATTTGTTAGTGGGTGTTGTGCAAATGCAATCTATAACAGGTTGCACATGCCTCCATGGTACTTACATATTAGATAGGTACAGGTCAGGTGACATCTTGAACCACAACAAGGGCTTTTTTGACCACGACAATATACACAAACGCAGTGCTCTTCCCTTTTAAGTGAAAAAATCCACACATTCTTACTAATCTTTTCTAGTAATAGGGCTAAACCCCAGACATTAAAATGCAAGCGCGAGCGTGAAACAGATCCATAGAACCTTACATACCAATATGTCACAGCCAACAAAACACAGACAAATCTTTCTAAACAATCATGATGTAAGATTGTTAAAGAGTGTGAGTGCAAGGAATGGATCGCTGTTAAAAAGCATGTAAAAGAGAATGGATGAGGTGCTGGAATTCGCAGAACTCTCCTGTTTAACACTTGTAATGTGTCTTAGTCCCAGCGGGCCTTAGATCAGGTAGGTTTGTGGATGCAGGTGCAAATGGTATTGTTAATGGTTACTGCATGAAGTCTCAGAAGATAAATGGTTACACATGCACTATGACTGTGAAATTTGTTTTTGATAGAAATCAATGCAAAATATTGGGATGAATTGTGTGAATACTGATGTAGCTATTATATGCTACAACCTTTGAATGCATTTTAATATCTATATCTATACTGACACCATTCTTTCAGGACATAATGTATTGCACCAATCTAGTGCAAAGGGGTGGATCTAGAAATACGCTGAGGTGTGTGTGTGTGTGTGTGTGTGTGTGTGTGTGTGTGTGTGTGTGTGTGTGTGTGTGCGCGTGCATGCGTGCGTGTGTGCGTGTGTGCATGCATGTTTGTTGAATGAGCGTCCAAGGAAATTGATTGAAATTTTCAAATTCTGTGTCTCCTTCCAGGTGCAGAGTAAGGAGAGAGCAAAACCATGATCAGCCTCCCCCTTACTAGTTCCAATTCTAGTGTACATTGCAAGCAGCATGCTCACCTCTAGCAGCATGCTCACCTCTAGCAGCATACTCCACCTCTCGCAGTGTGCTAACCTCTAGCAGCTTGCTTCACCTCTAGCAATGTGCTCACCTCTAGCAGCATACTCCACCTCTAGAAGCTTGCCTCACCTCTAGAAGCTTCTCACCTCTAGCAGTCTGCCTCTCAGCTCTAGCAACATGCTCACCTCTAGCAGCGTGCTCACAACCTTGGTGTGTCCGTACTGAGCAGCACACAGCAGTGGAGTCTCCCCAACCGTATTCTGAAACATACAAACAAACACAGGTTTAGCGGTTTGGATCCTACATTAAAATGAATACTACCCACTCCCCATGATGTTTTGTACTGTGCAGTAACCATTACAGAAGTTTCCCCAACCACTTTCTAAAACATACAAACACAGGGTTAGGCAATGGAGCCTCACCAATGGCATTCTGAAACCAACACCTATATATTGAATCCTACAATATGAACACTCCCCAGGGTGTTTTACACTGTACAGCACATACTAGAGGTCGGATGTCCCACAAACTGAGTTCTGAAACACAAACACATAGGGTTCGGGGCTTGAATCATATAAATAAATAACTACTTTCATGATGGTGCAAAAAGTCATGGCAGTGAAAAGACAAAGTTTCTCCCATTGTAGGTTCTGAAACACACAGACGCCTAAGAGGCTAGCCTATAAGTAGTCTCAATAAAGATGTCGTCTCTTTATGGATGTTCATTGTGGTCATTTTATGAAGATTTGGGATCATGAGAAATAGTCTTATTATAGAACTGGTATCAATAGAGAGGCATCCAACCAAAGGTGAGATTTTCAAATGAATGTGTTGTGTATTAATAAGAGGCACATTAGACTGGGGTGTACAGATGGTCCTGATTGGAGGTTCTACTGTAGTTGGAAGATGCCACTCTATTATTCTTGAGAACAATCACAATGGCATTTTGTTTGTCGCGACTCGTTCCACTAGGAACCTGATACAATACATTGCAAAGTCATCAAGATGTATCTTTTTTTTATAGAATTCCTAACAAGCCCTGAGAGAAACATTGTGGAAAGTCTATTGTTTGTGATTGGTTTAAAATTTTATCTGCAATGTGGGATTGGTTTCATTTAATATTTTATCTTTATCTTAATCATTACAATCCTTAGAAAATGAATAGATGTTAATTTGTGCAGCTCAGAAAAATAAAATTACTGAATGTTTTACTTTTACACATTGCAGGTTAACATGCTTGTTTCTGTATGGAATGATGTAAACCCATCACCTAGAACTTTATTTGAATTTAATAAGTGAGTAGGTGAGTGAGTGAGTGAGGAGTGAGTGAGTGAGTAGGTGCATCATCGCAGTTAAAAAAACTCTGTCCTCTGTTAAATGTTGTGCAAAATGAATAACGAGTTCTACCAAATTTCCAACCAATATTTGGTTAAAGAGCCTGTTCAGAATAACGTCCAACGTAAAACCACAATGTTTGTGACGTCAAATGTTTAAAAAATCACAAATATGAAACAAGAGAGACCAAACACACACAATGCTTTCTGCCATAAACATGCCACTAGTCACCACTTTCACCATGAGTAATTGTTGTGACCTTTACGACCGTCCAGCACCACTTGTACACAAGCAATAAGCTGCATTACACATATGACATTTCAGCGTAATCTTGGTAGAAATCTGGAGGAGAGCATAGCTTCCAAGATGCCTCCTGAAGCCATGTAGAGTGAAACCTTGCCTTTGGGGACGCCTCATTAATAGGAACACATTACAAATAATTGGGAGACGTTTTCATTTTTCGGTTTGCTTCACCTTTAATTACTACTAAAAATGCCAGAACTAGTAACATACTAGTGAGAACACTTCATTTCCATTTAGAGCAACTATACTGTTTTATATAATAGCAAGATTTGTTGGAAATATTCGGATTGTGCGCCAACATCAGTGAGGTCAAGAAGCTCCATGAAGACTGGTCTCATTATGGGCATGGTCCTAATTTGAAGAGTGTACTGCAATCTAGTGGCACAGAAATACAATGTGTCCAAGCCATGCATTGACATACAATCAGGACCACTTCTCTATTGAGACCACCTCTATAGTAAGATAATTTCTCATGGCACATGTACCAAGCCTTACATGAGCCTCTATAAAGAGACCACCTCTCTATTGAGACCACTAGAGGCCAGTCCCTCAGCTTGTCATACAGGTTCTACTTTATTGACATCCTGCTAACTGGTGCTAAGTGTGCAGACACACTGACGCCACCACCAGACACGAACTACTTCAGGGAGTCTGAAAATACCGTAAACTATCAACACCCAGGGGTCTGCATCCCCACACTTGTCCTTCAAATTATCATAAGAGTATCACTGAATGCTCTCTCCAATGCGAATTCCCATCCGTGTGTCAAGCATATTAGGATCTAAGTGCCATGAGTCTTTGAATGGTCATATATGTGAAATGCTACATGTCTTTGCCACACAAGGGCCGATGTACATTTCTGCTTAAGGAAAGGGTGAGGGGGGTGGGGTGGGGGTCAGTTTAAGGCTCATTGGCTATTAGGTTGGGAATTTGGGAATTTACAGGTTGGGCATTTACATGAATGTGTCCCCACCCATCCATAGAAAAATGTTTGAAACAAGATTTGCTACTGCCATGGGCAAGTTTTTTTTTCAAGTGTAAGTAAAATCACTCATTATTGAGCATCTAATGCTGGTGTTTTGCTTTTAACCTTTGTAAAAGGTACTTAACACTGTGTTCCCCATACTATACATTACAGAAATCCATATATGTCTCTCAGTGATGACTTTTGGAAGTGACTCCTCCTTAGTGGGGATGAGAACACCCAAGAATATGAGAACATTCATCAGAATCGGGTTTTCTAATTTTACGCTTCAACAAATATAATTGCTCGGTTTATTTTTCTTTATATTCAAAACTGGGTAAGAAGACGATACATTCTAAAGCACTTAATCTTTTGAGAGAAAAAAAAGGCTTTTTAAAAATCATTGTACCATATACTCTGATTTTAATAATGGACCAATCAACCCATGTGCAAAGGGCCAACACCACATTAGGACCATTATCAAAATCTAGACCATTGTAATATCAATGTTAAAACAAATTTGTGTAAAAGCCCCATCCACAAATTGACAATTTCTCCACCTGGTACCCAATGAGCTGCCTTTAGATTGTTGTATGCACCATGTTGTCCTTACTCTGCCATTCAACTACAATAAACATCTTTATATTATTAGGACCACCGTTGGAACCAGTGTTAGATCGTCTCAATAGAGAGGTGATGTCTATATACTGGTTCATTTTGGTAGCTTGATGAGGGTGTGGGGCGAAGAAAAGTGGTCTTATCATAGAGAACGTCTCATTATAGAAGTGGTCTTAATTGGAGGTTCTACTGTATTTATAAAGAAAGAGCACAAACTGATGACCAGCATCTTAAAATGCAGCATCGTCTACTTTAATATCCGTGTGGGTTCCAAACCCCAAAACCCAAAATCATCAATCACCATGTGCGGAAATCTATCAGCACACTCTTCACACTAAGATGATGGATGTTTCTATCCCAGAAGAAAGACGCGAATCCATATCGATACCACACTCCGTGTGACAACTGCGTTTTGGTTTGTTGACACGATGAATCAAATTCGCGCTCACTCAATCAAATATGGTGAAAATGAAGAATTTCAAATCCACTCGCTCGTTCAATCCCATACGATAAAAAAAATGATGAGTTTCTAATGAAGTGTCTATTAAAGATGAGCTGCGAAAACGCATGTTTTGTGCACTTTTAATTATAGAATTGAACCAGTTTGACATCTACTTTTGAGAGTGTTTGAGGGAAAGGGTTTTAGGTTAAGGGCCTTTACCGCATGGATGGTTGGTTAAGATGATTGAAATGCTTTATACATGTATTTTCTTACACTTATAGTGTGTCATGTGTGTCATTGCATGTTATTTAGATTTAATTTATCACAATGAACAACAAAGATGTCAGATACTATTCTGTAAATTTATATTTACACAGCTTTTATTAACTACATTAACTGCACTCTAGATTATTTCTGAGTTAGCATTCAATTCACAAGTTATTGAAAATAACCCCTCATCCATACAGTTTTTTGGTGAATGCCAGCAAATCAGGTCAGGAAATTTTGTCGTCAAACGTTTAATTAAATTAAGACAGAAATTGACACAACGCAAGTTTTGTTCAGCAAAGTTTGTCCAATTGAAAGACGGATTTTGGCCCACATGGAGATATTGTAATACTGGAAATAAGTACAAGTTAAGATAGGTTCCCGCAGACCAACGATGCAGATATTCGAGTCAATTAATGAGCAAGAGTGTCGAAAATAGTCATACGTGTTTATTATATATATACTCATTCATAATCCGTTGAAGGCGCATTCAAACACATCTATCATCTTCAATGGTAAGGCAATGTGCATAGTTATGATTAAAATGCTATCAATATGATTGAATACAATTGTTTCATTATGAAAATAAAGAACACATTTTCACCAACTAGCATACTACAAATAATCTATTCTCCCCAGTAATAAGCCTATCCCAACAATCTGCTGCATTATTATTCCATATGCTAATCCGGCCCTCGATTCCGTCATTACATAACCTTGGGCGTGACATTGATGATGACATAACCGTTGGTGTTTTGGCAGTAAGCCAACACCATCTGTCAGGTGACCTCCACCGCAATACGCAAACTAGCAATAGCATACGACACTGCGGCGTCCCATAAACGTTACTCACACCAAATAATCGTCTTTGTTTCGTTACAGATTAGATTATGACCTCGTAGCTGCTTCATCTGCAACATTTATGGCATTTTGTCAGGCATGGCAGCCATCTTGGAAGCCATCTTGTATCTCACTCTCAATCTTCCAGCCTCTTTCCAGCAATGCGGTCAAATATTTTGATGTTGGACTTTGCACTTAGCTAGACTACGCGACCTTACTAAACCAACTTGTAACTACTGTATACAACCATCCAAATGCCCATGGGCATGAATGTGAATTAACATTACAATTTAAAAGAGGTAGATTTTGATATGGTCGAATTTCTGGGGTGGATGGGAGGGGGCCTGGGATGGCTGTATCCAGTAAGTTTTTATTAAAAGGCTTTCTCTAAACAACAAGTCAGACTTTGCAAAACAAACCTCCATTCAGCGCGCGTCATTTGCAAGTGAGCTGACACTTTGCATGGAAATCCTCAAGCTGACTGGGAAAGCAATAAAAGTGGCTGTGTAATTAGCTGGTATGATTTATCATGCGCTTGCATCACAAGGACCCTCAATGGGTTAAAACTGACACAGCAACATGGACATTTTTGGACTGTGCTGGCTGACACACACAGTAATTTTCGCCATGTGAAACGACACAGTGCTAAAAAGTGACATGGGAATTATTTCTAAATGTCTTAAAGAGACTAGGGAGAAGAACACTAACATTAGAACCTTATAGTATTAGTATCTCGAAATTGCTAGTGCCAAATTTTCTGTTATCTTGAGACTTAGTTTCAGTTGCCTTCAACATGATAAAAAATATTTCACTCCATATCTTGAACATTGTATAAATTTAGTACTGCTATCTCTAAAGATTCAAGATTAAGAATTTTTATTGTTTTTTTTCTATCAATTGGATTTGTTGTTTTTTTTTGCCAAGTCAGATGCAAAATAATATAAAATGTCCATAAAGTTAAAAAAAATCTAAATTTCAATGCAACAACATCTTCAAAAGTTGTGTACGAATCTCTCAATACTGTGATACACCCAATTCAATTTTTCACCCTTTTATTTTACCATATACAAAATTGTTCATTAATAGTTGATATTACCAATTTTGCAGTTTGTTCCCACTATTTTCATACTCCACGAAGTCATGTAGGGGGCTAGCATGGTGGGAGATGCCACAAGGGAGTTTTCCCCTGCTCAGCTGTGGATCACTAATTGACACTTCCACATGGCTAAGCTTATACTTGTAAACACATCTCTGTGTGTCAATTTTATGCCTCAATTGCCTATCCCATTAAGTGTAAAAACAATAGAACAAATACTCCCTTGATAATCTAAAGTCTAGTCATAATGGCCAGAGTTGAATCACTGACATTTCCACATAACTGGGATTACACTTGTAAATATATTGTAATGACCAGTGGAATATAACAACATTTGGACACTGCTTGATCTGGGACCGAACTTTCCATTTAGTTCAATGAAATATGATGCCAATGTTCTGGTGTAAATGCAAATAAATGTAAATGAGATTTTACAGCTAGCTTTTCAGTCTTACACACCACTCAGCCAACTTGCCATCATTTACACATCATCCATACCAATACAAACAAGTTGGCCAAAGCATTAGTCAGAACCGTTGTTCAAAACAATATTGATAGAGTTCTGACATACGTCAGAGTCTCGTCACGTCACTAAAATGTTTAATCATGTGAAAAAAAACTTTATTATATATCATCTTATCAACTCCCTGAGGAGGACACATTGCGACTTTGTAGTGCTATAACCACTTGGTTAACACTCTCTAAAGCTCATCACATTCGCGGCTGCACACAGAAGTAGCGTCTGCCGTCGCCCGTCGTCCGTCATTCCCCGTCACATGACAGCCTCATTACCAGCCTGTTATTGCTCTCAAATTCAATTCTCGGCCCTTCATTGTCGAACGACAGAGCAAGACACAAAGCCAGTTAATCTTGCCGCCACCGCCGCTGCCACAAGGGGCCTGACTCAGCCAAGACTTGACCCCCACTCACCCCACCCATGACAGCATTGCTGGGAGTCATTGTTTGAAGTGACTCAGTCAGCATTCCTGCACTGTAACAGTCTACTGTAGAACCTCTCTATAACGACCATTTGTGGCAATGTTCTCAAGTGATTTCAATACAAAGGTGGTCTCTTTATTGAGGTTTATATTGATGTTTTTATGAACGTTTATTCAGACAGTGCGCAATGTTTGAAAAGGTGGTTTCAATATAGAGGTGGTCTTAATTGGAGGTCTCACTGTAACACTGCAGATGGCCTTTTGCAGCATAAGAGGGGCGGGGGACTGACTCATCCATCCTGTATTCACCCACAGTGGCAGCTTTATCTTGCATTCTTATGCAGTGAATTGACATGCATGGAAAAGCAGGAAGGTCGCAGTGATTATGTGACTTTTTCACATATTTGCCACATGAAAATGAGAACAATCTCTATTATGTGAAATATGCCACATGTTTTGTGGTAACAAGACTCACTTTCAATAGAAAGGCAAATGGAAACAAGTAGATGGATGAAAAAGGTTTAGATGGATGTCCCAAATGAAATGGTACATTGGTGATTGCAAAACACTCAGTCCAGGCATATTTTATGCCATTAAGCAATATTTGAAATTAACAGCAATAAACAAGTAGTAACGCTGACGTTGTCTTAAAACTTAAAGGTATCGTCTGTACTTTCCATAATTCTGTGAGTGTCCATATTCCATATACTGCGTACCATTACCCTCTGTCTTCCCACTTTAACCACGTTAAGTGGAGTGGTCCACATATCACAGCCAAACTACCATATCGCTCCCCCCCCCATCCACCCCTACCTCTCACCATTGGCAGGCCTTTTACACAAAGTGCACGACAAGGCTGGATATTCCAAGACTTATAGTGTGAATTCACCGGCGACAAATTGCTCTGCCATTACAACTGGAAAAGTCCACGGTTTAGCGAATTCTTAAATCAAACAGAAATGGAAATGAACGTTGTTATTGTATGGAAGGTTCACGTGGACACCTCCTATTTTAGAACACCTGTCTTAATATGTGGACATTTTCACTTTGGCCGAAGGTGTCCACTTAAGACAGATTCCACTGTACATTAAACTTAGTTTACAGGCATGTTGACAACACCAGTTTTATTCAGTATGAAAAACAGTGGTGGATCCAGTGAGGGCTGATGGTCTGCAACTCTTTACCCAACAATGATTTAAATGTATGATGTATTCCGCACACCAATGGGAACGTTTTATAGCGTTTCTTGTATTTACGTAAATTGTCCTTTTTGCTGGCATCTGGTAACTAGCCTCTTTTCCTTTTCAACATGGCAGACTTGTGAAAAGGCTCCAACAGGAATGAGTTTGCTCAACAACCGTAAACTTTGCTTTTCCAACCTTTTCACCGCTAAGATCACATCACTTATTATAGATTACAGATGATTTAAGTTCTTTAATGTCATTTGCGCTCGATTCATGTTGCCATATTTCCCACACCCCCGCACTTTCCCGGCGGCCGTGACTTCTCCGTTTGCGATCACCACGAGACACCGCTTTATGGTGTAGCGAGTAAATGTTTGGTGTTTTATGGTGTAGCGAGCAAATGTTTGGTGAGCTGTGGCGTCCTGAGACCCGTGATGCTGGTGTCGGGTTTATGAGGGTCTGTTGCTACGAGGCAGGAACCGATGGGTCACGGGTGGTGGGCCAGGCCCTGTATGGTCTTAATAGAAGTTCCACTGTCACAAGTTTTTATATTGTACAGACTTTTAACGAGGGTCCTCACAAGTACATGTACTGGGCAAAGGTGTAAGTTGTACACGTGGGTATGCCAAACCCGTACCATGCACGGTGCCAGAGTATTCGTGACAATTCTACTATTAACCATGCCCCAATGTACTAGTTTCTGTACAAAAAAAATTTTTAGTTTTATTTAGAAATCATTTGAAAAGGAACCTTTGAGTTTGAAAAACGTTTAGAATTAAATTCTCAGTTTAGACTAAAATTTTGATATATTTGTTTTTTTTTTATTTTGACAAGTACTAGCACTAAAAAGAAATGTAAGAACAATAAAAAAAAAAAACTCCACCAAAGGGCACTACTAAAGTAGTTGGAATTTGGAATCTTAAGTATTTTCCTCAACACAGACACATCCAGGGTTTTGGAAAGAGGGGGTACACCTAAGTGATCTCATGGGTTTCTTGGATGCTATTGATAGTCGGCATGCCAAAAACCCCAAAATGAAATGTTCCATTGGAAAAGGAGGGTGCGCAGACCCTGCAACCACCCCTGGATCTGCCTATGTCCAACATCAAAATACGGTAACAAGTTTTACTGTACGGACTCTTAACGATGTCTCAATTTATTACAGTAGTTTCCTTATAGACGTACTGGAGCCGCGTGTCTGTTTGGGCTTTGTTTATGACCATCTGCTGCTGTGGACACAGACAGTGTGGAGCCTCCGGGCGGTGTACATCATATAATGAGAGATACAGACGACCCCGGGGTGGGTGGACACTGTAAATATGGTTATGGACTAGTGGTCAATGTTTAAGTCAAATGTCTGCATTTTAGGGTGGGCCTTTACACGATTGTGGGCTCTCATTTTAAAGCTTTTGCGTGGCTGTTTGCTTATACATGTACTTACATGATATTATGGAAGATACAGAATACATACGAATATAGACACTTTAATTAATGTCACCACGGTCATCTGTACATGGGCCATTGGTTAATATTGATCAAAGTACGGAGACGTTCTATTCATTTGCCTGCAACGTAATCGAACAAGAGGCTTGTTACTGCATGCCCTGTAAATGTCCAAGACTCACGTTTCACTTTGACCTGTAAATGTCAAACGCTGTTTCTCTATTGTTCCATAAAATAAACTACACTGAATACTTTCAAATGTATATCATATGTAGGCCTACCGTTAAACCCAGCTTCAAGAACTAGTCAAGGCGATGCACCACAATGTTCAGTGACCCTCATTACAATTTGTACTACTAAATTCCCTTCTCAGAATCCAGCCTTAAATTGTTCTGAGCATCTTCGTAGATATGATCATCAGCCCAGCCAATTGTACACAGTGTGTCCACTCCCGCCCATTCTGTATGTATCTCTGTATCTATGCCTACAAAAGGCGCCTGTGAGTCTGGAGTACATGAAACGGACTGTAGGGTGGGGGCCAGATAGGCAGGGAGGAGCACCATTAGTATATAGATTATGATGCCTAAGTCAGAGCCCCCATGTCCACAATGTGCCCATGAGAGCTTCCATGTCCACAATGTGCCCATGAGAGCTCCTATGTCTACAACGTACCCATCAGTCATTGAGTGCCACAACGTCACCATCAAGGGCACACAGATCACAACAATGGATCTATGACTAATGATATGTCATTTGTGACAAACGCAAAGTGTACACTACATATGTGATTCAGTGGAAACGTGCTCCGCCCACCAAAACAATCATACATCAATCCGCCGCACCAGCTATCCATTATAAACAGCTCGCGTACAAGGCAGCCACAATACACCCACCACCACCATCTACAAACGTACACAATGTGCTGCCATCAGTATGCAGATGACAGTGTCAGTGCCAGCTAGCTGTGTACACAAGTTACATCCAAGGCCAGCCATGGTAGAGATAGCATCATGTCATCTCACAAACACAGATACACTCTGTCAGACACAGTGTACATAAAGCATGAGCACAAGCAATTAACCAGCATAAAGCGCTGTGCATTCACCACCAGTACGGGCATATAGCTTTAGCTTGCACACTGGGGGCCAGTCTAGGGTTGGGTTGGGGGGGGGGGGTGGGGGAAGGGAATTCCAAGGGATTTCACAAGTACTTTCAAGACGTTTAACACACAGCCTGATATACACAGAGAGACACAAGGCCCCACAACACCCCTAATTACTATGTAGATGAGATCCTAAGAGCCCCATCAGTGCACATGAATTAGATCCAAGGCCACATGTAACACAGAAAACAACACATGTCCACAGATAAAACACCACCTCTCCCAACCCAACATACAGTAGACCTTCCCTATTGCGATCACTCAGGGGTTCGCAGCATGTGGTTTCAAAAGATAGGTGGTCTCAATATGGAGATTTACAGCACATATGGACATGAAATATGGTCTTATTACAGAGATGGTCTCTTTATAGGTTATAGGTTTTAAGGTGACTTTTTAAGGAGTTTTGCAGTTGTATTTCTATGCAATAAAAAATGGTCTTATTATATAGGTAAAGTCTTCTAGAGGTGATCTTAGGAGGTTCTACCGTACACATACCATACACAATGCCCCAGCATTATCAGTATGTAGATGGAGCCATCAACTCCCTAGAGCAAACAGGTTCTGTGCAAGGCCACCGGTGCCACCGATAACAACGGCTCTAACATCATTGGCAAACATTACGCACCGATCCGCTGGATCATGCCTTTTGTGGGGGGAATTCGCCAATCTATACATGCTTTATTGCTACTAGTCGGGTGACTTTTGAAATGTATTTTGCAATTTGGGTCTGTGAGGTCCAGGCTTTGTATACCTGAGGCTTTGAATGAATGAAAATGTACCAAATTAGGGATTTCAAAAGGGAGATGCTGACTTCTTAAGTTAAGGTTTTTCACGGTTTTTATCTAAGAAAGCTTAAGGACAATATTATGCATATGTCATATAGATTGAAAATATATCAACAGAATTAGTCAAAGGGCATTGAAAAGACTGCCATAGAACACTAAATACTGACCAGAGAGTTTTGACAAAAACAACAGTGTGTGACATGACCTAATTCTGTCAAGCAATTTGAACATAATGTCAAAAAAATCTTGGATTACGGCAGAAACTCAAGTCAGGACTACTCCATTGAGTCCACTTCTATTAATAAGATCACATTTGATTTGTTACAATGCAACAGTAACCTCCATACAGGCACCACCTCTGGTTTAAAACTACCACATCCCCCTTATGGTCTTATAGAGAGGTTCTACAGTACACTCTTACTTCACATTCGCAGAAGTTCAATTCAATCCGCTGTTGAAGTGACACTCAGAAGCCACTTCCTGCCTTGATGGACCGGTCACTTTGGGGGCTAAAGTTTGGTACAAAAATCAATCAACACTCTCACCATCTTGGGAGTCTATATATAAAACCTCTGTAGGGGAGCTAAGCTGGGGAATCGGTTCATTTTGTGATAAAAGCATGAAAGTTAGCACAAAATTACCTATTTCTGGCCTCAAGTTCGTCTCAATAGAGAAGTAGTTTCTTTACGCAGGTTTGCAGTTGTCTCTTTAAATAGGTTTGGGACTAAGTCAAATTGTGTTATAATACTAAGTAGAGGTGGTCTTTTCATAGAAGTGGTTGTATTAGATATTACACTCAATAAGCCCAGATTTCAAAGCCGCTGAACATTTCAGCCGTGGCCCTTTTGACTGGTCGTATTTTTGTGACCAACTTCAACGATTATCAAGGGGTTTAAATCACGGCTATATATATATATATATATATATATATATATATATATATATATATATAGCCGTGAGATATGACGATGCCTTGTAACAACCAATCATGAGCCTAATGTACTCAGCCTAAGACGCAGAGAGATCCTGTGCGCCAACAAGGCGCCTCTAGTCTACTCCCTCTGAGCCGTGATGGCTACAATTCCCAGTCCCTGGGGTCAGATTTACACAACACAAACAACTATCAACCTCTCAGACTCCTGCTGCTGGCCAAATACACAGACCCAGCATGAGGTGGTCAATAGGAACACCACATGGGGTCCAAATATAGATAATGAATCCATTAGATTGTGTTTCCCTTAGAACAGTTTCTTCTCAGTTGCTTTAAACATTCATGTATGGGCCCACATACTCTTAAATGCCTATCTCAAGGCATAGATTGCATCAATTATTCATACTAAATCTACAATCATTCAATCTAAAAGTAGACTGGGCAGCCTCAAAAGCAATAACTAGGCTCTGTCCTAATACATTCAGGATTTGATTGATTGATTGTTTGATAAAAAAGCGCTTGAGCACTATGAGGGAGAATACGATTGGTCAGGTCTATAAAAGAGATGCTTGGAGTGAGTTTACAAACACATGAGATTGTGGTACGACACAGCACCAAAAATATCTGTGTCAGCGTGCTGTTTATATTCCCATAGAGGCTGCAAGGCAGACGCGACGCAATGAGGTAATAGACAGAACACGCCACCTACGGCAACTTCATTACATTTTCCAGAGAAAGCCATTCTAAAAATGCTCACTTACATTTTACTCACTAAAATGCAAATGAATTCTTATGAAAATAGGTAGAGACAAAGAGATTCTTTGTTAGTTACAGATATGAAATGGGCGCAATTTGTGACTGCAGTAAAATGTCACCACGGGGACACCTCACGGATAGTATAGGGACATTTCAAAATTA
Organism: Streblospio benedicti; assembly: GCA_019095985.1. Taxonomy (NCBI): domain Eukaryota; kingdom Metazoa; phylum Annelida; class Polychaeta; order Spionida; family Spionidae; genus Streblospio; species Streblospio benedicti. The sequence continues at coordinate 13,580,589 of CM032663.1, forward strand.
GGGAAATATTTTCATTCTCCAGTTGTTTATATATTGTTAGTGAGTTTCATTAATGGGGAAACCTTCCAATGGGGGTCGCTATTTTGTACTCACACTAGTGTTCCTAATAGCTAGGTTTTATTAAGTACTGCAATCTAAATTCCAATCTCAAATTCAACAAACTTTAATACCCGGTATTTTGCCTTCCCAAAATGGTAAATAGTGCATTTTCTACCATAGAGCAACAACTGCTTTTTGATTTCAGAATCTATATTCAAATAACACACACCATTAATGTACCCCATTCATGTAGAAATTCATTGGACTCCAAATGCACCATTTAGCAAGCGCTTACAGAATAGAGTAAAAACTACAGCAATATGACATGCTGCACTGCACTTCCAGTAAACATTTTTCTACCCCCAAAACGAGATCTTCCGCCAAAGACACGGACTGCCACAGACGTCCATTATTGTGTTTCACGCCTCAGTGATTTTGGTCAATGAAGGACAGCGGCATTTCCGTATAATAACGTGCACAGTAGAACCTCCACTTAATACCACATTAATCAAGAGATCAACTCTATAATAATAGTATTTTTCTCAGCCACAAACCTCGTCAATGAACAGGCTATCATGAATTTCCATAAAGAGGCCTTCTCACTATTGAGACCACTTGATGCCAGCTCTTGGGTAGCCTTAATAAAGAGGTTCTACTGTACATTGTATACATCTGTCCCATACAAAGTAAGAGGACCACAACCTCCAGGACTGTACACCAGCTGTTGGCCTGTGTTTGTAACTTTATTTAATGCATATCAAAAACATCTTTCAGGAATACATTGAAAATCGTACAAAAGTTTAACGATTGACCCAATGAGAACCCCGGGATGAGAACATTGCCCATATGAAGTATGTAGCGCCCCTTGGCCATTGGGCCAAACTTTCTGCCATCGAACAGTTAAACAGGCAGGCAGTTGAAAAACATGGTGGCTATTATTAGCAATATATGGTTTACGATAGCAAGTAACAAGTATTATAACACTCTATCTGTGACGCACCCCTAAATCCTGCATTCTGATTGGCTTAGAGCAGAAATCAGCCCGTCCATATTTCTCCATATTCACCAGGCAAGAGACCTGTCTGCGATGGGTAGACTGCCGATTCGAATGTTCCCGTTTTGATAATGTCAAAAGGATTACATATCAAGGTGGCTTGATTACAACCTTGTTTGTTGTGCACAATAATATACATGCACATGATACATGTAAATACCAAAATGCCCAAAATTAAGACCATCAGTAAAATCTTCAGTTTGTTTACAATGATCTAAATGGATGCAAACTTCTTTGAATACAAAGCGAATGGCCTAAAACACTGTGCGCTCAACATGTTCATTGAAAAGTAATCCGTACAAATATTAACGTGCACCACATTTCACTGAACGTTCCAGCACGGACAACGTTATCTGAGAGTTGGACGTATATGTTTTTCCATTAACAAAATAGTTAGATCACTTTTGCAAAGTAGTTATATTATCTCTTAACCAATGAGAATGAGCAGCAAAGTGGTAAGAATGAAGGTTTATCGTGCTATAATGAATATATGTCATGGTTTGTCTGTCACCATGTATGAATACATGCCCGAGTGTGGTGAATATTGCCCGAGTTTGCGACCATGACATATTCCTTCATTGTGCACTCCTTTGAAATTGGATAAAGAAAAACTATGACAATTGACAATGAAAATTGTGCCAATAACCTGGTGAAGATGCAACAACAATGTAGCTTGCTATTCAATACAACTGACATTTGGAAATTATTCAAGCCAATGACCTGGTGTAGATGCACCAACTGTACAGCATGCTATATCAGCATGAATTGCGACTGTAAATATGCCCATTCACATTTCCATTTACAAAGCGCAGGTACAGAGCAAGACCCAATTTGCGTGTCTCTTCATCTGATGGATCACACAGGCAATAAAACCTTTTCACGCACATGTAGCTTTTTTACTTATTGCATTATTATGATACCGAGGTGCTTTAGTAAACAAAGAGTGTGATGACTCGCACAACAAAGGAAAGGCAACGTTTGACGAGTAGCAATTCACATAAAGCGACAGGTTTGTGTATATTTTTTTGTTGTCGCATGGTAATTAAACTCATTCTGGATTCCAGGCGTCACCAGGGTGACATTATTCCATATCTGGTTTCGGTCGCCATGCACAGCTATGTAACAAGGTTAGGTTCTAACAATTTGTCAAGAGAAAATTTGCAATTTACAGTGGAAATCAGAGTATTACACTCAGAGTCTTTCATCTCAAGCTCTGATATGTAGAATTTATGGATAACTTGTGAAAATAACAACTTGCTGTAAAAACTTGCTATACTAGTGGGTAAAGACTACCTCTTGTACAGACAACACCTATATAATAAGACCATTTCTCACTGTTCCAAAACTTTGTGAAACCTACATAAGGAGACCATCAATCTATTGAGATCACTTGATGCCAATTCTTCCAGGTGGTTTGAATTCAAAGGTTGTTGTCTAGTATTATGTGGTGGAAAAAACAACAGAACAAGAAGCAAACAGTTTCCAAACAACGCCCCATACACATCGGGTTGTACAATTATTTGAGCATCCCACTTGGATTCCCCGTCTCATCACCTCTGCCAGCTCCAGCCAGTCGTAATTAGGTCTCAGAGTGCAGCCGCAGAGACACAAAAACTGTAACGCTCTAGTTTTGTACTATACACAAACACGCAAAAGGAAGAGTGTGCTCCAATCTTTACTTATTGAAAATGACTCCAACCAAATTGATGAAAGTTGTTTGTAATTTTGTATTTTGTACTGATAGAGAACTATAGTAATATTATATCTATTCCTGAAGGTTGTAAACATCCTTTAGGTGTTATAATTGAAATATCAAACACACTGATACATTAGAGCCTCTCTATTTAGACCACCACCGGCGTTGGCCTCAATAGGTCTGAATAAAAAGGTAGTCTCTTCATGATGTATTGGGACTGTGAAAAATTGTCCTGGGCTAACGTTCAACTCTTTACACAGGTAATGCAGTGGAGGCGATGTTTATTTGAAGACCATCCTGTATTATGATGAACACAGAGCAATAACAGAAATGCATGAAAATTGTCTGAATTTAGACGTGGAATCTTTAAGGAGATTTTATCATGGAAAATAAGATAGAACTAATAGAATCAAGCCACCCTACTGTTTCCACAAATACCAAAAATAGAAATTTTATTTCAAAGAATAATGGTCCAGTATAAAATCTCTATAGCGTGGTGGTTTTTTAGTTGAGATTCTACTGTAATTTGATAACCATACAGGAAAAAAGTACAGTAAAACCTCTCTATTAAGACCATCCACCCCACTCAATAGAGGTGGTCTCTTTACACAGGTTTATGGTACACTGTAGTCTCTTTACAAAGGTTTGGCACGCTGTAAAACGATCTTATTCTAGAAATGGTCTCTTTCTAAGGGTGGTTTTAATTGGAGATTCTACTGTCATAAGGAGAATGAGCGACCCTGCTTGATGGACTAACACCAAGTCTTATGGGAGCAAGTGCCTTTTGATGGTGATTGGCAACTGTATAATCTCCATATACACATGCCCAGACATGTCGGGAACATGCTGCGGTGACCTTGATGACCTTGGTGTCTCCTGGGTCGTCAGAGCACCTGTTTATTGAGCATGAATGTGTATTTCAAGCATCATTGTATGTACGTCTTTTTAACTCAAAATGAAATGAGGTCTATTGCCACGTTATCACTAAAATGTACACAAGCACAGCGTTTAAGTGCATGTCTATGTGTTTTGCTATTTTTACAACAATATGGTACAATAATAACATCTCTATGGTTGAGTTCAAAATCTAACTTGTCATACATATATGCACTTTTGTTAGCCAATGGAAAGACATTTATCTGAATACTTGTCAATACATTTATGGAACTAACATGACTTAGTAGCAAACATCAGTCAATTGTGTCTTTTTTCTAAGACACAACATATCATTTATGTCTATATTTGTAACAACAGGAAACAACACACAAAAGGTAAATAAGTACAATACAACCGCTCTATTAAGACCAGCTGACCTTAAATCATGGTCTATATCAAGAGGTGGTCTCTGTAATTAGGGTTATGTTGGTCTCTTTGTGAAGACTTTGGGACCATGAGAAAGTGTCTTATTACAAGGTGGTCTCATTATAGAGGCAGTTCATATAGAGGCGGTCTTATCATAAAGGTGGTCTCAGTAAGGAGATGGTCTTCATTGGAGGTTCTTCTGTACTATTGCAAAACATCTATTCAGTTAATGACTAAACAAACCACACACATTTTCAACCAATCTTTCAAAATACAGCCATCCATTTCATGTGTATTTCTGACATAATATGACCTTGTACGAAGTTCCAAAAACACTGCCTTTCCATTCATAAATTGCTATTGTAATCAACTAGAGACCTCCAATTTACGGTCGTCACACGGCACGATGATGGGCTCATTTTTTACGACAAGTTTTCATTTTCTGCGACACGGTTTCGCGATTTGGAGAGCTGACAGAACGTCCATCATGGAAGCTGCTTCTCAACGTAATAAAGCGCAGTTTTTTTTCGTGTTGATGATGGTGGTATTAGGCGTGGTCTCCACCGTTATAGCATGTTCTATGGCCATTACATCTCCAACTCCTTTCTAAACTCCCTGGGGAGCATAGATTATAGCATTGTTACTGTAGCATGTAGTGTTGATCGTTCAAATAAGCGTTCATTCACCAGACCTGTACCTACTTAAATTGTAGGTGCCACGAAACTGTGCAACTGGTAATAGGGAACGATTTTGCTCAAGACTCACAACTAGTCTTCACTGGGACTTGAACATAGGACTTCCTTATCCAGTTGACCAGGGAAGCATTGTTCGTTTGAGGTCCTTTTCATATATTAAACATTTACATTGCACTATTCTTATAAAAATAATGGCCTCAAAAACATCATCAAACATTTTGATCCAATAAATTAATCAAGTCTTCTGAAATTATCACATTAAAATGATAAAAGAAAACCTAAACAAGTCAGCTAATACATGACATTAAGAATATCATTTTCACTTTTCCAACCTTTACACACTTACACAAAACATCAAGTAAACTTACCAAACTGACAAGCAAAGTATGAAATTGTTCAGAATCCTGAAACTGTATCCAAACTGACTTCAATCACTTTAAAATAGTTTCCACAAATGTCTTAAAACTGTAACAATTCAGCCATCCAGAGTTTTAAAAATCAACAGTTTATCCACAATTGCATGAATTCACTACACAAACTGTCACAAGGAATGTATCTGCTAATGACCTGGTGTAAAAGTACAATCATTTAACATTTATTTTTAGAAAATAGGTAAACATTCTTCATTATATTCACATTTACAGGATCAAAGAAATAACCAAATTTGAGCCTCGGATAAACTAGACTTAAAGTTCTCAGGACGCTTTGATGTTATAATGTTATTTTCCAAACACACTTTCAACAAGATTGCAAAAAGAAAATTGCCAACAACATATCTCGTATGTTTTCTTTTGTTATGTTGTTGCTGACTAAAATTCATTTACGATACAGGTTTGTGAGGGAAATTTAGGATTTTGATTTAAAATACCATTAGCAAGATCAGAAGACAAAAATAATTTCTTTTCAAGGCGTGGTGATAGGGGAAGTTAATGCAACATCTAAACCACCATATTCATTCATTCCGGGTTTATTAGTCAAATCACAACTTATTGAAAATATATATACTGTAACACTGAATACAGTCAGAAACATGCTCTTATCTGTTTCTGATACAGTCTAAAAACAGATACCCGCAGACCGCCGATACAAAATCAGTGTCAGAACTACACTAACTATAAAGCACCAATCAGTTTCATGGTACTTGAGAAAAAAATTATTTCAAAAAGCTATAAAAAAACAAGCATTGTCTCAATGATCATAAAGAAATCCAAGAAACTACATACAAAGCATGTTGTAAGAGGCGTCTGCCGTGTCCGGCCGCCATCTCTCAGACATGTTGGACGCACACGGCAATAAGCCCGCTTTCTCACTGATGAAACTACTAAGTGGGTGATTTTTTTTTTTACCGAAGCCATACTTATTCTAGATTAGAATTTGCTGCCTCCCACACAAATTTGAGTGTAGTTCATTTTTGAACAGAGATAAAAGTTTGAAAGTGTGCAATCCTCTTAAATTAGCATCAGAGATAAACTGATTGTTTTGATTTGGAAAAAATAGTAGAAAAAGAGCAATTGGAGTGAAATACATTTTTACAAATGTAACTAGCATCTCATCGACAAAAGGACACCGTATTTATTTCAGGACTGGTGTAGAGCCCTAATAGATCACATGATCTCTTAATCCTCTGGTCTGTACCAATCATACATTTGAACTTTATTATGAGACACCCTGGAGGCTGGCTTAAATGTGGTCTCGATAGAGAGGTAGCCTCTTTATGCACATTCCTAGTGGTTTGCCTAATCTATATGGGGTTTAAGGACTGCGAAAAATGGTCTTATTATAGATGTGACATCTTCCAAGAGACAGCTCAAATACGAGACTACACTGTAATCTTATTGTCAAAATTACAAACAACAACTCTTGTATGACGCTCACTGTGTCACGTTTTGCGAGTCAATCGTCTGCATTGTGAGCAAATGACGTGTTTACAGCGGATTTGGCTGCTGATTTGTGCTATAATTGAGCCTTCCTGTGCCGAGCAGGTGCCCTGAGCACGTGCCCGGAGCAGGTGCTTTATTTAATCACCCCATGTCATGTTTACACGTACCCAGCCAGGAAGTCTCTCACTCGATGGTATGCTCATAATTACAGGTCTTATTTCAGTAATGCGTCAAATACATCAAAATCAACAGTAATTATTTTGTTTATAGAATTTCAGTATAACTTCCCTGTTTAGATTTGGGCACACTCGCAACTGGTCTTAATAGATAAACATTTTGAATACAGAAATAGTCTTATCACCGTGTGATCATGAAAATGTACAAAAACTGGAGGTAAAAAATTCATTTCAATTCATTTCAACAAACGGTGCTTTTCCATTGTTGAATGAAATACATACATGTTTATGACGTTTTCCATTAATCAGGACAAAATGTCAGACATATCCCAGACCCATAGAGACCTCTTTGTGGAGATTTGGAGTCATCTCCATATAATTCTTGGGACCATGAGAAATGGTCTTATAACAAATGGTTTCTTAATACAGAGATGATCTTAATAGGAAGTTCTACTGTACACCTTTAATCAAGCCCTAACTGAGAATATAAGACAGCACTCCAAATGCATTAAAAAGAAGCTGCCTGTTCAAAATGAAGAAGAAAGAAATCACACAAAAAAGCCAAGTACAGATGACAATCAAGACGGAACCAAATACAGTGACAAGCTTCTGATTGATAATTGATAACATCAATACTGGAGAACCCCTATTAGACCACCCTTGGGTCTGGGCTCAAGTGGTCTGATTAAAGAGGTAGTTTCATTATGGGGATTCATGGCAGTATTTTATGATTGGGACCATGAGAAATGTTCATATTATTTAGATGGTCTCAATATCAAGGTAGTCATAATTGGATGTTCTACTGTGAAGATCTAATATTCACATGCTCATGCTCAATAAAGAAGTTCAGCCCTCAACTCCACCTCAGAAAAAGGAAAAAGTAGGAAGTGGAATATTACAATCTAACAAACAAGTTGTATTTTGTCTATCTTGCAACTCCCCCCAAAGGCAGTGACAAGTGATCAATAATTGATAACATTAATTACATTTGCATGCTCATACTCAATGAGTAGCTTAAATTAAACACGTTAATAAATCACATCACAGCCTCAGACCAAATCATTGTAGCAAGTTAGCAATCCCCAGGGAATCCTGGCCTAATTACGTTCTTTTTTCTCTGGAATCTAAGCTCTAATGAGAAAACATTTTTCTAGTGCAACTTAAAAAAAATTCTTGCAAACTCAATCTTTTTCACTATCAACGTGTGCTGAAATTATTTAAACTTACACGTGTTTGGAAATTCTCTTGTCAAAGACAATTTATAAGCAACAAATTATGGCTAGTTCTAATCTTTTGCTAATCTTAATGTCAAAAACAACAAATTCCACAAGTCAAAATAAATGCACATCCACAAGAGGATCTTTTGAGCACTTTCAATCCTAAAAGTTATATCAACTCATTTAGGAGGTTATCCAAAGACAAAACGTTACTCCTCTGAAATCTGACGGTTAACAACTTTGTAATCACTAACACACTGCTATAGCAGATAAAATAAGATATAAAATAATCAGAATAAAGTTCATTTTCAAAGAAAAAATTCACTGTCAAAAAATGAAAAGTAAGACAATTCTAATCATCATCTCTCTATAGAAAGCATGTTCCTACCACTGTGATTACAATTATCCCTCTTATAACACTTTTGATCAACACAAATGCCAAAGTCCACTTCTACAAAAGCTTTACTGGTCTCCAAGACTGAGCTTTCTCCGGAGCATTAGTTCTCAATCACACCAAAGGTATGCGCCCTGGGTTAGACTTTTTGAGGCTGAGCGAGAAAGGCCTTATGAGGGTGGAGGAGGGTTGCATGGATCATAGGCTCTATGCTGCAAGTAACGAGGTTTGAATAGGCTATTGTAGCTTATTTAGTTCTCATTCTTACTGAAATCCAAATCAAACCATAGAAATACAATAGAAACTTGTTATGTGAAAGATGTAACGAGAACAGTTAAACACTTGAGATGACCAATACACGAGATAATCAACTGATAAATGGTAATAATGTAGCTAACGGGAATGAAACTAACCTGGAGATAGGCAATAAAGAGATACCAAGGTTTTACTATACACTATTACTGTTAGTCTTCAGGAGGATTAGCCTAGATTGAGGGATTGGGGGCCTGGGTGGGGGAGCTATATTATAAATAATGCAATGTGAACAGAATATTATTCTCATTATTACTGCAGGCCAGAGCAAATCATAGAAATCTGATCATAGATGGAAATCTCACCAGGGCGAGACATCGGGGCAGTGAGCAATTGAAGATTTATTTGTAGCACTGGGGAGATGTTATGTAATGCAAGATGGACAAATCAATAAATTACATCATAATACAAGGATCTTTTTGCCAACTAATCAATTACTTGAATCTCATTGGGGTATAATTTTTTGTATTAAGATTTTCAATATTAGCTGATGACTGTTCAATAATGTAGCATTGGCATAGAAAAGATCATTTATAGATTCTATGAACCCTTTAGATGAGTTGTTCATGTTAACTATAACGCAAGGCCTATTGCCAAGTCATGTTAAAAATTGAAACAAACATTACACATTATGTGGATTTTCTCTGCGGCAATTTTGCAAAATATCACTAGAGTGTACCAAAAAAACCATCTCTTTTGAAAAGTATATTATAGATTAAAACGATACGCCAAAAGAAGTTAAATAACATGATGACATCAATTTGTGGTCACTCCTGAAACACTTTGCTTTCTATGTTCAAATGTGGATGCATGTTTTTAGACTGAAGAACATAATCCAACTACCATTTCATGTAATATTATGTCAATGTAATGAATTCAAATTACGAGTCTTCATAAATATGGCTGCTTCTTCTCCCCAGGAAACATCTTGATGGCTAATGCACTCTTCTGCAGTGATTTCTCTCTCAGTGACATTTCAATTCATTTTTGTTGTCGGGTTCAATATGAAATAGAACATTTCTTGTGTGCCGAGAGCAGAGATTTAATGTCACAGAGTGTGGAGGAATCGGAATCCAAGTTAGACACTATTCAATTAAAAGTCTCAATTGAAACACTGGGGACACAAATTGATTGCTAGATAAATGATGCCGCATGGGAGAGTAAAAGGTTTAGTGAAGACACATAGATCTGAATAGTTCAGGTTATTTCTTTGGAAGACAACTAATGAATTTCATGGAGCAAATTTTCAGAATTATTTTGAATGAGGAATTTGAAGAAGCAAAAAGAAGAAAAAGAAATCATCATTTCAAACCAAATTTTCTTATTCACATTTGAGATGAAGTTTTTTCCAATGTCCTGTAATTGTTTAATTTTTCAAACCAAGTGGTCCTAGCTAAAATCACTCAAGGCGAATAACCATCCAGCAGTTAACTTTGTACACTGTTATCACTTAAATTGTAAGCAATTTTTTTAATGGATTAAATCATAACAGAATCCACATCAGGGTCACCGGGAGCAATTTTTAAAACACATATATATATTTCATGAACCACAAAACCTCACAAAACCTGGTGAATCCCCACCATACCAGAAAGGTAGATCCGACCGTGCCAATTTGTGACAATTAAGATAAAAATTACTTCTTTCAACAAAGCAATCAGCAATTTGTATGTAATATACACTTTATCAAATAGAAAACTAAGAGATAAGCCACACACTCTGACATAATGCACCCAGTCTACCATTGACATGATGTCCTCATCAAATCCAGGCCATTTTTTAAAAGCTCATTTCCTGGAGACACCTGCCGACTTTACTGGCTCATCATTGAAAAATAAATTGTCTCGGCCGCCAATGGCGATCACCTGACAGTAATGCTGTCAATTTGCTGAGGATTAAGTTTGTTTTATTCCTTGTAGCCACGGTGACATTTATGAGATTCCTGGAATTTGGATTTTTCCATCGGAGATATAGCGGATTAGATTTCCAGAAATTATATGATAATCAAGCGTGAATGATGTAAATAAAGACGAACGAGTAAATTATTAAACAGCTTTCAAGTGTATAGGGGAAAAAGCAATGAGAAGGGAAAAAAGATGACAAAACTTATACATAGCCTTATATATCCACACACCTCACACACCCTATTTAACCCCAAACATACACACAACGACCAATTCTCCCTTGAAAACCCAATCATCAAAAGATCAAAAGTGCTCAGAGAGCACACCGTCATTAGAACAACATTGACTTACGGGCAACAAAGATGTTAACTTTAGCCATGATTAGAAAACATCTATTGCCAATTAATCAACATTATTCTAGGAATGATGTGCTCTCTGAACGCTTTTGATCTAATAAAAACATTATACCAAATTTGATCGTTGAGTTTCAAACAGTATTGAAACTATCTGGAGAAAAGATTAAAATATTGATTCAAAATGACTCTGATAGGAAATCTGTAATTGGCCAAAATCGAACACACATGATGTTCACTAGGCATGTAAGCATTACATCAAGTTTGAATATTTTCTTTCAAGCATTAATGCAGAAAATGTTGAAAATAAACCAAAAAGGGCCATCTGGAAAGTACACTTTGATTAGCAAAGTGCCCAAAATCAAACCACTTTGGTGTCGCATCATACCACAGGGTTTTGAACAAATTCGGTTCATTAGTAAATGCTCTAGCTTGTCCAGAGACATACATACATACATACATATGCATGCACGTATCCGTGCATGCGTGTATGAGTGCGTGCATGTGTGTGCGTACGTACGTACTTACGCACATACGCACTTACATACGTACATACATACATAAATACATACATACATACATAACTAGTGACATACAAACAAAACAAACACAAGACTTTGCTTCAGCTGGTGAAGTGAGGCAACAACAGCCCGTGTCATATATAGAACATGCACCCCGTGCCCTTTTCACTCTTAGTTATTTCTTTTCACTATAAAATCATCAATATAACAGGGGAGAAAACAAATCAGGCAGAGAAGCTTCATACAAGCTGCTTCACCCTAAAACATACGTGTGAAATATTTGTAGTGTTGGCAAACAAGGCTATTTATGTTTGACAAAGTTAATTAGCATGCTATTAGGTCAGCTCTGGGCACAAGCAAGAGTTTACAAATATACACCATTTCGACTAGCATAGTACCACTTTTGCCACCAGGTGGCTACAAAGAATTGCATTGTGGATATTTAGAGATAAACAATAAGCTATAGCATCAGTGTCTGGTTGATGGAGACTAACATATGTATACCCCCTAGCGGTAAAAATGGTACTACGATAGCACTCTAATATTTCTATTAGCGAAATGGTGTATGGCCAGAAAAAAGTACAGTTTTATATCGTGTGAGGCTATTTAGTAAAAGTACATCCCTTTTAAATAGACCACATTTAATATTGTAAGACCATTTTCACCACTATGTGGCAACAAACTTGTCTGTCTAAAGAATGCCCACAATGCATCGTAAAAGCCATGTGCTTTAGTTTGTTTGTCTAAAAAATACCAGCAATGCATCGAAAAAAGACATATGTTTGTCAAAAAACAATACCCACAATCTATTGCAAAAGCCACATGCTTTTGTTTGTTTATCTAAATACTACAGAAGATACGAACTAGTCTATACCAATGCCCTATAACTTGTAACTTCATCATTGGCGTGAACACTTCAGCTCTCAACATGCTGTACGCAGACTGCACTACAGCTCTCTCTCTCTCTCTCTCTCTTCTGCATTCCCACCAACTGGTGCTCAGACTTCAGGCTTTCGTCAGTCATTTGTGCAGTGGTCAAACAACTTCAACATGTAGAGTGCATCAGAGTCCTGCATAGGTGAAACCCGTACCCACACCCGTACATTTATCACAGAGCAAGTTTTAGACTCTACAAGCACACACACCCACACTTGCCAAAGAAGAGTGTGTATAACATGTACAAAAGCCATTTACATGTACTTTCTCACTCTTTTAAATTAATGGATACTACCATTACGTAATGTAACTTTATATTAATTTTCTAATTTCTTTTTTACTGATTCATCACATTCTAAGCAACATCGAGTTTGAAAAAAATATATAACATTAACCATGTTACTGCGGTCTTCATATCCAGAAAATATTAGTATAGCAGGTTGTTCAATCAATGTCAATAAAAAATCGTTTATATGTTGTGCTTAATCGGTTTAACTGTTGCTATGTGAAGAAATAGCATTATACATACAGTTGCATTTTGTTGCATATAGAAAAATGTTTAAAAAAATACATCTTTAATACTGAAAATTAACTCTGTACACAACACAGCATAATATAAACTGAAGTTAATGCAATAGCGTAATATGATGATGTTATTGTAAATAGTGTAAATTAAGTATCATAACGTGTTCTACTGATTTATAATCTTAGATTATAATATATTTTACTCTTCAGATTTATAGTTGAAGGCAAATAAAGATATATACATGTTACATGAAAATATCTTAAAGATAAATCACTCTATCGCCTATGTACAAAATAACAACTTACACGCTGGCCTGCACCGGGTGATTTCAACATGAGCCGGCTGGTTTCCAATGTTCATGTGCTGAATGGGCAGAACATATAGAGCTGTCTTTTTACATAACTAAGGACCTGCCATGTTTTTTCAGAGCTGGCTACATTTTATAGTTGTCATTGATGCCAGAACTGTGGTCCATCAGTAAATTTTTAATCATTTCACATCCAGCAATGTCAATAGTAGATTGTATCTTTATCCCAAAAACTTGTTGCAGATACATTATTTCATTTAGTGTTTGTTTGTTATTTATCACACACCTACTTTATAAAAAAACTCCACTGCAGTTATTAGCAGGTATATTTAATAATGACAAATAGATTACATTTGTTGATACAAAATATGACAGGGCAGCCAGGCCACGCCCTTTGAATGAGGAATAATTACGGCCTGCTCAAGTAAACTTAGGATTTGATCGATCAATTGATTGATAATGATCAAGGGAGTTTTGACTATTCATTTTCTTAAAACACTGACACATAAAATAAAATGCTATTAAGAGAATACTTTATAAGAGTTTACAAATTAAAAAATATACATCAAAAATTGAAACTTCAAAACTTACATTTGTTTGCCTTGCCTAATCTTGTACTTTTTTAACATGAAGGTGCCACGGAGCACAGTGCAACTGTTTAGGAGGAGTTTGCTCAACACTCATCACAAGACGACTGGGAATCGAACCCACAACCTTCTAATTGTGAATCTAACTCCCCAGCTACTGGCACAGAAGCACCTGACTTAAATGTACAACAATAACGTAAAACATTGCTAAAGAAACCATGTAGCCACACAGCAAAAGGCACCCAGTGCTGCGACGGAGAGGGGAAGGGCAGGGGGGCCCACCGCCTGGTGCCATGCGCAAAGGTCCCCGGGGGATGTCCAGACGGCGGCTCCCTTTCTCCCTCAAGACACCCGCCCCTATTCCAGTGTAAAAAGCCTGAGGCGGGGAAACTCGGGGAAGCGGGTTTACCCGGATTCACGGGGGGTTTTTTTTCTCCTTTTTTTTAACCTGCCCCAATTATTTATTTGGGAAAAAAAAAAATTTTTACTTTAAAACCCCCTTTTTTTTATTCCCCAAAAATTTCAAAA
>CM032663.1:13595115-13608006 GCA_019095985.1 Streblospio benedicti
TTAAAAATTGACAAAAAACATTTTTATAAAAATATAAAGGGGGGGTTTAAATGAAAATTTTTCCCCCTTAAGAAAATTTTTTAGGATTTTATTTGATTATAATATAAATTTTTAATTATTTTTAAAACCTAAAAATAAAATAAAATTTTTAAGAAATAAAAAATTTAAAAATTTAAAAAATATCATAAAATTTAAAAAAAACTTACTTTTTTCCCTTAATTTTTTAAAAAAACGAAATTTAAAATTGGGAAAATTGTTTTTTTAAAAAATTTGTTGTTAATATAAAATTTCCAAAAAAATCAAAATTTATATTTTGAAAATCGAAAAAAAAAAAATTTTTAAGAAATTATTTTTAAAAATTTAAATTAAACCCTTTTAAAAAAAATAAAAAAACTCAAAACATCTCTTTTTTAAAAAAAACCTACCCCCCCAAAAAGGGGTTTTTCCCTTTTTTAAAGAAAAATTTTTAAAAACTTTTAATCGTATGTTTTTTCAACCTTAAATAGTTTTAAACACCCAAACTTTTCCCCTTTTATCTCTTGAAAGTTTCTGACAGAACACTTTTCAATCCCTCACTGAGGGGGGGGGGGGGTGGGGGGGAATACCTTGAGAAAATTTAAAAACATTTTTTTTTTAAATTTACGTCACCAATACATTTATTGTCTTTCACCAATCATCAGGGAAATTTTAAATTTAAATGTTGACACATTTCACAAATTTTTAAAAAGCGCCCAAATTCACCAATTTAGGGCAAATCACCGTCAATTTTTGCTGTATGACCCCCCCCCCACTCATGTTAACATATGATCACAACTGGGGTAATTTTAGGGCATTTTTTACATACAAGAAATCCTAAAAATTTTGAACATCTAATACAAAAATTATAAAATTTTTAATAATTTAAAATTCTTCATTATGTTTTTCCTATAACAATTCTGGTAAAAGGTTTCAAAAAAATAATTGATTTAAGTTTTCACCAGATTTGCGAAAAGAAAAACAAAATTTTTATAAATATGGGTTCTTCACTTTCATTATCCTCATATCAGTAATTTAAAATTTTGAATAGCAGGATGAGGTGGTCACCTCCAATACCAACAAAAAGATCAGCTCCATAACCGAGACGGTGTGAGGTCTGCAGTACAAGAGACGGAGGTGTGGACACTGTGGACGGAGGTGTGGGCTTCAGACTGTGCTCAGTGGGCACCTTTGGGAGCTCCACGCACTGACCTTTGGACACATCAGCTCCATAACCGAGACGGTGTGAGGTCTCCCGTACAAGAGAGGGAGGTGTGGACACTGTTGGGGGCTTCAAACTGTGCTCAGCGGGTACCATTGGGAGCTCCACGCACTGACCTTTCGACACCTGTGAGGTTAAGAACTGACAGACTTTTTCCATCAATGGTCGATCTTCAGCATCTACACTCAGCATCTTCTCTAACAATGGGGAGACCAAGTGCTTTAGTCGATCACTGCTCCACTGGCTGGAAAAGTATCCAAGCACATCTTTGCCACGTTTCACATCTAGTCCGAGTTCATATTTTTCACACATATCTTGCCTGCCTTGTTTAGTTAGACATGTAAAGAGAATTATGAGACCAAAACTAAACACGTCGATTTTTCGTAAAGCTAGACCACTAAATTTGAGTTTTTTTACTTTACGTCCTTCATCATTAAACAGTTCCGGGGCAAGCCAGTGAGTATTTCCGTGAATAGATGTGTATTCACTTTCTACAAGTCCTTCAATATCCTTAGATAAACTAAAATCTGTAACCTTCATAATAATGGATGAATCTTCTTGTTTTATCAGGAAATTATCTGGCTTAATATCCCTATGAACAAGATCATTTTCATGAAGATATAACAACCCTTTTGCACACTGCCAAATTACATCAAGAATCTGAGAAAAATCTAACAATTCGCTGTTTACAAAATCATCAAGATTTTTATTACATCTTTCCATGGCTATCCAAATTTCTGGCATATCTGGATACTTGTCCTCAAAGCATATGATCTTGATTACATTGGGGTGGCTAAGGGATTTTTTCAATAGAATAGTTTCATTTTGCAGTTTATTCCAGTATTCGTGGTGCCAGTGTCTGTTGATGGCTTTCACTGTTACATCACGGCCTGCAAGTCGTCCCTTATAAACTACACCAAAACTCCCACAGCCCAATATGTTCTCCTCCACTCTCTCCAGCTCTATTGTAGGCTGGCTTTCTGCCATTTTGAATGTTTAAGAAATATTCTGAAATTAAAAGTCATGTTTTTGGTACACAGCGCTTGGTCTCATTTTGTTTTGTTCTTTTATGCTGTGTTAGTAGTGTTCATATTTATTTAATTTTGAATTTTTATTTTTATTAACGTTTTCAACCCATATAGGTTCCTTGTCACAAACTAAAATAGAAATACAATTTAAAACAGTGCAAATTCAGTACAAAGAATATGCAATGGTTATCAAGATTAACAGATTAACATGGTATTAGAAGGTCAACTTTTAATCAGCAAGTTTATGGAATGCAGGTTGGTAGCGATCAAGCTTGGAGTTCATTTAAATGTTACTGTTATGATTGTATATCTCTATTCCCTGTGCTATTTGTCTCTCTAGTGGTGTTTTATATTTTCCTATGACTTCCATGGTAAATTTGCACTGTTTTAAATTGTATTTCTATTTTAATTTTTGACAAGGAACCTACATGGTTTGAAAACGTTAATAAAAATAAAAATTAAAAATTAAAAGTCATGTTGTTCTCTGGTACAAAAAAGATTTGACGACACCATATATAGTAGAAATTTCAATTGACCCATATCGACTCTGATTAACTAATAAAATATTTGATACTTGTTTGACAGTTGCTTTTACCGTATTCCGGCACATAAAGCCCATGGGCATATAACCAGAAAACCAGCACTTATTGGACTTCTTGGAAATGGAAAAAGTTCCCACTTAAAAGGCCTGGCGCATATATTCGAACACTATGCTAACCCTGTTTCGGCGATAAATAAGCATTAAATTTTGAACGTATATAGAACCACCAAGTTTCTTAACCATGGGTAAGATCTTACGCGTGACTGTACGGTACGACCAACATTTGTAATGATGTGTCTATTGACTTCTGACAGCTTGCATGAAGCTTTCCTTTTAACATAGATACATAAATGGAACTTATTTGTTTCGTATCTTTTCTAGCAAAGATGTCTTTGTATACATCAGTCACAACGATTTTCATAACATAGTAAGATCATACAAACTTAATTTAACAAATATTTCGACAATGGAAGTTTGCCATTACCTATCGTTTTCAAACACTAGAGACATCGAAAGCACTTTATGTTAGAACTGCCAGTCCTTTCTTATGCATTTATAACAAGGTTGCACTGCCAAACCACATCCCAGCCATGTGCAAGATCAAATCAATGCAGCGGCCAAATTGCTGCACCGTGTGCTATATGGACAACTTGATTGTAGTCACAATACCCCCCTGCTACGTCTTGCCGCATTACCCCACGAATTGAACACTGCTGAAGCACAGATTATTTTTTCTGCTTCACTATGTTGCACGTCTTTATCACGTGTACTGGTTGGATGCGAAATCAAGTTTTGAACTTTTCTAAATTTGTTTCCAAGTCCAATGATGTACAAATTGATTCCCATGTCTTCCCACGTGCATAAATCGACTGTAGCACGTTTTTATCACGTCATAATCACTAACAATCACATCCACAAAATTATCGCGATGTTTTGGATGTTGTGTAGATGTGGTGTGGACTGGCTCTTTTTATTCAAACTCTAAGCCCATCTTTGATGTTAGGCACATGGGCTTTAATGCGAGGAAATACGGTATGTATTTCAAAATTTTCGTAAAAATAGGTGAAATAGCTAATAAACAATTTTGGTCACACGTATAAATTGAACCAATTAAAATAACCACATTCTCATAAATGGGCCACAGTGCACCAAAACATAACCAGATCTGATATACATAACATGATACCTGTATTGCTTAGAATGGGCTACGTCTAACCAGCTTTTAAAATATGATTAAATATAACATTACAAATGATGTAAACTTTGTAAATAATTAATTACACCTAAAGCTTCACCGAACTTGAGATATTCTGATTGACACAAAGGTTCATAATAATATTAATAAGTTAAACCATTTGATCAAATGTGCTCAGAATGAGATTTTACATATACATTTGGGAAGCTTAAAACCTTTTAATAGTTTTATGAGAAGATCAAAAATCATTCTTATAAAAATCATAGTTATTTTTGCCCAAATTCAAATAAATGATTTCACAAAGCAATAGCTATAAGTAAATCTTTTTGAAGCAAAGCTAGACGTCTCCTTGCAGATCTGTATAGACTAAGTGACTAAAGTTGTATGAAAATCATTTGTATATATTTCTCACTCTACATGGCAGCAATATTTACTCCCCTTCTTTAGTTACTTCACTCACCATTTCCATCCAAAATGGATTACATTATATACCATCATCACATGTTAAAAGTTTTCTTTTCATTACTGTCATGTATTTATGATTACTTATGATACATATTCCAGCACACAGATTTATATAACTCTTTTTCAATTTGTTAAATACTCCATAATAACACTTCTAAAAACCGGACTTGTCTATTACCCAACGACAATGTTTGAATCAACAGGATCTATTATTCTTTTGCAGATCTTAAGCAAATTTGTTTGATTGCAAATACTTGTGCAGTTTATTTCTAATAGTATTTCAATTTGATTAAGGATCTGCATATAAAAGTATTCCTTGCAGTTGAAGCAAAGCCCTGCCTTCTTTTTGTTTGTATGTCACTAACTATCAATTTATCAATTCATATCAATTTATGAATGTCTCAGAAAAATCTAGAACGTTTACTAATGAACTGATTTTGTTCAAATTTTACACAACCATATGATATGACAGTTAAAGTGTGCTTTTCAGAGGGGCTCTTTTGGTCCACTTTCAACATTTTCTGCAACATCTTTGATTTTGGTTGAAAGAAAACGTTTGAATTTTATATAATGCTTACATGCCTTGTCAACATCATGTGTGTTCAATTTTGTCTCTTTGCCAATAAAGGTTTCCCTATTAGAGAGCAATTTAATGTCAATATTTAATTTTTTCCTAGATAGTTTTGATACCGTTTGAAACTCGATGATCAAATTTGGTATAATGTTGATATTAGATCAAAAGTGCTAAGAGAGCATACCATCACTAGAATAACTTTGACTAATAGGCAATACATATTTACTAATTATGGCTAAAGTTCACATCTTCATTGCCATTAAGTCAACGTTCTTCTAGTGACGCTGTGCTCTCTGAGCACTTATGATCTAGTTTATCTAGATCTAGTTCATAGACACATTCATTCATAATAGTTTGATGAAGTTCAGTTACGAAATAAATATAGAATGCACACAATACTATCATAGCAAGGGATAGAATTTTAATTTCAGATGACTATTCAGAAATACTATCATAGCAAGGGATAGAATTCTATTTCAGATGATTTTTATTTTTACCATCCTGCTACCTTATAAAATCTGGGAGAGAAACATTTTAAGAAAACAAATTCCATGTGGCGTGAAGCCTGTTTCATCTCATAACAGCTATGCTGTGCTAACACACAAACTATGTTCACTTGTCTTGTAAGGCTGTGTGGTAACCAGCCAGATCATTTTGGGCAAATCTAGAGGAGTCATCGCTAGATTAACCAATGTCGGAACCTAACTGTACCAGGAACAAGAAAGAATGCGATGACACCAACAAAATAAACATATACTTGCCTAATCTGTACCTTTTTAATGTGAAGGTGCCACGGAGCACAGTGCAACTGTTTAGGGAGGAGTTTGCTCCACACTCATCACAAGACCCGACTGGGAATCAAACCCCACAACCCTCAAATCAATCAACCACTTAGCCACAGAAGCATCCAACTTAAACAGCTCCAACTGGTACAACAATAACGTAAAACATTGCTAAAGGAACCGTGAAGCAACACAGCAAAAGGCATCTGCCAATGGCATTTGATATCTTGGTGCCACGTTTCCCCAGGCGCAGCTATATATCCATTTCAAGATTATTTATTTGAGAGAAAACAAAAAATGACTAGATATACATTATACATGTACATCCACTCAGTTTTGGCTTCATGATTTTGCATGGTTATTCAGCCACAAATTTTGAATGTTAGCTGTAGTTGAAATAGACCACAATGGTCCATATTTAGGTCCCTTATGGCTACGTGCTTGATCACACTGTAAATACTAATATGTCATCTTTGTGGACGTTTTTCATGTTCAAAATATATTCATTTCTTATGAAATAAAGCCTGGTAATGATTGGGTAATTTGTGATCGGATCTTATAAGCAATAAATGCTATTTCTTGCAGTTAAAAGGATCTAAAATGAAGATGTATTGATTAACATCAAATCATGACATCTTTATTCATGTCTGCATATTGGTAGTTGCCAGTATCATCTAAGCAAAGATAATGATTTCCCACAATATCCCACCATCTTCTCCCCATAACATTCATTTACAGAAATATAAAAATAATCAACAAAAGTCTTCCACTTCTCCAGCCACCATCATAACTCCATCACTCAAACCTTGTACAAAGTTCAACCTTGATAATCTGATGCGATTGGGGCTGTTTCCCCGAGTGGGCCCTTATCACATCCCTATATCACCATTTTATCACAGACAGCAAACGTGATGGCGAAAACGTGTCAAACTGACGCCGGCATGTCTACTGCGGTGGCCGAATGCTCATCTTCTCATATAAATGGACTAATTGTACTTCTATGGCCGAGTGGATAGGGAGTTGGACTCATGACCAGAGGGTTGTGGGTTCAATTCCCAGCTGGGTCTGGTTGTGGGTGTTGAGCAAACTCATACCTAAATAGTTGCATACAGCTCCGTGGCACCTACATGTTAATTAGGTACAGGTCATTGGGTTGAAAAGTGAATGAGTGATTGTGTGAGTGATTAGCATTGTGCGCTGAATGTGCTGCTGAATGTGCTGCCGGTGCAAGTACATGAGAAATGATTAATTGATGATCAATAAGTGTGCCAATGACCTGGTGTAAAATGCAAAGTCGTGAGAGCAAGACTTGGATCATGACTTTGAACAACCACATCTGCCATGTTAAAATGATAGAGGCTTGATTATTATATCTCAAATTTGTAAGGATAAGAGTAAAATACTTGAGATAGTCAATATTTGAGATAAGTAACTGTTATCTGTTCATATTGATGTGGTTGAAGGGAAATGAAACTAACCTCAAGCTAACATAAAATACGCGAGCGAAATGAGTTGACTTTCATATGGGAAATACTGTGTTTTGTGGTAAACAGGGTGCATACTGTATAGCTAGGCCATTTTCAATGTGACTTTGAGCCATTTTAGGTCACTTGTCCGGCAGGGCAAATGCCAGGTTACATCTACCCATATGAAGTTGATTAGTACCTCTCCGACTTTTGAATCACAGTTTAGTACTGTACCAACAACAAATGTTACTTAAAACATTTGAAGGGGATGGTATAAAAGGTATGATTGTGTTGGACGCTGTTGGTAACAGTTGTATTAACTTGAGTTGTATACAATTTTTTGCACGCAACATTCCTACATCATGACAACATTTTTACTATCCAAGTCAGACAGCTAGTACCGGTATTTCATTTGTATCTATCTGAACAGGATATTCGCCTTGCAGACTATCATGTGCTGTCTTTAATGATGAAAAAAGAAATATCCTACAGTGGGAACTGATATAGCTAACAGTATCAAGACAGTAAGCTGGTATGTTATGTAAAGCCCGGCTATTATTAATGTTCAAACATTTCCAGTAAAAAATTCAAATTTACTTTATATATATTATCAAAAATCCTTCCAAATACAAATCTGTTTCTCAAACATTAAGTGAGGATTGTATTAAAATGTTTTTGCAATGTTCACAAAATGTTTCTACATTTATTTCCACAGTTGTTCTTTTTTCCAATAACACCAGGCCAACAATTACAAGATTCACAATGCAAACATGTAAAACAGTGAAATTCACCAGGACAGTCAGACTGACAGAATTCATGTTAGGTAATGAAACTAAATGAATCCCATACGTGCATGTAACTCTAGTTCCAAATATTCATGTCTACAACACAAGCAATAAAATATAGAATTTCATCTCATCCGAAAGAGGATCCTTCATTTTCTGCTATCATCAGATAATACTTTTCAACATGGCAAAATGCATTTTAACCTTTGGAAAGAGACCAGTAGAAACACTGAAAGATACCTGATATCAATTACATTTAAGAAAAAGAAAATATCAATGGAAAGCAAGAATACTGACCATTAGACACTACCATTTTGTTTAATTTTTTGTTCATTTTAAACAAAATTATGGGAGTCTGAATGCAAGCGGCTCTTAAACCAGTGCTGCCCCCTTGATGTGACACAACAAACGCAAGAAATCAGAGACCAGCTACTGCTGCCACCTACTGGCGATGAGAGACACTATATAGGATAAGCAAAGTTTAAAAAACAAATAGTGTGAATTCATACAGTGTGACCTCTTTACTAAGACCCGCTGGTGTTGGGATCTCCTCATAGACAGGTGGTAACTTTATAGAATTGATCTAAAATGGAAGTGATCCTCTATTTCACATGTTCTGTTAGAGTCTGTGAGCAAATAGGATTGGGTTGGGTCATAGATAGGTAAATATTCTTATTTTGTGTTATAATGCAGGTAGAGAACAATATTCTGTAAAAACCTTCCTATATACAGCAGTTTAATATTTGGTATCAAACTATATATAATATTCTGATCTCAACTTCCAACAGCAGATCGAGGTTTTGGAAAACATATGGGGCAGATCCATTGGATATCATGGGTTTCGTACAACCAAAAGCTAACTGACAAGCAAAAAAACATCATGAAAATGAAATTTTGGGGGTGAAAAAGGGTGGGGCGGATGCCACCCTCACCCACCCCCTGGATCAGTCTGTGACTCCCAGGGAGTACATGGTGAGGGTGGTGCATGGGACTTAAAACAATGAAGTTACAAGTAGAGTGGAACCTGTCCATGTGGACAACATCCATTTAAGGACACCTGTACTATGTGAACACTTTTCACATCTACCGAAGCTGTCCATGTAAGGCAGGTTCCACTGTACACATGTAAAACATTCAAATCCTCTTCCACCATACCACCATAGTTTTGAACATATCAATTACAATGATTAATATCACCACAGCATCCTATTTATCAAACAGGCAAACAGAGTTTGGTCCATTTGAGCGCAGATAATTGATTTCAAAGTAGAAAATAAACACCGTACTACAAACACAAAAGAATCAAAACATGGCAGAAATGTGATTAAGCTATTTGATTATCAGTTAATTAATATTTGAATAGTAAGCAAACATTCAGCATAATTCATAATTGAAATTGTTCATAATTCAAATCGATCACCTTCATGCATAATAAGTTCAATTATAAGGGTTTTATCTTATCGACCATCCAAATGCCCATATGATTAAAGGTTGAAAAATGGTCACTTTTATGTGGTGAGCTGTTATATGCATGTATTTTTACATTGGAATTTCAATCAACTAGATCATATATTGTCGAAATTTGGGGGTGGGCATTTACGTGTGTGTGGGCCCTTGGATGGTTGTATATTGTAATACTTAAAGTAGGTATACAATAGCCCCCTTTGTTTAATAATGCATGTGTCTAATACCCCAGATTATGTAGATCTCACAATATATTTCTAACAGTTTTAAATGTCAACAAAAACAAGTCCAAACACACAAAATAAAATGCTCTGTCAGTTCATATTTGCCACAATTTTGCTCACGTCATATGTACCATAAGCGAAGATTTTCAAAATGCGTCAATTGCAAATCTAAGAGTGATAAATATTAAAAAGTTTGCGTAAAAGCATATAGTAGCATATAGAAAGGGTTCTTTGCTCATGTGAACCTTTCTATTTCTCATGTAAGGTAATAAGACAAGGAATGACACTTGAGCAATGCCTGGGAGACGCATCATTTCTGCTTCATGGCTGCACATTTGAGGGCATTTCCAGACATAGGCACATGCATATTTGTGCAAATATACCTTTATGCAATTCACAGTACAATTGTTATTGCTGATTCTACTGGTTTCAATATCTTTTTCGGAATTGTGATGTAGCGTTTACAAATTTCCAATCTACATATATGCTTTATGTATCCACCTAGCATTTAAACACCCCTGTATGGTTACAGATCTGAGATTCCAACACACACACACAAAATGCAGAAAAAAATCAATTCCTACTAAACATACTGTGTCATCAAAATGATACAGCAGGGTAGATCTTGTAACAGGGGTTGATAGTAGTCTACCAAGAATAAACAAACAGCTTTCACTGCACACTTCCCAGGGAGTTCGGGTGCATGAAAACCAAACAGCAATAGATCTAAATGCAAACATTTTTGAAAAGTTAACACAATTTTCGAAAAAATGCAAAACATTTAGCATGTACTATTATGGTTATGTGTACAATTTCTAGTATGCTTTAGTAGTCATATCCTATACAACATCAGCTGTCTTATGGAAGCATTTCACAAGCTTGCTTTTTATGTACGACGTTCTCTTGTCCCTATTGCTTAAAAACTTCTTAAGTGTATAGAGCAAGTCAGGAAACAATCAAAATACAGCAATTGGCCTGTAGAAATTCACTTATAGCACCGGGTTTGTACACTAGAACCTCTCTATAAAACCACATGTCAGACTAGCCTTAAGTGGCCTCAATAGAGGCTTGTTCTCTGTATGGAGGTTCGCATCAGTTTATATGAAGCCTTGGGGCTGCAAGAAATGGTCTTTTATAGAGGTGATGTCATTTTATAGACATGGTCCTAACAGGGAAGTTCTACTGAAGTCAATTTACTGGTAAAGAGCCTCTTTTTGGATTCTGCATGGCAGCTGAGTGAAAACAGCCTATGTACAATATACAGTAGAACCTCCAATGAAGACCACCTCTCATTTGAGAGCACCGTTATAATAAGACGACTTTTCATGGTCCCAAACGTTCATAAACATAAAGCTAGGAAAATAAACCTCTATATGGAAACCACCTCTCTATTGAGACCACCGAACACTGCTCCCAAAGGTGGTCCTAATAGAGGTTCTACTGTACATCAAGTCATCAATCACCCCCATAATGCCCATATACCAAAATCCCACGCTAAGTGAAAACACCAGGCAGCAGGAAGCGTCGTTTTCATCACCGTCGCCTCCAGCTTTGGTTGCACATATATCATGCATGGTTTCCCCAAAGAAAACCTAATATCAGCGACAAGAACGTAGCCTTATTTAATAAAGAGAATGCTGCGGGGGCCCGTCTGGGATACACTGCCCGATACAAACAGACGTGCGAATCCCACGGGGAGACGTCACACCGACTATATTACACGTGACAGCTTATAAGCCAAAGGTTTATGGGCGCTAAAGCATTTTTATTGGGACGATCTACAGACTATTGTCTTGCCGTTTAGCTGTTAGTACATTGGCCTTTGTATCATAGATTATGAACAGATTCAGGTTTTTGGAAAAAAGGGTGCATACAATCATTTGATTTCTATTTCATGAGTGAAAATAAATGCAAAAGCTTCAGATGAAAAAAATATACAATAAAAATGGCATTTTTTAGTATAAAGAAAAAGTGGGGAGGAGGCTTGTTCACTACCATGGGGTAGATATGGTGTGCTTTGCATATCGTCATTCTGCCTATCACTGTACCTATTTTTCTGTTCCCGTCTGATTGTATAATGGTGTGTGTGATACCAAAATGGACAGTTGTATGCTTCCAACTTGAGTTTGTATGCATGTGCGCAAAGACATTTGTGCATACTGTAGAACCTATCTTTTAAGATCACCTGGGATACAGCCTCAAGTGGTCTCAATAGTCTTCCTGGAACTTTGCACATCCACATTATTACGAAGTTGTTGAACTACTATAATATCATACAGAGGGGTGCTATCAAGAGGGTACATGTATCTAGAGTGGAGTTAAGTAAATGGAGCTGCCTGTTTGTTGATGTATGCATGGCATTGCATCCACACGACCATCAATGTGTCAGCAAAAGACGACTGATGTCAGCGGAATGTATCCACATACACGTTTATCTATGTAATCAAATACTTGCACATAGGCATGTGCATAACCTGTGCATAACCTGTCTGTTGACGTCGACATATGACATTTCGTATGTTAGGAAAAGGTGGTAAATGTCAACATGTGTATTTATGCACTCATATACTTGCACATACATGTGTGTACATTACAAACCATCATCAGTTTCAAGGCTTTATTGTTCACATAGCCTTTATAAGTCCATGTGCAATTGTTCATGCATCAACCTGTGGATTAGACCTACGCATCCCTGCGGAAGTTGGCAGCGGTGCCTAGAAATCAAAATACAAATAAACTACAAAATCACATTCTCATTATTGATCTCAACGCCGCTGAACATTTTGGCAGTGAGGCTTGTGATTGGTTGGATTTTGTGACTTACTTCCACGAATATTAGAGCGTTTGATTCACAACTACATACTACATGTATATAGCCCTGAGATATGACAATGATAATATACCATTTTATCTCCAGTTTGACGATCCGGTTTCGCCGTCAAAACCTACACCCGGTAACAGATTTCCTCATCTGCAATTAGTCCATAAGCAATATAACATAAGTGCGCACGTACCTGTCTGTTGACGTCTGCGTACGAGGGTCCGTGCGTGAGCAGCAGACGGCAGATGTCGGCGTGCCATTGAAAGCAGCGAGGTGGAGCGGGCAGCAGCCCTGGTGGTCAGGGAGGTC
>CM032663.1:13616109-13645522 GCA_019095985.1 Streblospio benedicti
ACTTTTGGTGATTGGTAATCATACTCAGTCATTTCACTTTTATCTGGTCTCAAAATCTGAAACTGTTCTATTTTCATTTCATTATAAATATCAAATTTTGCCAATCAATACAGAATCAATATTACGTATAGGACTGAAAGTCTCATATTTCTTTATCCGAAAGTCTGATATTTTTTATGGTACTCATACCTTCTAGAACAATTTGCACCAAATAATATCAAGTGAAATCTAAGCAGCTTTGGAACTTAATGAAACGGATAGAGATGAGTAGGACAGACGACACACCACGGAATGACGCTTCATTGACTGATAGATCACATGCCATTAACTCATAATAGGAATATTGTGGTACACCTAATTATATGCAATGTGGAACTGTAATTAGGGGATGTAAATCTCACATTATGGGAAGACTTCCAAATACATGAATCAGCTGGGACTTTGTATATACGTGTTTCCATGTACTTCAAAAGTTGACAGATTTGACTATATGCAATTACATTTACTCAACATGTTTTGATTTATTTATTAGTTTGGATGATTGGGATGATGGTATCATTCTGGTCTCACAACATTGGGGTCGTGAGTTCGAGTTGCATCAGGGCCACTTAATATAGTTAAATACTAGCATATATATGCTATGTCAACATAAAGGGTAAGAGCTTCCTTACCATGGTAAGGAGAGAGGGAGATTATTTCATTATATATTTCATTGACAGAACAAAGTCCTGCCTATAAAGATTAACCAATGATCTGGTGTAATCATTTGGTTAGGTCAGGCAACCCTGAAAAGGGTCATGAACGCCTAATGTGAGTGATATCATAATTGTCAAATTAGATGATATATATTGTACATGACAATAAGGAATCATACTCTTTGTAGATTAACCTACTATTTTCAATATGAAAATAAATAAGTTCTTACTGAGATAACAATTGTCTTATTCTATATTGTATCAACTGTATCAAACCTAATGTGTTTTATAGCTATATTCGAAAGAAAATGAATGAATATAGATAAAATGGTTTTATTCCATAATGACCCCACATATAAGCGTGTACATCAATAGGTAAATCTTTCAGAGCTGATTTCTGATAACTCTTGTCAAGTATTGATCAGTAATCAGTATTGATCTAATTTTACTACCAACATACCACCTACATTATTTTTTTACCTACAATAAACTTCAACTATCATATAACTAATTTTAAATGTAAAAACCTTAATGATTGCAGAGTTGCTTTTAAAAGTTTTAGATACTTGTTAAATATAAAAGGACGATGTAGTATTAGTAAAAAAAATTTGAGTCATAACCTAAGATAATTTTAAAATCATTTTACGAAAAAATATCTTTAGTTTTAAAACAAGACTTGAAAACTGCAACAATTCGCCTGTCTCATGCATTTAAAATTCTTCATATTTTACATTTGCCTCTGAATGTTGTAATAGTTGGACTACAAAGTTGTTTGTATTTAATCAATCTGTCTAATAACAGTATATTCTTAACAGTATTTAATATACCGTCTATGTACATATGCTTTAATATTCAATTATGTTTTATATGGATGTATGTTAAACATCTGAAATAAAGTTATCTTATCTTATCTTATATTAAAATGATGAACTGTTTAAAAGTTCATCTTAAAGAATAGATTTTTGTTAATTGCTCAAAAGTAATATGTGCACAATCCTTACTTGAATTATTTTATCCCGCCCATATATTGATCCCGCAGCCTGTTGTGCCAAAGATGTGTTTTAAAATGTTATATAGTTGGGTTAATGAATATACTTGAACCTTCTCTATGATAATACACGGTCAAGCATCATTCTAACATCTATAGTTTTATTTTTCAACTGTATTATTATTTTTGAAAGTTAAAACGAACTTTTTTTTAATGCATAAATTTTGACTTTATTAATTCTCAAGGTTATCAAACCCTTATAAAGACAAAAGGCTCCTTTTCAAAATCACCAATAACAAAATCAAGTATGACAAGTTGGAAAGTCTACTCAATGTTTAACATTTTTTGCTAAAAGGTTTAGTAAAGATGTTTGACCTCTATATTCTACTACTAAATTTCGACCAAACACGCTCTCTCATTTTCATGACTACATAAGTACATTTTAAATATAGACAGGCGCATGACACTGACAGTCCCCATTTACCAGTGATGAGTTACTTGGCCCACAATTGAGTGAGTTAAAGAGCCGCTCCCATTAGCCATGGACATCATGCACCTGAGGCTCCAACATTGGACGTTGGTCATTCATGGTCACTTCATAAAGTGCGTAGTTGTAGAAATTGTAGTTGTAATTACTGTTGTTGTAATTTCTATTGTTGTTGTTATTTTTGCTGCTGTTGTTGTTATTTTTGCTGCTGTTATTGTTGTTTTTGCTACTGTTGTTATTTTTGCTGCTGCTGCTGTTATTTTTGCTGCTGTTGTTGTTATTTTTGCTGCTGATATTGTTATTTTTGCTACTGCTGCTGTTATTTTTGCTGCTGTTGTTGTTATTTTTGCTGCTGCTACCATCATTGCTGCTGTCGGCTGCGGCAGCACCATCATCATTGTTTTGATGATGGCAACCACTCTTGTTGTTGATTAAATTGTTAATGATAAAAACTGTTGTTATCAAATACCAAACTTATACTTTATTTCATCTAAACTATCGAAAAATATGATACAAAAACAGGATTGCAACACCATTCGGAATCTCACACCTTAATACCTGAACTTTGAAGCCTAAGTGACTTACAAGCAGCAACACTCAAGGGAAATTGCGCAGCATTCCTCCCCAGGAATAAAATACGAGAGGAGTCAAGGTAGTAAAGGCCAATAAAGATGCAGCACGTGATCCGATCGCTCTTCGTTAGCCCGTGCCACATTCACATGAAGACAGACACCTGCACACGGCGGGGGGAGATCTCGTCTGATTGGCCCAATTGGGGAATTACACAAATGGCGCATCAATTGTGAACCACGGTACACATTCGTTGTGCAATGACATGATTTGTACAATTGCTATCTTGAATGAAAAGAAGACAGCCTCTAAAATCTGAACACTTTTAGTTGGTGCGTAGTTGTGGGTTGTTGTTGGGTTTGTTGGGGTTTTTTGGGGGGGGGGGTGATTGAACCAATGCGAGTGAATGTGTATGTTGGGGGAGGGTGGATGATTGGATTGAATCGATGAGTGAGTGAGTGAGTAACAGAGAAACAACAATAAAAATCAATCATTCTCACAATCATAGATTCAACGTATTACAATAGTACAGTTACTTAACAGGTTCGTACACAGGGGCTGGGAGAGGAATTTGGGGTTTCAGCTGAAAACCACAAACACACTATAGTGTGATATTTTCTTTCCTATATTCTTCCCTACATTTTATTCCATTACATATATAAATGAAATGTTTAGTGACACCTAGTAAAACTATTCATTGGACAATAGCCCCCAAGAAGAAAAACCAAACCCCTATTTACGAAAAAGCTGAGAACGGGCTTGCTTGAGGATTAATGTAATGTTATGTAATGCTTGACATAATCCTCCCATAATCGGCAGCCTCCCTGTCTGAGCGTACAGCACATGGCCATTGTGGTAATGGTGACAAATGCCTGTCCACATTGACGCTGTCACAATAACACGGCGCCAATATCCTGGACAGGAAGTGACATCACATCAGAAAGTCATCATCCGGCTGTGATGATATATTGGTCTACAAGCTCAAACACCATAAAAACGGCCACAAACGCAATATTACATCTTCCAAATGAAGCTGACACGTGTCATGTTCGGTAAATATTACAATTAATGTAATACAATATGATATGAGTTTCTATAGATTTAATCCCACAAAATGTTCATGTGCGCTTGTAGGCCTCCTTAAACAAATGATGCTTTAATTGTGATTTTAAAATGGTAAGAGTCTTGGATTGTCGTATGGAGAGAGGAAGTTTATTCGATAATCAAGGTGCTGCTATTTTAAAGCCTCTATCAACATAAGACTTGGTTCCTGATTTAAATTCCTTGAGCACTAGGTTATTTGATGACCATAGAAATTAAGACTATAATGCAATAAAATATCTATAGAAAGACATCGATATATTGGAATGAATGGACTTGGGTGTAAGCATTGACAATAGAGAATTCTTTCTCCAAGGAAAGTCTACAGGGCTATATCACATAGGTTCTGCCAGGACTCAAACACTAGACCAATACGACCGAGGCACCTATTCACAAAGAAATGGGAGGAATGTGGTCATGAATGGACTTGGGTGTTAGTATTTACAAAGAGGATTCTTTCTTTACACAATGCATCTTGCAGGGCTAATTTTCTGTTCCGCATTGACATAGGATGTCCTGTCTCCAAGTGTATAGGGCTATTCATACATTTCATATTATACAGTAAAATGTCATGGTTTTTTTAAATAAAAAAGTCTGATTTTCTCATTGTATTCTATATATCACACTATTGAATCTTGGGGGGCTACTTTTCTGTTCTGTGCTGGTGTTCAATGTTATCCAATTAGATCATGTAAATCAGTCACGTCCAGCAAACAGGGAGAGGGTCTGAATCAAGGGGGATATCTTGTCTGACCAAAAAACAAACAAAAAGCCTTCACGGTACAACTGGTGCATATCATTAGTTGATCCAGGCATTGTTGACATATTCAATAGATTTTAATAGACATTGTAATTTGTAATATGACGCTAAACTTATACCATAACCTGGCGTCTATGAAGAGATCCAGGGAAGAGATATAGAAGATGATCAGTCTTTTCAAAGACGAGGTTCAGCAAATAATCAGGTGGTCTTTTAAAAGAGTGTTATTGTAAGGAATCCCACATCACACTTTTTTGGTCTTATTTACTACACTATTTGGTCTTTTTTGCCATATACACTTATATTTTTCCACACTTCATTAAAAACCACTCGTTGAAAAGAGCATCTGAATTATAGTTGCACATAAATGATATATCCCGAAGGATACAGAATATACTTTAAACTGACAGAAGATTGTATCCACAATAAAGTAAAAAAAAAAAAAACAGAAATATTTCAAACCTGTACTTAGGTGAATTTAAACCATTGGCACATTCATGTTCTTATCAATCGTCATGCCCAGAAGACCATTCTGCAATAACTGCTTACTAGTCTATCGTAAAAGTTCATGGACTCTTCAAGATTGGTTAATTTATGGATTGCACTTTCACAAGCTGCTATTCAACATGAATTATAAATAGTTCTCCTATTGTTATGTCACATTATTACTTGAGGGCCTTAAGCTAGCATGGGCCCTTCCACTGATGTTTAAGGCTACCACTCGAATTAACCGCGATGAAATGCTCCATTAAACCAGATAGAACCTATATTATAGAGCGTTGACGGCGACTAATTTTTAGGCATCCATTTGTCTACAAAATACAGCTGTAAACATCAACAGCATTTCAAGAATGTAAAGAAGAGAGCCGAGCTTGGGTAGTGTACATATTCGTCAAAGTGACGTATTCCCAAGATGGTAGGGAGGCAGCATTCTTTAGAAGATAAACTCACTTATTTAACGCATATCTTTTGTGTATTCTCAGTGCAATCTTTCGTCCTAATGATTCTTAAAAATATACTGAAGTAGTAATTTTATTGTGTTCTAAAATTGTTAGCATGGCTAGCGTTGTATAACCCAACCAGAACCCACGCGGAAGTACAAATATCCCTATTATCAAATGAGGAGTCACAATAACTTACGCAAAATAATCTTAGCTAAATCATATTACAAACATGTAAGCTAAATTTATTACTTGAGTGGCAGGAGGTCCTCTCATCAATGTTATGTTTTAATGTCTTAACTGCTGATGAATCAGAAAAGATTTTAATATTTTTGGATATTCTAGCTAGATAGTGAGAAATTTGTTTATTCAAAAGTACTTCACATATATATTTTAGAAATTCAAAGTTAATTTTTTTGTTTTTATTTTCGACCATCATTTTATCAGCAGTTAAGACGTTAAAACATATTGCAAACAGGAGAAACGAGCAAGTGAGAAGTGTTACTATCGACAAGGTGTTTTTACTGTATTCTCTTCAGGGAGTTGAGAATTTAGGCAAGATTTCCGTTGACCTGGGATATGTCAAAGCAACAGAGACTAAGGACATTAACCTGTAACACTCATAATAGTACATATACACATCATAAGTACATATAAAAACATATACAAATATAAACATTTACATTTACTTTATCAGTGCCTGACCACCTGTCTCTACCACCCTAGGGGCTATGCGACTTTCAACTCTTTACAGCAATACAAGGAGGAAATGGGAAAAATGTTCTCCATTAAATAAACCACACAGAGGCAGAAGAGGGTGGTAGACATTCTTACATACATTAATACACGCAGTATATCTCTGCTTTAATATCACATCAAGAGCCTGTTTCACAATAAATCATTGTCAATTATTAGCAAGCGACTATTGAATTCATATATACTATTAAATAAATCATCGTTGATATACTTGATATTAGACAACAAGGACAATGCTCATATATTTTTTCTCATATTTTTGGGAATATTTGAAATTTAGAAATTTTCCTACTTGTTCTGACAGGTCAATCCTTAAAAAAATCATCATGAGTTTTCAAAAACCTCCTCATGTGCATATTGTGCATTATATGCTTATGCTAATATGCCCCTTCCCCGCTGTGCTGGTTTCGCATGCTCTACTAAACTGCCTTGGATTTGAAGTGCATTTTGACAGATAGCAGGCCAAGCTTGAGTAGAACGATTATGTTTCGAATTTGTCTCTACAAACACAACAAAACAGAGTGATATATATTATATGCAATCCTGTAAATGTATCTGAAATGGCCCCCTTCTTTAGTGGTTGCCACATTGAAATGGATTAGAGGGTCATTACCACATGACAGCTACATAATAACAAACACAGCATTTTACATACATCAAACATTGCTTTTCTATTGTTGTGTCCCCTTAAATACGTCATATGTTCAAAGCATTGTTGGCTAAAAAGCCTAAGTTACAAACATATATCATCCGTAGAAAAATGTGAGTGCTAGAAAAGAGTCCGTAGTTTTATTCATTGACCCATCCACTGGTTGAAGTCATTTGGGTCGTAGTCGATGAAACCACCTTTAGTTAGGAAAAGTTCCACTGGCCCCCATAGTGCAGCAGAGATGGTGCGTGCAATGGGATAGTTGATTTGCACCATCTTATAGAAGATGTTAAGTCCTTGGAAGCGATAAGTCTGCAGTATGTTGATCCTGTCAAGGTAGGACACGGCTTGTTGCAGCAGTCTTCGTATCTGCGGTGAAATGCTTGGCTGGGTGGTCAGTGCTGAGTTTAGAGTGGACGCGAATGGAAGGTGAGAAACAGAGGAGTTAGATATAAGGCTGTTTCTAGTGACTGAATTCATAAACGAAGACAACTCGTGGAGTCTGACTTGAGAACCTTCTACTTTCTTGACAGCATCAGACCATGCATATATAACTTCCCACACTGCTGAGGAGTTCTGCAGACTGAGGTCACAAGCCAACTGGTGCAGTTTTATCAGTACGTCAATGTCACTGTTCACACTTTCTTTAGGACATTCATTTGAAACAGCCTCCCAGCACTGATGCAGTTCATCAATTGGTTTGCATAATCCTGGCATGAAGAGATGGAGGTCTGTGTACATGGGTACTCTGGTATGGAAGGTGATGATACACGACCCGCCTCGGACAGCCACGTTGTTGGCATTGCACTGCTCCTGGGAGGAGTCGACCTGTAGCAGGAGCCACTTTTCCAGATCAAATATCTTTAGCATCTTCTTCAGTGGGTCTTCAGGTTCCAAAGGGCACATACTCGGATCCCAGTTGTACAAGCCATCCATGATTTGATGCTCGAAACGCAATAGTGTTTTATGTAGAGCCTTATAAACATCCCCTATATAGCAATAATCCTCTACCACCTTTACATTGTACTCTATATAGTGATGCATAGCACAGTTCTTAGAGCTGAGGGCCTGATAGACAAGGTCTGCTGGATCACTATAATTACCCTGAGGTTGCCAATGCGTCAAACTAGGTACATTGACGTCATTGAGAAGTTGCTTAGCCCATGCTGCTCGTTTATACAATAGGCTTTTATGGGCTGAATACTGATGAGGCAGTACCAAGAACCAGATGAGTACGTTAGGACAATGATAGTACTTGTACCATAGTCGGTCTATTGGTATCCCCATTTTAGGCTTGTAGCTACTGCACCAAAAGTCCGCTATACATTCATGGAAGTTCCCTTCTCCCTTAA
Source organism: Streblospio benedicti (assembly GCA_019095985.1). NCBI lineage: Eukaryota > Metazoa > Annelida > Polychaeta > Spionida > Spionidae > Streblospio > Streblospio benedicti. Next base: position 13,624,409 of record CM032663.1, read on the forward strand.
TGATTAATTCCTCCACCTTGGGAAATACAGCCTTGACCTTTTGCTTGCACACTCTCAGCTTTTCTCTGTTCATGCACCTCTCATGGTAAGTGCCGGCACCTATGTGATCCATAAACACTTCATAGCAGTGAATGTAGGCATCAGCATTTTCAAATGTACCAGTGGATTTCAAAACAGGACCTATCATCTGTTTGTCAACTGGTGCTGTTCCTCGGGTGCTTCTGGTCAGTTTGATCGCAACAAATACAACCATCACAAGTATCACAATGGCGAGTACTACATTCATGATGACTTTCCATCTTGACATGTCTTGCTTTTCCATTTTCGTCTTCCTACAATCCACATTCTTGGATGAACGCAACAACGAAGTCTTCTCGTCAAAATCCATTTTTCTATGTCATCTGAATATTCCAACTGCAAGAGCTTCAGATGATTATTTTGCAGTATTTGTACAATGTAGGTCAGTAAAAACTATTCCTGAAGAGCATTAATCCTTATTTCACTTGTTGTTTAATTAAATTCTCTATGTTATATAATGGCACTGCACCGTTCAGTTAACACTTCAAGTGTAAACAGACTATCATGAGTGCAAAGAAGGATGTTGGTAGCTGATTCTAAAAATGGATACAAACTTTTGGATGCCTGGGCATGACTCAAATACATATGACATCACACACAAAACGAAACACTGTGTGATTCTAATATCAACAAGTAGTTGTCGTAGCACAAAAAATCTCCCCATCCTAGATCAGGCCCTTTTAGGTCAGTAATTTTAAAATTAGTAATTCAAATACATACATGTATAAAGAATACTGTAGAAAGGCATCACATCTAATCAGAATGAAAATAAAAACACATTGTAACTTCATCAAAAGTGGGTCAAAGTACACCAACATCTAATCAGCTCTGGGGAGTAGTACAATGAAGTAAAATATGAAGTTTGGTAATAATAAGTCAAATACTTCTCCCTGTATAGTGGTAACAAGGTATTAACATGTATCGCTCATAAGTTAATCAAAAGTAGGCCAAAGTACAAACAAAAAATTTTTTATGAGCCTGTTTATTTCGGTCATACAGACCTACATGCAGATGCGGACAGAAGCAAAGCGGGGAGATTTAACTACTACACTGCTGAAATAAGATACCAAGTGACCCTTGAAACTGTTCTGTTCATTGTGTTAGTTTTAAGTATATATGTACATATTTCATTGTAACACAACACGAATTTTGACTTACATCATTGACAGTTTTCTCAACTGCTGTTGGTATCATCAGAATGACCTGGGCATGCCAGTCATACAGATTCCTGCTTGTAACTCCTCGTGATGATAAAATGTGTACATAGATACAAAATGACACTTACAATGTACTAATAACATCAACTCACTGATTAGTATTTAGTGCTTATCTTTACATTGTATGTATCTATTGTTTGATACCTATAAATTGTATTATCTTTTGCGTTTACAAGATAAGTGAAACCTAAAAAAAAGTATTCAGTGCTCAGATATCTTCACATGTAATCAGACTATATTCAATTCGAGATTATCAATCAAGTTAAAATAACGGCTCAGAAAAATTTCTTTTATACGGAAGTCATATTCCTATGCATGTTTTCCTAATCAAGCTTGCATATTCAATACTAAGCACCTCTATGTGTCTCATCATCTCTATAGCAAACATGTCTTTCTAATACTGGCATGACTGGAGACATCTTTGTGTAGACTAGTAGTAGGAATATCCATTCAGTTTTTTCATTTCAGTACACTACTTCTTACTAAGTGAAAAAAATCTTGACGTTGTGGTCACAATTGCGGGACATTCGACAGAAGTGACATTAGATGCAAGATTGGGAGAATGATCAATTGATGATCAATAAGTTTACCTGACCTTGTGTAAAATGTAAAGTCGTCAGAGCAAAAATACTTGGATCACGACTATAAACCACAACATTTACATTTACATTAGCCACATAAACGGCAACAACATCTAATGTCACTTCGGTCATCGGTCCCGCGATGGTGACCCCAGAGTCAAGATTTCGTTTAATTAGCAACGTCAAGATTTTGTTTCATTAGTACTAAAATAGCAGTGCACAAAGTTAAATAAATAACTGAATAACTGGTGATATTTCTTCAATAAACAAAAATAGCACCATCACATACATACACACATACATATCTGTGTAAATGATCAATGCCAGACAGCGAAGAGAACCTATTAAGCGATGGACATTCATTATGTATGTAGATAAATACATGGACATGAGATGGAGACGACGAGGAGGCTGCAGCCGTCACTGAATGGCCGCTCGATATGTCATTTCCATCGGCGTATGTCGTAGCTCTTCACAACCATTTCACATACACGCTTTTTTGCATCTGATGTTTTGTCCCGATCCCCAGAAAGCATGTAAAGAATTGAGTTTATATGTCATTTCCATCTTAGTATGCCGTAGCTCTAGGCCACAGTCACCGAGTCCCAATGTATGTTTACATCTAGACACGCCCCCCGTCCCCCCCCCCAAGTAAGTCGAGGGGTGTGTCTCTAGCTGTAAACAAACATTTGGACTCAGTGACTGTGCACCCATTTCATGCACATGCTATTTTGTACCTGACATTCTTTCCTGATTGCCGGAAATCGTCTTAAACAGTAGAGTAAGTCATGAAACAATCCCAGCGCAATGGTTGGTGTATGGAAATTCATGCACAGCGCCTGGTTTGTGTATTATCGATTAACAAAAGCTCACAAGGTCAACGTTTCACAAATTACGCCACAGTTTAATGAGGGAAGACCCAATCATGGGTTACAGAAAGCTTGCCATTCAGACTGTGATGCTCCAATCTCATTTGTGGCGCCGAAGCCGCAGCTTTACTTTATGTCAAATGGTAATTATGTTTGTACAAGTTTGTCTGCCGGAAAAACGGGCAAGTAAAAACACTCATGCAATGAGCACACGTCAAATATCACATCAGGACCGGGATGATGTCAGCAGCAAAATGGGCCATGACCGGTCACAATGTAAATGGATGAATACTTCGATGGATATTCGACTATGTATTCAAGATTGATATTTGATTAGAATTTAACTTTTAACCACTGCATGTCCAATGTTCATAAGATTAATTTTACATACTACTCTAGATATCATCCTTATCTATTTGGGCTTATTACTTATTATACCATGAACATCGGACTTTGAAGGCTGTGTGAATGGGAAAGGCTTGAATCCCACGATGTCTAGATATGTGCACTTAACTTTCCATCTAAAACAGGTCCTTCGTGACTGTGTTACACATATTGCATTTATCAACGCCCTGGGGACAATACGGTACATTGTAAAACATTGCACATAGTCGTAAACACATTGAACATTTGTTAGCACCACAGAGCTGTTTGCAACCAGTTAGGGATGAGTTTGCTCAACACACAATACCAGCTCTGACTGGGACTTGAACCAAACTCTGTATCCATGCACCAGATTCACTAATAACATGCCGGTGTTAATATTAGGCAATACAATCAAAAGAATTTAACATTACATTTCAATCTTTTTGCAGTAATATTCCCCATGTGACAGCCACTAACTTCAGTCTGCTTTGCTTCCGCACAAAAATATGTCCCAGCACAATAGTCTTGATGCACTTTGAGCCGAACAAGTAAAGTGTACAGTGGACACGAAAAGATCTGCAGATACAGCAGAACCTCTCAATTAAGACAACCACGGGTGGTCTTAATGGAGAGGTGGTCGCTTTGTGGAGGTTTGCCGTGGTCTCGTTATGAAGGCTTGGGACTACAAAAAATGGTATTATTATAAAGGTGGTTTCTTTATAGAAGTAGTCTTAATTAGAGGTTCCACTGTACTTTTGGTACATCGAAAATCGTCAACGAAAATCTTCTAATATGTCCTTGTAGATTTTCTTGCTGATGCTACATTTATAACATCATAACCTCTGTATGCAACGATTCAAATGACTGTATGGGTTTAGATTACATAATGATGACGGCTAACTTAAGGGATTGGCGTTTACATGTAGCAATACATCTAAGTTTCCATTCCATTCTTTGATGCTGGTTTCTACATAGATAAATGGGGAAAAGCATCATCATATCTCACAGCTATATACCCAGTTGATATGAACATGGACTTGTAAAGGTTGTAAGTCCTGAAAACCGACGATGGGGAAAAGATAAAGTATCAGTGTGTTTTTAAATTTAAATTTACTGGCTTCATCAAAGATTAATCTTAAGCCGAAAAACACTTAAACGTGACCTTCATCTCAAATTTCCACTTTTCAGAGGCAACTTCAAGACGTTTCCTACCCTCATCTACAACCAAATCTGTTCTTGTTAGAGCTTAAAATGCTGTTGAGCGCCTCAAATGCTGCCTTCAAACATGATAACTGCTCATTTACAGCCGGGCCCTCGGTAGGCTACCACCAACACTGCAACACACCCGTTTTGTCGCTTGAGCCGGCAGATAAACTCTACTTTTAGCCTTTTACATCTATACGTCTATTGAAGCGGAGAATTCTTGATCAAAATTTTTGCCATGAGAAAAGAGAATGAAACGTTTAAATAACATAAGAATGAAACATTGAAAAGTTCCACACGACAACAATGCACGCAATTCTGTCCTAGCTAATGATGCTAGGTCAGGAATTCCTAGCTAAAAAGACACAATGTGACATCCTTATTATCAATGGTGTATGGGTCACACAAACATTTACTGTAGACGGATGCATTTTTTACAGACAGAAGAACTACATTAAACCCTTTACTCACAGGTTAGCCACTGATGCTGATTATTGCAGCCTAAACTAAAGCCTAAAATAAGCTCAATTCTACAAAGACGCCTATCTTATTGAAGTAGCAGGATTTGCTGATTGTTGGCACTAATAAGGTTGATTAGGGAACACACACCCCATGTAAGGGCCTACAACTTCTCATTTATGGGGGCGGTGTGGGAATTCATCTTATTGCCTGAGGAGCTGGCAAGTGTTACGATGGAAGGCTGGGGAACACGGGAGTAAGAAATCATGCACAGAAACGATCCGTGGCATGCTCTTTGGGGGCTATAACGTTCATGCTTTACAGTGACACCATCAAACGTCATCGGGAAATCTGATGCTTCCAATTAAGCTGTAAATGAACTTGAAACTCAAAACTTACAACTCACAGTGATTAAAATGATTGAAAAGTTAAGTGGCAGCCATAACAGGAATCACGTTGGGCAAGTGAATGTTAAAAAGTGGATTGACAAGCACTTCTGTGCTATGGTTGCGATATGCTGTATGCTCCCCAGGGAGTTGAGAAAGATATACTGTAGTGTCAAAAAGTGTGCCAATGACCTCGTATGGATGTAGTGTCTCCTAAATACACATTCAATTGATTGTATGATTGCAAATACTTAATTTTAAAAAAAAATCAGGATTTCCTGTAGGTCGGGTGGCAAAATAACCAGAATAGTGGGAGTGTGTGCCGACAGCATAAGATCTGCCACTGAATTACTTTGCCATTATAACTCTCAAATATGCAACAGTATCCTTCCTCTATCCCCATCTTATCCTCTCGTGCTTGTTAAGCGCAAACTGAGCCAGTGCTCGTAGAAGGTTGTAGCCATCACTTGTCACAGCGACATTTCCGCGCGAAATATCCACATCCAGGGTTACGTAATTTGGGTACAACAAAAAGCAAAGGCAGTTTGTTTCAGGATTACAAAGACTTCACTATACGTAATCCATTGTTGGGGTTTTAGTTGAATTAGTTTTTGTGATGACAAAAGAGGAGAGCTCAGTAGGTCAGTTTGTTCTGTTGAGGAGAGTGGGAGTGGAGATTACAGGGGAACCTGTCAATGTGGACACCTCCAGTATTAGGACATCTGTCTTATGTGGACACTTTTTATTTATACCTTTCCTTATATATCAGTTATAAAGTGAGCCTCTATGAAGAATACCTGTCTTATGTGGACGCTTTTCACATTTCCTGAAGGTGTCCACGCGAGACAGGTTCGATGGACAAGTTTATCATTATGAGCATCTTATCCACGCAAGACATTGATGTAAAGACTTGGGGGCTTTTAGGTTTAAAATTCATCTATAATTGATGTGATGGGCTTTTTTTACATGAGTTTTGATTTACCATTGACATCTATAGTGTGTGTGTGTATTTGATATGGTTGTTGGTCAATGTTGGTGAACTTATAAGTGAACTTACCCATTAGGCCCTCAAGTCTACATTTTGGGGGTAATTGTGCACACACAGTATGTACCATGCAACCATCCAAACACCCACGGGCTTTTAGCTTGGAACTTTGTTGTCAATTTAAGGGGCTGGACTTTTTAAATAAATGAAAGCGTATCTACAAAATAATTTCAAAGTTCCAGATTTTGATATTATACAATAGTATATGATACAGTCTAAATTTGGGCTGAAAGCTGCCCAGTCGTTTTGGAGAATAACAAGGCCTCTATCCATCATAAGGACCATATACTGAGCATACACGGTATACACGGCATACAGTGAAAGTACCAATGAGCACCGGCATATGGGATGGCTGTAGACTTTCTTTTGTGGTCAGATTGAATTTAGGGTTGTTAGCAGAGATAACTATAAGTACACAGGGTGTTAGCGTAGCCTCATATATCTTTCTATGTCAATATGGTAGGTCTTTGTTAAATGCAACATATTTTAAACTGCTACTTTACATATCATAAGATAGTTTCTCTTTTACTTTACCACATTTATACATCGAGACAATAGCCGGACAAAAAACGGACCTTATTTTTGTGTTGAAAAGAAAACTACATGATCTTATTGAATCATATCACAGTTGTAAAGACAGTTCAATTTTTGGTAATATTGACATACAATGAAGAAAATGAGTTAAATATATCAACAAGAGGCCCATGGGCCTTAACGGTCACCTGAGCATCAACAAATATTAGTGAGATAAGCAGTTTGTGATGTTTTTTCAGGGATTCCTCAATAATTCCCTGGGAGTCATGAAATTTACAATTTTTTGGTATGTAGCATCTGTAGGGTAAGGAGACAAGAAATTGTAAATTTCATGACCCCCCACCCCAAGGGAAGGTATTAGACACTACCTTGATCATCATTACTTTATACACAGTTTGTCTGATCCATACCTGGGAGGAGGAAAAAATTTTTTAAAGAAATAATGCATTTTCACTATATGACTCATTATGGCCACACCTTAGCACTTGAACCCCTGCCCCAGGGGTCATGAAATTTACAATTTTGGTAGACCCTTCCTTGGTTATTATTACTACATACTTGGTTTGTCTGATCAATGCCTGGGAGTAGAGAAGATTTTTTTTAAGAAATTCAACAATTTTACACTTTTACCCCAAAATTACCTTCCCTTGGGGTGGGGGTCATGAAATTTACAATTTCTTGTCTCCTTACCCTACAGATGCTACATACCAAATTTGGTTAAGATTGGCCCAGCAGTTCTTGAGAAGAAGATGTTAACGACGCACGACGACGGACGCCAACCCATAGCAATAGGTCACCTGAGTAATTACTCAGGTGACCTAAAAAAAACAACAAATTATATAAGAACAAGATAAGACATTGACAGAATGAAGGATAGTAATACACTAAAAAATAGATGGAGACAAATGGTGACTGAAGGTAAGATTGTAAAGATAGATAGAAATAAAGGGAGAAAAATAAGGCTATAGAGAATGGTAGATAGCTCATGCAGGACATTAATATCAGAAAATTAATTCAGTTCAATATAAACAGAACCTGTAACCACTAACTTTAAGACCATCTATTATTAGTAATTATAGCAACCCTGCTGGCAATTATATTAGGATAAAGTTAGACAAAGATCAGAATGTAAGATTGAATGTTCACAAGATTAAAGCCCATGGGCTTATAACCGAACACAGCACTTTTTGGACCTTTTGAAAATGAAAAAAAAGTTCCCACTTACAAGCCCAGGGGCCTATATTCGAATACTACGCCCCCCCCCCTATTTGGCGATGAATAAGCATTGATTTTCGACTATATAGAGCCACCAAGTTTCTTAACCATGGATTCTTACGTGTTACTGTACGGTACTAGTCTACCCACGCTGGCGATGATGAGTGTACTGACTTTTGACAACGTGCATGATGTTTTCCTTTAATCATCAATGGTAATTATTAGTTTCACATCTTTTCTAGCAATGGTGTCTTCATATTCGTCATTGTCACAAGAATTTTCATAGCATGGTAACATCGTACAAACCTAATTTAATAAATATTTGAACTCCAGAAGTTCGCCATTATAAATCATACTCACGCACTGGAGATATACCGAAAGCATTTAACAGTCGAGGTCCGTGTCCGCTTATTGATTTCTAATGCATTAAAACGAGGTTGCGTTGTGGAAAGCTCCTAGAGAATCACGTTTTTTTTTGCAACAAGAACTATGCCGGTAATATTTTTTTTGAAAAAATATATTATTTGTTAATTCTCACTTTGGGTGTATTCCTAGATGCAGATTAACACAAATATATATCTTCAAACATTGATTCAAGCTCCCCCAAGGTTTATATCGATGTTCATTCTGAACCATTGATGGAAAATAGTGAAACGTGTCGGAGCTTCTAATATCGCCCAAAGCATGATTATGATATGACCGTATGTGTACACATACGAGCACAGGATTTCTTTTAGGTGTGTTACGTTGTTTTCACGTGTCTTTGGTCACCATCTGGGTTCAGGGAGCACGTAACTATCAATTTTCATCGATTTTTTGGCAGGGAAAAAATTTTTATTCTCACTTATTGGCCCATGGGCTTATATTCGAACATTAAGCCCATCTTCGATGTTAAGCCCATGGGCTTTTATGCACGGGAATACGGTAGAAAGTAAGAAAATATGGAAGATAGATAGAAAGGTTGATAGAAAAAAGGAAAGAATGGTAAATCTACAGAAATGAGTACAGTCTAATGACAGAATAGAGGATAGACAGAAAAGTCAATAGAAAGAAAGACAGAATGTAAGATAGACAGAAAGATTTATTGAGCGGGGACATACGGGGAAGATAGACAGAAAGATAAATAAAGAGATAGACAGAATGAAGGATACACAAAAACATAGATAAAAGGATAGAAAGAAATATAATTGTTAGCTTAATAAAAACATATCAACTACCATTGGGAAAAAAAAGATATAGAGCCAACAATATACACAAACATATACAAATTAAGCCATAATCATATCAACATTGAACACAATAGTATACAACAATAGACAGAAAACAAAAACAACCCAATGACAAACACTGGACATAACATAACAAACAAAACCCAATACGCCACATGAACCGTATTAGATTGGGGTCGTTTGGCGTGTACGATCTGATCTGGGGAGCACAGATCCGCATTATGGTGCATTTATGAGGCAGTCACAGTGCTTCACGAGCGAGTGGTCGACATATACGGACGTTACTCTGATGGCCGCAGCTTTGTTGATAGTAAAACAGATAGCCGCCATGTGTGTTCAGGTTTACCATAAACATTCGCATTGATAGACCTGGGCTATTAGACAGCATTATGGGGGTCTGACTTGGGAGGTGGGCTTTTAGATAAGGAGGTATTTAAGATGAGTATCACTAGGTCAAGGGGGTGCATCGGGTGTTTAGGTGGGATTGCATTTTTTTTAAAGATAAAATGGTATTTTAGAGTGTATCGAATCACATTGAAACTCAAACAGTAAAAGAAGAATGGAGGGTCATATGTTATTATATTAGATAGCAGATTTGAAATCATATGAAATATCAAATTGTAATATAAAAGAATGGACAGTCACATCTCAGCCTACCCTTTTGTTTAAAGGTCACGGTAAGACAATCTAAAACTTGAAGAATCTGGCTACAGCAGGTTTATCTTTGTCGGTGCAAAGTGTTGACCACAATGGACAAACAGGATTAGGTGGATCATGACATGGATTGGCTCTCATGTGTCACAGGTATTGATATGTTAAATCAAGGAACAGAAAGCTAACATGCTAGACAATCAATATGCTTATCTGACCTTTCAACAGTGCCTAGAGATGTGAAACTTAATATGTTGGGGTTGACTTTTAACACTTCAATTACTTGTATTTCGTGATAGATCATTATGCACATTTTACCATCTCCCTTTCATTTAAATAATGGACAAATCAAATGAAAAATGAAATTTGAAATCTTGAATTTGTTATACTTTCATCACAACAAAGATTTCCTAGCAAGTAACACTTAAATCAGGAAATATCTTATTTTGAAAGTTTTTTTTTCCAGTTATGTATCAAATCAACAGTAACAAAAGAGCACGACTTTGATCACAACTATAAACCAATACATTTACATCTACATTGAAAATCATACAGATTTGTAATTTCCATGACAACATACCAATGCTTGCCTACCAATCACAGTGCTCATTGCAAACCACATTAGGTGCTGATTTTCACACACAACCCCAATTTACAAAAAAGAAATTGACATTTTTCCAGCCTGACTGACATCAATATAAACCTGCCGGGATTATTCGGCACAAATCCACCGCCGACGCTGCTGCTTCGTTAGGCTTCCGGTTCACCATGAAAATTACATGAAGCTTCACATTGATATTTTGTTTGCAGCTCGAAAATCGAGATTCCTTGCACTTGTGTTTTCGTTACATAACTGATGATGCTCAGTGGTTGCATATTTTCGCAGTCTGTTTCAGTTGATTGGGGGGAGGGGGGGGGAGGAGGTGAGGGGCGTCTTCATGGAAGTTCATGCTGGTCTGTTGATGAAGGTTTGGGACTAAGAAATATGGTTTTATTATAGAGGTGATCTCTTCAGGGAGGTGGTCTTCATTGCAGCTTCTATTGTACTCTCTACATTGTTATCATAGTGCTAGCTTTAAAAACTCAAGACAACTGTACAGATAAGTTCTAATTAAGACCACCATATTTCACAGTCCAAAGCCTCCATACAGACACTGCTGTGAATCTCCATAAAGCATCAAGAGACAACCTCCGTAATAAGACAACTTAAGGCCAGTCCTCTAGGTTTTCTTATTAGGGAGGGTCTACTGTATATTAAGAATAGTTATATTAAGGATAGATCAGAGGCCCTGTGCTATCAAAACATTCCTCAGGCAGGTGCTTTCTCTGTGCATCTTTTTTTTGTGTGTGCCTATAAATCATTTTTAAACTGGACAGCAATGCCAGTATTTGTATCAATGAAGCAGAGAAAACTGTTTCATTATTGCAGACTAAAAAGTTTACCTTTTAAAGTTGTATATAGAACAAACACATTTACGATGTATAGTGATATCATATACATTCTAATGTCTTCACATGGAGGGTTTTTTTTCTCTCAGTGTCAAGGGTTATATATTATTACAGGGACTTGGACCTTAGAACATTATACCCCGCTCTTTATATTTACTATTTATAGGATATACACTACATGTATCTTTATAAAAAAAGAAGTTCACTGTCAAAGTCCCAGTTACAAACAGAACGATAAAAATTCACATAAAAATGATCATCATGAAACCATGCCATAGTAAAAAGGTCATCGGCCAGAATGAAGCTCAAAATTAAAATGACAAATGACTAAGTTTCCCAAACATGGCAATAGAAACACATTACAGACACAGTATACTGAATAATACAGGACAACATGTGTAGCTCAAACTTGAAATGAGTGAATAAAAAATCAAGTCATATGAAATTTTAGTCTTTAGTAGGACTTTTGACTTCAATTCATCAGGTTTAATTCCCATGAAAGCAAATGGCTGTTCACTTGATTTGTCCATAATTCGACAAGCAGCATTCAATGTTAATAACCTCCATAATCAGCTCAATATGATCCACATTCCGCAAACAAAGCAGACGTCGAGCAGACAATTACATAATACAGCGCATACATAAACCCTGTAGATGGCTATATAAAGCCGTGCATAAACATTGCGGTGCTGGACCCCAGATAGCCCACATAAATCCCCCACCCCCAACCCCTTCCTCGATCAGTAGGTCATACGTAGCCAGTGAAAACAGCAGCTCAAAGTCCATACATGAGGACTCATACATGACGTGCTGAGATTTGTACGTCTTATGTCCATATGTCAGCAATCTTCTACCCAGAAAACACATTTAATACAATTAGATAAGGTTTAGAAATGTGTTTTAAAGAATAAAAAGCATGTATCTTCATCAGAACAGGTGCAAAAACTGCTGTGTTGCAATCGCGGTTTTACTTTAGCCCATGTAGGGACCTAACAAGCCAGGCTCCAACCCCCTTATGAGATGAGAATAATCCGACCCACTGCGGCACCGACCAGTCAGGGCACCGAAGTGAGTGGTCACTGTCTGGTCACCTCATTAAAGGAGAGTAGACTAGTAAACTCATACGCATACAGTAGAACTTCCAATTAAGACCACCTCTACATTGAGACCACCTCTGTAGCTGGACAATTTTTCATCCTCCCAAACATTTATAAAGCGACCAAAATGAACCTCCATATAAAGACCACCTCTTTATTGAGACCACTTGAGGTCAGTCTCACGGGTGGCCTTAATAGAGAGGTTCTACTGTAGGTTTAAATGGGAGTCTGCTGAGATGAGCATAATCCATCCTGTGGTCAGAACATCAAAGCCAGAGATTGAGGGCTGGAGCCCACTTCAAACAGCAACAGGCAGGACCTTGGACAGTCGCAGCCATGGTAATAATGTCCCACAACGGTTGCCACGGTGAGTCCCACATTCAGTATAATACAGACGACATCACTTAAGGGCATATATGATAATTGCATATATTGTTTAATTGCATACACTGTAAAGTGACTAGTTAATCAAAACATGGTATTACCCTAAACATGGAACGTTGATCAATTTAGGGGCAGGCTTTTTTACAAGATCAGATAGTTACATTGACAATCCAAGAGAACTGATCCTTGATATAATCTAATTTAGGCTGTCGGCTTTTAAAAACTGAGCATGGGACGTTCTATTAATGTCTAGGGTATGTGATAATAATGATTTTATCATGTAAAATTCTTGTAGACACGGGATTTTGTAATTGTTCAATCACAAATATATATGAAGGCAATATTTATGCATGAAACAAATTGACAATGTAAATCAAAAACCATGGCACAGTCATAGAAATCATTGTGTTGTCTTTTTTTAAAAGGGTAATTTTTAAGACCTGAAAATAGTTGTATTGTTATTTCCGAAAATACAAACATAAAACCAAACGTTTACAGTTTTTTCTCTCTTTTTTGTAGGTAGCAAGTTCACAATACTACGTGTATATATATCACAACCACAATTGCATGCCAACAGGATATAACATAGTCTATGACATGGGCAAGTGCTGTGTCCCGCAGCTCATTCCAAACTATTCTTTCTCCATCTCCAACGAACAGAAAACCTCTTTATTGAGCACTCCCTCTTACTTGATATGGTAAAATCTCAGAACATCTTGTTTCGTTCTACCCCCATATACTATACAACAAATCAAAAACTAATCCACAATATCAACAATCTTATGTTCTTTCTATTCAAAGTCAATATTCATCTGTATTTTGTATCATATTTACTGAAAATACTAAATTCTATCTGGTATTTCACTATTTGACCCCACACAGTGAAGTAGAACCTTTCCATTAAAACCACCTTTGGGACTGAACTGAAGAGGTCGCAATAGAGAGAGGCGGTCTTTATATATGGAGGTTCATGTTGGTAGCTTTATGAACGTTTGGGAGCATGAAAAATGGTCCTACTACAGAGGTGGTCTCAAAATAGAAGTGCTCATAACGGGAGCTTCTACTTACTGCATTAATAGCTCTTGTCTGTCAATGACCTTTGTATGATGAAATTCAACGACAAGAAACATTGTCCACAAATACAATTACATGCGTCTGCTCACACCCATGGTCTTGTCTATAGAAATTCTATCAATTAAATCAATGACATTGTACCACAAATTGATGTATATTTCACTTTCTGACAACTGTATCTACATGTGTCGCTTGATATGTTCAATGACATCCAGTTCAATTTATTACATAATGGGTGTTGGTTGCATTCTATAAATATGTGGTCTCAGAATAAATACAGTTGTTCATGTAAATATAATATAAAAGATATAGTTTGTTTTCTTCATTACATTTAAATACACACATCATCTTGTAGAGATGGTAATTCTTCATAAAATGTCTGCAGCTATATAAAAAATTGTAGAATGAATACTATCACTGCCACGGAACTGTCTTGGCTTAGTGAACATGAAGTTGGAACTATGCGCAGATTGTCGTGGTTTTGATTCCCAGAAGGAAAAGTGGCTGCTGAACAAACTGAACTCTAAGTAGAAACACTACTCGGTGGTACCGTCACATTACAGTAGGTGCAGAATTTAGCAATATGAATTGAACATGCCTCTGGAAGTCCATGTAACTAACACGATGTGGCCTTGTCGGTGTAATACACCGATACGGGGTCCAGCCGATTAGTATCCAGATCCAGAATTTAGTGTAGCTTCCACTGTATTTTCTCCAGTGAGTGGAGAAAGAACAGAAAGTGACCAATGTAGAATCTTACAATATTGTGGTAGATTAGCTGAGCGCATTGTAAGACTGAAAATACATTGACAATAAAACATTGATTTAGAGTATTCTTTCTCCAAATTTATGGTGCTATTTCACATGAAACCGACCAACCCTGAACAGGGGTTTTGATATAGAGTATACCGATCACATTATACCGGTATATATAATCGCATTGGAAAGAATCCTCCTCTATATCGACACTTACACCCGAGTATTACATTAACATGTTGAATGTACATCATTATGGCGACCATTGATCATTCTGCTGCCAACTGTTTACATTATCTGTAACCCTTGTCCATGTCTGTTGTGACCCCCTCTAATGAGTGCTCAGTAAACGCAACGTTTTGTTACAGACCCACAACATGACGACCATGGACACAGTGCAACCTGTCCGTGTCGACATCAGTACAGCACAATCTTATTCTACTCTTGTAGACATCAGAGTACAGTGGAATACATCTTTCTAGACACTCGAGTACAGTGCAACCTGTCCGTGTCGACATCAGTACAGTGCAATCTTATTCTACTTTTGTAGACATCAGAGTACAGTCAAACATGTCTTTCTAGACACTTGAGTACAGTGGAACATGTCTTTCTAGACACTTGAGTACAGTGGAACATGTCTTTCTAGACACTTTAGTACAGTGGAACATGTCTTTCTAGACACTTGAGTACAGTGGAACATGTCTTTCTAGACACTTGAGTACAGTGGAACGTGTCTTCCAAGACACTTGAGTACAGGGGAACGGGTATTTCTAGACACTTGAAAACAGTTGACCTTGTCCTTGAAGACACCCAATACAAGTACAGTTCTTATTAGTGGATGCCTGAATACAGTAGAACCTGTCTGTCTAGACAAGTGCGTATAGTTGAACTTGGTTTTTATAATCATTTCACTACAGTGGAACTTGTTTTTAAGAAAGAAAGCAATATGTAGCTGTAGTAGAAGTCCATGCTGGAACCTGTTTTTGAGGATACCTGATTACAGTAGAACGTCTCTATGTAGACATATGAGTACAGTGAAGCCTGCTCTTTTAAACACCATTAAAAGCCTAGTACAGCCTTAGTACAGCAATGGACTCCATGATACTATCCCTATGGAAAAAAGATGATTGCAGGAAAACCTGTTGTGGTCAAATCCTCAGTCTGTCATCATGACCACTGGAGTACAGCTGCCTACAGAGAAATATATTTAATAAACATATCAAAGAGCCCAGTACTTTGAAACATGCCTTTAGGGTGCTACCATTTATCAGGGCCCCCGAGGAGGGGGGAGTTGCAAAAACTAGGAAGGGTGAGCGGGCATTGGGATCCTGAAAAGCATGGGGGTATTTGTTGTTGTTTTATTGTTTTGTTGCTGTTTATTGTAGCCTTTGTCAAGGCCCAAGAATATCATTTAAAAAGATTATTGAAATTTTTTATCATCCCACTCAGAAACAGCACTAGTCTAAATGTCTCAGCTTAGCGGTTTATATTCTTATGATATTTAAACATCAGTCTACTAGAGTCAGTCTAAGATATGCACATGCATGTGAACACAGTTGTATTCTGTGTGGGTGTTTTAATATGAAGGAACCTAAATATGAATATTTAAACTAAATAATAAATATCATAGCCTTTAGAAAGGCTAGTTTTTTGGTGCACTCATAGAGACAGCCTGAATAATTGGTTGTATGAGATTTTCAAACATTTATGCTGGGAGCCTCAAATTAAACCATATTGGTTTCAGTTTTCCATAACCCCCAAACCCCAGGGCCATAATATATGGCAGTCCCCTTACAGACACTTGGACAGCAAACTGTGAAACCTTTCAATTATTGAGATCCTATGACGGTAGCATCTACATATTCATGCCCACCAAACAACACTGAATTTTGCACTTTGTTCAGAGTACAGCAGAACCTGCTTTAGTTGACACCTGAGTACACAGATGAATGCAAGATAACATGTACAGTAGAACCTCCTATTAAGACCATCTCTGCTGTCTATTGAGACCACCCCTATAGTTGTTTGCTGTCCAAAGTCCACCAATGAACTGAGAAACCAATGCGACCCTCCAACCAAAGACTACCTCTCTATTGAGACCACTTGAGGCCAGTCCCAGGGGTGGTCTTTATAGAGTGGTTCTATTGTATTTGTGTATGTTGTTTTCTATTTTACATTCCTTTTCTAACCACAAATGCTATTTCACAAGATATAAACACAGATAACAAAGTGCATAGTTATGAAAAGCTAACACCATCCATATGTACTCAAGGAGATAGTGTATTATCAACACATCTGACATCCATGTGACAAGACTGGCCACTGGAAAAACACTCCAACCACATCACACATTCACACCATGTACTTCTCTTTCCATCTGTACACTGAAGAGCTTGTCGCAAAAAGAAGGAAAGATGCATACATGTGCAAATTGCGCACTTATGAACACATTTACATATGTGTTGTAGAAAATGCACCAATTTCCTCATAGTCACCTTCAAATATAGACTGTGCATAATAATAAATAAAATAAACATTTTAAAAGCTTATTGCTTCTTTTCCAGATTTTGGGTACAACAAATCTGACAAAAGAAATAAAACAGACGGATTGAAGTAAATCAGTGAGACGTTAATTCCATTTACTCCTGGCAGAGCCTTACTAATGTAGAGTTTGACATTATCACATACATTTCTATCATGTAAAAAATATGACATAGATTCAATAACCATTAGTCAGTTGCTTAGTAAAAGTCACAAACATTCTCATAATTGTATGACCATTCCCTACAACTAAGCCAATCTGAATAGAACGGCATCCGAATCTTACTCCGCACCACTGATCTATTTCCTATCATCACACCCTGTCATCGTGCATCAAGCCATTTGGCTCAGAAGATTGTCTAGCTTGAAAGAATGAAAAATATCTAGCTGTAAGTTTTTACTTGGACATACATGTACCTTACAATTAATCATACTTATGTATACTTAAAGTATAATACTTTAATATCATATACAGTAGAACCTCTCTATAAAGACAACCAACAGCTAGCTTCATGTGGTCTCCATAGACAGAGGTTCAGTCGTCTGATCTACAAAAGCGTAGGACTGCTAAAAATGATCCTCTTAGAGAGGTAGTCTCTATAAAGAGATGATCTTAAATAGAGGTTCTACAGTAATTGCAGTGAATTCATTCCCCTCCAGTGTACCTGTGTCCGTTGAGAGCTGCGTGGTGAAGCGGAGCGCTGCCGTTCTGGTCCTGACAGTTGGGGTTTGGCATCCGACGCAGGCTGCAAGGATCAAATTGCGCTGTACATATACTGTTTACATTATTATAGAAGCATATAATTATGATTAAATAATAAGTTATCTTTGATTTTTCCATCAAAATAATGATGATTTGCATAATTATATCATTGAATGTAATGCAAGGCCCAACATTATTGTAATAATGATGATTGAATAAAAATGTCATCTCAACTAGAACTATTTGGAATAGTGAACAGAAACCTGGGAATGGGAATGAGTCAATGAACGCAATTTGTCAAGAATGTGATACAAACGAACATTTAGCAATCAACCATTATAGTAATGCTATCATCATATATTGCATCTATAATAAATATGTTAAAATAACAGCTTAGAGATGCAATATATCTTTGATCGGTACATATGAATGAACAAACAATTAACATTCTCGAATTAAAGTTCTTGTTCGGATTTATTACATTTTTTACTAGCTGTAGGATCTAAGTGTATCAAGTGTGATAGATAAGAGTACTTGTATATAGATGTACTTACATAAAACATATTTCAATTAGGAAAAACAGTACTGAAAACTTAAAACCAAATACTTTAGTTGATGGACATTTTCAGCCATGTGCCCATGACAGAAAAATCAAACACGGATCCTAATGAGTAAGCTTCAAAATACCTAACAATTAATAATGGTATAGCTTGAGAACGTATTGCAAATTGAAAAGAAAGGCATGAAGTGTATTAAATACATGCAGAAATTTGTTGTCACTGCTTTAGTTTAAAGACCGCATAAATTATGTTTAATCAAATACAGTGTGTTTACTCTTATACCTTGCTAATGGACCGAGGTTGGCAAGGCCTGAACGTTTTAATCGCACTGATAAAATCCTTTCGATAACGGCAATATTTCCCATCCTTGCCGCATCAAGTAGTTCCTGTTCTCGACCCATGATAATCCAATAAGTCTATTAAAGCCTTTTATGGCAAAATATCTAATTAAAATTACACAGATGTAACAAAAATATCCCATTCAGGAAATTGACATAACACATAACGCCCTCTACTGCTCAAAATCGAAACTTGATTATTAACTATTTCGTACACAATACTTCTCAAACATTTGAACGGGTTTGCGCGGGAAATGCTTCAACGATGCAAGTAATGGCCAAATAAAAATATACATCTTCTTCGTCTTTGTTTGTAACTCCCTCCTTCATTCATGAAGATTATGTAAGTATGCGGGGTGCGCATGGGTATGTACATGGTGCACATGGTGCTTAATGTCCAGCGACCAGTGACTTGAAGGCCTCCAATAATGGTGTCATTACTCTGGCTGAACTTCAGCCGACGTATGGTTCCAGTCTCTCATTGAATGTGGGAAAAATGAGAATATATGATAGTCATTTGAGGAAGATGGTATTTAAAAACACAGCTGTTTATTCACTCTGTTTGATCCCTGATGTGGTTTGATCAGATACTTGCCCTTATCAATGGCAACTAGATCATGGTGGATTTTATACAGCATGTGCAGCTGGCTCTGGTGTCTTCTCTCCTCAAGCGATGTCCAATGAAGGTCTTGCAGCATCTCAGCTATGCTAGAGAAGTTGTGCTAATGGTTCAGGACAAACCTTGCAGCTCGTCGTTGAACTTTCTCAACTTCCTTTATGTATTGGTCGTTGTATGGGTCCTATACATAGCAGAGTACTCTACCAGTGGACGCACTATGGTTCTGTATGCAGTGGTTTTCAGTTTTTGGTTTTTTGTTTGGTGATTGTTTGTTTTTTTGGGCTAGATTCGTTTCCATTTGAGGTTACAGTTTTCAGTATTAAAACCCATTGTTGTAATCTGAAGAGATCTTGACTACAGAACCTTAGAGATGTGTCATTTCCATTTGAAGATATCCGGACAAGTTTTCAGTAATGTCATTGTTGTAGTATAGGAAGAGATCAGGGCCGACTACAGAACCTTGCGGGACACCTGACCTGACTGGAGCACTGTATGATGATTCACCATCAACCACTCCCTTTAGTAAATGATATTGTTGAAATCATATTAAATACATGTATAAATGTACATATATATCTCTTTTCTTGTCATTGTTTACTCCATGCTTACAAATATATACATATATAACTAGACAATATGTTTTTTTTATAAGTATGACGGCATCAGCAAAAGTGTCAAGAAGAGCAAATTCATCTTCATACATAGTATATAACCATGATCCAATGGTCCTAATACTCCTAATATCTGTGGAAGTAATTTTCCAAAATCCAACCAATCAGAAGCCCCACTGCTGAAATGTTCCGCGGTATCAATACAATGTGATTTTTAATTTTTGGCACCAATGCTAAGTTCTTGCGGGATTAGATAGGTCTACCCACGGCTTAAACTTATGAACATGGACTAGTAAAGGCAGTGTAAACTATAAAGCTGTGAGACCAACAATGCAGATGCATCAGCCTTTGTAAACCTCATTATGGTGTTTGCCTTCTATAGCGGCTAAGCATTTGTGGTTTGTTCAAGTTGCTCAAAATAGGCTGCCCTCCTCATTTACATATACATGGATTTGACCATGATAACACACAATACAGACATTTAATGCTGCAACTCCCAAACCTTTTTTAATTCGCAGTGGTGTAAACTTGACTGTGACACAATCACCCTTTGGAAATGTCCTCGTCATTCTGCTCTAGTATCCGTTCAAGGATTGTGATGAGGGCCACCAGGCAGTCATTCCCTTCCTCTAGTGCATTCAATGAGTTTGATCTAACCATCATCGTTAAAGAAGATAAATATCATGATCCATTAACTACAGAAAACATGGACTGCAAAAACAACGTGCATTAAGCAATGTCAAACAGCTGCAGCCCTAACAACCCTCAGCATTCACATGTACAGAGAATGCCATTGAAACAATAGGCTGCACAGTCAGAAGAAATGAACTCAGAGGAACTGTACCATCGTCTTCTACTGTAGATGGGAGCAGTGAATGAGAGAATGCTGACCTCGGCTATATGCCATTCACATGATCTATATTTAGTAACAAGAAAGTACCACCATAAACAGAACTAAGACATTAGTACACTGCTCCAACATGGTTTCTGTACCACTAGCATTACACAACTTGTCAGCTTGCTCACAGATCTCTTGTTATACCATGATGACAGAAACCGTAATTCAATTCTACTCTCACTGTTATGCCAAGCAGAATCGAATTCAGATTTGGGAAAAATATATATACAATTGTTCACAGATAGACGTAG
>CM032663.1:13645622-13700609 GCA_019095985.1 Streblospio benedicti
CATTCTGCTCTAGTATCCGTTCAAGGATTGTGATGAGGGCCACCAGGCAGTCATTCCCTTCCTCTAGTGCATTCAAGGAGTTCGATCTAACAATCATCGTTAAAGAAGATAAATATTATGATCCATAAACTACAGAAAACATGGACTGCAGAAACAACGTGCATTAAGCAATGTCAAACAGCTGCAGCCCTAACAACCCTCAGCATTCACTTGTACAGAGAATGCCATTGAAACAATAGGCTGCACAGTCAGAAGAAGTGAACTCAGAGGAACTGTACCATCGTCTTCTACTGTAGATGGGAGCAGTGAATGGGAGAATGCTGACCTCGGCTATATGTCATTCACATTGTCTATATTTAGTAACAAGAAAGTACCACCATAAACAGAACTAAGACATTAGTACACTGCTCCAACATGGTTTCTGTACCACTAGTGTTACAAAACTTGTCAACTTGCTCACAGATCTCTTGTTATACCATGATGACAGAATTTAGATAGTCGTAATTCAATTCTACTCTCACTGTTATGCCAAGCAGAATCGAATTCAGATTTGGGAAAAATATATATACAATTGTTCACAGATAGACGTAGTAATACTGGACTATAATAAGGCATTTGACATAGTCAATCGCTGGAAGTTACTAGCTAAATTGGATCACTATGGAGTACGTGGGAATATTCACAGGTAGATTTCCAACTGTCAGGTAGAATCCAGCATGTAGTGATAGATGATAAGGCATAGGCAGATCCAGGTTTTTTTAAAAGGGGGGGGCACTGAAGGAAAAGGGGCGCACTTAAGGGATTTCATGGAAAACCTTATGAAAATAAAATATTTTGGTGGGAAAGGGGGCGTGCTCGCCATGCGCCCCCTGGATCTGCCTGTGCCTTATGTCTAAGACTGTCCTTGTGATGTCAGGCGTCCCTCAGGGCACGTGCCAACATCATTGACGGCATTAAATCATCACTCCGCCTGTGTGCTGATGAACCCCTCCTGTACAGTGCTGTGAGCAAAACCATCTCATCTCCAGGAAGACCTACCGGAATTAGAAAAAGAGCCACAGACTAGGGTATGTATTGGAACCCGAAGAAATGCTAAATCCTACCAATAAGCAAGACTTAGTCAGAAATTCAGGTTTCTATCCAATTTCAGCCACTCCGGTGAAATCTTGAAATCCATTACAAACAACCCATACCTGGGGATTATCCTCAGTAGTGACCGCACATCAGCAAGTCTCTGCCAAAGCAAGATGCTCACTCAGTTTCATCAGTGGAACACTGCGTGGATGTCCTTTAAAAATGAAAGAGATGACATACTTTGCTCTTTGTCAATCAATCAATAAATGTATTATGTTGAATATATAATGTATTTTAGCTTCATTCATATGTTTTATCAAGTGTATATACCCACATTTAGCATATGCATATACTAGTATAGAGAAAGAACTAAATATTTTAGATGATAAGAGATAACAGTGGATACAGGAGACTAATTTTTAAGCATCCATAACTGACACCAAACAGATATGGTTTTATTGGCAAATGCTTCACTGCCTGTTAAGATTTAATTACTTGCATGCATGTGCTCATTAAAGGGCTCATTAGATAAATCAAACACTTCCATAAAGGGCATGCATGGCATTGCATGCTGCATAAATGGCGCTTTAATAATTACGAATGAAACCAAAAGGAAACATGCTGGGTTCAAATATCTGTAGTGGTCTATTCTAATTGATATTGAAGAATGTAACATGTGGGATATGGTAATGTGTGTGCATAGCATACAAGGGATAGGGTTGGTACGAAATTGACTTCAAAACATATAGTGCAAGTATTGTACGATTATAAAAATGAAGTGCATATAAAACATATGACATATATTTTTCTAATGGCTCTAATGTGTGTCTAATATGGCAGTTTATCAAATAAAAAAAAAGTAACTTGCTTGCATGTTCTTTCAAAAACAAAGTAAAAGATGAATAATCAAAGAGAATCTTGTTATGATCTGTTTCAGTTGCAGATCAAAGAATGGTGTGTGGCCATTCCATTGATTACAAGCACAAATAGTCCACAAAGTAACTGCATCGATCAGCAAAATGGCTGCAAAGACATATTTCTGACCCATCCGCCCGTGGCCACAAGGATTTGAACGCATCTGCCTTGCAACCACAACAGCAATGATTTGAATATCTGCAGACTGTCTGCAGATATGACCGTGGTCACAACGTTGATGTCTGTGAAACCGCAAGGACCGATGGTTCCCACGGCATCATATTGACACCCTCCGCATGTATACCAACAGACCTCAATGTGTTTTTTTTTCAGGCTCATTCTAGGCCGTTTTTTAGGTACATGAAAACAAATAGAAAAGAAGAAGACTGGTTTTAGATCTGTCCATACATGTGTCTGATCTGCAGTGTGAATGGGAGGTCATGATTTGGAATCCACTATCATTTAAATTTCGAAATTATCAACCCAATCAAAAATTTCACACAAATAACAATTCACTTGATTTTTTTTAAAGTAACATTATTGACGATTTTTCCTCTATGCGTGCAGGCATATCAGGTATACAGAGTAGCTGAGAGCCAGTGAGAGCTACGTGTTTTTAAACATATTTTCCGTGATCCGAATAAGTTGATGATAGAAATAGTTGCTGAAATAATTATCTTGACAGGACGTCATTATTCAAGATGGCCGTCAGTCTAGATAAATCATCGGATGAAATGGAAAATTCGTTAGATACGTCTAATAAACAAGGAGATGATCGAGAGAATAGTGATGTACGTGAAGCAGCATTAAGTGTGGAACACAATGGTGTAAATTCTCTTAACTCTAGTATATCAGAAACGTATAAAGATGACCCTTTAAAAAGCGGTCCTGGATCAGAAAAGTCAAATGGCACACCTGCTGGTAGGAAGTACAGAACCCCTCAACATTCACCTGCAGGTAGTACACCGGGTAGCAGTAAACTAACTTCTCCTACTAAAATGATCGATCCTGTTAAGCAAAAAGAAAGAGAAGAAAGGATTAAAGCCGCAAAGGAGAAGGCGGCAGAGGATCGTAAACGGAAGCTCATGGAGCTGCGCGAATCACAGCAGCGTGCAGAAGAGTTCAGACGTAAACAAGAGGAGGAACGTAAACGTAAGTTGAGTGAAGCAAGGAAGAAAGAAGAGGAAAGGCGAAGAATGATTGAGGAACGGAGAAAGCGCATACATGAAGAAGAGTCTAAAAGGTTAAAGGCAATTTTGCAGAAGGCTGAATCTAAAGCTGACACCATGAAATCTCGTAGAAGTTTAAGTTCATATGGTTTTGGAAGTCGAACTCCGCGTATGGTGGAAAAAGTTGAAACAAGTCCAGGTATAGGTAGAAGAGCCCAATCCCATGGAAGTCTGCTTCGAAAATCACATGCTAAAGATACATCTTCAGCAGAAGAATCTCGGCCACCTGCTGCCATGACAAGATCACTCAATGTCCAACAAAGGGCTACTTCAGCTATGAATATCAGCAGAAGAAATGCCGAAAAGAATAAGGCAATCCCGCCCTCCGCAACCTCAAGGTCAAAAAGTGCAGATGTTCGTCGTAGTAGAGCAGATTTACAAAAGACCATTGATAGGTTGGCGCAGCCTAAAGTTCAAAAGAAATCAGTGGAAGAACTTAATGATTCTATTCATTCTAAAGGCTCATCTTCTCCCAAAGCTTCTCCAAGAGTGCCCCCTAGTCAACATGCTCCAAAGATTGCCCCTGTAAAACAAAAGGAGACCCCGAAGAAACCAGACCCAGTTACACACAAAAAGGAAGAAGTCAAAAAGACGCCCAAAAAGATTGAGCCACCTCCAAAGCGGGAGACTCCTAAGAAAGCCGAAACACCAAAGCAAAAGCTTTCTATGAGCAAATCCGATACTCTGAAGAAGGATACTAAAGGAAAATCAGCAAGTAATATTTCTCCATCCAAAAAGCCTCTAAAAGCAGTGGACACAGAGAAAGGAAAAGAAAAGGATGAAACTGCAACAGAGGAAATACAAGCAGAGGTCTGCGCAAGTGATTTACCACCTGAAGGAAATGAGAAAGCCATTGAGAAAGCCAATGAGAAACCAACATTACAGGCTAAGGATGTACCAGTGAACGGTGGTGACGCTGCAAATAATGGCATGTCTAAAGAAGAAGAGTATAAAGCTAAACTTGCAGAAAAAAGAAGGGAGGCTCGTGAAAAAGCGCAAAGAGAAGCTGAGGAAAAGCAGAGGCAAGAAGAAGAAAGACAAAGACAAGAAGAAGAAAGAATTAAAAAAGAGCAGGAAGAAGAACAACGTTTCCTTGAAGAACAGAGGAAGTTACAAGAAGAGGCCAAGCGGTTGGAGGAAGAAAGACTTCAAAAAGCAATTGAGGCAGAAGAGCAAAGGCGGAAAGAGGAAGAGGAAAGGCTTGAGAGAGAAAGAATAGAAAAAGAAGAAGCAGAGAAAAGAGCTAAAGAAGATGCTGAAAAAAGAGAGCAAGAACGTATTTTGAAATTACAGAAAGAGGAAGAAGAACGCCAAGCAAGGAAAAAAAGATTAGAAATGATAATGAAGAGAGTAAAAACTGATGATAATAAATCAGACGAGAGCCCCAGTCCCTCAAAATCAAATGTTTCTCCACCAGGTAGTTCCACACCTGAAAATGAGGAAGCTACAGAAAAGGACAATATTGTGCAGGAAGAAACAACCCCGCTTGCGGCACCGGCTGCTGCACCTGTAGCTGCATTGCAGGAGGAGCCATCTCAAAAATTCAAGTCTCCTCTTCTTCAAAAAATGATGCAAAGAAATAAAGAAACTGGTGTTAAGTCAGCTGAATCTAGTGATGATGAAGGTCGTGGTGAAACAAAAGTTATTAAATATGAGGACACTAAGGAAACTACTAAAATAATCACACGAGATCTAGATGGGAACATCACACAAGAAGTGCATTCTGTTTCAGAAGACACAAAAGTTATTGAAGAAGTTGCTGAAAGTCTACCTGAACCACCACTTGCAAATGATGAAAACTTACTAATGGCAGAGAGCAATAATGAAATGGAATTGATGAGGGATGAAGAATCCTCTCAAAGCTCTGATAATGAAAAAGACAATGTTCTTTCATTTCCACAAGCAGATGTAATGCATGAACAAAAGGATGAGTCTTCAGTTCATAAGGATTTCGATCCATTTGGAGTGCATGATAAGTTAATTGACATTGAGCAAGATAATAATGGCTTGCCATCCATGTTACAAGAAAAAAATGTTTTCAAGGACTTGAGTCCTAGTTCTCAGAATGATGTGGAAATGGCAGAACACCAAGACTCGCAAATAGGTGAAATTGCAGATGGATTATCACATCCCTCACATTTGGATAATGGTGACGCGCTTGCATCTAGTAATTTTTCAGATGGCTTTAAAGCATTTGAAAGTCACACCACCGATTTGCTCAACTCTAATGAAGTTGATAATAAGATTACACCACAACAAAGCTATGATGAGGAAGAAAACTTTATTCCCCTGAAGGATAGTGATCAAAATGTAAATGTTACTGATGTTCAGTCTTAAATACTAGAGATAATATTTAGAATTATATTTGACTTGTCACAATTTAATAAGCATAATTTTAATGACGCTTTTCAACTATATTGATAAGTGATATGTTGTGTTGCAAGTGCGGGACACTCATTTTTTTATGGTTTAAAACCATTTTCCCACCCAGAGTTTATTTAGATGCTTTTAGATCAGATGAAACCATAAAAAAATCCTTTCTTGTTGCAATATATTTTCAATTTTAAGAAAGTATATTCGCTTCGGTGCCTTTGCCATCCTTGTTAAATTTTCGCTTTCGATTGGTGATGGTCCAAAGGTCCAAAGACTTGTAGAGGATTTATGAAGGGTCTGATTCCATATTAAATCAAATAGGTAATAGTATTTATGATATTTTGCATTTAATGTTCGTAAGGAACAGGTTATATTTTGCATTATTAGAAAAATGTCTTGGTTCCATTGGCTGTGGTTTAAAATATTTCATTGGCAGGATATAGTTTGTGGCTGTTTGCATAAATGCTCTTACATGAAGTAGGCTTTTAGCTAGTTCGCAGTGTTATAGTAGAGAATGCCACAACTGGGTACCAAATATTGGAATATTGATATGGACGGACAGGTGTTCACATAATACAGCATAACAATTGGTGTTTGGAATGCATTTTCTGAAAGTTGAATTTGTATAGACCTTGACATAGCTCTCCATCTAATTCACATAAATGTAATGTAACTGCGGGAATTATTGACAGTACATGATGCTAAAGAAAATGATGCCCGAGATATGAATGTTGTAAATTGCTATGAATCAACCTCGGTATGCTTGCATGTTTGTGCTAGTGTAAGGTTTAAATATTTTGTGTTGTTAATTTTATCAGACTGTATATAAAGGATATTTCACAAACCAAATGTGTAACTTATAGATCTATACATTATGGAAATAATTTATATTTTAACCAAAGCATGTGGCAGTGTCGTGGTGCGAGTTCTTTAGGGATGGAAGTATTACTGTGAGAAGATATTTATACTTTTAAATCAAGTAACTTTGTTAGGGATCTGTTGATGTTTTTCACTACTTGCACTGATGATGTAAATAATACATCCACATATTAATCACTGTGAAACGTGCAATAATCCGTGCTATTTTCTCATTCCGTTCATTAGTATTAAGATAGCTAATGTTGTTAGCATACTCTTGATGTACAAACTTTCATGTGCATAATACTAATGTTAAAACTTATTTTGCCTTATGAACAAACTGGTTGGTTAGGATTTTTCACTAGTTTATGTCATTTTTCAACTTTGAAAGATAATTTTCTGAAATTGCTGTATTACGGTAATGGGTTTGCAAGTTCTTCAATTGATTTGTGGTGTTGCACACTCATTTTTTGTTTTGTTTTTTTTTTATTTTTAAAATTGGTATTTTTTATCCTGAAAGCTTACAAAGATTGAACAGTGTTTATAATAATGCACTTAGTTTTTTTTTATAGTAATATATAAATGACATTGTTTTTATTGCACATGCAGGGGCGTACTAGTATTTACTAATGTTGCATAATTATCTATTATGATCTTGCCCCTATGGAAAATGTTTATTTAATGGACTTACATTCTAAGCTTCCAGAAATTTGATTTGGAAGAGAGTAAGATGTGCTTGTGTTATGCTAAAATCCCTCATGCTAAGTAAATTGTGTTCTAGTCTATTTGCCATGATAAAATTGTATTTGTGATAATTTTTATTATAATAGATATATGTACATATACTAAATATAATGTAACAAAAATAAATGTCTGAAAATGCATATCGGTTATCCTTTCAATGTGTTATGCAAATAGTAAAAGAATACATTTGAAATTCTTATCCTTCAAAATTGGAGCATCTGTCAACTTGTTTGAGGCCACATAAATTGTTGGCCATTTATTATCACTTGAGAGTTTAAACTTGCATTAATGAAATGTTGATGAAACATGACCTTTCAACTTTGCATTGGAACCTGGTAACAAACCTATGGTATGATATTTCAAGCTAATATAATTTTCTGCTTGTACTACTTATGGGCTGCAGCATCATGAGAGGCAGGAATGGGTACTTAAATTTTCTAACATTGCATCATACAGATTACTACAACATTCATTATATTAGGAGGCAATTGCCTTCTATGTTGTGTTTTTGTTTTTTGTGAATTACTTTTTATTTTGGGGGCCGGGGGGGCGGGGCATGTCAAACTAAATGTGAAACTAAGTTTTGACATGTTTCACGGTCACTTATCTTTCTAAAATAGCCTCAGAAGTTAATAAAAAAGAGAATAATTAAAAAAAAAAAATCTTATTGCCAGCCAAGCTGTGTCTATGACGCATGCTCGCACCCTCACCAGATGTATTTTGTCTCCATCTTTTGAAATACATACCCTGTGTGTAGTTGTAAATCATAGTAGTTTACATACACCCTCCCACCTCTCATGATCCTGGGGCCCTACTCTTTCAACAAAATTCAATGAAATAAGAATTCCTGTTCTGAACATTGAAAATTATATAAGGTATATTGCACTACAATGTAACGCTATCATTTTCATCACCATTTATTGGATGAAAAAAAAATCTATCCAACCGTTCAATCATTTTTTTTTTAATAATTATAACTTAAGTACATCCAGATAGAAGGAAGAAAAGTAAAGGGAAGACCGAAACAGACTTGGGATGCAGTCTTGCAGAAAGATCGTACAAGTTTGGGCATGAGTTTGGTAGATTCAAATGACCGAAAGGCTTGGAGGGGACGGTTGAGATCCAGAATGGGCAGCCAGGCCACACCCTCTGAATGAGGAATAATTAGGGCCTGTTTAAAATAAATTTAGGATTTGATTGATTTTGATTTTGAGATCCTTAGTGTACATGTAGGTCCTAATTTCAAAACTGTTTCTGGCAGATTATTCCCATGCAGTTCTATTCAACACAAGCTAAACATTCAGGCAACTGAGGTAGAAGAATATTAACATGTATTAGGTTAGACAGTCACATAATTATTCTTTTTCCTAAACATTGAAAAATGCCACAGGTAAATATAGTGAATAGTTCCATAAAGTAGACCTGTAAATACTACTGCACAATGTTGACATTACCTAGTAAAAAAACGTCACTTGTCTTAGATATATTAAAAATAATTCTGCAACTCATGTAATAAGGGAACGATCATTAACAATGATACCGGGGGTGGAGGGGAGGTTGTCCAAAAAAAAAGGGGGGGTCGTCCAACTTTTCTGATTCCTTTTGGGGGGTCGCTGAACTTTTTTTTTATCTCGCTACGGTATATTTTTAAAAATATTTTCTTTCAGCAATTGTCCGGAAATGCAATGACTATGTAGAGGACTTTTGCTTGGTGGTGCGGGGGGGGGGGGGGGGTCACTCAACTTTTTAAAATGTACGTAGATAGGGGGACCAGTTAACTTTTTCTTCGACCACCAAAAAATGGACATCCCCCCTCCCCGGTATCGTTATTTATGAACTTTCCCTAAAATCTACTAAAAATAAACCATTCACCTGAATGCATCTTAAATTTGGCTATGTGGACGCAATTCATCATTGTTTGCGAAACATTTAATAATATCTGTTGAGGATAATATCATATTGCATCAAAAAGGTTTATCTTTATTTGTTATAAGCTGCTCCTTGATTTGGACAAAAAGGAAAAGAGAAATAAATTAATTAAGCTGTAACTATATCACTCTCAAAACATCAGCCAAACACACTACCTTTTTTAGTATTAGGCGCCCTATAAGCAATAACTCACTGCACAGCATCAATTCTTTCAATATACAACCCTAAACATTTCTCTCTGCTACATAAAAACATAGCGTGACGTCATCTGTGACGTCAAAAATATATAAGTTGGAAGACAGTGACCTTCTCGCGCACATATTTTTCTGTCAAAAAGCGATATACAAGTGTCGGTTATAAGATAAACATTAGAATGACTCGACCATTAACCGTGGTAAGTATGCACTATTTAAATATGATATATTCATAAAGTTGTCTTTCTCATAAAGGTATTGTTTGTTGATACAAAGTGAAGTACGCATTTGATTTTCAAAACATTGTCACATGGTCGATGAGAGGCTTTGTGCTTTGTCCACACATCGCAAAAATGCTCACGAAATCTTTTTATGTCAGATTATAAATTAAATATATGGTTAATTTCATATGGAATTAGCATATTAAGATTCATTAACCAGCTATGCCAGTAAACAAACTCCTGAAATATTAGTTGCCCTTCGGGCAAGCTGACTCAAAATTTTACTTGCCCGAATTAAATTTTTGCTTCAATGGCCAATTTCACTACTTCAGTTGTGATTCAAATGTGCTTTACCTGATACTAATGAAGCCAATTAGAACAAATCCTTTAACATCCATACTCTTGAAATAATGCATTGGATGTTGTTTTCAGTCTCCCAATCGGGTATAATTGGGTGAAGATTTCAAGGGAATCTTGAATATGTAATACATTTTGAATACATATTGTCATACAAACTTTTTAAATACTCAGACGAACACTGAAAGATAGAAGTGTGTCTTTTCATAATAACAACTTACAGTAGATGCGAAAGCCTTCTTTTCACAACAACACACATTGTAGTGACGTGTCGTTTTGAAAAAGCCTGCATATGTAGGAATGGCAGCACCCGCATCTATGTGAATTACTTCTGGATGTAAAGCTCGAATTAGTTGTGTTATGACCTGTGTATGAAAAGATCAGTATGGATCAAGTTAAGGTTCTAAGGTTAAGGTTATACTGTTTGGTCTTTGTAATTAGCTGGATATTGATAGCCCTACCACGGTATACAGACGGTGGAATATACCCTACCCCATTCTCAAGTCTCAGCAAAAATTCAGGGCCATTCTCACTAATTTTCTAACCATTCTCATTTCACAATTTCATAATTTCTCACAATTCTCAAAGGAAATTGACCTCCATTCTCATTTCTCATAAAGCCTCAAGAGCCATTCTCACATCTCAAAGTAGGTATATTTCCCCCCTCTATACACTGTATTTGTATATTACAGTCAGTCATTGCCCTTTCTATGTAACATTTGCATTAAGAAATATCAATTTTATTGATCTCCTTGGCATAGTGAGCATAAAGCTGGACCAGTCTCTTCTGGTTTGCTGATTGATCCAATTCTAATCTTTATCCTCAGAAAGCAAGTTCCTACCACTTTATTGACATACCCTTTAGAGCTGAAGACAATCTTCCATTTTTTAATATATCAAGTGGCCCTGACTTGACTCGAACAATACTTATCATACCAAGCCATGAGATGTTGATTGGATTTTTTTTCTTCATTTCACCCGATGATCTGCTGGGCTCGTGCATTTTGACATGTATCCTTCGCCTTCCTGACTACATGTGAAAGTAATGATGACTAAATTTGGCCATGGGTTTCAAAATTACAGGTTTCCCAGAGGTCCAGGAAATCCATGTCATAAACCCCCCTTGGTAAATGTTAGACCCACCACTGATGTAGACGTCATAACAATGTGATTGATTCCCGAGCACAAAGAAGAAAAGTCACACTAGGCAAACCTCAGAAAAGTGACATATGTTTACTATCGGGTTTTATAGGAAACATCATTGAATATCTTTCCAATATTCATGAAACGTTCAGAGATATTATAACAGGTTTCTAGATGTTTTTGAACTCTAAAATAGCCCTGCTAATCATGTTTACAAAAAAAAATATATATTTTAAAGAAGTCTGTAAAATGTCTTGAATTTTGGAAGCCATAAACAATGAGAACCCTAATAGTATCTCAGTGTATAAAAGCCATGTCTGTTTAAAATTTTGAATGCAAGGCTGAACATTATGGAGAGCACAGTGGCCCTAGGCAACCAGAAACTTCTTCCAAGCTTGGTTCAGGTCACTGCTTTCTTTGTGTCAGTGGCCCAACTTCTATATATGCTTCTCAATATATGGATAAACTCACCCTTAAAATCTAGCTGGATCTGAAATTTTATAAATTCTTTTATTCAATTAACTAAAGGACTGTCTGCTGTTGAATGATAGTGTTAAATGATGATTGTTTATATTAAGTCTTGTTCTTGTGTTCTACATCACATCTGATTTGGTCAACATGTAAGTGCTTTGATTATGGTTCAAGTTTTTTTTTTTAATTGAAAGGACATCCGGGAAAAGTAACATTTTGGTTAAGGCTGTACCAGTTAGAAGATTGCTTCCAAGGCCAACAAAGGATAATTGTCAATCTAACTGTCTCTTATATTTGTCTTTGAAACATTTTCTTTAAGTAAAATGATCTTTTTCCCGGATGTGATTCTTTTTCCAATATATAATTTTCTTTATTACCGTCATCAATTTTGATTTAGTAAGCAACCATTAATTGCATGGATATAAGTAAGCAGAGATGATAATGATGATCATTATCATTGTCGTCGTCATCATCATTATTAGATTTTGTCACTCAATCTTTTAATTCTGTGTTGGGCTATCTTGTTGGCTTCTGAGGTCCAAGTATATCAGACTGTATTTGGGCTCATGCAGGATGTGTTCGACAGATTTTAGGTTCTATCTTATTAGGCAAGCTGTAGTAACAAACAATTATTCCATATCTGATCGTATTACTTGTAACCAATATTTTTCGTATATGGTATGCACTTTTTTTTATCTAAGTATCTCTAGCACTCATTTTGATTTCACAGAGGTTCTGTTTGAGAGATTTGTGCCAGTTGGTACTGGTATTGCTACATTATTGTTAGGGTCAATCCCTCCTCCTACAAATTATATGTTAGCCTAATACAATAGATTTTATGAAAGTTAGTGTTGAGAAATATCATTTGAATACCATGTTCATTTTTGGAGGCACACAAAATTCTATTCATTTCAAAATTACGAGAAGTTGCGAATTATAAGATTTTGATTATTAGAAAAAGAAGGTGAAGTATGTTTTCCTACAATGATAAATAGCATCTACAATATTCTTATCATAATGTCATTTTGTATTTTAGTTGAAGTGTGTTGGACCAAAACTAGTTCCTTTCTTCAAAACTGTTACCATCTTCTTTGTGCTGTTTGGTGAGAATTCTCTACTGAATTCTTACTTCTACTGCGTCATAAAATGTCTGCCAATTGCGTCCCTGATGGTCTTTGTGCTGTTGCATGGGATGAACTTCACTGATGCATATGCTTATTCAAGTGAGTGAATATTAATATGAAACAATATATTCCTTTTGTGTAAAGTTATGTAAATTAATTCCTGGAAAAAAAAACGATGCGTCATCGGTAATAGTTTTTAAAAACTAAATGCTATTATAATATAGTTCATGTACTTTACTGTTTTATGTTTTGACACATTTGATTGCCAAACCAATACAAGTGAATGAACAAACTTTGCACAGAGGAGCTATAGAAATAAAACATTGACTGTAATTGTTATTTGTTTGAATAAATGAACGTAATTCGATGTATAACATTTGGACAGTTGTCTCCAATGTAAACATGCATTCATCGTGGTATATTTTAGAAAAAAAAAATGTATAGTTGAATATTTGTAGGACTATTTTTTTAAGCATTGTATGTAATTGGGGAGAAGGTCATAAAAATGTTCAAAAGAATGTATAACGTGCATTGACTGTATTGTTTCACTAAACCAGTACTAAGCAATATCTTGGATCTGCAGGGATTGTTTTTTATTTTTAACATATGACACATTGAAACATATGGTGATTGTCGCGTTCCAGGGAAGATCCTGCTGGGGTTGTTCTTCTCGCTGCTGGGCGATGCCTGCCTCGTGTGGAAGAACGCGGGTGGCTTCTTGCCGGGCGCCGCCATGTTCGCCATCGCGCAGCTCTTCTACGCTACCGCGTTCGGATTCAAGCCCTTCAACTGGCGCGTTTTCTCTGTGTGCCTGGTCATCTGGGCTGCTGTCTATGCGTATCTGCTGCCGGGACTTCACGGGGTGAGTGTTGAGCTTACATTATAAGACTACAGGGCGATTTGGCTGCTGATTGCTGGGCCATTTGCCTATGCTGTAGTTTTTTTAAGCCTCTACTATTGACATAAGTCCAGCCAAAGATTAAAGAATATATATGATTGGAGTATATTCATTGGATTTCTTTGATAATATTTTAAATTAGAAAATAACTTCAAAACCTTCATCTGTAAGGTTCTAGTTGATTGAATCATGAAACGTCTATGGAAATAATGTTCTAAAAACATGAAGGTTTCTCAACAATTACTAGTGACAAATGGTCTCAGCGGCAACTATCCATGTTGTGGTGATGGCAAATTATTTCACCGGCAAAAAGTCCCATTTAGTTAAAAAAAATGTATTAAAGGTTACAGTTGGAAGTTTTGCTGGTGAAAAGATGATTTTCGGCCACAGTGCAGAATCGCCCTGAAACCGCTAAAAACGCAAGGGCCTAGGAAATATTGCTGCCATTGAAACAAGCTAGAAGTTGTATGATATCATAATCCTATTATTTGAATAGCGGTGCTTAGCAGAAGTACAAAGTATTTTACTGTTTTTGCACCTAGCTGCATCCTGTTTTACCAGGGGTATATCAGATTCTGTTCATTTAACACACAGATATGTGATTACGCTCGGAATTAGAATGACCTAGCTGCCGTGAGTGTTTTTTTAGGCACATGGAAGTTAGGGACAGTCACTGATGTAATGCCATGTTTTAATGGTCTTGAACATTACATTAAATGGCCGTCCTTATTTGTGTTATTTTTGATTGAGCATTTAGCTGATACTATGGTGTTTTACTTTTTAATCTATTTTCAATCATTGATCTTTTTGACTTTGTCTTGTTTAATCAATTACAAACCTTCATACAAACTGGGTTTAATTCATGTTTTCACCAAACACGAGATGTTAACTTTGGACAAATAAAAAGATCGAAATCTCAATCGGGTTGACATAATTCATGATTATGTGTGTGGTCATGAGGCCATCTGTGACAAGTTAGAAATTCATCCCATCTCTCTTTTCAATGTAGTAAATAACATGGTACTTAAAGTATATCTGATTTGCTAGTGAATCACAGCTATAGAAATGGCTGTAATTAATCATGTCAATTTGCAATATTGATAAGGAACTATTGATTAAGTCTGCAAAGTCAATTTTAACTAGTAGTGAAAATACTCATTATATGCCAATTCTAAGACCCAGTTTGCATAGTTTGTATAGTTGGTTGAATATGGCATTGATCATAATTAAGCCATTTACCGGCTTACACCGTTCTTGATTAACGAAATTGAATATGAGTGTCCTCCATAAGACATTATTACAGAAATAATGTCTATTATAGTTGTATCTTGCTGTACATAACAAATTTCAAGTGAGTGTGATGAACAGTAATTGTGTATATTGTATAATGACTTTGCCGTGTGTTTAATCAGTGATAGTTTATCATCATATCCGTGTTTATTGCTGATTACTGATGTAGCAATACCTCCCAGGATGCTGGTCGCTACAATATCATCTCCAGAAAAATCCCCAAAGCAGGAAATTTACACCTTGTTTGCTTTGTCCTTGTGGTGTTTGAGAGCACTCAGTTGACATTAGCTGGCATAAATAATTGCCATGTAAGTTGATTGCGAATACCTTCTGATCCATTTGGACCATGTCCACATTTTACATTAGTTAATTGAATCCAATATAATGTTTTCTTCATGTGAGTCTTTGACCTGTCGGTTGCTGGCCTGAGTTATGTAGGTTCTGTATGCATGACTCAATGGTGGATTGTTCAATCCTTACTCATACATAAAGTGTGTAAGCTGTCACATCTTTACTTACCAGTAACTGTATCAAAGATTCTTTGATTATATTCAAATGATATAGTAGCACCACTAGCAGATCCAGGTTTTTGGGAAAGGGGTTTGACAAGGGGGAGGCTATGATAAAACCCATTGTGATGGCCACAAGTGCACTCAATGGAAGTGGTCACTTCATGGGCGGTTAGGAATGAATAAAACAGATTTTCATGCGTTTTTGTATTACAGAATACAGAGCGGTAGACTGTGTACTGTATGTGTATACATGTGTACATCATACACTCTGTTGTTGCAGGTGTACGTGTATGTAGCGGGTGTGTACGTCACCCTCATCCTGCTCATGGCGTGGCGGGCCATCGCTCGGATCCGCGGCTCCTACTGGACGTGGACACACCTGGTGGGCTGTGCCGGAGCCATCTCCTTCATGGTGAGACAATTGTGGCATTGCACAAAGCTGAATTATAGTACTTGAGAGCTGGTGGTCGGGATTCAAAACACTGTAATGATTGTAGCCCACTCCAAAATTCATATGCACATTGATAAGCATGTACTGGTAGAATTCGGGCCACTGGCACAGCAAAAGCAGTGGTCTGAGCCAAGTCAACAACCTTATACAACATGTCATTTTCATTATACTTTCAGATAGACTGTAAAGTATACATATATTTCCTCTTATTAAATGTTCAATTTTCTGAGTATTGTACCCTCTCGCTCAGGGCATTATGATTATAATTGCTCATTAATTGAAATAATCTCTGGATTATCTCACAGATCTATTTTCCTTAAAGTTCAAAACCCAAACATAAAGCATAATGTACAAACCTGATGGTTTCAAGTCGATGGTTTCCTGTCCTGTAAATTATATCTGACTTGATGATTGCTGTGAACAAATTTGGCTTCTCCATGTCTTGAGTACAAATCCAGTTATTCATTACTCATGTTCTCTGCCACTTACTGTTCTTATATCACTTTATGACCTGCTTTGTTCACCGTGGTGCTGCAGATATCTGACTTTGTGATCGCGGTGGACAAGTTCCGTTTCCCGGTGCCGTACTCGCACCCGGTGATCATGACGACGTACTACGCGGCGCAGCTCTGCATCGCACTGTCCGTGGTTGACAGCCAGGTCGACGACCTCCTCAGGTAACAGCTTCTCCTACATTGGCGTGTAGTTTCACTAGTTATCAGCAGGATCAGGATTAGGTGCAAAAGTGCTACATGTACTCAGCAAGACTAGTAACCCTCAAATATCTACTTGTCCTGCAAGAAATGTACTTGTCCTCCTTGCACAAACTCTATACCTGTATGCCAAATTGACCAGAATTGCTACTAGTCAAAAGGACTAGTTGTTAAAACTTCTAACTCGTCCTCCACAAGATTTTACTAGCCAATATGAGGGGACAAGTGGCTAATCCTGACCCTGTTATCAGGCTGTAGTGGCAACCAATCACGCTTCTTCAAGTTAAGCTAAAATAGTGTATGTTAAATTTCATATAGATGGTATCATTGGTAAATCAACGACTTTCGTTACTTCAGGGCGACAGCACCCTCCAACGCAGCCCCTGTCAATGCCAATGTCAATGCCAATGGTGGTGGCAAGGTCAAGGCTCAGTAAGAAGACAGCATACTGCAAGGTGGATCCAGGCTGTTTTAGTGCTGGGGGAGGTTGGAATTTTCACTATACATTGGTACAAAATTTCATCCGTATTTCGCACCCTGCTTTCGTTTCGGCTCATTCCTGTGGCATACAACAAGGTAGCAGCCGGGAACTGTAGCTTTGGTCATTTATTGACTAGAAGGAGTCAAACTAGACGTTGCTGGAACTTTAGATTGTAGAATAGTTTGATATTTAAAAAATTATTTAACCACCGGTATTTATAGTTCATAGTTTATTACAAAGTGGACTTTAGCATGAACCACAATATTTAAATTTGTATCTGTAGTAAGGTCATCAAGTGAGTTGTAAGTTTTTATGGTATTCAAGAAATAATGATTTTATGGAGTTTGGTTTTCAATTATACTGTTTTGCCTTGTTTTGTCAGTAAAGCTGTGACGGGAATATTTACTCGCAGTCAATAGAGTAAATCATATTGAAACAACATTTTGGAAATGTGTAAATTGTCACACTAAATAGGTGGAATTAAAGTAAGAATTAAAGTCGTTGAAGTAAAAACGGAATGAAGATGACCTTTTAGAATTGAACAAAGGTCTGGTCACAAATTCATGTATGAAAATGCAAATTCAGTTATCAAATGTTTGGCTCTTTCAGTGAATCATGTTGTCGCAGCTTTTATATATTGTATGTATGTATACAATGGGATGTATACAATGGAGATTATAAACTAAATCCTGATATGATCACTGATCATATATTTTTTGATAATAAATATGGACTGGATTTTAAAGATTTGTTTTACTATTTTCATATTTGCTGAGATATTAGTGTGTTGTGTGTTACTTTTGTGTGCTAGTTGCCAATGTCAATCCAGAGTCCAAAAACTTTATGTATTAGCATAAGCCAAAAAACCACCAGCAGTATTTAGATCCATTCTTGTAGATTATTTGAATCAATAATGAAAAAGAAATTAACTACCAGACGATTTTGTGAGAACAATATATGTCTGGGTCTATGGAATTTTTAGTCGCATGTTTACTTTAAAGATATTAAAGTGTCATATTGATTGTCTGTAATATTATTATTTGTCGGTGTCCTGTATATTGGTTATGATTTTGTTTTGTATTCATAAACATAGTCAGAGATAAAATCTCCACATTTGTAATACATTTGTAAAAATATATATCCTAGAAAGATCTTGTAAGTTGAAACGGGTATGCACTATATCTTCAGTTTATTTCTCATTCTAATACTTACTTAATGGTGGAAAGAAAAATATTGCAAATAACAAATATAAATAAGTATTATTTTTTTTATTAACTGACCAATATATTGCATTTGTACCATTTATGTTATGTGTGGCTTTAATTGACATTTTGTGTACATGTACTTGTCTGCTGTGTGTGTCGGCAATCATGGGCACCTGCTGACAGCACCTGAGCATTGTGCGAGGCAGTGGCCTGGAAAACCGTCTGCTGCCGCTTGCTCGTGTGATCAGCTGCAGTAATTAGAGATGCACATGATGTTGTATGTTAAAAAATCACTTTGTTGTACGTTTGATGTGTTCAGGTCATGCGTAAGTGGTATTGATCTTTAAGTGTGGGAGAGAAATCGGCATGATGGGAAACTATTGCACTTGTTCGTGCGACGAGTCAGCCCTTGTTGATGACATTTTGTGACTTATTTTGTTTTGTGTAATTCAGGGTTTACAAAAGATTGGGGGAATGTTGTTGTGGTTTTCAAATATATCAATTATTATATATATTTTGGGTTTTTGTTGTTGCTGGAAATGAAGCAGAATGTTGATTTGTTGATTGTTAAAATTTTATTGCTTGCCAAATTGAGCGTTAATGTGAATATTGATTGGCTGATTTTACTTGATATTGTCATTATGAATTTTCAATACTGATAAACCTGAAACCCTGAGTATATTTTTTTGAAAGAAAAAAATCTTGCGAACTTAAAATGATCGTTCAAGAAAGGTTATTGAATTCATGTGTTCATGCTGATGATCTTAGACTACATCATACAATGGATTGTTAGGATCTAGGGTTAGACTCCTAGATTAGATGGTGGTGACGGGATTTTCTTGAATAATGAGGGATTTTAAACCCGATTTGAAGTAAAAAGCATTTCATGTTTCAATAGCAAAAATTGTTTGTATAAGCATCTGATTATTTCTAGTCTACACTTCTCATTAAGATACTTGTTGAAATCTTTTTATTTTAATATAGTTATGTGATGCGTTGTTAGATTGTTTAGCTATGCTTGCCGTTATCCCAAGTGTGATCAGCGTTGCCTGTGTGTGTGTGTTTGGTGGAAACACCAGGTGGTACAAAGTGCATTTAACAAACTACTTTGAAGTAACAAAAAACCTATTGAATTAGGAGACTTGTGTAGAGAACAATTTGATTTTATATCAATGGCCAGTAGTTGTGTTTGAGGGATTACATGTGTGGTGCATTTACTTGTGTGTTGGGTTTTGTAAAAAAAAAACTTTTGATCAAGTTCTTGATGAATTTCTTAAGATTCTACTTATTCTTTTGTTTTTGCTTCTACATTGGAACTTCTTTATA
The DNA here is from genome assembly GCA_019095985.1 of Streblospio benedicti. Classification (NCBI taxonomy): domain Eukaryota; kingdom Metazoa; phylum Annelida; class Polychaeta; order Spionida; family Spionidae; genus Streblospio; species Streblospio benedicti. The sequence continues at coordinate 13,665,131 of CM032663.1, forward strand.
AGTAATTATTCTGGTTTATTTATTAGCAATTCAATGCAATTATTTTGTAGATATTTTATTTTATGTGTAGATATTATTGACTTGTATAGCTCGTTCTAGCAGGAGATTATCACTTATTTTGTAGTCATATTTAGTTTGCCATAAGGTTTCTCCTTGTTTACCTGAACTTTTAAATACCTTTGATGTTATTAGATATCTTTGTACGCATTTTTCATGCAAATTTTGCTTCTGCGCACATTTTATGTACTACTATAAGTGCTTTTTTTCTCTCTAAATTTTAAAAATTTGCATTATTACTTTGCTATAATGTTTTGCCAACTGGGTGGTTCTATCATTCCTATCATGATGCTGATGTAACTTGTCTGCTGCAGAACGTGTGTCCATTGTGCCACAATAAAGGAAGATTCCTTCTTAAAAATAAAACTATTTTTGGAAAAGATTTTGCTGTGCATATTACTTGTGAAGTGCACAAATTTGCCATAATGCTGATCCTTTGAACTTGATTTTTATTTGAAAGTGAAATGTTTACTTTTATTTGTGATAAGTATTTTCTCACTTACTAATAGTATGGAATATTTTGCTCATGCTATTTGAAAAGAACAATGGTCCAACAAACAGAAAAAAATGACAGTGAAGCAGCTTTCAAGTTTGACGTTACCTACTTGTGATAACATGATACTGTCAATCATCAATGCAATTTTTTTCATGTATTATATCATTAAATTTAGTGAAAATAAAAAGAAGACATTTATTGGTGTATTTTATTGCTTTAATTCAATCATCCACTCCTCTCTACAAATACATGGAAACCATGCAATAAACTATAACTTACTGAGCATAACGATTTCCTACCCACTCTAGTAATTAGGTAACAAATGTGATGCAAATTTTTTTATGGTGTGGTAATTGGCCTCATCGAGAACATCTGACACCAGACTCCTTACAAAGGGAAACACTTCATTTGTTAGCAAGAATAATACCTCATCATCTTTCTATACACAAGTGAAACTTTATTATAACATAATTTGCCAGCAATGGAACAGATTTCACAAGTCTTAATTTGAAGGATGATTTATAAATAATGAGAAGACAAGCCAGTGACAACCAGATGTTACAAGTGCCCATTTAAGGGCTTTTAGTGTTTGCCTGTAAATAACAGGGAAATGTGATACCACTATTACTGGAAATAAAATCGCTTTTTGATGGAGATACTATTACTTTTATCTGTATTATTATTTAACTACACTGGTATTGAGACTGGGCTGACAACATCAACATTTATCTTTCTGACGTAATAATAGGCTTGATTCAAATAAAAAACATACCGGTAATACCTCAGGTTTTCTATCAATCTCATTGGCAATAATAGATGCCATTTATTGGTGTGTGACAACACAATATCCGCGACTCACGCCCGTTTTATCTTCCGTCTGCATTGCAGCAAAAAGATTGTCTACTTTTACCCAGCACGCTTCAGTTTCTGGCCATGTGTCTAGGATCAAGCATCTAAAAGAAAAAATCCAATTTTAAAAAATTATGGTTATCTTGAAGTTGAAATTTTTTTTTTTTTAAATTGATTCCTATCACAATTAGTGGACATTTTTTATATGTTAGTGTCTTTTACTTTTCCATTGACATTTCAATTGTGCTAATACATAATACATGAGTCAGCTGTTATAAAAAAAATAGACTACGTCTGTGGTCCATACATAAATCTACAAAAGAGACAAGCCCATTGAAAAATCTACAAAAGAAGACAAGCCCATTGAAACTATGCTTAGAAATTGTTGTTTTTTTAAAGCATAAATTACCCACTTGTCAGTGGCTGCATGATAAGCTGCTACAGGACTATGATGGCCTCCAAGATGGCTGCCTTGACCGAGAGTGCTCATCTTGTAGTTGACGACGATTGCCTTCTGAGATGACTGGTCACTCAATGCTGACCGCAGCATGTCTCTAAAGTGACCAACTGACGTGTCTTGTGCGTGGTACACATCCACCAACTGACCGTGATTCTGATATCAAGAACAACGATTTAAATTACCACTTTGGTACGAGACATGAATATATTGGGAGAAAGACTAATAGCAATGAAAATATGAGCACCGGCAATTTAAATTGCATGTAATCATCATCTTATTCCGTTGACTTTAAATGTTACTATCTTCAATTGAAAAAGAAAAAAGAAACTTAAAATATGCACAAGATGGGAAAAGACATATGTACAGGTTCTACCTTTAGAATCTGAACCATTTCAGCGAGCGTAAGTCCACCCGTAAGAGGCGTATTGATTGCTTCTTCTGACTTGACTTCTGCTGTTTTGGGGTCTTGTATTAAAGACGTTTCAGTGAAAGGAAGATCTGTCTCACCTGCCTCTTTATCTTCAAACTGGGCTTGTGCAAGAGACGCAGCACTCAGAACCATGGCACAACTCTATGTAAAACATGTACCTTATGACAAAGACATTTCCTCTAGCCAAGATGAAATTGCATAAAATTAAGTGTTGAAAACTTATAATATATATTGGATAAAATACCATATTTGTTCAGTAAAACCTTGATTTTATGGACACTACCTGGATTCCACATGCTTTCCTACTTTGCTGTTTTGCAAACACTTTGTGAAGCCAAGGCTGGTTGAAGTCAGCTTCTTCGAGCAACTGTTGTCCATATTTGTCTTTCAAGGCAATCAGTTCTTGAGACATGGAAACACAATTGAAGATCTATTGAAATCTGAAATAGATTTGAAATGACTCGTGATAACAAGGTCAATTTTTGGTAAGAAATAAATTGTATTTTTCAGAAAGAAAATAGGATATATATTGTATATAAAATTGAAAATATAGAAGGTCAATTTTTGGTAAGAAATAAATTGCATTTTTCAGAAAGAAAATAGGATATATATTGTACATAAAATTGAAAATATAGAATACTTCAATAAGAGTAAAATTATGTAGGTTTGGTTTTTAGCACATTTAAAAAATGTCACTCTTATTCTTTAAAACCATATAAATGATAAAACATGCTCTCAAAATCATGAAAATGATGTTAATTTCTGAACACCTGATTTTAACAAGACCATCTAGTCACAATGTAAACAGCATTTTTGACAACAAAAACACGTTAGCACAGCTGCTGTATATAAAACGTGAATTTATATGGTGGTGGCTTTTCTGCACTTTAGACTACAGTAAAACCCTGCTATTATGGACAATAGTGGACATAGAGAAAAGTGGTCCTTTAAACTGTTATATTGTAAACAGAAAATAAAAGTGATCCTAAATGCATGTCGTCCCTGTGGTGAGGGTCAACTTTGTATATTACATGTAGATGTATTATGCAGTGATTAATCTAGATGCGAGTCTTGCGTCCAGGACTCAGGTCCAGGACTCATTATTTTTCAATAGAATGTAAAGAATTAAAAATTGTGCATCCCATGGGACCCATAAAATATTTATAGTTTGTTATGGTTAGATAAATGCATGCCAGGACTCATTGTATTAGTCTTCGGACCTATTCTTTTAAAATATGAGAGCCCTTAGGGACTCATTGTTGCGGACTCTAGATTAATAACTGATTATAGCTATAACTATATTTTTCATTTGTATAATTGTATTTATTTTTATTAATTCTATGGATTTGCTTCCGAAATAAAATACTTCCTTACTTTTAAGGGGCTACTGGCAGATCCTCTGAATGAACATGTGTGTGATTCATGACCAATTTATGATGTGCAATATCCAATAAGTTTTCTATGAATGTAACATAGGTATACTAAAATAATGCATGGCATTCATATTCTAAACTAATAAATATAGACAAAAGATTCATATGTCATTTTATTGTATCACAATATTCATACAAATACATATTAATTAATATAGATAAGGTCTTTTAGGCTATGCATATGAATGTGTAAAATAAATGAAAGTTTCAATTCAACATGCAAAAATAGAGAAACCAACTTGTTATAAAGTTTGGTGAGAATTTTTTGTGAAATTATTTTTTTAATAATGATCAATGAACTTCAGAGTAAAGTGCATACAGTCTAATATACAATTACTAAAACATAATAACCATATTATCATCAAGTATAGTTGTATTTTAGCCGGTGTCCATATTCTATTTAATTATGGATGATGCAATATCCTCTTGACCTCTTGCTGTCGGAATCTACTGTATTCATTGCTTTATACAAATCTTCACTAGTTGCCCAACATTCTTTGGTTTCAGACCATGTGTCCATCAGCAAAAAGCGGTCAGTTTCTTTATGATAAGCAGCCAGTGGACTGTGGTGTCCGTACGGTGGATGCTGACCCAGAGTCGGCATATGGTAGTTTACAATTATTCCAGCTGCAGAATTTGTTTTAGTGAGGGCATCTATAGCATCTTTTTTAAACACATCGACATTCACTTCCTCTGCAAATACGCACTTGACTTTATAGCCATGACCTTGCAGAACACGTGACACTTGCTCCAATGTTGTACCATGCTCATCTACGTAAGCCTGAGTCACTACGTTTGTTGTTGCTTCATAGTTGAACATATTTTCTTCAATTATCGGTTGCTCTGATACAGAAATGTTCAATTTTGTGTCACTTGCAGGCATAGGGTTGTACTTAAGCCCTAATTTTTCAGAAGCCATTACCAAAGCAGCGCTTTGAATACCACAATTGCTATGTCCAATTTGTTTTCTAAAGATAGCATGCAGAATTGCTTGAACGGTGGTACCAGATTTCAGGCATTGATTCCAAAGAGACTGACCTTCTTCAGAGTGAAGATCTATCAAACCGACCATGATGTAAAATTAGCTATCTGAAAACAGTTAGGAAAAAAAATATGGTGTTCATCATAAAATTATTAAATATATATGTGCATTGTATTGGTATTTTAATGTTTATTATGTCATTTATTTATGCTCAATAATCTGGTACATGTACTCATTAAAGATAATGCTCAGTGAAAAATGTAAGTGATCTGTAAATTTCAGGATCAATAAACGATGTCTCTTCTATTGGAAGTATAAGGAAAATAATACTAATATTTTTCACCTTAATTATATATTACACCTATAAAAATACCACGATGTCTTGTTAGCTAAAACACAAGGTCACGTGATATTGCACAATCGAATGATTTTGGCCAGACGTACTGTGGATTTCCAACAGCAGTCACAATTAACATTGCCGAGATTTGAGGCTTCTTACGTGCACCGAGCAGGTTACGTATGACGAAAATCATTCGGTTTACATTGCTGCTTCACGTGTGTTGATGGTTACTAGCTGGCTGTTTATGTCATGATATTTAAATTGCTCTACATGTTTTAATATGTTGTTTAAATGAAAGAAATTATCAGAATGCACATTACACATCATATTGTTTCTCTACAAGCATACTTGGTCGGCTACTGAGCATAATCTTTAAATAGTGAGTCCACCTGGATGACTAGTAGGCACCGTAGGTAATATGAGTTGAAAAACAAGTCCAGCAGTGACATATATCAAACCAGTGATTCAGGATTTCCATGAAAGAGAAGCCTTCCCAGTGAAACACACATGAACCAATGTACTTCAAATCTAGCTGATCTGAGACGTTATCCAAATGAAGAAGTCACTGCATGTAAAGATGACAATCATGGCCTAATTGTCACTCTAAATAGTCGTATGTAACAAGATAGTTTGTAATAGGTTCATCATATAGCAGCACTAAAAACATAAAACAACAACAAACAAAGCCAAACCATCAGGGCAGTCAGGCTTTAGATATATTGCTAGACTACTGCTATTATGCACCATTGAAGGCCCATTGAAATATTATGTGCACATCTAAATTGTATGTATTTGGCTACTGTAAGATTTTGTCAGCTAATAAATTACAATTATAGAGCTATAGATATACACGTTAATCATGAAATTAGTGAGTAAATCATACGTACTTTCTGCCTACCACAAAAATAAGAGACTTTAAACTTTGTGACACAGTTTTTCAGACTTGGAAAAAACGTAAACAGAAGGTGCAAAGTACTTCCGTATTGTTCACCAGATATATTTTTTCCCTGTATTTGTTCTTATTCAATATTTCAATGGATTATCATTCTAGTACAGTTTTATGATCTATATGTAAGTGATGTTCATGCAAACATTGGATCCGATCATGAAACACTAAAACATATATTGAATATAGAGGTATGTCAACCTATACGAATCGATATCGTGAATCTAACAATTTGACAGGTGCTCCAGGAAAAAATGGGAACAGATTCCAACTCGGTAAGAAAATTCTTAAAACATGTCATTAATTTTCCATATAAATGTTGCCTCCTGTGTACAGTTTCAGGGCAGCATAAATACCAAACCTTTGGTGATATTGCAGTATTTAACAGAAGCTTAGACACCTCGTCGTTTCAAAGGGAAACGAATCTCCACGCCCTGGGCCCCATTCCCAGCTTGGAAAGCCTTGAAAACAGGAAAGGTCACTGGAAACAGAGACACTGAGCACATTATGACACTTGCTTACAAGGTATATTAATGTAGAAATGCACGGATTTCACGTAGATGTGTGGTTTTGGCTAGCCTATTGTATTGATAGGTATCCATGCATGTGCCCATCCCAACCAGTTTATTCTGATTCTCTTCAAACCTAAACATTAAGATGTGAGATTTATCTGTTAATTTATCTTCAAGCTGATGTAAATTTAATTCAAGATTGATGCTCTACAATAGTACAAAGTATTTAATTTTTTTATCTCATCAGTTAACTTTCCTTCATGTAGTTATGGCTATTTTTACTTCTATTTCTCTTTTAATTAAAGGTAGATATGTAAATCAGCATGTATAGTTGTGAAGTATTATCTATGTTAAAAGTTGCACAGACTTCACAATAACTTCACATAATTCATACCGCTTCATGCTCGCTTTCAGGATTTTAATTATCAAGATCAGTAGGAATATCTAACCAAAAATATACAGCACATATTTCTGAGATTGTGCAAATATTGATTTGAATTTCTTTTGAGTTGAGAAAATCTAGATTATTATATGTATCTTCCAACAAATCAAAAATGTCGCACATGCCAGATTTTTTCTATTGCAAAGAATGTTTTTGATTTTTAATACTCTTCTTGCGATTTTTCATTTTGAAATGGATATTAATAATATTTTCAACATGCTTTTTTATGTTATATTACACACTGGGATATATTTTAATGAATAATGAATCGTACAGACTAGGTCTTGCTGAACTTCGGTATTTGATAAGAAAATTACATCAAAATTTGAAGAAAGTGAGTATTTGTGTTTGAAAATGTTGATGCTTTTGTTAATATATTTCACAATTGAAAAGTTCTTGTCCATGAGTGAAGGTTTTACATTCGTGATGGTGTGTTAACAGTTTTAACCCTACAGCAATGGCTTACAGGAAATGTAATCCCAAAATTAAAACACCAAAGAACAATGGCATTTTGATGGTTTTGCGTCCAAGACAATAACTTTTCTGGAGCCTCCTTATATGCTTGTTTAAATAAATTTTGTGTCTGAATTTAGGAGGCTTGAATGGGTGTTAGATGTGCAAATTATTGCTCTCCCAAATGATAATCAAATAATAGTAGTATCTCACTATCCTGCACATTTGCCACAAAATTTACATCAGAATGTATTGTTTTGGCTCTTCTAATTGTCTCATACGATTATAGTATCAACACAGTAAGAGCTTTTGTATGAAAAGATGGGGTGAAGCCGGGTACTTTTTTGCACCAAATGCAATGTTTTATGCGTTCTTGAGGACACAGAAAAGTACTGAAGATATAAAGATGACAATTTTGTAATTTATTTAGAAATTACATGTAATAATACAATCTTACTCTTTGTAGGTCAAATTTAAAACCTATTAATACAGCTAAACCTTGATTTTACGCGGACATTGGGGTCCATACTTCGAGAACCTCTTTAACCCCGAAAGCGTTATGTGCTGCGCTGCCATTGGTCGAGAGCGTAGTGTTAGACCTAAACACGGAAATAATTGCACATGCAGGCATCAAGTTTCCTTGTGCGCAATTATAGCTGCCTCGAAGGTAAACAACTTGCATAAAGAGTATTTTTGACAATATTTTCATTTATAAGGATATACACGTATAAGAATATAAAATAAATGGGGTCCACGGTCAATCCGCGTTACACAGAAATTCGCGCAAAATCGAGGTGCGTTATATCGAGGTTTAGCTGTATATGTGATATGGTATGCGCTAACCATTGAACCAGATTAACATTATAAGAGCAACCTATGTATATTTAATTTAACAGTGCTCTAGATTAATGATAAAGCTAACTAGGTCACAGAAAGAGGTTAAAGAATTATTTGTCCTCTAAAAATGTCACGGATCCTACAAGTTTTGTACATTAAGGCTTTTAGAGGATATGGTAATCTGGAGGATGAGTAAGTTAAAATTCTTACCCATCCTGTTAATTAAATACTAGTATCAGACAAGTGGGCGAATACTTAACTGGGTTACTGCTTTAGCATAGATATTTTCCCATGTTCATTAAATTTATGATGCACGCACGCACGCACACACACAACATACACACAATGTAACTTTATGGGATAGAAATTAAAATGGATATTGAAATGCTATGATAATGCTTGTGTTGAATTGAAAAAAAAAATCAAGTATGACAGAAAATTATGTGATGTTTTACAACCATATAGACCTTTTACTTTCCAGAATAATATTTCAACGTTGTCTGTTTGGATGGTGTAGTGTAAACGTTGCTATCTACATATTGCAGACTATAAATGATACTGTTAAACAAAATATTTGAAATTCCTATGTACATGCACATCGATTATAGTACCCTGTGTTTTTGATGATGTTAACATCTGACTCCAAATGAGCAATTATAGTATTCTACCACATTATTATTGTGGAAAACATTAATAGACTCATGCAATGAAGCTGTGTCTGTGTTGAAAGAGGAGAGCCTTCAAAGTTTGCTCTATTATGTAAGTGATGTTGTTTATAATAGATATAAATCTGATCGCAGGTATTTTTTAGATTTCTTATGTTTGTGATAACTGGTTGATGATTTTAATGTTCATTAATGATTTAAAAAGTGAGAAAATTGAAAGCAAATATTGATATGGTTTCAAATTGAATTGATGATCAGCAAGAAAAGATACATATACAATATACATATACATGTATGTAATAGTTTTCAAAATACTAAGAGTATCACAATATAGATGTGCACATTTATGAAGTGGACTTGCAGATCAATGCCGATAAAATCCATGTCGGCAATATTTACTTGATGACCATGAGCAGGGCATTCAAAGTTTGCAATGTCATGATTGAATTTTACTCTCTTTTTTTCTTTCTTTTTCTACTTATTCTGCAAGTAAAATAAAATGGTTAATGTCCACATTTCATTTGTCATGGGTAATTCATGTTAAATGAATTTAGCCACAAATGTGGATAGACTTTTACACACATGTCATTTAGCCTTTCAGAGGGAATGCCTGCACAAATGCACATGAATCAGGTGGTTTTGATAACAGACAATGTAAACCTTACCATTGTCTGTCAGAATATTATCATATATAAGTGATAACTCCACTATATTGCGTGGATGGTTGTGCTAAAAATACTAGACCAAAGTTTTTATGCAGAAACTGCTTTAGGATGTTGAAAAATATATTGGCAATGTTTTGATACACCCCCTAAAAAGGCTTAGCGCAGACATTTTACTGCCTCACTTGTGTGTTACTAACTGTTGCCAACTATTGCACACTTCAATGTTTACATCCCTGGTTTACATCTTAAGGAAGTGAAACTTTTCGTTTGGAATATTACATTTAGATTTAACTCAAAACACAGTTATACACTGGACGGCATGTGGAATCTTGTAAGTATTTTTTCAACTACATGGTTTAATAGATCGTCTACAAAAACTATCATCACCATCTTATTTTGCACAGAAACACAAGTATATTGTTCTTTTTGATAGCAATGTTGAAGATCAAGTATGGTCTCTATGGAAATTAAGTACATTTGATTATAGCACAAAATATTCTCCAATAATTACCTTCATCTAAGTGTTTGTCCACGAAAGAGATAGATCTTGGTGCAACACAGTTGTACCAGATCATAGCTTCATGTAATTTTTTCTCTATTTCTAATTTAGTGACCTATGATTTTGGTATTGTTATCTTATGTTTCTTTGAAATTGATTTATGAAAATAATTAAGTTAGGCAAGTTTCATGTTTTCCGGTATTGTTTGAATGATAGTATTCATCCATCGCAATTCGATTTGTCTACTTGCATTATGGGATCGGGACTGCCTTTAGGCTTGGCATTGTAAATTCTAATATCTTATTGCAATATCTGTTTTATGCAAATATCTATTGTCATAAATCTATGTATGACTAGCACCAGCACTTTTCTGTTAGTCATCGTGGGTCCCACCTGTGACTGATGTCTAGGGCTTTATGTTGAAGCTGAAATCAATTCTATCTAATAGGATACACCTACGATTGTATCATTTTTACTGAGCAGGAATAACAAACATTACTAAAATGGTATTGTATTTTTTAAATGCAAATGCAATTTTTGACATTTGTTTCAAATGTGGCTACAGTTATCGTGATATATTATTGTGTGATCTCATTAATGATAAGTAACAACTTTATTTGTCCTTGGCATTGAATCATATGAAAATATATGAGGAACAACTTAATTTCTAAATTCTAAACTACAGGTAGTTGAAGTGATGAATTTTCTGATGATCCATCCCATTTCATCCCAAGATCGAACCCAGACAGCATAGGCATATCTAGGGACGGATGCAGGGGGCTGCCGGAGGCCTGGGGCCAGGCGTGGGGACACACTCCCCTTACCTTTTCCCTTTTTTCCACCAAAGTACTTCATTTGTATGAAGGGTTTTGTATGTCCACCATCAATCACGTGTAAAAAAAAAAAAAAAATCATTCACGTGTATGAAACCCATGAAATCCTTAAGTGTCCCCCCCCCCCCCTCCATTTCTAAAGTGAGACACACAGAGTGTATGGATTATCAAAGTCATCTCAGGTTATCAAGTCTGTATTTTTTATTCATAAAAATGTAATTTTCATCTAAAGTTTTACAGCAATAATCAAATATTATTAGTTATTAAATCGTCTTCCATACACACCCATACAAAGGCGCATGGAAAAAATGTTCATCTTAAGTTTTGTGCTTTTTACATGATCGTTTATTTACTACATTGACATTTCAATGATCCAGGTTTTAATATGGTCTAAATATGTGGGTGGGCTTTTTTCATGAGTCAGCACCATTCGATAATTGTTATTTCTTCTGCTAATAGAACTGCTAGAATTGCCGTGACTCTTTATATGTGTATGTTGAATGTAACTTTAACAAGTAAAGCTAGTTGTAGTTGCGCACTTTGCGCACTTGCAGCAGACAGTGTATTACTCTAAACCCTGGGCATTGATCGGACACTTTCCTGCTGTGCTGTTAATAATGATGGTGATCATCTGATGTACAGTCACACGGGGAATGTATCAAAGCCTCTAAATGGCAAATTTGATTTCAAATGTGTGTGTATATTTGCCTGATAGTCTTCGATTGCATGTATGATTTCAAATGATAATTGTCAGTAATAAAGCTAGCCTGAAACATTTATGCTACCAGCCAACTAATCAATGCAGGTAACAAGACCTGAACAAAAAGTACAGACTTCTGGCTTTGCTTATTAAGTTGTTTCATGTAGAAATATGATTGTGGTAGATTTGATATCAGCAGACTGTTTGACGTCTAAAAAGAAATATATATATTTAAAGAATAATGATTACTGATGACAAGGGCTGTTATTACATGAATGAAATTGCAAATCAACACAAGAATTATATCAGAATAAAAATTGTAAAAACCATCTCCACTGGAAAAAGTTCTGGCAAAATTATGTATGTGAGTCACATTGTTATGCAGACGTATTTTGGTTTTGTCAGACATGTTGATCCTGTGCCAAGTATGTGATGCTCTTCACTGCAAAGAAGCTGTAATTTCATTTTGTTCTAAAATCAATTCAGTCTTGTGCTATCTACCAAGGAAAACTGCCTACATGGGATAGTAAAATTATATTGCATATAGTATCCAACCTGTGTTGTTGTGCTACAAGTATATAGCACCGTGCTTGCAATACCCTTGTTATGCCCTTCAAGAAGTCTCAGTCACCAACTGAACACTTGCAATCTGTTGTCTACACTTCTACACATATAACTATGAGACTATTGCATGTAAGTAAATTGCACTGTTTTTTTCCCTTCTGTCCATTAACAATCTCTCATTGATCCGTTTCTTTTATCATTAATCACATTTTGCCATCGTTGTTTATAGTTTGTAAACATTCACTATTGATTTTATGGATTTTGGAAACATTTTGCTGACCGTGATATTATTATTGTAGTTCAGTATATTGGAACTGTATGCTTTCAACGCGTAATTTTGACCAGATGAGAATCTAGCTTATTAGATTTGTTTGAAGTACAAATTGTCTTCGGAGAAGAACAGTTCACTAAGCACTTAAAAGTTAAAAGAAAACAAAACAAATATGGCTGGGTAGAATCGCAAATAGAGTAATAATCAAGATGATAACTTGTTATGAATTAAAGTGAAAATTGTCATAATGACATTGCTCTATAAAAAGAAGCTGGTTTCCATGGTAATGATTACTTCAATTAATCAGGATTGGACGCGGGAATGTGACATCCGGGAAAATAGTTCTTAGAAAAGATCCGATGAGGGTTTTTCTGTGATCGGTGATTAATGTTTGGAAGCATAGTACATGTATAACTTGTCTAATTTGGACACCTTTGAGCGAAGCCACACCTTACCATGTCCAACAGGTGTCCTCCATTATATGCTGTGGTGCCTTACGAAAAATTTCCTTAGAGATTTCCATGATTAGATGTTGACATACACAGGTTTCGCTGTATTTTGCAGCAATTTATTCATGGGAGCCACTGCAGAAATTGCTCACATGAATTTTATGTATGCCATAGAAGTTGACATTGTTGTACATATTATTTAATATCAGTTATAAATTTGTGGCAGATGCATTTAATTAGTTTCATTTTCCATGAATTTCAATATTATTTTGATATTAGTTGTGTCTGTTGGCATTGAGGCATTTAGAAATTGCTTAAAACTTCATTATTTGAAAGTTTTTTGCCAAATTAAGACAATTTTGTTTCATATGTTGAACAATTCCAGGTGCGGTTATGTGTTAATCATTCATAGTGATATAAATAATCATCAAAAGCAATAATAGAATTTGGGAATCAACGATGTTCACTACATACTACACTTACTGTGTAGAAAATCACATTTAATTTCTAACTGACCAAATAAAGCTGTCGTTTGAATACTGATAGAAATGTTTTATCGTGCACTCTCAAAATATCTACCTGTAAAAAGAGAGGAACATTTGCATTTGCAATGAACCAATGCTTATTTCCTGATTTGGTGTCATTATTCTGTCAACTGCTAAAATATGGCTAATGTTAATTAACTACCCGGTATATAGTCAGTGCTATGCACGTCAGGAATTCACCATGGCTGCTTTAGATACGGCCACCATATTAATTATAAGCTGCTTTGTTCGTCTGTCACGGTTTAATTTATTTCCTTAATTTGGTTGATTTTGTGATAGAATTACATGTGTGATTCTTTTTCTGGCATGGAAATTTTTATCTGTCATATTATGTGAAGGTTAAGACATGATGAATAGATACAATCTTTCATTTATCATGATGAGAACCATAGAATAAAGTAGATGACCATGCAAGACCCCAGGGCTCTCTCTAAAGTTCAATTTTCTTGAAGAGTGGGGAAGTATATGGAATTGAGTTTACAATTGAAAATGTTTGCTCTAAAGTGTGCCTTTCAATTGTTTTCTACCATAACTGTTATATACGAGATATTCATGATTGTGTATTGAAAGCGTTTCTGCCCAGCTGGAAATCCAGACAGCCAACTCACAGTACTTGCAGACACAGTTTAACAATTTTGTGTTCATTCTGATAAACTGCTGTTGTGATTTTATTGGATACACTATGTACAATATCTATCAATCAATCAATCAAATCTTGAATTTATTTAAGCAGGCCTGAATTAATTCACATTCAAAGGGTGTGGCCTGGCTGCCCAGTCTACATCTCAACCGTCCCATCCAAGTCTTTTGGTCATTAGGATCTATCAGACCCATGCCCAAATTTACAAGATCTTTCTGCATGACAGACTGTAAAATGATAGATTTACAAAATCTCATGCTTGGTATCTACTTATAGATGCCTTTATACTTTCCACTAATGATGTAAATGAATAACCTGGACAAAAATGATCCTGAAACACTTAAGACAAACTGTGTCTGCATGAATTGTGATTCAATCATCTTAATAGTCAATTTTCTGTTTGCATTATCGCCCTAATGACATTTTTTCTCCGCGCCATCAGATCGTGCCTGTGATCGTGGGCGTTGGCGTCGTCGCGGTGACAGCCATCCTCGCCAAGATGTTCCTCTTCAAGGAGAAGAAGAAGAAGAAGGAGATCACGCTGAAGGACCCCAACATCAAGTACCCCCTCAAACTCGTCGACAAGGAGGTAAGCATGCTTAGTAAAGTTGGTGTGCAGTCTTGTAGCGATTATCTGGTATTTTATATTAACGATTGAAATATAATTTTAATTTCGTCTCCACAATAAAGACCTTTCACAGACATCTGTAGGGTCTGAGGATTTTTATCTATATGGGTGGAACTTGTTGGGCTCCCAATGGGAGTGTTGGCTGTCAGAAGACATTATTTAGTAATCTTCTGCTTATTTTCATGTTTGTACTAAAGGTTATAGTCACTGGTAAATGTCTGCATGTCAGTATAATATTTTATTAAATGTATGGTTTTGTTTTCACAGAACCATGATTATGTTTTTTATCCTTACAAATGTTTCGCCAAGGGCTAAACAAAACATGTCTGTGAATGCAATTATGTACACCTTTGTTACAACCGTAAACCAATAGTAACTTCCATTCAATGATAGTTCACTAGTTTAGTGCAGTCATGTTTATATTTACATGAACATGAACATTATCAATCTTCATGACTTTTGTCTTTGTATTTTATGTTTCCATGAAACTAAGATAAAACCATTATCAATGATGTGTTGTATACAATTGAACTCTTACTTTTTAAGTTCAGGTCAGAATATTCTCTAGTGTTCTACATTTCGGCATATGAGAAAAATGCTAAGGCAACAATTTTTTTGCTTTAAGCCTAAAATTGTTCATTATGGGTACAGAATATAGATTTAGTATAAAATAGCTAGCATCTGTGAATGTTGCTAGAGCTACAGGCAACTCACACTTTATATACCTGAGTGAGTTGATAAAGTACATACATGAATGATACAAAGTTGGCGACGCTGCCAATAAGACAAAGTTAACAACATTTTTAAAAATCTGTCAGCATGGCCGAGTGGCCTGATTAGCTGGCTTTAAGCTGCTTGATCATCAGATTATCGAGATGTATAGATGCTACAATGGTAGTACACCAGGGTTCCAATCCCAGATGTGGCCATGTTATGTACCCATATAGACTTTTGAGACAGAATCCATACTTTAATACACCCAAGTCCATCAAATACAATATTTATATCTAGGTATAAAAACATGCAGATTTATTGTTATTTGCATTTTAGATCCTCAGTCACGACTCCCGCCGATTCCGCTTTGCACTGCCCTCCATGAACCACATCCTGGGACTGCCCATTGGTCAGCACGTGTACTTGACCTGCAAGGTGGACGGAAACCTGGTCATCCGGCCGTACACCCCCGTCTCGTCTGATGATGATGAGGGATTTGTGGATCTTGTTGTCAAGGTGGGTGAGAGTGAGTTAGTTAGTTGAAGTTGGTGGGTGATTGTAAGTGTGGGACACCAGCTTTAAAATGTACACTTTATTTCATTTCATTTGTAACCTTATGCAGTTGGGAAAAATAGCTACAATACTGTGTATTGACTTCATCCTAGGTTCCATTTTTCATGATTATGAGTAGAATAGTTTAACCTATTGGAACCTGTTCAGTTATCTTAAAATATTCTACTTATTATATGGTACTTGAATTTTTTGTCTCATGTTCTTTGATCTCTTACTTTGAACACTCACAAATGTATGAAATGTTTGAAATGTTATATTTCTGCCCCTCCAGGTGTACTTCAAGAATGTCCACCCCAAGTTCCCAGACGGTGGCAAAATGTCCCAGTACCTGGACAACATGGAGATTGGAGATTACATTGATTTCCGCGGACCCAGCGGTCTGCTCGTCTACAATGGAAGAGGTACGCTGGGGTCAATAAAATAGTATCTTTTGATCTAACATATTTATAATATCAAAAATGTGTATTCACTGTTTGAGCAAGTGATTTGGAAAGATGGCTTTAAATGCAAAAAGATTTACTGCTTAATAAAGTTGTCAGTGGAAATGTGTTTTGCATGTAATATACCTTCGTATGAATAGATTAGTGTGTTTCTCATTTGAGGAATATTAATGTCAAAATTGATGTGCAATATGAAAATTACTTCGATTTTAAAACATGTCGAAAATGCAATTACATAGAAACTGTCTGCAGCAGACAGGAATTCATTGCTGTAATGTCGATAACTGTGCATTTCAGGTGAATTTGCAATCCGTCCAGACAAAAAGTCCGACCCTGTGACCAAGAAGGCTGGAAAGGTTGGCATGATCGCTGGAGGAACTGGTCAGTATCCAGAGTGTATTTTCTCATAATGGTCAAGTAACACTCAAAGATCCTAGTAGACGGTTTGGCTGTTGGGTCTCTGCGAGAGCTTGAAATGGATTTGGTTAATATCACCTGGTCACAGTGTCTGCAGGAAGACCCTACGGTATCCCCACTCCATCCTCTTACTGAATTCCTTGATCGGCCTTTAGATAATACATGTAATTCTGTTTCATCATCCACCCAAACAATTCTGTCTGAGGTTTTCTAAATCAGTACTCCTGTAATGAAAATATGTACTAAATATCATCATCCAACTGTCCATTAGTTTTAAGTTGAAATGCATATTTGGGGTTTTGCAAATTTGTATCATGGATGTTTTTATTTATCAACATTGATATGCCCATCCTCTGTCACCAGGCATCACTCCCATGCTGCAGCTGGTGAGGCAGGTGTTCAAGGATCCAGAGGACAACACAGAGTTGTGGCTCATCTTTGCAAACCAGGTACGCTCATCTAGTGTCTACATAATGAAGAAAACACCTTCGTCCTAAAACTCAATTCTTAAATGTTTTGTAATATTTGTGCTTGCGTGTAAGCATTTACATATAGACTTGGACTTGAGTATAGTCCAAGGCTGTTTGGCTATATCACATAGCTTTACGATATGTTTAGTATCTATTGGCCTCTCCAGGAGCATTACGTTGTCTGTGGGCTTCATGTCATGTAGATTTTTGTGATGTTTGAAGGCAAATTTATGATTAACTTATGACCTAATTGATTTAAAAGATCCAAATGACCAAAAGGCTTAGAGTCGACTGTTGTGGGTAGACTGAGCAGCCAGGCCACAGTTTCAAATCAAGGAATAGCTAAGGCCTGTCCACATAAATGTAGGATTTGATTTTGATTGATTGATTGATGGATGTTTTCAGACTGAGAAGGACATCCTGTTGAGGGAAGAGCTGGAGGAAGTGGCCGAGGCGCACCCACATCGCTTCCACCTGCACTACACACTCGACAAGGCACCCGAAGGTCAGTGAGACTTACACTTAGGCTCTTCTTCAGTCTTTTGTTAAGTGGGGCTCAGCTTTTCTGCTTGCACGGTCCAATGACAACCTTTACAAGGCTTCATTTGAATATGTCATATCTATTCCTATCAGGAGGAAATATGCCATTCAGTTGTCCAATAAGTACCTATAAGAGATATCCCTGAAAATTTTATCAGAAACCACCTATACCCAGTATGCTGTTGATAGAAAGTCGTTACAGCATTATTTGTTTCAATTCATCCTATTGCCTAGTTAAATTCTAGCATATTTGTTGATAGAAAATAGTTACAGCATATTGTTACAGCATATTTCTTTTATTTCCCCATATGACTAGTGTAGATATGAAATCCTAGCATATTTGTCGTTTTTCCACCTTCAGACTGGAAGTACAGCGAGGGTTTCGTGAATGAGGCGATGATCAAGGAGCACCTGCCACCACCCGGGGACGACACACTCGTGTTCATGTGCGGACCCCCGCCCATGATACAGGTACGCAGTGCAAGGCTATTTAATCACCTACAGTAGAACCACACTTTTATTATCATTAATAATGTTCATGTGCTGACCCCAGGCCATGATACAGATCCTCTATTAAGTCTACTTGGGGGACAGTAAAAAAAAAAAAAGGTAAAAATTGAGTGCCAAAGACGCCAATGACCTGGTGTAAATGAGTGGACTGAGCAGTACTCCTGGACAGTAGACTATAAACTCTGACATTTACATTTACATTTATTATGTGAAAATTTCATAAAGATAGATCAAGTGCATCCTCATATATTTTGAATTCAATTCACAAGTACATGTAGATATGTGCATGTGCAGTGAGATAGTGATATCTCTAAGAGAGGTCAAGTACTTCAAATCTATATTCACTTTGATTTTTGTTCTTATTTTTGTTCGAATAAAAACTGCTTTTGAAGTACAAAATATTTAACAAATATACTTCGCTTGTGTTCCAGTTCGCCTGCAATCCCAACCTTGACAAGCTGGGCTACGTTGAGGACATGAGATTCGCCTACTAAACAAGGAGCAGAAATGATAGAGGCTACAATAGGAATTTAAACTATGAACTATAGAAAATGAGAGACCCTCAATGTTCAATATTGGATTTGAAAATATAAACTATAGCAGTCATGTGGTTGTATTGTATAATGTCACATGTATTAAAGTAAACTAGAAAACTGACGGAATAAAAATGGTTTCATTGTGTTCTTAGACTGACTGCGGTGTAACACCTTAAGACAACAATTTGAAGGCCATAGTACTTTATTGTTCGTGTAAAAGATCTTATAGAATAAAAAAGCATTGTCTATTCACTATTAAATTTAGCCATTGCTTTTAGAAGAATTGCAAATCATATTTAAGAAATTAGCTAATTTATAAATTTTAGTTCAATATATTAGTGTTTTGTTATTAGCTATACAGCTTCTCTTAATAATCTGTGATTACAATGATCTAATTATGGACGAGTGTGGTGCGTTTAGATTTTCTATGGAAATTTTGGCCTTCAATCATGTATACTTTTTTGTACCAATGCTATTTTATAACATTATGATTCTGAATCATGATTTTTGCTGATGAGTGAATTTTTCAACCGGTGAACTGACTTTAAGTGACTTTATTTGTAATGGTAAAACCGCATTCTTTTTAGTGTGTAGTTTATGATTAGAACTAAGCTTTATAATTGACGTAATTATGTTACAATCAAGAAATGTGTGTGAGTGATCGCATTAGAAATATGCCTGGTACCCTTCTGTTCAGGCTGTGTTTATGAAAATTATGGTGACAGAAAGTTTTAGTTGAGTGAATGTGCCTTTGATTTCAAAATCTACGAAGGAGTAATAAATATACATACATATTGTGAGTTTTGGAAGACACTTTTTGGTATATTTTTGGTATCTATGCTATGAAACATTCTTGTATGATCTGTACCTATTATAAGTTATACAAATAAATATATAATTATTTCTATATTGCTGGTTTAATTTCACATTTTATTTTACATTGACAGAAACGTTTTCCTTTAAAGGTTATGCTCAGTGGCCGGGTATGCTTGCACAAAAACATTATAATGTGTTTTGTGCATTCTGAAAGTTCCTTTATTTAAACAGCATATAAGATCTATAGAGCAATTTAATAACCATAAAAAGCCGGGTTTAAGCTCATCAAAACACGTTAATGTGAGAAATGTAAACTGAATGATTTTCATCAGACAAAACTTCACAGAGCCATAAGAAGCCGCCTATCTCTGTAATGCTAAATATAAAATGTGATGTCTGCCGTTGGAAATCTATGGTACGTCTGGCGAAAATCATTCGATTATGCACCCTCACGTGACCTTGTGTTTTAGCTAAAAAGACCTCATGGTATTTATATAGGCGTAATAAATATTAAACTCAAAATATAGGAGTTATTTTCCTTATACTTTCAATGGAAAAGACATTGTTTATTGATCCTCGATTTTACAGAGCACATGTATATTTGACTGAGCATTATCTTTAAGGTATTTGAATATGCAATGGTTATTTGTTCTTTTTTACTGTTAAAATTCAAACAATAAATAGAAGAAATAAAAGTTGTAGTGATTAGAATACAATTGCTATTGGAAAGCATAGACTCTATTTCTTTTATGATAATGAAAGTGTTAGTGTGGACCAAAGTCCAGTGAATCACTGAAGGGAGAAGAAAACTGAATGTTTACATTTTTTATAATGGTGGCAATGTTCAGACATAAATAGAAATTTGTCATGCATGTCTTATAATTTTGGTTTTATATTTTGAACTTTGGATACTAATAGCATGATTTGCATTTTGAAATTGAATGATATTTACAATAAACCATAACATGGTATGTTAAACAAAATTAACTCTTGGTATAACATTCAGGATACAGTAATTATCAAGAGAATGAAGCATCATGTGATGTATGCAAGTGATGATGAGCAATGTATCTAATATGAATTATGTCTTCCTGTGTGGTATTAAATGAGAAAATATTTGCTATTTAATGATAGTTTCCTCGGAATAAAATTCATATTCAAATGAAGTTGCATTTCAAAATTGCACAAATTCATCACCATTGGCTTTTGGCAATTGTGAACCAATTCAGTGAATAAGCATATGATAAAACATCGGTTGCTCCTGTTGCTGCGGAAATATTCATTATTATGCCTGAAATAAAAAAAAAAAAACAATGTTAAATTATATGTAAGTCATTTGACATGTATGACTCCACAGGTTAGGACTATATCACATAGTCTGGTGTGATTCAAACCCACGACCATTCAGCACCAAATCGCAAAAATCGTAAAATGTATTAAAAAAAAGAACGGAGCATAATTGGTCATTTCTATTCTACACCCTCAATGTTCAGTCTAGATAATTGTATTTTGATTTGCCAAATTGTTTTTTTTTCTTCTTTCAACGTGTATTATCATTGTAATTTATGTCTGTAGCTGTGTCCTTATCAGTACAAAGAATGTTGATTTTTTTCTTGCATTTAGTGGTGTGACATAGTGATATCATTGAAATACAAACAAAAAGGGATCAATTATATTTTCCTTACCCCTCAATGAGACTCCTCATAGTTCTTGATCTGGAAAGCAAAATTTGCAGTCTTAATCATATTGAAAATTAATGATAATGGTGTTTGCCAGAAAAGTATATTGGCTCTTAATCATATTTTGTAAAAAGTTGTGTTTTAGAATTTACATAATACGTAAGTGTATACCATTCTGATGATTTTTTTTTTCTGATTTTTTCCAACAATTTTGCTGTTTTATTTTGCAGTGGTTTAGCTAGCCGTATGGAAACATGCTTGTCGTATAAATATATAATATACCTTTAATGATGCATTGTAAAATATAAACAATTCACATTCCCTCATTAAAGACCAATATGATGTCAATTCTATAGAAACATTCACGTAAGCTCACCCACCTGAATTGACTATTCTTAACTTTTAAATGAGATGTTTGATATTTTCAGCTACTCACAGCATTGCTGGGAGCGGGAGTGGTCGGAGTTTCGGCTCTCTTGGTCAAGAAATACTTCTTCAATGGGGAAAAGAAGAAGAAAAAGGAAATTACGCTGAAGGACCCCAATGTCAAGTATCCTCTCAAATTGGTGGACAAAGAAGTAAGAATAATTCACGATCAATACAATGTCTTAAAAAAGTGCATGAATATGAGTTTACATCGTGGTATTTCCAAAAGCTGACACAAAGATCTGAATCATAAAAGAACATCTAAACAAGGATAACGATTATGACTTTGTAAGAGTAGAGACAGTAAAGTTCGTTGGTTCCTGTTCACAATGTGGAATAGTTTCATCATATGTACGGTAGAACCTTCAATTAGACCACCTGTCTTGAGACTGCCTCTATAAGACCATTTCTTGAAATCCCAAACCCTCAGAAAGATACCCCCATGAACCTCCATAAGGAGACCACTTTAAACCATCTTGTGTGGCATTAACAATGGAGAGGCAGGTTCTACTACACTGGATAATGATCTTAATAAACGATGGCTGTTTTTTCTTTTCAGGAGTTGAGTCCCAATGTTCGCCGGTTCCGGTTTGCGCTGCCCTCCATGGACCACGTCCTGGGTTTACCGGTCGGCCACTTCGTCTATTTGACTATTTGGCCGTTTGGTCATCCCCGCCAACCGGCCCGTCATCCGGATGATGAGTGGATCTTGTTGTCAATCTGGTGTTGTCAAGGTGGGGGTGAGTTAGTGTGAGACTGAGAGTTAGTGAGATACATAGAACCTCTCCATTAAGACCATGCATGGGACTGGCCTCAAGTGATCACAATGGAGAGGTGGTCTTTTTTATGGAGGTTGATGTTGATGTTGATCTTTTTATGGGGGTTTAGGATCATTAATATAGAGTTTGTCTTTGTATGGAGGTGGTCTTAATTGGAGGTTCTACTGTACTTGAGAGTAAGTTGGTAGGTGGATAACTGGGGCTTATCCAGAATTTGCCCCCATATATTTTTTTTGTAATGGTGCCATTTGATGCCATCTGAGGGATGTTTAACAAAATTTAACACAAATTGTGTAAAGAAGGGGCTCAAACACATAATTTGGTGAAAGTGTGTGGGGGGCACGTCAACTTCTCCCCCACCCCCCTCCTAGATAGTAGATACGCCTATGGGTAAGTTACCCAGCGTGTCCATCAGTCTAGTTAGCCAGTCAGTGAGTGAGAAAGAGCGTCAGTTTGTCACTGTGTGTGTATAGAAGCTGTATATTTCTTGGTGCCATTTTGCTGACTATGAGAGTTGGAGACAAACCTGAAAGAGTGTGGTGTGGTTTTCTGTAGATTCATTACTACACTGTTATCTGATTATGATGAAGGATTTTGAGATCTTGTTGTCAAGGTGGATGAGTGCTGTGTGTCATCTGTCTTTTTCAACAAGAAAATCAATGTATGTACAATACAATACAATACAATACAATTTTATATAGCATGAATTCCACTAAATGTTCATGCACGCTTGTAAGCCTCCTTAAACAAATGGTGCTTTAGTTGATATTTAAAGGATACAAGAGTTTTGTATTGTCGAATGGACAGTGGAAGTTTATTCCATAATTTAGGTGCTGCTATTTTAAATGCTCTATCACCATAAGACTTGGTTCTCGATCTAAATTCTTTAAGCAATCGGTTATTTGATGACCGCAGTAATCTAGGTGGTGAGTATTCAGACAGGTAATATGGTGAGGCCTTTGAAAGTAAGTGTTAGAATCTTGAAAATTATGTGTTGCTTGACAGGGAGCCAGTGAAGGCTTTTCAAAACAGGAGTTATATGTTAATGTTTTTTCGTGAGGGTTAGGATCCGTGCAGCAGTGTTATGAACACGGAGAACACGGAGGAGTATGTGTGCATGTATTGTATGAATGATCTGGTGTTGGGTGTCGATAGGCCCTGTATAACTTTCTCTCACTCACTCCCTCTCTCTCCGTATCCGCCACCAGAGTTGGGGTGACTAAATGTTTTGGGATAAAAAACTAAACTAAACTAAATGACAATTTTTATGATTAAACTAAACTAAACTAAATTGACTCGGGCAGATGTTATGAATAAACTAGACTAAACTAAATGATCACTTGATTAAACTAAACTAAAGTAAATTTTCAAATGAAGGATTTACGTAATGAAATAACAAAAACTATTGTTGATTTGCTGATTCATGGAAACTGACCTTGCCTTTTATTTTTATTCAAAGGCATCTCTATGTAGAATATCCTCTGAAGTATAGCCGATTCATGGAAATTGACCTTGTTTGTTTTTAAAATTACTGCAGTGAAAATGTAGGGTCAGCACGGACATACCTCATTATTGCTACAACCACTGATCAAAGAGCACAGGGTTGCTTGAATCACACAACTTCCGTCAGCAAATGTTAATGAAATAGAAATTTATGATTAAACTACCGGTAGACTAAACTAAACTGATAAATTTTAATTTGTTGATTAACTAATGCTAAATTAAATTACAGAAATTTTGATAAGATTAATCGATTAAAACTAATTTCGCCCCAACTCTGTCTGCCACTATCGCGGCACAATGCACATGACCTGTGTGCACCAACTGTCTCTGTTATGTGTCAAATCCTCTAGTGTGTGCATGGTTTCTTGGGGCTTTTTATAGTCTAGTTCGATGTTGAAGTTTTTCAGATCATTTTTGATACACTCCATCCATGTTTTGGTCGGACGTCCTTGTGGTCTTCGTACTGGTGCTTTCCGAGCTGGTGTTTCGGGGTCCAGGCGCATTACATGACCTAGGAAACTAAGTCGTCTGTGTTTGATTGTTAAGCTCCAGGGCTCAGTTTGAGCGATTTGATATAGCTTTTTGTTTGATAGTCTTTTGCTCCATTTGGTGTTGAGTATACCATATAAAAGAGATCTTTGGATCTTTTTGTATAACTTTGTTGTAGTGAATGATTTAGATACAATGAAAATGTCATGCATGCATTTAGGTGTACTTCAAGAATGTCCACCCCAATTTCCCAGACGGTGGCAAAATGTCCCAGTACCTGGACAACATGGAGATTGGAGATTACATGGATTTCCGTGGACCCAGTGGACTGCTCATCTATAATGGACGAGGTAGTGGCATTACATTTATGAAACTTTAACGACACACATTTGAGACTTTATTAATATTTACTTTGGAAATTCTTATAGTGGTATTATGAAATATAAAAATAACCCACAGATATAATATATATAAGACATGTTAGACATAATATTATAGTAAAAGAAATGTACCCAGGAAATATCATTACATCATAATGTATGAATATATTGATTATTTAAACAGGGTGTAATCGGGGTTGAACATTAGAAGCTTTTTTCAGTCTGGAGACTTTATTTAACTATTTCAGTATTTCTTTTATGCCATTACAGGAGAGTATGCAGTTCGTGCGAGCAAAACTTCTGAGCCAGTCATAAAGAATTTCAACAAGATTGGCATGTTAGCAGGAGGCTCCGGTCAGTGATTTTTTCTTAATTCAAACAAATCAAATTTACATAGCATTAGATATTCGTATGCTGACTTAAAATATGTAGAAAAAAATATGCTAAATCGAAAATGGTATGAGTTGATTAGGTAGATTAATGTGTTTTTATCACATGCAGGCATCACACCCATGCTGCAGCTGATTAGAGCTATTTTCAAAGATCCCAGCGATGTATCTGAAGTTTCACTCATTTTTGCTAATCAGGTAACATTTTAAATTGTTTTTCTTTGCATCGCTAAACAAATTTTGTAATTGAGTATAATGAATCTAAAGGAGGTTTGTGGCATTAGATTCATTCATAGTAACAGGTATCCACTGTATTCCCATACTTCAAAGATAGGCTTAATGTTCGGATACAACCCCATTGGCCGTTATGTGAGAATAAAAATCAGTTTCCCTTCAAAAATTTGACAATTGTGTCCACCCTGAACCCCCACGAGTGACCAAAAACATGTGAAAATGAAAGAATTCACCTCAATAAATCCTGTACTTGTATGGGTACACATTCCATAAACAAGCTAGGGTGATATTAGAAGCTCCGACACGTTTTACATTTTAGTACCTATAATGCTTTGGAAATTATTGAAGTCCAAACTGTTCAGTTGTTTCAAAGCATTATAGAGGTACAAATAAAATGTAGTCACTTGATACTACAATTGACTGAAGCGTATTTTACTCAAATTATGGTACTTTTCCACTCATTCAGACCGAGGATGACATCCTGTTGAGAGAAGAACTCGAGGAAGTGGCCTATGCACACCCACAAAGGTTCCGCCTACACTACACACTCAGCAAAGCACCTCAAGGTAAATTGACTGATGCTTATTGTTAGAGTGCCACCTTCACTTAATCAACTGTAATGGTAGAATAGAAAATAATGCTCTTTAAAATTAAATGGTTCAAACCTAATTCTTTGAAAATGAAATTGAAAAATTGCAGTCTGAAATGGTCATTAAATGTCTGTACATTTAGCAACTTTCAGTTTTTCTACCATAAGTCTGTACCTACAATCCATGTCTTGACATTTCATTGGTAAGTTGGGTGCTTTTCAGATTGGGAGTACAGCGAGGGTCATGTAAACGAGGCCATGATCCGGGAGCACCTGCCAGCACCTGCAGAGGACACCTTGATCTTCATGTGTG
Organism: Streblospio benedicti; assembly: GCA_019095985.1. Taxonomy (NCBI): domain Eukaryota; kingdom Metazoa; phylum Annelida; class Polychaeta; order Spionida; family Spionidae; genus Streblospio; species Streblospio benedicti. The sequence continues at coordinate 13,691,624 of CM032663.1, forward strand.
GCCCACAACCCATGACACACCTCACTTGTATTCCAATTCTTGAAAAACTCGGCTACACTGAAGACATGCGATTTATTTTTTAAAGAGTTGAAGACTGGTTGTAATTTTATTTCATAACCCAAATACTTGACATGTGCAACAATTACGGAAAGACTTACCTATACATGTAGTGCATGTTTAAGCTACATTGTATAGTGGTGAAAATAGAATATTCAATATTCACCATTTCAATGGTTGAAAACCAATGCTGATATTTGTTTGATATGTTATATTATAGTCAAATAATATTTATTAGTGTTATAATGTAGAACTTTGCGCACATATACGTGCTTTATTTATCCTACTTTATGATAATGATTATGTTCTAGTGTTCACATAGATTTTTATCATTTATTTTACAAGTTCTTTGAAATTAGTTTCCTTATTATTTTTCCTACAACACAGGCTTTGATAAAAACATAGAAATATGTTCATACAATTTTTCTAATTATTTATTGTGTATGGTTGTATTTGTGAATCTGTTTTTCATTGATATATAAAACTAAACAGGGTTTGAGTAAAAACCAACAAGGATATATTGCAAAAAGACTTTACTGTGATATTTTGGTTTTAAATTTGGTTTCATGTTTGTTGTGTAACGTACATGTATAACATAATCAAAGCAGTACCAAAAAATGATAATACTTCTTTGATTGATTATGTATTTTAATAATGTAAAATGTAATTTGTTTTGCAATATTTATTCAGTATATGCTTTGGAAGCAACAAATCACACAATTATGTGCACATTGTTTAGAAATTAGAAGTCATTCTTCATATTTACAAATATACACACAATTTCAAAAAATATAAATAAAATGACTAGTAAATATATGTTAGACCCATGACCCATGCGCCAAATTATGACTAGTATAAGTAGAAATCATATATAGAAATCTTCAACTTTGTAAAATTCTTTGTGTTCCATTTTTCTTGTTTATATGCCATTTGTGTTTCATCCGTGCTCTCAATATGTGACGTGGATATAAGGGTTTTTTCTTTTCAACAGGAGCTAATGTCGTGGATGGCAATAGAAAACTTCGGTACACATCCGATTTATTTTCGCTGTCTTGGACAAAACCTACTTCATGTGGTTGATGCGTGGCCCATAATGCTAAAAATAAGAAATCATTGAGTAATTGAGTTATCTGAAACTAAATTTTGTAATAACTTACTATGAAAATTATATACCGTATATGAGCGTCCAAGTGCCCACCCTCCCGTAACAGCCCTCCCCCATCTTTTTCTTAAATGTCCTTAAGAATTATGTAGTAACTGCACTCTCGTGTAACAGCCCACCCCCAGTTTGAGAAAATTTCAATTGAACAGCCCTGGTCTCTTGGATGGTCATATACAGTATATTTCTCCGAGTTATTCATATATTCAAATTGTTAAACTTAAAAATCAACATGTTTTATTATATTTTCTTCAATTAAAAAACAAAACAAAAAAACACATCATCCTTCATGTTATTGATGTTGCATCTTGATGATGTATATACAGTGGGACCTCCCTATCAAGACCACTCGGGGTACCGGCCTGAAGTGGTCTCTATTTGAGAGGTGGTCTCAATATAGAGGTTCCCCACATTTGACAAATCAATTTTCGTGCATGTATTCAAACATATCATATCAGTGTATGAAATGTAATAGTTAGGTTGTATGCTCAAACACAGCAAATAATTAGGTGTCAAACCCAAATTAAATGTATTGGCAAGTTATTGTCACATCCAAACAACAAACGACATACGTGCTACTTATTTTGAAGATAGCATGTATACATTTTATGCCCGGGTTTTACGTCATAACTGGACATAGTGAACAAACAATCTTGGAAAGTAAATTAATACTTGTTTAGTTATTATTTAGTTATTGTCAATGTCTTTTTATGAAGCCTTTAACTTGAGCACTATCAATAACTTGTGTTTTATACTTACAATAAAATGTTAAGTATATTCTCAGAAATATGTACATACCTAATAATCCACTAATCAGGCTGATAAATACTACTATCACTACGGTGACAACAACCACTAAACAGGAAGAACTCCGACTGGATTCCTTTTTCTTTTCAACTTTTACTTTCTGAGACACTTTCTTAAATTCTAATGTTTGGGATTCAACTTTGTCTGCAACAAATATATAAGTATTTTTTTCTTTTTTTTTAATATGCGTTGTATGAGCAGCGAAATAGCTTTACTTTTATAGATTACATTTAAGTAGTAGTCATAGCACTCGAATGGGTGAAGTAGTTTACCAAATCATTTTATCTTTCCTCAAGATTGACATTTAAAAAATATTACAGTTTATTCTTGTAAAAAAAGATTTAGAATAGAATATGCATTAAAATAAAATGTATGGTATCCAAAATTGCAGTACCTGCTTTTTCTTCAAGTAGTGAAAGCTTATCATCACGTTCAATGAGAGTGTCAATATTTTGATGCATTATTTTCGCAACATCAGTGACTTTATCCTCTAATTCACCAATGGTTTCCCGTTTTTTCTTTTTCTTCTTCATCATTAATAACAGATTCTTTGGTCTCGGCATCATGAAACCAAAGATCTACCCTCCTATCCAGATTTATGTAATCAAAAGGATTCACAAAATCTGACAAATTTTGGTTGTTAATCACATCTTGTGTTATCAGTCAACAACACTCACTGTCGCTGCAAGATAAGTTAAGTGTATACAGATTTAATACTTGAAATCGTATTTGCATGTTACATTGATTTATTATTTCTTATCCATGCCTAATGTGGTGAAGTGCAAATCAGTATTATGTCTTCAGATATCTTTCATTAAACCATAAAATTAATTAGCTATTAACAGAACATAAATTGATGTTGTAAATTTTTCATTTAATTTCTTTTGTGATTGTGGAATAGGATGGTTTAGATTGATTACTTCCTTCTAAATTCTAAGAGATTGACCTATACCAATATGTTTATCAATAGAAAATTTACAAATACATGTTGGTTTTATTATAAGTCAACTGAAACAATAGAGGATAATAACTTTTTTTCTTTGCTATTTTTCATACATTTCTTCAATGATTTATTTTTTCAATTGAAAAGCTTTGTTCCTTTTTATATATAATAATAGACTTAATTATTTTGGATACTCTGATAAATACAAGTAAATAATACCAGGATATTCCTGATAATACTTATACTTTATTATGTACACGCACGCACGCACGCACGCACGCAGGCGCGCACACACACACACACACACACACACACACACACACACACACACACACACACACACACACACACACACACACACACACACACACACAAGAAAATATTACAATATCAAGAAAACTGTAAATTGTAAGTGAATTTTGAAGCTAGTAAAAATCACCTTAAAATGAACATGGAGTATGCTTCTAATTCAAATTTAAATTCAAATAAATTGCTGAACATCCCCAACAGGCCGCATAAGCAACCCTCTTTACGTCAACATGTCTGACATACTTCACTGTGCAAGAAATCAGAAAATGTCTTTGACTCATTTTCTGCAACCAATTACCGTCTGATACAGAATTTTCAGAAGCCTAAAGTTCTATCAACTTCAGTAATAGATTAGAAAATAGAGAATGTTTTTGCCTGCTCAATAAAAAATGAAATAGCATCACATTAATATTTACGTAAGTACTTGTGTTAATTCATAAACAAAACATCAAAATCATAAATGTGATGTAAATGCTTTAAGGTATGCCAATGATGTATGTCTCGATATGAGGAAATTATGTAAATGTATATATTATAGTATATATGTATTTGCAAAAAGAACCTAAACAAAGAGAAGTAAGAGATAATACAAAAATAGATATGATTGCCATCCTTATACAGATATATACTTATACAGTTTATAAGTGAGGGATGGTACACACAAGCCAGTGGCTTATATCTGAATATATTATATGCTGTAACTTTCTTATAAAATTGAAACTGAAACTAATTATTAATTGTAATTGAGTATTGTTACTGAGCCCCATCTCTGATTGGTGTTGCGTTCAGTTATTTTCACGGGGTGCTAGGTGTCTCCACAAAGTCGTAAAAGTTTTTCTTTTTTTTCCAAAATATTTTAACAAACATTAGCTTATTTCATACTATTTACATTGCAAACTGTAAACAGTAAAAGTATATTAAAAATAAATGTATCAAATAATTTTTGGCTTTTTTACGCCATTGAGTTGCAGGTGCGCGCGCATGTGGATTGGCGCGGACCGGAAAGTGAAAGAATTTGCTTCGGCACGTGGAGAAATTCTTTATTTTCTATACAATTTCATGCATAATCACTAGATAACAAGGTGCACAAAATGGATATCAATAGTCTTGTTGAAGTTTTACGGGCAACTTTGGTCCCAGATCAAAGAGAAAAGGCCGAACAGCAGCTCAATGAGGTTAGTTACATGAACACGTTTTCAACATGGCCTCCTTTCTTTCCATTTTCCAAAACGCAAAATGCATTTGAAAATGGGATGGTTGTGTGATTTTACATCTGAAAGTAGTGTTCCGTAGTACTTAGAAATCTTTGTAAATATAACTATCGATTTTGAATTTATGTGATTGAAATGGACTTGTTACGCGATCTGTTGCCTTTTCTTGGAGCGCTACTCAGCAGTAAAACGAAACTTTCACTAGAATGCTGTTCTCCATGGCATGAGTTCTATTTGCGATGGAGGTACTTCCATCACCTTGTCTTCAAGACTCCAGTATCTTTATAGGGAAAAATTAATCTAGTCAGATTTTTAGTTTGTATAATTAGACTAAACAACGTATTTTGAAATGAAGCTTTTATCATCACTCCATAGTATTCCTGTTATAACACATTTTGTGACGACCCGTAGGAACAAATAGGGTCCATTAGGGACTCTCCTTCTTTACAGGCCCATGAGGCATGAATTATCTAGTTTTTTTTTTTTTTTTTGTTTTTTTGTATTGATTGGCATGGGAAATCGGTGGTTTTCAAATTTAAAATACATGTAAAATGAACAAGTGAGCAGATATGAAATACTTGAGGCAAGATTTTCTAGATAATTTTATGAATTTTGTTATCATATCTCATGTTTTTCTCTAAGTTTTACAGTACACAGGCAAGGTTGTAAAATTTTCAATTGTTTCATAAACATTTTGATTGTACGGTATATTTCGAACTAGGTAAGATTATTACCTACAAAACCAGATGTAATCTGTAAAGTTCGAAGTAATAATAAGAGAGAAAATCAAAGCTTAGTAAAAGCCTAAAATGCCATTATTTGTCCCCTAAAATTATTTACAAATGCCCACTGAGATGTTGCAATTATTTGTGTTCAATGTTTACATGCACATGCTATGAAATAATTGTCTGTATTCTCTTTAGGTTCACAAAATCATTGGATTCGCACCAACCCTACTGCAAGTGGTTATGTCAGATACCGTCGATATGCCCGTCAGACAAGCTGGTATGTATAATATGTTTAGGGTGAAGACGTTATTTCTAATAATTTGTGTCACCACCAGTACCAGGATTGCTTATGACAGTTTATAGTTTTGATAATCTACAATGTACATAATATTCAATTGGTCACCCTTTTTGAAGTGTTCATGGATTAGTGAATTTTAATGTCACAATTGAATATGAATATAACCTAGGTTACGTCTACAATTTAGGCAAGTTAATTGATGGGAAGAAGTTATTTTTTGTCAAATTATTGAGTATCTGTGTATTTTAAAGATGAGCTGTGAGTCGAAAAAACATTCATTAATTATTGTGAGTAGCAGACAATCATAAAAATGGTAAGATGTAACAAACACTCTTTCACAAGCAAGGAAAAACTAATCTATTCTGGCAGTCCTGTATACAGAAATTAAGGTATTAAAAATAATGGGAAATTGTGCAATTCATCTCAGAACACAACATACACGTTCAAATAACCACTCTTGTATTTTTTCAGGTGTTATCTATTTGAAAAATTTGTGCATACAATTTTGGGAAGATCGTGAAGTTGAAAATCCAGCAGAACCAGTTCCTTTCAGTATCCATGAGACTGACAGACAGCAAGTCAGAGATAATATCGTTGAAGCTGTCATTCAAGCACCAGACCCTGTCAGGTTGGTTTTTCGTTACATATTACTCTGTGAACTGTAGTAGTATTAAATCTGCTATAAGTTATTTAAAGTTGACACCAGGTAAACGTCTACAACGGTAAACAGCATGGTCCTGTGAATAGAAAACAGTTCTTTGATATCTAAGGGGATGGGGGGGGGGGGGGCTAGGGCGGATACTTAGAATTTGATTAGCCAGCGCCATCCTACAGAAGATATGAAACTAACATTGATATAATGGTTTGGTCTATTCTCGTTTTAGAGTGCAGCTTGCGGTATGTATCAGCCAGGTTGTGAAGCATGACTACCCAGGAAGGTGGCCAGGCATTGCCGAGAAAGTTGGCATGTACATAAACTCGGACCAGCATAACACTTGGATGGGGGCATTCATCTGCTTGTATCAGCTTGTCAAAAACTTTGAGTAAGTTACACATAGAAAATGTTTTTGTGTTCTTGGGGTGGGGTGGGCCATTTATGTGTGCCAACCTGGCACATTATGGCCATAGGTTAATTTTTAGAGAAAAAGGCATACTATACACTGTATACAGAATATGCTTCTCAATAAAATAAATTTTGGTATGAATGTCTTTATGTTTTGTACTGTTTCTTTTCGTATTTCCAATTGCAGTGCGTAATGATTTTCTTATATTATGTATGAAATTATTTATTGAATATCTCTTTGTTTGGTACATTTTTTTTTTTTTTGTATTTACAATTGCAGTGTTTTTAATGATTTTCTTATATAATATAATATTATGTATGAAATTATTCATATCAACAATTTTGATTGGTTGGTTAGGTATAAAAAGCCAGAAGAGCGAGGCACCTTGAACCAGGCCATGCAGGTCCTACTCCCGCTTTGTTACCAGCGGATCTGCACCCTGCTCACTGACCAATCAGAGCTCTCAGTTCTGCTCCAAAAACAAATCTTGAAGATTTTCTATGCACTCATTCAGGTAATTGTTTTTCATTGAATAACTTAAAGTTACCCTGAAATACAGAGATAGTACATGTATTTGGTTTCTTGTCAATTTATTTTATGATTCTGTAGAGGAGATATACAGTTACGTTAAGCTAACTAACTCTGTAAAACCGTTGGCAACAGGTGCCTAATGCCATAAATCTAACTGGCATACAGCTTGGTCGCTGAATATTTCAGAGAACATCTTGACTATTGAGAAACTTGTTAATCATGTACTATTTGTCATTTGCAGTTCTTTTTGCCTCTGGACCTGATCACGAAGGAGATGTTCACTCAGTGGATGGAGGTCGTCAGGCAGATTGTGGACAGACCTGTGCCTGAGGTTAGTGTACCAAAAATGCTACACTTGCTGCTGTGTATATTACTATGATTTAACTTGCCAATTTAAAGGGGTTTATTCTTTTTTGTTTATGGTTGTCTATGAATCTATGACACTATTGTTAAATGGCAGAATATTAGTAAAGATTTTCTTAATCAAAGCAAAAATATTTTTCTCGTTTTAGTCAGTCAAAAGATGATGCATTGTGCAGGGTAGGGATTAAAAATGCTGGAAATTGTGATGTCATTTTGTGAAAATTCTTGGTTGTATTTTAGTCCATATAATTTTTTGTTAATTGTTCTGAGTATGAGGCCATGGCACAAAATCCTGGAATAACCCTGTAAAACAAAAATAACCCTTTAGTGGCACATCACTCTTTTTGTAAAACAAAAATATCTAAGGTCTTGTAGATAATTATTTATCCTTCTTTATTAGGAGACCAACCAAATAGATGAGGAAGACCGACCTGAACTGGCTTGGTGGAAAGTGAAAAAATGGGCACTGCACATTCTTGCAAGATGTTTTGAGCGGTATGTATTTTCCCTACTAATGTTAAGCTGGTGATGACTTTTGTAATAGAGTTTATTCTATATCGAGACACAACTTATGAACAGGAAGAAGGCACGTCCAACATAAGAGAATACACAGAATGTGAAAAAACACAGAAGTAGTCAATACAATATAATACTTCGACAATACATATACAAGTTCACTTTGTACACACCAATACACATTATACTCGGCAATGAACTGGCATTTTATGAATATGATTTTCTGTTTAGACATTGTAATATAGATAGCCTGATAATATTGAATAGTGGTCGAATAATGTAGTGGATATTTTAATGTATTTTAATTGTTAATTGACACAGTTACATGAGTCCTGGATTGGTTGAACTCAAATATGAAGAATTTGCAAAGTGGGCTTTCAAGGCGTTCACGCGTAGCTATTAATATGGAATTTAACTTTTCTTACTTTGTTTTGGTTTGTGTTTTGTTGCTTTGTGTTAGTTCCTAGTTAAGTATTTTTCGTTAATTTTTTTAGGTATGGCAGTCCAGGAAATGTGCAGAAGAGTATAAAGAGTTAAATGACTGGTATCTGAAGAGCTTTTCGGGTGAGTTCGGGGTGGATACATTTTTCAGCTAGGACCTACATGTACTTAACCCTCTTGGCGCCAGCCGTAAATTCACTATACTCCCCCCTCAGTGCCAGGCCCGCGCATTTTTTCATGACGATGTTATTCACAGTGGGGGCTTCAGTTGTCATAGTTGAAATATGATCCTTTGAAGCTCTTGTTTTTCATCATAAAATTTTCACATTTACAGTACACATTCAGGGGAGGCGGTCTAGTTTCTTATTTTTCAACATAATAAATAAAGATACATACAGCATCACGTTCGATTTTAACAATTTCGGTGATGGTCCATTCATTTGACAACTTCCGGGGAGGAATTTAAAAATGTAGTCATATTAGTAGTAATTTTACTTGTAGCAACGTTTTTATCGGGGATACACACAAAACACAATATAAATCACCCATATTTCATAAT